>BSBK01005535.1:0-627500 GCA_027943335.1 Chamaecyparis obtusa
GTATTTCTGTAATTGACTAATGTGGAAGATAAAGTTAATTATTAATTAATAAATTTTATTGATTAATAGTCAAGAAATTTTGTTTTCTTTTAATCTAGAATTTATGATGAGATTATATTATATTAGTAATTATAAGCCTTGGAATCAATTTATTTTTTATTAATGTTATAAATTAATTTCCTTATTGTTGGAATTTAATTTAAGAATGTAAATATAGTTTTGTTAGTGATTATTTTAATAAATTAATTTGTGTAATGATGTTTATGAATTAGTTTATTATTATTAAATTCTTAAGAATGTTATTCCTTCTATAATTATGGATTAGGAGGGAATCTTTTACGTCGTCCTTTTAGTATTTTACCAGAGGCAGGGTTAGATTAATGTGTTATGTTTGTTTGCCTTGTATACTTCTATGACACTCAATTTTTTTTTAACCCAACCTTGTAGAAACTTTGGTTTTATTATGATGGAAATTGTTTGTGTGTTCCTGCAATACTTTAGAACCAGGTTTTCAATTTTATGATTCATGATGATCTATGAGATGTTTTGAGATTTATGAACTTAGGGTAGGTTATCTAGGTGTTAAAGGGGAAGTGGCTTTCTTTGGAGGTGTTAGAGCCCAGAAGTGGCTACCTGGGTATCCTTAGTAATTTACTTAAATTAGTGATAATATAATAAATTAAATGGTGTTTTAAAAAGAACTAATAAGATAATAGATTCCTCGCCCATTCCTTTAGTGCTAGTATAGACTAAGGATGGGACTGGAAGAAGATGCTTGCCCGTCTAGTAGTGATGGTGAGTTCTCGCATGATCAGTTATCCTTACCTACATGAGAGGATTCCAACTTCTGCATATGTTCACACTTGGGATTCAAATTCCAGTGAGATCATTCCAGGAGTTGACATATGTGATGACACTTCCTTGATATCATCTTAGGTTTCCTACATGTATTGTTTTCCTCTGGATTAGTATGTGTACCTTTGAGTTATTGAGTTGTGCCCTTGAGATAGGAAATTATAGAATCCCTTTCTTAGTATTACCTGATGTTTGATTCTGGTATTGCTATCTAAGTGGGGTCTGATGTTATCTCCTCATCACGGTGGGAGTGGAACCATAGGTTTCCACTAGGTTGGGAGGTAGTGATTCTCTTGCCATTTGAGACTCCACGTTCTTGTACCAGTGTCAGATGGTCCTTGTTGCAGATTTCTTCTTATTATATCTTCCTTGGAGATTGCACCTATTATTTCTTTATTTGTACTTTGTACTCAATAGCATTTACATACCCTACGACTTGTGCAATTGATGTGGGTTATTATGTATACTTTATGGTTCAAATGTATTTGTTTATTCTTTGAGATGATGTACTATGTAGAAGTTTTATATGATTATTGTACTTAATAGATTAAATTGTATTTATATAATTATACATCAAGGAACCCCTGATATTTGTAATATGTAGTTGATATTATGTATATGATTATATATGAACTTTATGTTTTACTTCCACTTTGTTATTTAATATTATTTGTAAAATTTTAAGAAAAAATATATTATGTAAACTTAGTAACATGTTTTAGGTTAATTTCTCATGGGTTCCCTAGTAGGGCATTACATTGAGAAAGACAAGAGGACGACTAATCTAATGGAGTTGCAGATTTTGTTGATTCCTAAGTTAGATGTTTTGCAATGAGGTGTGAAGGAAGCGGAGAAGGCATTAGCATACCCTTATGTATACACTGTTGAAATTCTTGAGGCTTTAGCATTTTTAATTTGTGGATAGATTTTACATCATGAAGATTTATGGAAGAATTGGGTCCAATGATCTTCATATTCTCAAGGGTAATTATAGTGATATCTTCAATAGACTGTAATTGGTTATTCTACACTACATAAATAAAATGTTCTATCTTTGTAATTCCTTTGTCATTGTTGTCAAAGGGGGAGTTGTGTAGGTGAAAATTGGAAAAGCATATCTACGCAATGACATGAATGGGTTAAGGGAGTAGTATACATGTATGTAATTATTAGGGGGAATTTTTATGCTTTTTTGCATTGTGATGTTTGTTTTATGCATGGTTAGATACTTTACAAATTTCTTTGTGTTGCCATCAATGCCAAAGGGGGAAATTGTTGGCATTTTATGATGATGTTGTTGTCTTTGATCATGAAAATGTATTATGGTGTTGTTTTTTTGGGAAACTTAATTCATTAGAGGCAATCGGTCAGTGTTGCTAGTGGAAATGAATATCAAAGTAGTGAAATGTCTAAGTGTTCAGTTAACAGGACAAGTGTGCACTGAATAGTCAATCAGATCTAGAATAGGAAATTGAGTTAAGGTGCATGGTCACATTAGTTATGTTGAAGTATTTTGGGAGTTATTGAAGATTGAATTGAAACTGTTAGATAGAATAGTGAACTGGTGGACATAGTTTGTGATATCAGTGTTGCGGTCAAATCTTAGTGGTTGACCGACATATTTTTTAGAATTTAATGTTTTGGGTCGACATAAAGGATGTGTAATTTTTTTTTTGGCGTGATCACTCAGACAATTAAGTTGGATCTAAGGGTCAACTTGTAAAATTTTTTAGGGTTATAGCATCATCCTCGAACAAGTATATTGATAATTATTGTTGTGATGTTAGAAGTGGTTGTGATGGTATGTGATGATTGTGGAAGGTAGTACAAAGATAGTAAAGTATTCCAAGAAATGCATTGATTAGAAACACATTGGATCTTTCATGTATTGAGTGAAAATATCAGCTCATTCTTTCCTTGTTAATTCTAACAAATTGGCAAGCTAAATCCTCTAAACAAGATCACTCCTAACAGGGTGAGTAGGATCTCTAACTAGATCTAAAGGATAAATCATTTAACAAGGTGACTCATTATCTTGATTTTTAAATCTCTTAATAGAGTTGACTTTAGTAGGTCTTCAAAGCTCTTAACTGAGCTTCAAATACTCTTAACCAGTTATAACCCCAAGAGGGTTGTTGTAATTATTCCTAACAGACTGTATTTCTAATTGCACTAGTGAAATCTTGTAGGCATCATCCCCACACATGGTATTCTCCCTCTAACAAGGGTTTCCACAGGAAAAATCTTGTTGTCAAGTGTTAAATTGTGTGAATTTTTTATTTGTTATGTTTATACTTAATATTCACATTTTCATGTTGGCTTATTGGAAAGATACTCAGTAAAAGTTTTAGATTTGTGGTTGCACTGATTCACCCCCCCCCCCCCCCCCTCTCAATGGCTTATAATACTAATATTTTCTCCCTATTAGAAGAAGATTTCAAAAATAGATCAGTGTATTGGCATGACCATACCTAAATGAGCCACATATTCTAAGCCATTTTAACAAAAAAAATTGACAAATAATTTGTTGCAAAGAACAACTTGTTGTCTTTTTCCCATTTCCTACAAATAATATCAACCATATATTGTCTATTAGAGAGTATTCTAGTTGTGTTGACTTGGCAATTCCAATAATGTATATGTTTGATTTCTAAGAAAGAATTACCATATGTTAATAATAGAAAATTATGGTTTAGATTTCAAATCAAGAATGTGTAACACCCCACCAGGGAACCCGAGAGGATAACTCAACTAATAAAGAATAAGGTGAATATTTTTTTTTGGAACAAATAATGTGACTAACATTACAATTACAACTGCATAATACATGAACTTATCCAAGATACATATCATTAAAATAACATGAGTGCTAACATAAAACTAAATAACAAAGTACTCATAGGCTCCCCGATGTCACTACTAAAAAAATATAACATACATGACTAAGAAAATTTAATAACCAAGAGGAAATAAAAAAGATAACACTATGAGCTATTTCATAAAAATCTTAAAATCAAGACAACATTTAATCGCATGATAATAAGAAAGTCTAAATCCTCATTTATCCACTTCTATTATGGTATTACATAAAATCATTGATACATTTTTACATGAACCATTACAATCACCTCCTCAAGGATATTAAAATATTACATCAATACATCAAAATGAAGGTACAATCATGATACAATGAACAATAATAATCAACTAGTTGCATGAACATGAAACTGCAAAGAAGAAGCAAGATCATCCCAGAAGATCATGAACAACTCTAATAACTCAATGAGAAAAATACTTTTCGCCCAACCACATGGAACCCTAAGGCCCACTCCCTTTGATCTAGGAGATAGATACAAGGCCCCACACAACACAAGTAAACACAAGCATGACAACAAGCAAGAATCAACAAAACTAAGGAATACATGGGAAAATCACAAAAGGAATACAATGGGGATACTAGAGGAAAACCACAAGGATAAATGAGGGAATCCTAAGACACATGTAGGAGAGTATCATCACATAACCCCCTACTATCATGTGCTTCCTTGACAATCTCTCCCTTGAGACCCCAGCCCCCATTTGGGACTCATGTGGAACTAGCAACCTTTCATGAGGACAAGGATTTGATCCTCTAGTCTTATGCCACATAGGAAGCTAAGTGTTATCCATCCCATCCTTCATCTATATAAGAACTCAAGGTCACAGGGGAGGTATCAAAATTATCTTGATTAATGTTTTATAAGTTATCACTAGATTATCTACCTGCAATGGGTTACCCTGACAGCCACTTAGGGCCCCAACCCCCATTGCGCTAACTATTCTCTTAGAAAATCACTCCTATGATCCAAACAAAAAACCAAAAGAGTGATAAAAATAAATAATCACAAAATAATGATCATATAACCCTCATATCCGAAGAAATCACAAAAGCATAGTTTGGAGCATAAAATCTTAAAATCATCAATAGGATCTATATATGTCACAATAACAAAAGTACATCCAAACAAAATTACATATGCCTCATGTTGAAATTCACATAGGAACATCTCTAGGTTCCAAAACATATACCATAATTCATAATTCATGCATATTCCCCTTTTGGATCCATTCCATCAAAATGACTACAAAGATCTCCCTAAACCACCAATTGCACAATTAGGCTCCAAGAGCACCAAAAACCTTAATACAATAAAATCTTGCCAAATAGTATGGTATATCAAAAGAGACATGATAATCATCAAATCAATAGTTAAATAGAATTAAACCATAAATACCCAAAACAAAAACATGGCTATCATGTAACGTCAATTACACAATTAGGAAAAAATAAACATAATTCAATGCCTCCACATAAGAGCACAAGGTCAAGGTAAAATACTTTCAAATGAAAAGACTACAATGAAACACCATGACAACCCCAAGCCTCTAATAAAAAATGACTAACCCAACACCAAAAATCCCACAATCACACCTTACACTAACATTACAAGATCACAACATGAACATCACAAAAGGATGTCTCAAGCCAAGATAATATAATTTTATAGTTTAAATATAGTATTATGTAAAAGTTGAGCGAAACTAAAATTTTCAATACATTTTAATTCACATTTAGAATCCAAACCATAAACAAATAAAATAAAATAAAAATTTCATTTACAATAACAAAAAAATAATAAAATACAACTACTCTTCTATACATGAAACTACAATCCACCTGGAAATTTTATTAATATCTCTAACCTAACAATTTTAGAAATAAATCAATAACACGTTATATAAGTGAGACCAACCTAATAAACATCGATCATTAGTTATAAGCATATATACTAAGTCACTAAATTTTAAAACAACCTCCAAGCTTCTAGTATCAATAGAGAACTCAAATACGTGAAACACAATTACTAATTAACATTAAAAATAGGTAACATTACTTCAACAACCTAATATGTTTTTAATCTACATTAATTAAACAAAAGATGCAACATTAATAAACTAGCTAAATGAAATATATTAATTTTCCTCCAATCACATTTAGAAGATCAAACAAAACTGCCTCTAACCTAAGAAATAGGTTAACTAATTAATCTATTATATCTAAAACATTACATCAACTAATGTATCTAGGGTACCTAAAGAATTTTCTCATAAATAATGAGATCTAATCAAGAACCAATTCATGAATTTTAAAATAAATCTAATTACAAACCATCCCTCATTATAAGTGAAAACTAATTTCAACATAAACTAAGGTAAAATAAAATTTTAATTACTTTACGCAAAATCTCTTTACTAAATCTTAACCAATTCTTGACAATGAAAACATAATCTTTTCAATTACCAATTTAATCGATGTACAATAATTTACTTAATTCTTCCTTCCTAGAAAAATGAAATCCCTAACAAATATATACCTCAATGCACTAAGATTTAATCTTCCTCAAATGATTCACAATAATATTTTTAAGATATTCCTAAAGAAACGTATCTAAATCTATAAATAACCTAAATTTTCAAACACCAACTACGAATCTACCTCTATACAAGATCAACATCTTATTTATTAAAATATTTCTATCTAATATTAAACTTATTAAAAATAATTTAGTTTACATTAACTATGGGTGATTCATACACCATGCCTTTATTTGATGCCTTCACAGAGATGTTGATGGTAGAGAAATCAAAGTTGATAAGCATGGGGATTCCCAAGTCTCAAAGTCTAATGATTTTGTATAAAATCAAGGGAATCAAGGAAATCAAGGAAAGGGTTCCTACAATAAGCAGAAATAGTAGAAGAAAAAAATGCAGCAATAGAAAGCACAATAAACCTCCTCGCAACAAGTTAATTCATCATTTTCCAACAAGAAGGGAAATAATTCTAAGAAGGAGGAAACACCTTGTGAATATTTTTAGAAGAGGTATCATGATGAGCATCATTTCCATACTAAGTAGATTGATGAGTTGAAGAATATCATAAAGAGGAATAACATTGATTTTCCAAATGCCTCTAAAGAAAGGGATTTATCACCTTCTAGTTCCTCACAGTCAAAAGGAAAAGTGAAAGCATTTTTGGAAACTACAAGTTCTTCAGAGGAATGGATACTTGACTTGGGTGACACTCATCATGCATGATCTTCAAAGGAATAGTTTTCTTCATTGGAGCCAACTAAGGTACCCCGCATCTTTGTAGGAGATGATAAACAAGTGGAAGTTGAAGGGAAAGATTAAATTGAGATGGATAAAAAAAACATTCAAAGATGTCTTCTATGTTCCTAACTTAAGATCCAATCTTCTTTCAATTTATCAAATCACTTACCATGCAGATGAAATAAAAGTTGAGTTTCTACATGATCTAGTTATGGTAAAAGAACTTAAGGATGATGCTTTGGTTGTAGTGGGAAAAGAAAATCACAACATAAGGATTTACTTATTCTCCCACTTTGTTCCTAATTCTCATTCTAAAACCTTGTTGACACATTCAAATTCACAAATTAAGTTATGGAATGAGTGGTTTGGACATCTCAACTACTACTATCTTCAATAGCTTAGCACCAAGAACATGGTCAAAGGTCTACCTCCAATCAAGTTTTCTGAGGGTGTATGTTCAAGTTTTTCAATAGATATGCATCCAAAAGAGAAGTTTGAAAAAGGAAATCCTTGGAGAGAGTCATTTGTTATTGATTTGGTTTATAGTGATGTAGCAAGCCCCTTTCTAGTGCCATCATTTATCAAGGCTTTCTATGTCCTCACCTTCATTGATGACTATTATCACTTTACATGAGTCTAATTTCTTGGTTACAAGAGTGAAGTGTTTGAAAATTTTCTCACCTTCAAGGCTAAGGTTGAGAAGCAAACGTGGAAAGCCATCAAGTTTCTACAAAAACATAATCGAAAGGAATATGTGAACTCAAGACTTATGAAATTTTGTACACTTGAAAATATTGATCTTTAGCATTTAGTCACATACACTCTACAACAAAATAGTGTTGCAAAAAAGGAATAATTTAACTCTTAAGGAAATGGCTATTTTCATGATTCATGCTAAGTATATTGATCCAATTTTTTGGGCAAAAGCTATAGGTTGTACCAATCACATCCAAAATTGAGTTCCTCATAAAGCCTTGGATGGAATCACTCCTTTTGAGGCTTGGTGTGAAAGAAAAATGATTGTGAAACACTTTAGAGTCTTTGGTTGTCCATCTTAGGTACACATACCTCCACAAAAATACAAGGCATTGGAATCTCAAAGTAGGCCTTTCATATTTTTTGGATATCCTAAAGGTGTTAAGACATATAGACTTATAGATCTTGAAACACATGAAATATTCATTGAGATGAGTGTTCACTCTGAGGAAAGTTCTCCTAGCTTGGCCTATACTCCTATTTCTTTATACATTGTGGATAGTTATGTTAGTGACTCAAATAATGAATCCACCTCAACCTTGACTTGTAGGATTACACCTTTTCTAGGTCTAGTTACAATTGAGGATACTTCTTTTTCATATTCTTCCACTAGAACTCATTGGGATCAATAGACTCTTGATTCAACATGTTCATTCATGGGGGAACCTTTAGATGGTCAAAGGAAAAGTTCACATCATCAGCATCTTTTGCATGCATACATTACTATAGTGATAGCTCCACACAATTTAGTAAAACTAAGTAAACCTTGTCTTCTAGATATAGCTTTAGGGGATGACTACTTGATAGACATTACATGTTTTTTTGTGGAATCCTACATTGAAAATATGGGATAAATCATTGATGACATACATATTATCTTTGATAAGGATGATCCTTCTTCAGTTATTGTGAGGGAACACTTTGACCCTCTTGTCCATTCTCCACATGAGCAGTCATTCAAGGTTGAAATGATTGTGGATCCTTATGTACAATAATTGGAGGAGGTCTTGTTATCTTTAAAGAAGCCACTTGGGTCTTTGGAATATGTTCTACATCCATCCTCATTAGATCCTAACTTGTATTTTTCAAAAATTTTGGGAGGTGCATCATTCAACATCGACATGAGGACACTTGAGAAGCTTTTAGAGACACCATGTACATCTTGAGGTTTATTCTTATAGATTGGGGAGACATCTCTTATACACCTATGGTGTTTTTTCTTCCTAAGGGGAGGAACATTGTTTCGTATTAATAGACCATTTTCTACATTTATCCTAAAGTATCTATCACTTATGTACAGTCTACATTGAGGGGGAGCTCCTTTTTCTCTCTTCCTCTCTCTTATGGCGGGGGATTTTCCTCATATGGGGTTTTTTCCTCATAATTCTTTGATATTTCTCTTATGTATTAATATTTTTATTTTATTTTTTATTTTATTTTTTTTGGGGGGGGGTGGGGGGAGTTTAGTCCCATGAGGTTTTCTCCCTTTTTCTTCTTTATGAGAGATTGCATTGCATTTACACTTGCCTATTGTACATGGGTACATAGCATGGCCTAGTATTCAGGCCCCATCTTGCATTGCCATCCAACTTTGTGAGTCTAAGTGCATTCCCCTAATTTTCACTTAAGGGGGGTGTTGGTGTAATTAAATATTATTAATTACACTTTACTTAAGCTTAATTAGGATAATGCATTGCATAGTAGTTTGTATATGAGACACTTAGGAGTTTACACCTTTATTAGCTCATGGTGTAGGAGAAATTCTAGTTTAGGTGGTGATAGTTGTCATCGCATTCCACTTTATGTATGAGATCCACCTTTGGTCCAATATGTATCTAGTCTAGTGAACTTTACAAGATAAATATCAATGTTCTATATCCAAAATGGTCCACTAAATTGGTTGCATGTGTTGCTAGCTTGTCAACAACCAAATAGAGCTTATAGTGTTTCATAAATTCAAAAAAAATTATTGTGTCTTTCTAGCTTGTAACAAGTCAATGTAAAATTCCTTGAAAATAATCCATTTGCAATCGAGTGGATGCAAATTGATAATGTTTTGTATTAGATCCAATATTTTAGTAATTGGTGTAATTGGTGTCAAATACAAATTTGTGATGCAAAACATAGTGTTAAGAGGCAATATATTAATTGTTTGATTCTATATGTTTTGTTACAAAATTCTCAATTTTTAGGAGTGTGGTTTTTCTACTGCAACATGTCAAAATGCCATGAATAGTTGGTGATGGATAGCACTAAAATTTTGCGTTAAACAATTTAACATGTACATTTGTCTTGGCTCTTGTTTCTTGTAAATAAAATAGAATTTCTATAAGAAAATAATGGTCATGTGTTATTTCTTATGCATGCAATAGAAAACTTTGTGTATTCAAAGAGTGTATATTAAAATGATTCAATGAAATTGTTTCAAAACTATATTGCAATATCTATGGTGCTGACACTTGAAGGTGTTGGATCTTCTTATGCACTTTTTCTGATATTTTGAAATTTTGATGGTCAAATTTTTGTATTAAGTATAATGATTCAATGTTTCTTTCACATGAAAAAGAGTGTAAATAAGATAATGTTGGTATAATTTGCAAGGGCCAAAAGCAAGTGCATCCATTTTCAAGCCTTGTTCTTTGTGGATGGTTTGTGCACATGTTATCTAAAAAGAAAATTGGGATTGAGTAACTACTTTGTTATTTGTTTTTACCTTTCTATAAATTATCATTATTGGTGTCTAGCAAGGAGAAATAGACTTTGTGTATAGGATTTACATTATTTTTCGATGTAATTTTCCAGGTGTAGGGTCATCAAATGCAAGTTGAATGATATATTATTTTTTAGTTGTATGTGATGCAAGGAAGAGTTGATAAGTGGGGCCAAAGGCTCACCCAATTACCAGACCACCTTCCAAAATTACAACACAAAAGTAATAACACTAAAAAGAAGAGAAGGAATGCAGCTCATATTCATTTATTCATCAAACTTCATATATGTTGGGTTGTGAGGCCTTCTTGGTAATGACCAATACAAATAGGAATTAATTACACAACAGAATAGTCTTCATGCATGCAAGATCCACAATCTCTAGCTTCATATCTTCCTTCTAACTTTTCTACCTTGAATCTAGAATAAATTATTACATTTATACTTGAGGCTACCAAACAGGTCAACCCAAACAATCTTCTAGATCAAGCATTGGGGAAAGCAACAACCTAGATTTAGGTCCACATATTTCCCAATGAATGATTCCAACATTAAGATCATGAACAAAATTAAATACACATGTCAACCATCCAAAACAAACAAAATAAACCCATCGGTGAACAAGGCCACCGAGCAGTACCAAACACACTAAACTCACTTGGTGAAGAACACCACCGAGTAGAAAAAAAACACAACAAAGCCACTCGGTGAAAGGCACCACCGAGAAGAGATAGGTAACTAAGATCCCCAGTGAAAAAATAGGAACACTCCAATGAGATCTCCAAAGCAGTTATCTATCACATCTAACAAGCTGTCGAGATACAAGATTGTCATAAACCCAAGATGCTCCTACATCAGACACCTGGGTTTGAAAAGAAATGATTCTCTGAATCATGAGTGAGGTACAACCTGAGCTGAATCCAAATCAAATTGATAAATCCATGTAGAGTCTTCAATCGATATGTTCTTCCACTTGACCAAGTATTCCATGTAATCCTTTCCTTGTGTGCTTCTACCAAATCTTTGTTCCAAAATCTATTCAACTTTTTTTGTCTACTTCTTAGGATAATCACTTGGTACTGTCACTTCTTCATTAGGCTCATGATACTCACAAAAATATGCAATTTTGAATATTGGTGATATGTCCATGTTATCAGGTAACTCTATTTCATAAGCATTTCTATTTTCAAACTTCCTTAATACCTTGCAAGGACCAAATTTATTCATCTTCAACTTACTATAGGTTCCAACAAGAAATCTTCCTTCCTTCAAATAAGCCATTACCTCATCACCAACTTGAAAAATCTTATTTCTTCTTGACCTATCTACATTATCCTTGTATTTTTTATTACTCTTATCCAAATTATGTTTTACTTCCTCATGCAATGACTTCATAAATTCAAAAAAAATTTCCCCTTCAGCACTCCTCTTCTCTTCTCCTACAATATCTTTCAATTTTTATATACCCCTTGGTTGTATGCTAGTAACAATCTGAAATGGTGACTTTCCAGTACTCATATTCACTAAATTATTGTATGCAAACTCTGCTTATGCTAACATTAAATCCCAATTACTTGGTTTATCTCCAACTAAGCATCTCAACAGGTTACCTAAACTTCTACTTACAACCTCTATTTGGCCATCATTCTATGGATGAAATGTAGAACTATACTTCAAGTTAGTATCCAACTTCTTCCATAGAGTTCCAAAAATAGCCAACAAACTTATTGTCTCGATCAGATATGATACTCCTCGGTAATCCATGCAATCTGACAATCTCCTTGAAGAAAATATTTTCTATATGCACTGCATCTGATGTTTTCCTACATGGTATGAAATGTTTCATCTTGGAAAATCTATCCACAAAAACAAATATGGAACCATTACCTCTTGCTATCCTTGGTAAGCCAAGAACAAAATCCATGTTAATATCGCTCCAAGGTTTCTCAGGGACAAAAATTGGTGTATACAATTTAGTATTAGTACTTACTCCTTTTGCAACTTGACAAAATCCACAACTCTTCACAAATTTCTAAACATCCTTATACAATTGAGGCCAAAAATACCTTTCCTTAAGAAAACTCAATGTCTTATCAATGCCAAAGTGTCCAGCCAAACCACTACTATGCTTTTCCTTTATCAAATTAGTTCTCATTGATCCTCTCGGTATACATAATTGAATTCCTTTGAACAACATACCTTCTTGAATGAAATAGTCTCCCACTTAATCAGTTGATCTAGAATAGGTTCTCTGTACATTCTCCACGGCTCATAAAAAATTAGGGTCAATCTCATACAAGTTCTTCATATCATCAAAACCAAGGACCTCAATTCTCATTTCAGTCAGAAAATATCTTCTTCTACTCAATGCATCAACAAATCAGTTAGATACTCCACTCTTATGTTTGATCACAAATGTAAAATTATGAAAATACTCAACCCATTTCATATGTCTCTGATTCAACTTATTCTAACTGCTCAAATACTATAAAGCCTTTACAATCAGTATACAACACAAATTCCTTCATCATCAAATAATATCTCCATTTCTTCAAGGCTTGAGCAATAGCATAGAATTCTTGATCATACACCAAATATTTCATTTTAGCATCATTCAACTCACTAAAGAAAGTAACATGTTTAGCTTCTTGATTCAACAAGACTCCTATTGCACTGCCACTTGCATCACATTCAACTTGGAATACCTTATTGAAATCAAGTAAATATAACATAAGAAAATTAGTAACCTTCTACTTCAAAGTCTTGAAACTTTTATCAGCTCCATGTGTCCACTTGAATTCTCTTTTGTCTCCTCTCATTGTCTTAGTCATAGCATTGCAAATTGAACTAAAAAAATTTATGAGCTTTCGGTAAAAACTTGCCAAACCATGGAATGATCTTACCTCACCAACATTCTTAGGTGTAGACCACTCAAGTATGGCTTTATCCTTCTTAGGATCCATATTCAAACCATTATCTAAAATAAAAAAATCCCAAATACACAATCTCCTCTTTCATGAAAGAACACTTTTTTTAGATTAATCAACAAATTTTCCTCTTTCAATCTCTGCAATACCTATCTAATGTGTAACAAATGATCTTCTCTAGTTTTACTAAATATCATAATGTCATCCAAGTACACAATCATAAACTTACCTAAGAATTTCTTCAAAACCTCATTCATTAACCTCATAAAAGTACTCAGTGCATTAGTTAAACCAAAAGGCATAACCAACCATTCATACAAACCTTCTTTTGTCTTGAAAGTAGTCTTCCATTCATCACCTTCTCTAATGATATCTACTCTTCAAATCAATATTGGTAAAATATTTTCCTGCACTAAAATAATCCATTATATCATCCATCCTCGGCATAGGAAATTGATACTTAACTGTTATCTTGTTAATTTCTCTAGAATCAATATACATTCATTGTTCTCCATTCTTCTTAGGTGCCAACACAACTAGTACTACACATGGACTCAAAATTTCTCTGATCAAACCTTTATGTAACAACTCTTGAACTTGTCAGTTGAGTTCCTCATTATCGGTTGGTGTCAGTTGGTGTGGTGCTTTATTCGACAAACTAGCTCCAGGAATCAAATCCATAAAATGACTAATACTTCTCATCGGTGGAAAACCATCAATTATATTATCTAAAATGATCTCTTTGTACTCAGTGAGTAACTTCTCAACATCTTTAGGAACTTTATCTTCAGTTTTCTCACTCAGTTTGTTAGGAATCATAGCATAACAAACATCATTTCTCTTCAAATCCTTAACAAATTGTCTACCTTCCATCAAAGAAACTTTCACAGATGTACATATATCACCAATAGATTCTTCAATCAAAGGTAACATTATTTTTCTCTTTCCATTGGCTCAAATAGTATATTTGTGCAATCTTCCATCATACATAGCATGTTTATCATATTGCCAAAGTCTACCTAACAAAATATGACAATAGTCCATAGGCATAATATCACACAACACCTTGTCATAATATTTTCCAATTTTCAAATTCACAAAACATTTTTCACTTACCATAAGTGTATGCTCATCCTTGATCCATAAAATCTGATAGGGATTTGGGTGCTTCAATCTTTCCAACAGCAACTTTGTAACCATTTCTTCTGATGTCAAATTCTCAGAACTTCCAGTGTCAATGATCACTTTCCAAACTTTGTCTTCCACTTTGCATCTGGTCTTGAAAAAATTGTTTCTTACTAGATCTTCCTTAGTCTTTTCACTCCACAATGCTCTTCTGACCATCAGGTTTCCTTCCTTTTCAAGTTCATTTGGTGAATCTTCATGCACAAAAGCATTTATGTTGCTACTGACCTTCTTACTTGCATGTGTACACTCAAATGATCTATGTCCCTCATCACCACAATTGTAACAAGTTCCTCAAAATCCTCCTCTGCCATAGCCATCTCGAGAGTAGTTACCTCTTCCTCAGAATGAACTTTCACCTTTCCACTCTATCTGGCCTTTGCCTTGATTTCTTTTCTCCTGGCCGGATCTATTATTTTCACCATAATATCTACCTCTTCCTCTAGGGAATCTACCACCTCTTCCTTTTTATCTTTTCTTATTCCTTTTATTCAATTTCTCCTCAACTTTTAGGGAAAACTAATAAGCCTCCTCAATAATCTCCATTTTCACCAAACTGATCTCTTCTTGAATAGAAGTCCTTAATCCATTTAGATGCCTTGCAATTCTTTCCACCTCATCTTCAATATGTCCAAATCTGATATCTAACTTGTAAAATTCCTCAGTGTAATCCTTCACAGAGCTATATTTCTACTTCAAACTTTGCATTCTCCTAAGTAGGTTAATCTGATAATCAAAAGGTAGAAACTTTCCCTTCAACTTATTTACCACCTTTTCCCATACCTTGATTTTGGTTTTAGCTTTCTTCTTCTGATCCAATTGTAGATGCTCACACTGAGAGGATGCATGACCTTCCAATTTTATGCTTTCAATTTTCCCTTTCTTCTCATCCGATGTGTTCTCATACTCAAATTATTTCTTCCTCTTAGTGATCCAATCTATCAATTTATCTGAATCTATCTTTCCAATATACTCAAGCAAGTTAAACTATGGTGTAGCCTTCAAACTAGTCAATTCTTTCAAGAATCTTTATTCTCCTTGATCCATTATAGGTGTAGGTGTGGCTTCCTCCTACATATCTTTGGCTTCATCATCACTAACATCATCAAGATGTCTTCCTCAATATTGGTTTGTCTTAATAACTTCCAATCTAGCAGAAATTTATCTTAGCATATCAACTAAACCTAGATATGCATTTATTCCTCAAACCATATTGAAACCCTCTACAATCACAAGCCAGATCAAAATCTTCTACCCCACAACAAATAATCAACTAGGGTTTACAAGAATGAACCTTGGCTAAAGACCTAGATTCATAAACCTAGATTAAACTTGGCTTTGGTACCACAAGACACAAGTGTTGATAAGTTGGGCCAAAGGCTGACCCAATTACTAGACCACCTTGCAGAATCACAACATGAAAGAAATAACATAGAAAAGGAGAGAAGGAATGTAGATTATATTCATTTATTCATTAAAATTCATACATGTCAGGTTGTGAGGCCTTCCCAGTTATGACCAATACAAATAGGAATCAATTACACAATAGAACAGTCTTCATGCATGTGACATCCATGATCTCTAGCTTTCTATCTTCCTTCTAACTTTTCTACCCTAAATCTAGAATAGATTATTATATTTATAATTTAGCCTACCGAACAGGTCGACCCAAAGAATCTTCTAGATCCAACATTGGAGAAAGAAACGACCCAAATTTAGGTAAACATGTTTCCCAATGAATGATCCCAACATTAAGATCATAAAAAAAAATTACACATGTCATCCAGCCAAAACAAACAAAATAAACCCATCAGTGAACAAGGCCATCGAGTAGCATCTAAATACACCAAACTCACTTGGTGAAGAACACCACCAAGCATAAACAAAAAACAACAAATCCACTCAGTGAAAGGCACCACCAAGTAGAGACAGGTAACTAAGCTCATCGGTGAACAAAAAGGAACACTCCACTGATAACTCCAAAGTAGTTACCAAGAAGATCTAACAAGCTACGGAGATACAAGATTGCCATAAACCCAAGATGCTCCTACATCAATATGTAATTTGAATATTGTATAAGCACCATTGACTAAGCCATCTCTTGTATCAAGGTTTCTAGCAATAAGCTCCACCAAAATGTCTTCCTTTACAAAGATTGTGCTAGGTAGTGATGATTTTTCAACTTGAAAATATGTATTGGAAATGGGTGTTTCTTTTTATCCAAATCATCTAAAACATAAATATTAGTAGGCAAGTAGTTTAACATTTTATTGTTGTGCTCTTCAACAATTGAATTTCCCTTAAACATGTATGGAAATCTTGGATCTTTTGGAGGAGACTTGTGGCATATTTTATTCAAGTATGAAATACCTACATCATTTTGTTGAGAAGTTTCTTAATGATCAAATATTGTAATAAAGTATGGATCTATTTGTCTAACAACAGTGTGTAATTCAAAGTATTTGGAAAAAAAAATCCAAAATATGTAAGACATTTTGTCATTATTTATTTTTGGTTGTTTGAATGTCAAAACACCATATTCAAGTTGTATCTAGTAAAAATTGCCACAATATACGATATTGACATTGCCAAAAGGTTTTGTTGGTGTATGTTTGATTTGAGGAAGCTTTCTATCATTCTTATACAACATTTTGGAACTAATCAATGATACTTCATAAATAAATAGAATTTCAAACTAATCAATTTATTTTTTTAGTCTATCAAGCGTATTAAAGTCTAGAGGTAGCATTCTAGTGAAATTGCATGGTAAATGAAAGATATAATGTGGAATGATACCACCTGCATTAAATGAAACATTCCTTGTGGAAGAAAAAATAATGTCTTTATCTTTGAGTGGGTCACTATCTAGTTTCTTGTCATAGAATCAAATCATTGCTTCAAAAAAATACTTTAGCTATAAACATTTTCCTGTCCCAACTCCACCAATCAAAAAAAAGAAAAACATTTTTGTGGTTCAAGTCACTTTGTCATTATTACATCATCTAGTATTTATTATTGTTGTTTGTTCAATTGTCTTCGTAGTTGGAAATATTCATCATTACTAAGCAAAAAAGAGTGGGCTATTTTTGCAAATAATGTACTTGTATCATCTTAAAATGGAAGCACTTCCATGTTATCCCTCCGAGTAAGTGGTCTAGGGTCATGTCAAGCACCTTGATTAGTTCTTTGATTAGATCTATCTTTTTCTCCCTATTCTGCTTCTCTCTCTGTCTATTTCCAATTTTTCCTGGCACCTGGTCCTGAGAACTTAAGATCTGAGACCTCAGGGTCAAAGGTTGACCTCCTAGGTCAAGGTCGACCTCGACCTTGACCTAGGGTAGAGTGGACCTCGACCCTGACCCTGGGTCCAATTTTCAAGTTTCAGAGGTTTTGGGATATTGGGCTTCGAAAAGTTTTATTTTCCTGCTTCTAGGTCGGCTGTTTCAGATTTTGGAATGGTAAACTCTTAAATTGCATTTAATCTAGGTCCATTTCTAGGGGTTAAGGTTAATTGGGATTTAATTCTCCAATGTCAGCCTCTCTAGAAGTTTATGCCCTAGATCACTATAACAGAAAGCCTTCCTCTGTCATTTCAATCCATCTCTCATCTACTTTTCATGATCAATATCTCCATCAAGTGTCAAGATTAATCAAGCAATATCAAGAAATAATTCTCAATCAAGGAAGAAATCAAGCCATTGTCATTCATTCAACCATTCAAGTTCTCCATTGAAGATCAAGGATTCAAGCATTCAAGCCTTTGAAGGGATTTGGTTCAAGCATTCAAGATTCATCATTCAAACCCTAGATCTATCCATCATGGTGGTGTGATCTTCCTTCAAGATCCTTTGTTCATCTTCAAGATCTATTCATTCTTCCCTCAAGGTGGATTCCAAGCATACAATCATGGAGGTTTTGATTTACATTTGTTAATGTTGTGTTCAAGCTTTCATATCAACATACTTGTTTACATTTGAACTACAATTGCATATCTATTGAATATCATAGTTTCATTGTTAGATCTACTTCTACTACTTGCTAGCATTCTCTATTTTAATTCCATTATTAAGGTTGATTCCAAACCAGGGTTTGACTAAGGCAAACCCCTCATCCAAACAACAAAATCATTCTTTCTTGTAGGTACAGGTATAGGTACATGATAACAAATTGTAGTTCAGATCTGGATACCCTTTTTAGTGAACTTCCAGGATCCACTAACATAATTTATGTTGGAGTTTTTTTGGGTCAAGGTTGACCTTCAGTGAGGGGTAAGATTGTGCCCCGCTATCTGGGTCAAAGTCGACCTGACTCCGAAAGACAGAAATTTTTTTGGGTTTTCTCTGTCTCTGCATTTACAGGCTGAAGTAGGTTGTAGAATCTCCCAAAACTGAACACAGACATCATAAAATAGTGACTTTTGCTTCAGCCTTCTTTCGAGATAAGTATTTCTATTTTATTTAGTTTGTATGTCCACAACATTTTCCATCACATATATTTCACACTCTATCTATCTATTTCATTATACATATTTCATCACACACCTATTCATATTTACCATTATTCATTTTGGTGAACCCGACAAACTTACCCCCTATCTTTTGTGGATCTAGATGCCCTATTGTGTTAGATTTCCCTTTGTATTAGCTTGTGTTGGACAATTCCTTCTTTTTGGTATTAGCTCTTTTCTCTTCTTGCATCAAGATTAGATTTCTTTTATGCTCTTGCATTTTAAATTCAAAAATACAAAAAAATCTATATATTCAAATAAAATCCAAAAATATTTCTTTCATTTCATTTACTATGAAGATTGTTAAGATGCTTTGGTGTGTGATTATGTTCTTTATTACCCTTCTCTTAGCATCCCTTTACCATACCTATGATGCTTATTAGAGTATCATTCACTTCATTATGTTGATGACCCTTCATTTTTCATTTGCCTATGCTTTTGTGAAATTGACTAATACTAGTCTTCCTACTTTCAAAAATTTCATTAAAGATTCATGTGGTGGACTTATTACTCTTTTGGATTATGTGAAGAATTTGGTAGATGATACACCATCTCCTAATTTTCCTAATCCTAATCCTAGCATTCCTAATATAAATCCTAACCTTCCTATTCCTAATCCGATGCCTAATTTTCCATTTGCTATCCCTAGTTCTTCCCATACATATGATGGGATTCAAGCTATAGCTCAAGATGCGGATGTGCAAGACTTCTTTGATTTACCTTCTCCTCCTATTCATGATGATATTAAAGGAAAGGGTAAAGAAACTTCTTCAAAACCTATTATTCCACCTTATACAACCTTTACTCATGAGCATGATAAAAAATCACCTCATGTAGAAGCTTTACATGATATATACACTACAGGATTCGATATGATGACTAAACAAGGTTATAGAGGTTTAGGGCTTGGAGTTAATGAGCATGGTATCAAGTATCCAGTTCATATACCCCCTAAATAGGATATATATGGTGTTGGTTGTTCACAATCTCAATTCAAGGTGGTTGATGTTGATCGTCGTCCTCCTCTTCATACTACACCTACCTTAGATAAACTTGACACTCGTCAAGATATAGCTAAGAAGGTGTATGTTCAATTAATGAATTCCAAGAAAGAAATCTTTAAACCTATGCCAAAAAATGTTTTATCCAAATACAAATGTCCTTTTCATTATAGTAATACACATTTACTTGTTGATTGTAAGAATTTCAAGATATATGTTAGGGAAAGAGCTACTTTAGGAATTATATCTCATTCTCGTGTAGTTTTACAATTCCTTCATAATTTTAATATAGGGGATACCCCTCATTCTGATATAATATATATTTCTTCTCCTCTTGTCTCTAGACTGGGGGGAAAGAGGTGTATTTTCATCCAGTCTCCTAGGATCCATTAGGCTTTTAGCATAACGTGTATTGAGCTTAATTGGTATTCTTTCTATCCTCTCTCTCTATGGTTTTGTATTATGTTTATAATCATCCATAGATTCTATATTCAAGATAGTTTTTCTAAGGTATCCCTTTCTTTTCATCCCTTGGGGGCAAGGTTCTTCTTTCTTTCTCTTTGTCTAGGGATCTACTTTCCTTAGCTTAGTGGCATTTGTTTATTTGGAAACATTATTTCATTATACTGACCGATGTTTTGACTATGGATAGCCTTTTTATGAGGTTGTTGTCCTAGGTCATCACCTCTTCTTTATTTTGCAAATTATGTTCATTATAAACTATTTCCCTTGCTCTGGTGATTAGAGTTGTTTCCCTCATTTCAAAGATTCCTCTTCCTCTTGATTGCAGGGGGCTTGATGATTGAATCTTTGTTCTCACTTGATTTATCTTTGAAAGATGATATTTTATCTAAAAGCACTCCTTTATGGTGGGGGTCTTCTTGATAAGATCTCTTTCTTTGAGGATCCTTTTCCATAAGTGACATATCCTTTTCATGATTATCTATGCTCTTGGATGTAGGGGTCAATACCCTTCGCTAGGAATGTAGTATACATTGTTGTTAAATAGGATATCTCACATTGTGAAGTAGGTATGCTCTTCATCTTCCTTATCATGTCTAGTAGACAGCCATGATAAGGAGGGGACATATATAGGGTCTCCCTTGTACTATAGTTTTTCATTTATATGCTAAATCCTCTGAAGGTAATGCACATAAGTTGCTAAATCCTGAAGAGACGTGCATTTTTCAAATTTTCAATATGCTTAATCCTCTAAAGGTAATGCACATAAGTTGCTAAATCCTGAAGAGACACACATTTTTCAATTTTTCAATATGCTAAATCCTCTGAAGGTAACGCACATAAGTTGCTAAATCCTAAAGAGACATGCATTTTTCAAATTTCAATATGCTAAATCTTCCGAAGGTAACGCACATAAGTTGCTAAATCCTCAGGAGACATGCATTTCATATTTATAGTGATACAAGAAGGTGGATCTATGGATATTCCAAAAGCCGTCAAAAGATGCATTACAATTACAAAGCGCAATTTATGGGTGAACTATCAAGTTTGGCCACTTGTTTGGCTCTCCCTCCTTGGTGATTCATAGTAAGGTGGGCATCTTATTGGGCAAGGTAATCACTTTCTCTTTTCTCTCTTTTCGCTTTCATGCTAGTAGGACTGGATCATGAAGCTATGTTATTTATAGTGTTTCTCTTATCTTCCTTATGTAATCATTTATGTTTTTATGATAGCTTTCCAAATATGATATTAGTATAGGAAATATTTCTTGGCAAGGTTTCCTCTACTAGTTGATTTGGGTTTGTTTTAGTACTGACCCCTCTTTTTATGTTTTTGCACCCTCGTGCATGTGTGTTGAGTTAGAATATTTTATCTTGGGGGCTTGTGTCCTTAGACTAAGTGTTATTTTATCTCATTGTGAATCCACTTGGCTCTCTTCTTTCTTCTCCTTTACCAAGATTTTGCATTGAATCCATACTCTTGCTAAAGTGGGGGCTTAATGTATCATCTTAAAATGGAAGTACTTCCATGTTAAGAACGTTTAGCCCTCCGAGTAAGTGTTCTGGGGTAATGTCAAGAACCTTGATTAGGTCTTTGATTGGTTCAAGATTTTTCCCCTGTTCTTTTTCTCTCTTTGTCTATTTCCAATTTTTCCTGGCACCTAGTTCTGAGAACTTGAGATCTGAGACCTCAGGGTCAAGTTTGACCTCTTGGTTCAAGGTCGTCAACTCTGACCTAGGTCAGAGTTGAGGTTGAATCTACCCTAGGTTAGGGTCAAGGTCGACCTTGACCCTAACCTAGGGCAGATTCAACCTCAACTCTGACCTAGGTCAGAGTTGACCTCTACCCTGACCCTGGGTCCAATTTTCAAGTTCCGGAGGTTTCATCTAGGTCCATTTCTAGGGGTTAAGGTTAATTGGGATTTAATTCTCCAATGTTGGCCTCTCTAGAATTTTGTGCCCTAGATCACTATAAAAGGAAGCCTTCCTCTCTCATTTCAATCCATCTCTCATCTACTTTTCATGAGAAAGTATCCACTTTTCATGATCAATATCTCCATCAAGTGTCAAGATTAATCAAGAAAGATCAAGAAAGCATTCTCAATCCAGGAAGCATTCAAGCCATTGTCATTCATTCAACCATTCAAGTTCTCCATTGAAGATCAAGGATTCAAGCATTCAAGCCTTTGAAGGGATTTGGTTCAAGCATTCAAGATTCATCATTCAAACCCTAGATCTATCCATCATGGTAGTGTGATCTTCCTTCAAGATCCTTTGTTCATCTTCAAGATCTATTCATTCTTCCCTCAAGGTGGATTCCAAGCATACAATCATGGAGGTTTTGATTTACATTTGTTAATGTTGTGTTCAAGCTTTCATATCAACATACTTGTTTACATTTGAAATATAATTGCATATCTATTGAATATCATAGTTTCATTGTTAGATCTACTTCTACTACTTGCTAGCATTCTCTATTTCAATTACATTATTAAGGTTGATTCCAAACTGGGGTTTGACTAAGGTAAAACCCTCATCCAAACAATAAAACCATTCTTTCTTGCAAGTACAAGTATAGGACATCGAATTGCAGTTCAAATCTAGATACCCTTTTTGGTGAAGTTCTGAAATCCATGAACAGAATTTCTGTTGGAGCTTTTTTGGGTCAAGGTCAACCTTTAGTGAGGAGTAAGATTGTGCCCCGCTATCTGGGTCAAAGTTGACCTGACTCTAAAAGACATAAAGTTTTCTGGGTTTTCTCCATCTCCGCATTTCCAAGCCAGAGCAGGTTGCAGAATCTTCCAGAACTGAACACAGACATCAGAAAATAGTGACTTCTACATCAGCCTTCTTTTGAGATAAGTATTTCTATTTTATTTAGTTTGTATGTCCACAACATTTTCCATCACAAATATTTCACACTCTATCTATCTATTTCATCATACATATTTCATCACACACCTATTCATATTTACCATTATTCAGTACTATCAATAAAGTGCATCAATTTTGTGTTTCTTATGTGGTTGAATTCTTATATAATGTCATATTTCTTAATTACATCTTGTTGATTATTTTGATCAGTCTGATTTTCAATGTCTATTGTAGGATGCATGTCATTGTTAGCTTGTGTGGCAACTTCTTCAATGTCACCCCATTTGCAACCAATCTATGCGGTGAACATTTTTTCAACAATTAAAAAATGTGTTTTATTCACATTTAATCATGCACTCAATGTTTTATGACCAACTAACAATTTTTGTTCACTAATTATAAAAGACATGTATAACATGAATGTTTCCTAGCAATAATTCACATGATTAATATGAGGGTTGTATTTTACATAATGTATTATCCGTGGTTTTTCCTTTCTATAATTTTTTTGAGTTGTTGGAATAAAATGTTGTATATTTAGCTAGTGATATTTCCTCAAAAGCTTTTGATCATTGTATATATTTTTCTATTGTAAAAGAAAACATTATATTTTTAGAATCATTTAGTTCTTTTGGTGATAGCTTAGGACTTTTAAACATGTAAATCCTACTCTCTAATGGTGCAGGGTTGATGAAAATAGTTTTTCTTGAAGATATATGTAATGAAAATGAAAGAAATAGGTGTATAGTTTGGTGTCTAAACATTTTTTGATAGTAAAGCAATGTGTTGTCTAGATTTTGTGTGAATTATGTTTTCTCATTAGAGGCAGAAGTGCATTGTTTTCACAAGTGGTGAAATACAAGATGAATTTTTCTATCTTGTTTAGTCATATATAAAATGTAGTAAGATGCATTAGCATTTTCATTTATTATAAATTGTGTATTTTTATTTTATTACCATAGAGTCGGCACTTGTTGCACAAATACATGTATCCATATGTCAGTTGGATGTCTTTTCGACATTACATTTTTTTGTGACAATGTTTGGTGTAGGGGAACCCAAGGTGATCATGCCTCCATGAGGAAAATTTGAGTTGTAGGTTTTTATTTAATGTTAATGACTTCAAATAAGGTCCCATAGACCATTTTGGTGTGTCACATATGCAAGTTTAGGGTCATTTTGGCCAGGAGGTTTATATGGGCAAATATTGCCAAATATTGTAAAAAATGTAAAATGATGAATGCATTGTATGTAATCCTCCTCCAAGGTCTATTGGCATCTTTTAGAAATCATTAGGTTATTAAAACTCATTTTAGATTTTTTTACAAAGTTTTGTAAGTAACAAGCAAGAATTTCAAAAAGTTGTCAAGTCCCAAGAAAAGTTGTCAAACAACTTTTCTTGCAACCAATTTGCTATACAGGTCTTGAGTATCTCAATTGGGTTTTCAATGGTCATTTTGATGTAATAAGGACTAATAATTCCATTTCTCATGATTTTGGATCAATAGTGTAATTTCTTAGTCAAGTTGTCACAAAGTTTGAAAAGTTGGTATTTCAAAAAATTATAAAATGCAAGAAAGAGGAAAACCAATTGTCAAAAAGTTTAAAGAAATGTTTTAGACAATGGGGAAGGTTACAAGCCCTTCAAATACCTCTATAAACCAACCAATGATTATCTTTTTGGATTTATTAAATGTTTTGTGAAGAAATAATATATAAACTCTGATTTTCATGCATTCTTACTATGTTTTTCTCTGATTTCGAGGATTGTATGGCCTATCATTTCTTTGTACCGACATAAATGTCACATGGAAGGATAAAGGATTGAATTATCTCTTATTTGGAGTTGGTTTTAAGTAATTCCCTTAAGTATCCAGTGAGATATTGAATTTTTATTGAAAACAATCTTGAAGCAAGGGTTTTGAGGGTTTGATAACAACAAATGTGTTTCAAGCCATTCCACTAGTGGATTCCTATGAAAATTGGTGGAATGGGCATTTGAATTATGATTTCTCTGATTTTTGAGGTTTCAAGTTTTAAAAAAATGAAGTTTGGATGTGTTTTGGTGAAGCCCTACTCTAATTTTTCTAAAGAAATGGTCTTATTATGAATAGTTCTAAGAGGGTTTTGTAAAATAAAGTTGGAATGATCATACCAGAGTATAGAAAGGGTTGATTTATTGCATATAAATCTAGTCCCAACCCATGGAATCCTATTTGGTGATTTGGAGTCCAAGTTCATCATACTTGTTATGGACAAAATGACTAATTAGGCCTATAGCCTAGATTTACTAGTCAGTTTTTTACTGATCAATTACAAAGCAACTTGATGTAAGTTTTGAGTATGTTAAAGTAGGCCCAAAATGGTATCCATGAATTCCCTCATATTATCTTGAAAATATTTATATAGGAAGTTATATTGAGAAAAACCCTTGAAAAGGGCTACAAGGGTTATAGTCCAAGTATGAAGTATTTCCACTTAAAGAATTTCAGAGGGTCTTAGTCAATGTATGTCAGTTTTTGTTATGGTGCCTTAAGTCACTAAAGAGGTCCTACTTTGAGAGTTGAGATAGTTTTTAGTTTGCATCAATGGTTGTCTCATGGATGTTGAAGATTAGAGAATTGATAGATGAGTTGGAGGAAGGTCTCGCTTTCAAAACCAATCTCAATGGTCAATTATGTTTGGTAAGTGTTACCACACCTTTCTTTGCATCAATATTGATTGTAGCATTTCCATATGAATAATTTCATCCATTTGAAATTGTAATATTTTTCTTAAGGCAAAGAATAAAATGCCTAGATATAGAATCTCAAGAGATAGCACAAATAAGAGAGACAAAATGATATGATCAAATGAATAACTCAATAATGATCAAATTATAATGGATAAATATAAAGTAGGAGTGTTTGAATATATAAGAAATGTGATAAGACTACATGATAAGGAGATGATAAGCTATCAACCACACTAGGTGGAATCACATGTCCACCAAAGGTGGATCATCCTCCATTGTACAACAAAGTATGTGCAACATGTGTAACACTAAGAGCATGATAATGTGATAAGAGCACTAAAGGTGGATCTCACACACAAAGTGGTATGAGATGACAACTATCACCATATAAAGTGGAACTTCTCCTAGCCATGTGCTAAAATAAAATGCAAACTCCTAGGTGTCTCAATGACAACTAATATGCAAATGCATTATCCTAAGTAAACTTAAGTAAAGTATAATTAGTAAATACTTAATTACACCAACACCCCCCCCCTTAAGTGAAACTTAGGGGAATGCACTTAAGTTCACAATGCTATATGACAATGCATGATGGGTCTCGGATACTTGGCCATGTTAGGTACCCATGTACAATATGCAAGAGAAATGCAATGCAATCTCTCATAAAGCAAAGAAAGAGGGAAAACCTCATGGGAAAAACCCTCCCCTAAAAAGAGAGATGAAAAAACAAGATGTATGGATGGATGGAGTAATCAAGAACCCCCCCATTATGAAATACATCATGTATATAAAATAGATAAGTATGAGAAGGACAAAACCCTATATGAGGAAAAAGTCCACCCCATAAGAGAGAAGTAGTAGAAGAAGAGAGACATGGTATCCCCCCCTCAATGTAGAATGCCCATTAGTGATAGCTTCTCCAAGATGAATGTAGAAGTTGGTTCATGAATGTCGAATGATGTTCCTCCCCTTAGGAAGAAACAATTCCATAGGTGTATATGATATCTCTGAAAACTGCTCAACTATCCCTGTGTGGATGTCGAAGGCTGCCCCTTCCAAAACTACTAAAAAGAAAAAGTTGGGATCAAACAAGGATGGATGTAGAAAATTTCCTTAAGAACTAAGTGTTTTCTCTATTGATAAAGAGACCTTTTGTAACTATTGTACATAAGGATACACAATCACATTAAAATTGAAAGACTGATCATGTAGAGAATAGACAAGAGGGTCAGAGTGTTCCCTCACAACAACTAAAGAAGGATCTTCCCCATCAAAGAAAAGATGTATATCATCAATTATGTCTCTTATATCGGCAATAAAAGACTCCACAAACAAACCTACAATGTCTGTCAAGTATTCATCCCCTGATGTTGTAACTAGAAGACAAGGTTTACCCTATTGTGTTGAATCATATGGACCTATCATTGTAGTAATGTATGCATGTGGAATGTGATGATGTTGTGACCTTGTCCTCTGACTGTCTAAAGGATCCCCCATAAGTGAACCTATTGAATCAAGAGTGTGTCTAACCCAATGAGGTTTAGTGGAAGATTATGAAGGAATATCCTCAACCTTAAGTTTACGAAGAAAAGATGTAATCTTGCATGTAGGGTTTGAGGTAGATAAACCATCTGAATCACTACCACATTTGTCACTATCAGTTTCCACAATGTCTAAAGTATGGAAAGGAGTAGAGGATAAGCTAGGTAAGCTTTCCTCAAATTGAACATACATCTCTATGAAGATCTCATGAGTCTCGGGATCCATAAGTCTATATTCCTTAAAACTTTCTTCATATCCAATGAATGTAAAAGGCCTTGGTGGAGGTACCTTGCATTTATGTGAAGATATGTGTGCCCATGCTGGACAACCAAATACTCTGAAGTGTTTCACAACCAATTTTCTTCTACACCATGCCTCAAAAGGAGTCATTTCATCTAAGGCATTATGAGGAGATCTATTAAGGATGTGATTGGAATAACTTATAGCTTCTACCACAAGTGATGGATCAAGAGACTTAGCTTGAATCATGCAACTTTCCATTTCCTTAAGAGTTATAATCTTCAATTTTTCAACTCTTGTATGTTGAGGACTAAATGCAACTGGATTCTGAAGATCAACACCCTCAAGTTCACAAAAGTCTCGAAGTCTTGAGTTCACATATCCTCTTTCATTGTCTACATGAAGAACCTTGATGGCTTTACTTGATTTCTTCTCAACATGACTCTTGAAGGTTAGAAAATTATCAAACACTTCATTTTTGTGACCAAGAAAGTAGACCCATGTGTAGCGGGAAAAGTCATCAATGAAAGTGAGGATATATCAACCCTTGTTGACTGATGTTAATAGAAAGGGGCATGTTAGAACACTATGAACCAATTCAAGAACAACTTATACTCTGCAAGTCTTTCCTTTTTCAAACTTCTCTTCAAGATGCATATCCATTGAATAAGTTGAACATTCACCCTTAGAAAAGTTGATTGTAGGTAGTCCTTTGACCATATGCTTTGAGCTAAGCTATTGAAGATAGCATAAATCAAGATGTCCAAACCACTCATGCCATAATTTACTTTGTGATTGTGTATGAGGCAACAAGGCATGTGAAGGAGACTTAGGCACAAAGTGGGAGAATGAATAAATCATTGTGTCATGATTAGATTTACCCACTGCAACCAATGAATCATCCTTAAGATTTCACACCATTACTGAATTAGGAAGGAACTCAACTTTATTTCCACTTCCATAGTTAGTGATTTGTTAAATTGAAAGGAGACTTGTGCTATGGTTAGGAACATAGAGAAGATCTTTGAACTCTCCATTTTCCATCTCAACTAGTCAATTCCCTTCAACTTCCACTTGTGTATCATTCCCTACAAAGATGTGAGGTACCTTAAATGGATCCAATAAATAAAATTGCCCCTTTGAAGAACCCATATGATGTGTGACACCCGAGTCAAGAATCCAATCCTCTAAATAACTTGAAATTTTCATAAATGATTTCCCTTTTCCCTTTGAAGTGGATGGAGATGAATCCTTGGAAGCATTTGGCACATTGATTTTGTTCTTCTTGAGTAAGTTTTCCAACTCATCAATTCTCTTAGTCTTGAAATGATGCTCATCATGATTTGGTTTCATGCAATATGCACAAAATATTTTATCCTTCTTGTTGTTGTTTCCCTTCTTGTTGACAAAATAATTTCCTTGTTGTGAGGAGGAAGATTGTTGTGTCTCTGATTGTGATTTTGGCTTCCACTTCTTGTTATTGTTGAAACTTTTTCCACCTTGATTTCTTTGGTTCTCGTTATTAGCCACCAATGCCATAGACTTTGAAGACTTGAGAATACCCATATCCATCAACTTTGATTGTTCCAACATCAACATTTCTGCAAATGCATCAAATTAAGGCTTAGTGAAGGTAATTCCCAAGGTCAACTTGTAAGTATTGTAACTAAATACAAAAGCTTCATATTATGAAGGTAGTCTCTTCAAGATGTGATGAATTAACATATCATCCTTCATGGGATTACCACAATCCTTAAGTAGTATTCTCAACTCATTAGCTTTGTTGACATAGTCTTGAATTGTGTAAAAATTCCTAGGATCCAATAGAAGTAGATCA
This sequence comes from Chamaecyparis obtusa, assembly GCA_027943335.1. Lineage (NCBI taxonomy): Eukaryota > Viridiplantae > Streptophyta > Pinopsida > Cupressales > Cupressaceae > Chamaecyparis > Chamaecyparis obtusa. The sequence goes on from BSBK01005535.1 coordinate 29,779, forward strand.
TCCTCAATTGTGAATCCCTTTTCCTCATCCACCTTACCATACAAATCTTCAAGTTTGTCCCAAGAACCCTTGGAATCCTTAAAGCTAGAAATGTGGAAGAATACATCTTCACAAATGCAACTCCTTATAATTCCTAAAGCCATATTGTCTTTTATATGCCAATCAATTTTTGCATGATCATCCACATTAGGACTAGTAGGTTCTTTAATTGTACCATTTACATAAAGATTTAAACCTCTTTCCATTAGTTTACTCAACACTTTATCTTTCCATGTAGCATAGTTGTATGAAGTTAACAATGGACATCTAGGTGAACCCATGATGTAAAACTAAAAGAGAACAAGAGGTAAAGAGACACAAGAACACAAGAAAACCCCCCAAATTCACTCAATCAAAGCCCCCCAAAATTATTCTTTTGGCACTTTATATGTAGTGTGTGTACAATTTCCACTTGCCAAAATGGGCCAAAGTGGACTTTTGATTTTGATGTTTACAACCACCTCAATGAGGCCAAATCAAACTCAAATCAATATTTCTCAAAATCAAATCAAATTCTAAGCATTACAATGATCATACAATGCCAAAAAAGGACCTACATCTTAAACTAATATTTTTTCCCAAATAAGGCTACAATCTGATAGAAAATCTAGGAATTAATTGAAAAACCATACACTTTCAAAAAAATGGCATATTTGGAAAGAACATGAAATTATACCCCAAATAAAACAAATCTATCAAAAAAGGAGCTTGGATGAGTGAGTTATGGTTGTTTGAAAATCACCTCCAAAATTGTGAATGCAATCCGTCAGGGGTAAAAAAATTCAAAAATGTACTGACGTCGGTGCTTTGTGAGCATTAAATTGACAGTGAAATGAGTGTCACTTCCAAAAAGATTTGGGATTTATCCCACATGCATGGTGTTGGATGTAAATTACCTTTTTATATACTAAAGCGTTCCAATGTTAAATAAAAAGAAAGTAACCTACCACCAATGCGAGTGGTGTTATCAGTGCAAGATCTGGTCGTGACAGGTCATTTTTGTAGGGAAGAGCCGCTTTAGTATGTGGGATTATTTAGTCCCACATTCATGCTATTCTAGATTGCTACCTCCTTATAAGGTAATTCATGCCAATGGATAGCAAATCTAGTCGCTTCATCCAATGTGTTTGACTTGTCAGGTATAATGAGTTGTGTTTTGCATGGTACTTTGATTTGACATGCATGTGTGCTTGTGGGGGTTGTGTGGTCAGTTTGTTGACTTTGACTATTCTATTGTGAGGGTTGGGATTTGACAGCTCAGTCCATGTGTTGTACGTAATATTCCCTATCATCAGCAGATGAAGCGAGTTGCAAATTGGACTGCCCAAGTCTAATTTACAAAAAGAATTTGCCTCAAATTTAACTTTTTCCCAATATAAGAAAATGTATAGTTTAAATTTATAGAAACGGCCACCCAAATGCAATGGAAAGGTTAGATCTTTCTCTAGACACTCCCACAAGATGTTTCTCCTCTGAATCTGAATAATAGCCCTCCAAAAGTTGAAGCAAAGAGCTCTCCAATGGCTATGCAATGAAATCTTCTATGGCTTTGATACCATGTAAGAATTTTCTTAAGGCAAAGAATAAAATGCCAAGATCTAGAAGCTCAAGAGATAGCACAAATAAGAGAGATGAAATGATATGATCAAATGAATAACTCAATAATGATCAAATGATAATGGATAAATATAAAGTAGGAGTGCCTAAATATATAGGCAATGTGATAAGACTAGACATGATAAGAAGATGATAAGCTATCAACTACACTAGGTGGAATCACATGTCCACCAAAGGTGGATCATCCTCCATTGTACAACAAAGTATGCGCAACATGTGCAATAATGAGAAGATGATAATGTGATAAGAGCACTAAAGGTGGATCTCACATACAAAGAGGTATGAGATGACAACTATCACCATCTAAAGTGGAATTTATCCTAACCATGTGCTAAAATATAATGCAAACTCCTAGGTGTCTCAATGACAACTAATATGCAAATGCATTATCCTAAGTAAACTTAAGTAAAGTGTAATTAGTGAATACTTAATTATACCAACATAAATTTATCTAAGAAATGATCAAATGTATCTTCGTTTGTGTATAGTTTGGTTGCCAATTATTTGAAGAAGTCTCTTGCATTGTCTTTCATTACAAGATTTGTAGTTGGAAAGGGCTCTAATATTGTTGTTCTTCGCATTAGAGGAAACAAAAAAAAATCAACAAATGGAAGTTTTTTATTTTGTATAGGTCTTTGTATGATGATGTGTTTTCATTTTGACAAGGTTTGCATCAAGCAATGAAGAATCACATGAGATGTATTCATCTTTAAAAAAAATCTATTTCAATGTTTGTACAATTTATGTGGATAGGTGAATATTTTATCCATAACATGAAATGTGGATGTTCATTTCCTTGGTTCTAAAATTATATGATAAAAAAATATTCTAAGACTTTTCCAAATAGATGTTTATTTTTTAGCAACATTTTTTGAAATGCATTGGCCCTGTGGAAAAAGTTACAATTGCAAAGAATTGATTTTTTTATGATTTCAAAATCTAGGTCTCTATTCTCTATAGTTTCAAAATTCTTGAATTATTTTCTAGTAGATATAAATAATAAGGCTTTTCATAATGGCTCACAAAAATATTCTACACTTATCAATGTACAAAAGAAGGTTGGAGGTCCCAATTCTCTTATCATTGCAATTTTTTTTAGTATTCTCTAAATAATCTAGAGATGTAAAAATACTTCTTGATGATCTAAAGCCCTATGAAGATCTTACTATTTTATCTAGATTTACATGGTTGCACACATCCTTTACAGCTAGCTTTCTACCTTTTGACTCAACTATTCTTATGCAGATTCATGATAGTGAAGATATTTTTCGAATAATCATTTTTATTTCTTTGAAGAAAATATTTGTTATATGCATTGAAAAGGCATTTTCTTTATACATGAGCTCCAATTTTTCTATTTTTTAGTATGATAATTTATTTGTAACATCCACTAGCTGAGGAGATCCATACAAAAGAGTTAGGAAGTTCCTTTCTCCTGAGTAGGTGACTTGAAAAATACCTAGAGGCTTAAATCCTTTTGATGGAAAAATTTCAATAATAGTTGTATCATATCCTTTGAGTTTATGTGATTCATTAAAGAAATCAATAAGTGATTCGATTATTGACTCTTTGTCATGTTCAAATATGTCATTCATGTATGTTTTTCATTCAATATTTGTATGCATCTTTTCTTTATTGTTCACAAGCACAATCTCCCAATCTTTATTTATGGAGATATTATCTTTTGTATATAATGGCATTTTTTACAAGGCTATTAACACATTTATTAGACAAGATGTTCTAACATTGTGTTGTGTGTATGTATTTTCATATTATAGTTTTTGTTTCAATCTAAATGTTGTTGTCCTTGTTTCATGTATTTGCCTAGGCAATGCTTGTTGCACTCTATCAAAATCAATTGGTACATTGATAATTGTACCATTTAAACCATATTGTTCTCTCTTGTAGCCTAATTCTCTGATTTATACAAAGGCAATTCACAAATACACAAGTCTTTCTTCTAGAGAAGTTAATGAATGGACAATATCTATTCGTGTATTGTGTCTTGTGTTCCATGACACAACAAAAGAAGGGACTTAGGCTGATGAAATAGATTTCACACACTATTTTCAAATTGGATTCCTTATTGCAACTTTTTTTTTATGTTTGCAATGGACAACAAAAACAAAGCATCAACAAATGCATTAATAACTTTGCAAATGTTTTTACAAAAATGTAACATTTCACAAAGACTACATGATTGAGTAGGTGCATCATTGATGGTTTGCAAGTATATGTTAATAGATTTTTGGGCTCTATTATTTTATGTAAATAGTAGTCTTTGTTTTACTCCATTGTAATTATCTTCTTACTTAGGAAACAAAGCACAACTATGCAATGTAATTTTAACATTTGACATAGTTGAAGCTTCTTGTTTTGTAGTAGTTGTAAATGCCTTATTTTGCAAATATTTCTTTGTTTGATTTTCTATGTACTTTGCCTTAGTCTTTTGTTCTTTTCTTATGTGTATTTGTCCTTTATTTGTACAATGTATTACAACTTTGAGAGATTGCAATGAGGTCTAGTTTTCAATGTTCTTTGTCTAAGGTTTTTTCTCTTTTCGTATGTGCATTTGTTCTTCATCTATATAATGTATTATAATTTTGAGACATCACAATGAGCAAGGGGCTATTTATAAACATTGCAATGAAAAAGATGCTTTGATCATTTCATTGACATTTTTTTTATTCCAGGTTGTGAACTTGTTGGAATAGCAGTAACTACATTTTTCATTGCACTATTTTGTGAACAAATCGAACCTAACATGGCAAGAATTTTTTTTATGATAATGCATATATAATGATATTTTTTTATTGGGTTATGGGAAACATAAACATGGATGGTTGAGTCTTACGTGTTGAATGGTCTGACTATAAGAAAATTATAGATATGTTTTCAACTATTCTCTTTATTGACTACATACCCAAGGAAAATCTAAATGTAGAAGCTTCTCTAAGATCATTATTTGGGCAATACAGACATGGCACATCAAGCTTTGGATGGCCATGAGCTGGAAAGGCATAGCATATGTGTCAGTTTTGAAAATCCCACAAAGTCAACCCAGTCTTAAAAAATGCATTTTGGAAGCCAGCATGCGCCTTCTGCTTATGGTCATGGTGGTAGAGGGGCACATCCAGGTATGATGAGAAATGCCCCTATAAGAGGACACAATTGGATGAACCCATCTTTAGCTACAAAAAGTGAATAAACCCAACTCAGATTTACAAAATAAACACTGGAAAATGCAAGGAGATTTTATTATTTTGCATCATAGAGAAGAATTATAGAGCTTGTGGTATGGTAGAAAAGAAACTTACTATAAATGTTTTGAATAGTGTGAATGAAATCTCAGAAGATCCAAAGTTCTAAATGAATCTCACATAGAAATCCCTAGTTTTCCAACATGACAATAGCCATGGCATCCACAAAAGAAGAGAGATACACAACAAGAAATGGTTCCCTTAGATAAAACAAGCAACTCATCCATGGTGGCTTGAGCAGTAGTCAATAACCTCAAAACAACACTCCAAACATCTCAGAGAATCACAACAAGAAGCAACAAAAAATCTTCATCTTTGAACCCTAGCATGGAGGCAACCAAAGAGAAGGGAACGACAACAACAAAGAAGGGATGAGTGAATATGAATGTTTTAAGGGTTGTTTCTTACCCTATGTATCCCTTGACTTCTCTAAAGCCTTTCCTTAGATTATTTTTGGTCATTTCATCCCTTAGACAAGTGTCGAATGCCTTAGTTTTTTTGTCTCTTAAGTCATAGGAAATAACATCATTAACATTAAGATTTACAAATTATAAATTAATGAATGTTAATAAATATTCATTAATTTATTATTTGTAATTCTTAATGTTAATGATATTCTTTCATAGGAGTTTAGTAAAATGAAATAAAATTATATTATTTTAAAAAATAACAAGTATTATTAAAATACTAAAATATAATTTTATCATGTATTTTTCAATAAAAATAATTAAATGAATTCAAGAGTTAATAATTTATTAATCTATTAATTATTACCTAAGTAATATTCTAATATATCTAATTCTCAAACAAATAGGTTTTATATTTGTTTTTTAATTAAATATATTAGAATATTATTAGGTAATAGTTGATAAATTAATAAATTATTAGTCTTAGGGGAGTTTTTCAATGCATTAATTGTGAATAATAATAATGGTTTGTCGACATGATAAGGCAGACATTATTAATTATTCGAGTGTAGTTAGGAGTTTTGGTCTAGGAGTTGGCTTTAGGTTGTGTCATGCTTCTCTAGGATTACCATTTCAGTTGGCTGCTCATTCTATTCTCACTCATGGGAGAGTTTTCCTATTCACAATCAGTTATGAGGTAGTTCAGGCCTATTTTTAGTGCTTTGGAGGTGTTTTGGAGATAGCCATCAGTTCATCATCAGTTGGGGAGACTTTTCAAACAGTTTGCTCACAAATTCTTGTAGTTACAACCCTATTTTGGTAGGGATTTGTTCTCATATCCGACCCCCATAGTTTATACATGTTTTTAGAGGATCTTAAGTAGCTTTGGAGCAATTTTGAGTGTTTTTTTAGTGAGGCATGGCTTGGTGGAGTTGGAGGAGCACTTAGAATTCAGTTTCTGGCTGCTTATCTCCTTATTTTATGTGTTTTTATCATGCATTTGACCCTTCAAGATCTGTAGCCTATATTATTATTTTTTAACCTCATTTGATGGACCTTCTTTTTGGGCTCACATGTTTTGGCAGATTGCATACTTGTGAGAAAAATTGTAAGGGCATTTTGTAGCAGAGATTTTTCAGCATTGATTATATTGATACAACGGTTCCTTCTCATTGGTTTGAGTACAATATTGTGGATTTTATTTCTTTTATGTTGTTTTATCCTTCATTCAAGCTATATTCCTTGTTGTGTATTCAAATCTTGATGCTTGTTATTACAGGTCTTTGTGTGTGTCCTAACTCTTTTGCAGAAAATTGGTGAAGCTTAGTTTACCTTTCAAAGCAAAAGATATTGGGTCCTTGCAAAGAATCATTGTTGTAATTGCATGTTTGTCTAAGTATTGAGAGCCATCAGTATCTTCTTTGATTCATGTTGATTCATTCAAAGTCACATACAATTATTTGGTGTATCACCTCATTCAATTTTTAGGTATTCATATTTTTCTCATCCCTTTACCCCACATACACATTTAGTTTTAGGTGATCACTTCTTAGGAACTGACCTATCTTTTGGAGATTCTTCTCTCATTTTAGGACAACACACCACTTGAGAGAGTTTTCATATTTCAATAGGATAGCTAGATTCATATCAAAGCTAAAGGCGCAATCCTGATTGACAATAGTTTTTGGCATGCCCAGTGGGACCCAAACTACTTCTTAGTTCCCTGAATTAGAGATTCTTATTGTTGTTTCAGTGTGAACAACAATATTTCATCTTTTAGAAGGATTATTTTTACAACACCTGGTGGCTCTACAAAAAAAATCTAATTATTTCAAAAGATCAAGTGCTGGTATTTTTCTAATCATTTTTATATTCAGATTTCCAACTTATTATATGAAAGGATATGTCAAATTATTGTGGGAAGCAAGAATTCCTACCACCTTATCATGAAAATTATGCTCAATGGGCTAATCATAAACCATATCAAAATCATCCGGAGCCTATTTTTAGTCCAATTTATCATGTTATAGTAGGTTGTCAATATGTTCAGTTTTCCCAAACCAATATGCCCTTGCCCAATTTCCTGATCAATCCAGAGATCTTAAACTTCAACAAGAATTTGAAGACCTTAGGAAGAAAAAAGATATTCTGCAAAGTTTATTACAGGATTTCTCCAAATAGATTGATGATATCAAAAGGGAGCAAGACATCCAATCCCAATTAGAGTAATTCTCGTATCGAGCTTATTATGAAGAGGAGTTAATAGCTATAGAGGAAGAAACCTACCCACCTGATATTTTCCCAAATCCATTTTGTGAAATAGGAATTCCTATGATTAGCACAAGAGGCTTTGTGGAAGATGCCCCTATACTTAAGAAATTTCAACCAATAGTACCTCAGGAAAAACCTTTTTATTGTCAAGAAAACCAACAAATTGCACAAGTTTTTCTAAATATAGAGGAAGAAAATGAGGATCAATGGTATAAAGCACAACTAAGGCAGTTTGAAGAAAACTTACAATGGAAAATTGTTGTTCAAGAAGTAGAAATGAAATTGAAACATGCTGAACAGAAAATTGTCCAGCACAAGATTCCAAGCTTCATGCATTTTTTGGAAGATTTTCCACAAGAGGTAGAGGAGAAAACACTTTTAGAAATACCAGTTCTTAATGATGAAGAGGCTAACATTTTTCAAGGTTCGCCTATTTGTTTTATGAAATCTCAAGTTTTGTAAGTGATGAGGAAGAGGAAATTCAAATGGTTCTCACATCATTTATAGAACAACAAGAGGAGCCTTAGGACATTGATGTTTTGGTCATGCATGATAGTGACTACAAGGTAAATATGAATCCTCTTCCATGCAAAGATGAAAATCAGGATGATGAGTATACTTTTTGGGATGATTTGGAGGTATTTATGATAGAATTAGATGTTCGTCATTCATCTTTTCATAAAGAACAAGATCAACATGTTGTTGAATACATAATGGTTGCTAAGATTCAACAAAAGCATGAGAACTAAATTGATAAGGGGCTGATCCAAAAAGAGACAAGTGTAGGCAGTGTTGAAAAGAGGTTTCAAGAGTCTAATTTGGTTCAAATGGTAAAAGGAAATCATCAGATCATTAATGATCAAGAGGTTTGCAATCAGCAATATCAGGTAGATGAACCAATTACTCTTTCTCCTAAATATTTTGAACTTGAGTTCCCTAGTTAGAATAGTATGGTGGATGAAGATACAATTGAAGTAACAAAAATTAGCAATAGTAATCTAGAATTTATGATTTCCAGGGGTTGTCCAATCAGGCATATTTTCAGAATGGGATCTGAGTTAGAGATTCCAGTTATAGAACAATAGATCCAGTATATTTGTTCACCTCAAATATGCATTGATTTTAATCAAATCCAAGACGTATGTGACATATATATTCATTTACAAGATATGCTTCAGGAATTTCAAATCTTTCAAGTTATATTGCATATTTTTTTAGTTGACTGTGTGCATGTATCTTGTCCATTATTAGGGAGAAAAGGAAGCTATTTCAACCAGTCTGTTAATGGATGTATCTAAGGTTTTGATGATTGATTAGTTTAGGGTAGCTTAGAGGTTTTCAGTTTTAAGTTGTTTTCTCCAAGTGTTGGGCACAATAGTTTTGGTTTTCAGTTAGTGGTTTGCTTCAGTTAGTAGTTGGTAGTTTTCTGAAAGTTGTAAGATTGGTTACTTCATAGCCAAAATGTTATGCAATGTACATGTTAGTTATAATGTGAAACATTGGATTTTTTCCAAGGTTTCAAATTATACTCACATCCACACTATAGAATGGGTTATATATGACATAACCCAACTTATAGTTTTAAGTCAAAAATCAAATTTTCCAGGAGAACACTTGAAAATACAGTAAAATGGACTCAAATTTGTTCTCAAGATTCTTGCAAGCTATTTAAAAACCAATAGATGTATCCCATCAGCATCATCATATAGATGTATACCTCATTGTATGAGGAAATAGGCAATCACAGAATTGGTATAGCAGAAATATGATGGTGGTGAAGACAAATAGGTACAGGTTTCCAAAGCAGCTTGCAAGAGGTTTCTTTTGGTTTTAGTTTCATTTTCAATTTTCAGTTGGAGTGGTGTGTTTCAATTTTCAAGGTTTTCTAAGTGTTTTCTAAGGATGGAGAAGGTTCAATTTTTTCTAAGTTGAAGAATATGTGCCCAATGGACATGAAAGAGGCTACTGGTCTATTTCTGTTTAGTAGGCAAACACCCCTAAGAGGTCACCAAAAATGTTACCAATTTTCACCCTACTTGTTCTAATTGGCAAGGCTATTACTAGCCCTTATTTTCTAGTGAACTAGGTTCATTTTGATTCATTAATTGTTGTTATAATTGATTATTTTCAATTGTCAGATTGTTTCCTAATTGCTAATTGATTTTTTGGTTTCATTAAAAAAAGAGTTTCAAAAGTTTTGATTGTTGTCCTAAATATCAAATGATCAGATTTCTTACAAAATATAAATGTTGGAGTTCAAACAGAAAGGAAATGATTATTCATTTTAGACAATAGAAGTACAATAGATCCACACAAGTAGTGGTTGCTATCAAAACTTCAAATTGAACATGCATTTTTAAGATATACAAAAGCTCTTTTTATAAAGAGATATACAATTATAAAAAAATGCATTTATCATGCAACCACACAACTCGTGGCTTAAGCTAATGCAAGCATGCATATGAATATTAAAATCAAAAAGTAAAGCTTAATTACATTTCAAAAAATGTAACAAAGTAAGAAGAAAAAGGATAGGGTTAGACCCCCCATTGCTTGGTATTTTCATTGAAGGTTGATAGTTGCTTCAATCTGGGTCCCACATCGGAGATTGTCCTGCAGAGAGAGAGAGAGAGAGAGAGAGAGAGAGAGAGGGTCAGTTCATGTGATTCAAGCAATGAAAGGGACTAATCTATCATTATGCTATCTAGTTCCATACATTTACAGAAATGTAAAATCAAAATGCAATTAAGAGGAGCTGCTGGAAGGAATAATTACATCACTTGAACAGCTTTATTTCTTAACAATGTTTGTGTTATGTGCAGATACAAGTATGAGACATTCCAGTTGAGCCAAAGTAACTAATTGAAGACATTGAGAAGATTGTTGAAGGGACATACATTAACTACAAGTATGAAACCTTTCAATCGAATCATTGGAGTTGATTGAAGACTAGTTGTTAAAGGGACATGACATTCTGTCATGAAACCTTTCAACCTCATAGAACCACCATTTTTTCTACAAGGAGGGCTTAATGAATAGGAGAAATTTTCTACAGGAACTTACAATATTCTGCATAATATAGCAATGCTACAAAAGATTATGAATTATATGGGACTTCATGGACCAATTTTGAGTTTTAGTTTCATAATTTGCTACTGGAGAATCTACAGTTATGGATTGAATTCTAAGTTTTATAAGTTTTGCTACAAAAGGTCAAGGATACTATAAGCATCAAAACATTGAATATGTAGCTAACAAAGAAAAGGAGTGGTGCATATTGACAAAGACCAAGAAGCATTTACAACGTTTGGACCCGTCAAAGAATTAGTGAGGTTGCAACATGAACATAAAAAATGTGAACAACAACATGAAATAAGTAGTAATGTTTAATCATTCAACATTTAACTCTTAATACATTAGACCACAATCTTTTCATCAGTTTTAGAGCAGCAATGTTTCATGGTAGTGTTGTTATTACAATAAAGAGTCTAGTGCTAAAATTAGAGTAAGGACTAGAATAAAAAAAAGTATGAAGACAAATTTGTAAAAAGATGATAAAGGTCATGACTGTTATGCATGGACATGTAAAGAAAATCTTTCATCATATAAGTGGTTGACTGTTGTATGGACAAGGGTTGTTGTATCTAAATCTACAATTCCTGCAAGATATCAAGCTTCAACAGAAAATATACAAACAACATAAATGGCCTCACAATCTCAACCATTGTATTTAAAAATGCAGTCATTCGCTATGAAACAACAACTACCGAAGGAGAAGAATTATTTTCTAAAACAAAAGAAAAGCTTCAAAATGTATAACTTGATGATTGAACATTGCGCATTGAAGCATTTCATTCAGATTCATTGCTTTTTATTGGGAACCTTATACCAAACATTGATAATGAATTTCTGAGAAAAAATGTTTGAACAACATGGTACAATAGAAAGAGCTTTTATTTTGCACAATGCGGCAGGAAGGAGTAAGCAATATAGTTTTGTGGAATATAGTTTTAAATTTTAGGCATTGACTGCTAAGATTGCTATGGGAAACATAAACATGTATGGTTGAGTCTTACGTGTAGACTAGTCTGACTGTAAGAAAATTCCATATATGTTTTAAACTGTTCTCATTGTTGACCGCATACCCAAGGAAAATCCAAATGTAGAAGCTTCTCTAAGATCATTATTTGGGCAATACAAACATGGAACATCAAGCTTTGGATGGCCATGAGCTTGAAGGGCATAGCATATGTGTCAGTTTTGAAAATCCCACAAAGTTAGACCAATCTTACAAAATGTAGTTTGGAAGCCAGCTTGTGCCTTCTCCTTATGGTCAGGGTGGTAGAGGGGCACATCTAGGTATGATGGGAAATGCCCCTGTAAGAGGAAACAATTATATGAACCCATCTTTAGCTACAAAAAGTGAATAAACCCAGCTTGGATTTACAAAATAAACACTGGAAAATGCAAGCATATTTTATTATTTTGCATCATAGAGAGGAATTATAGAGCTTGGGACATAGTAGAAAAGACATTTACTATAAATGTTGCAAAGAGTGTGAATGAACTCTCAGAAGATCCAAAGTTCTAAATGAATCTCACACAGAAAGCCCTGGTTTTCCAGGATGACAATAGCCATGGTGTCCACAGAAGAAGAGAGATACACATTAATAAATAGTTCCCTTAGATAAAAACAAGCAACTCATCCATGGCAGCTTGAGCAGTAGTGAATAAGCTTGAAACAACATTCCAAACATCTCAAAGAATCACAACAAGAAGCAACAGAAAATCTTGATCTTTGAACCCTAGCATGGAGGCGGCCAAAGTGAAGGGAGTGGCAGCAACAAAGAAGGGATGAATGAATATGAATGTTTTAAGTGTTGTTTCTTACCCTATGTATCCCTTGACTTCTCTAGAGCCTTTCCTTAGATTATTTTTGGTCATTACATCCCTTAGACAAGTGTTGAATGCCTTAGTTTTTTGTCTCTTAAGTCATAGGAAATAACATCATTAACATTAAGATTTACAAATTATAAATTAATGAATGTTAATAAATATTCATTAATTTATAATTTGTAATTCTTAATGTTTTGATTACGTAAAAATAGGTTTTGAAAGGACTCGAAACCTTTTACATAGAGATAAAAGATAAGACATTTAAGCTCCAATAGTTCAAGTGCATCAACACCAAAAAAATCATCACAAACAAGTCTCTAAACACAAAGACCAATCAAAAGACAAAGGACAACAAAAAAGGAAAGCAAGACAGCAAGCTGCTGTCTAAACACATTTCATCAGTTCTATAGCCTGATCCACAAGAATCTGCATGTTTGCAGTAGATAGCTTCAGCTCTTCCATGTCGTTCTTGTTGCCATCTTCCACCATCCTGGACCTAGATCTCATACGCTTACTAGGTCCCTGTTCCTATTTAGTCTCTATGATCTCTTGGTTCCCTTTCCCGTTATCAAACTTGTCAACCAGGATCTTCACGTGCTCATTTGAAGCCTTGAGGATAGCAAAGCTCTGTTCTGCAATATTCCCCATGGTCTTCTCCAGCTTGTCAATTCTCTTTTCCATAGTCTCAACTTTCCTGGTTAAAACATTACTGCATTGGATTTTCTCCTCCATGGCATTAAGTTTGTCATTGAAGGTAGCAACACCCTCAGCTCTGGCAACAATGTTAGTGAGCTCATCAATAGTCTAGCCCAAGGTTTTCTCCCCCAGGTTCATCCTTTTAAGAATCCTTGTTTCTTTTTGCAGCTGGTGGATGTTGGACTTCATCACAGTGATGCCATTCTTCATTATGCTAAGGGTAGACAAGAAGGCCAGGCACCCTAAATTTTCAAAATCCTCATTCCTCCCCTCATTAATCTTAGGACCCCTATTCTCTTCCTCCATGTTCACCTTAGGATTCTCCACCTTCTCCTTATCCAGGTTGGCCTTTTCCTTCTCAAACCCATCTTTCTCAATATTAGTCACATCCTGTGCAACTTCATGTAGGAGTTTTTCCTCAACCCAAACATCCTTACTGGTACCCCCACTCTCCTCCACAATAGGGTTCTTTTCCACATAGTTTTCATGATCATTCTTTCCTTGGGATGAGGAACCCTCATTAGAAGATATGAAGACCCTCTTCACCACTTTCTTCTTCCCAGTTTTAGTTCTAGTACAATTGCCAGTAGGTTCCGGTCTCTTCTTCCCCTACTTCTTGGGACTCTCCTCCCTGCTCTCTTCTTCCTCTAATTCCATGTCAGTAGTAGAATCCTCCATCTTCCTTTTCTTTTTTTTCTCCTTAGGGCTATCCTCCTAGCAATCCTCAGAATCCCCCTCTTCATCTTCTATTTCCTCCATGAAAGGCTCCTCAAACTCCTTCCCATTTGTATCATAGTCCTCCAGGGCTTTTCTATTGAGCTGAGATCTTTCCACCTTTTTCGACTTCAACACCTCAAATATGAGTACCATAAGCCCTTCATGGCAGGCATGATCACCCTTCGGATCCCTTTGCCAGTGAAGGAGGGAGCATTCAAAGAACTCAGTAAATAGAAAGGAAAATTAATCTTAACCCCATGCCTAAAATGGTTTAGAAGAGTAAGATGTTGGTTGTAGATTTTAGTATACCAACCATCAAGGGTAATGTAGCCTATGATAACAAATAAAACAAGGTGCCAGGGCCTGGAAATGAACTTAGGGTTAAAGTATGAATTGTCTATCTTAACCATACGGTCTCTCTCCTACTTCATGGCGCAAAATCCTTCAAGGCTTTGTCTGAAATCTTCCTGTCCCTGTAGAAGTTGATGCCCTTAGTCATCAAGCCAGTCACTTCAAAAACCACTTCCTCAGTCACCTCCATGTTTTGCATGCCCACCAGAATGCTTCCCTTGTTCCAGGTTTTGATGAAATTTATGGTCACCGCCACTTTCCCTCCATGTAATCTCTCCAAAAAAATTTCCAAACCCCCTTCTTTGATAACTTTCCAAATTTCCTTATTCTGTTTCCAGTCACTACAGTCCACCGGCTCACATCTCCTCTTTCTGCCTCCCATGGCTTTGTGAAATAATAGAAAGCTGAAGTTCAAATGAATTTCCTCTCTCTACAACTTTGCCTTCAAACTGTAATAACCATTATTAATGTTATTCACAACCCACAACTCATGCCAAAGGACCCCAATAATTGTCTCGAAATCAGGCCATTGTCCTTCATGATAGTCACACAGATTTTTGCACTCAATACTCATTAATGATCTCTTCATTCAAAACATGTTTCTTACTCCTCGTCCTCTCCTTACTAATTAATGATGATCCATCATAGGGGATATCTGAACCATCATTCCACTCCATTTCCACCTGGCTTTTACAAGCCACGTTTGTAGCCCAGTCAGCCACTAAATTTGCCTCCCTAAAAATGTGGGATATCATGCATTTTTCAAAGGTGTCAATAATTTTTTTCACCTTACTTAAAACATTGGCTATGGACCACAAAGGGGTCAAAGTGTTCTTCAAACAATTTACAATACTTAGGGAATCCCCTTCAATCCATATTTTGTTATAATTCTTCCTTTTGGCAAGTAACAACCCATAGAGAGTAGCATTAGCCTCCGCCACCTGATTGGTGTTGAAGCCTATAGGAATAGCCATAGCCCCTTTGCAATTCCCAAATTCATCTCTGATAACCACTCCACAACCATCAATTCTAGGGTTTCCTTTAGAGGCACCGTCAAAATTGATTTTGACCCATCCATTAGGAGGACAATCCCACCTAGCCTCTTCCCTCATATTTCTTTGGATTAGAACTTTCCTTCCTTCAAGCTTCCACTTCTTATAAACTTTGGCCTCCCACTCATTCTTTGGATCATGATAGTTCTTTATCAACCCCAAGTTCTCCACCAGAGCACTCTTAATCTTGTGAAAAATACTCTCCCAATTGGACTCCTTATCCCTAAAAATTCTTTCATTCCTTTCTTTCCACACCCCCCAGCACGAAAAGGGTAGGAAGAAATTCCAAAAGGAGATTAAAAACTTGTTATTAGTCAGTGGTTTCCAGCACATAAACAACTCTTGAATGTTATGAGGGAACACCCACTCCATATTCATTAGATCAAAGAATTTTCCCAATATTTGACTAGTGAAAGGACAATGAATTGTCATATGGTTGATGTTCTCCTCATCATTTTTGCATAGATAACATCTATTAGTTATAAATAGGCCTCTTTTTCTAAGATTATCAATTGTGAGAACTTTATCCTGCAATAAGATCTAGAAGAAAACATTAATTTTAGGAGTTAGTCCCTTGAACCAGGCTTTGGCCCAGCAAGGTTCAGGGCTTTCTTCAAAGATCTGTATATAGGGAAGAAACTGAAAACAATCCATTAGTACTAAATCTCCAAATGAGGGAGTCCTCATCATCAATAAGAACCACAACATTCAGAAGGTTATTCAAGCCCATGAGGGAAGGATCAAACCTAGACAAGTCCGTCCATTTACCCTCCTCCCAATAGTTTTCCACTTGATTGCCCAAGAACTATTTACAAAGAGTATACAAGTCCTTCCAGCTAGGAACCTCTTTTAGGGGTTTATCAAGTATCCATATGTCATCCCAAAAAAGAATTTTCTTTCCATTACCAACCTTCCATTTCACCCCCTGCTTAATCATCTCCTTTCTTCTAAGAGCACTGCCCCAAATACATGATCCACCTTGGGAAGAATCAAAGTTCAAGAACTTAAAGAAGTCAGAGTTGTCCCTATTATATTTATTGTGCCATATAGTGCTCCATTCTCCCATGTTCTTGAACATTCTCCAAAGGAGTTTAGCCATGAGATACTCATTTATACTTCTTATAGTGCGTAGACCAAGACCCCCTTTCCTAGTTGGTTTACAAACCTTCTCCCACGCAATAAGGGCCATCCTTTTCTTTTTCTCAACTTTGGACCAAAGGAAGTTCTTTTGGATTTTTTCTATACTATCAGAAAACTTCTTAGGTATTTTGAAAAGGCTCAAAGCATAGAGAGGGATACTTTGAAGGGTACCTTTGAGAACAACAATCTTACCAGCCTGGCTGAGAAGAGCACCCTTCCAACCAGCAAGACTTTTGTGAAATTTGTCAATCATATCCCTCCAAAAGGAATCCAGAGGATTGAGGTAGAGAGGTAAACCAAGATAGGACCCTGGGAGACAGTCCACCTCACAACCAAGAATTCTTTTTAGCCTTTCTTGTCTTTTTTTAGGCACATTAATGAAGAATATAGAGCTCTTATTCCAATTTATACTCTGACCAGTAGCACCAGCATAGTTGTCAAGGGCTTTTTTAATGGTTTTGCCATTTTTGATAGAAGCATCACCCATAATTATGGAATCATCCATGAACTATTGATTTGAACACATCAAATCCTTAGAGGAAGGTTTTAGACCCCTGAACTCACCTCTGTTAACTAGCCTGCCAATGTGTCTACCCAAACATTCAGCCAAAATAACAAAAATAATAGGAGAAAGTGGGTCCCCCTGATGAAGACCTCTAGAAGATTTGAAGAAAGGGGTAGGAGAACCATTCACAAGAACAGAGAACATGGCAGAGGAAACCAAGTAGTGGATAAGGTCTCTACTCCTTTTATTAAAACCAAAAGCCTCTAGAGTAGCCATCAAGAAGTCCCAGTCAACCCTATCATAAGCTTTGGACAAATCAAGTTTCAGCAAAAAACCTTCTTTCTTTGACAAAGTTAAATAATGTATATTTTCACGGACTGAAATGATTGAGTCCAGAATCTACCTCCCAGGGACAAACCCATTCTATTGTCCTGAAACAATAGAAGGAAGAAAGGTGAGGATTCTAGAAGTAAGGATTTTAGAGATAATCTTATACATCGAGTTACATAGGCTGATGGGTCTGAATTGGTCCATACTATCAGCCCCACTTTTCTTTGGAATCAAGGCAATAAAGGTACCATTCAATTCCTTGAGGATCCTTCTAGCCCCAAAAATTCCTTGACAGCATTAGAAACATCATCTTTCAAAATACTCCAATACTTTTGAAATAAAAAATGAGGATACCCATCGAGACCAGGGGCTTTATCTCCATCAAAGGAGAACACAGCCTTCTGAATCTCAGCCATAGAAGGTATAGCAACAATAGATCTGTTATGAGCATCATTTAGGATAAGGGGTATACCATCCAACAACTCTCCTTGGCACTCCAAATCCAGGTTCTCAACTTTCTTTAAAAGCTCTCCAAAGAAATTATTGGCCTCACTTCTGAAATCTTCATCCTTCTCACTAATGGTTCCATTGACCTGCATTCTAGAGATTTTATTGCTCATTCTATGTTTCATAGTGGTCATGAAGAAATATTTGGAATTCTTGTCCCCTTCTTTTAAGAAAAGCTTTCTCGATCTTTGCCTCCAAAAGCATTCTTCTTTTGAGATAATATCATGATATTCCATTAATTTATTATCTTCCTCCTTTTTGGTATGCCCACTATAGCCATCTTTCTAAATGTTGTCCTGGATCTCTTTTAGTTCTTCAACAATTTTCTTTTTATTAGTGAAGATATTTCCAAAAGTTTCTTTATTCCATTTTTTAATGTTGTCCTTCACATTTTTCATTTTCTTAACAACTCTGAACATTGTTGTTCCTTCAATCCTAATACTCCACCCAACCTCAATCAGCCTTTCAAGGTTAGGGTGGATTGTCCACATTTTCTCAAAATGAAAAGGGAAGTTCATTTTCAAGCCATTGAAATCAGCTCTTATGGTTATCGGATAATGGTCAGAACCAGCTCTGACATAGGCAGATAAGGCACAAGAATAATGGTTTAACCAAATGCTGCTAACAAGAGCTCTATCAAGCCTGACCTGAATGAGCTCATTACCCTCTCTCCTGTTGGTCCAAGTATAGTTAATACCCTGCAGATCAATGTCATGCAACTCTTGACTATCAATAAATTCCATAAGATCAGTTCTGCTTTCCAGATTGGGTTGACCACCTCCATATTTTTCATTTGCCTTCAAAGGAGTATTAAAATCCCCCATTATGATCCATCCATCATTAGAAAAATCTCTCCTAAAACTAGAGACTTCCCTCCAGAAAGATTTCCTACCCCACCTAGTGTTCGGAGCATAAATGTTAGTCAAAACCCAAGAAGTGCCATCCTTGATATGCCAAAATCTAATACTAGTCACATTGTTGCCATTGGATAAAACTTCCCCTTTGATAATATTACAATTCTAGCTAGTCACAATCCCTTCTGAGGCACCGTCCGCATCACTACCATGGGACAGGCCATTACAAAAAAATTGAATTTTCTCCACTTTATCCTTAGACATCTTAGTCTCTTGTAGAAGAACAATATCGGGCTTGTTGTCTCTGATCATGTTTTTGACCATAGCTTGCTTGTGAGGATTATTTAATCCTCTTACATTCCAAGATATAAACTTCATTGCTTAAGGAATGGGCCAGACTCTACGATGGTCTTTTGACTACCATCTGCTAAACACTTACTGGTCTCAAGTGCTCACCTTTTTTTATTCAAGGGTCTTCCCGGGGAAACATGGGGAGCCCCCACATCTCCAATCTTATTGCTTCTAGTGCTTCTTAGGATTGAGGAGACATTCTTCATTTGTCCTCCATCTTTATTAGTAGGTTTCTTACCATTTTTAGCTGTCTTTTTCTTCTCCACTTTGGACCATCCTTCTTCATTCAGTTTGTCTAATCCCACAAGGGCCCCCATTGAATCCACCACATCACTCCACATAGCTTTAGAAGGGCATGGTGCTACCTTATCTGGTCCCCCTAGAGTACCAAAGGTCTTCTGAGCCCCTTCCTCTGAAAAGCCCAGAATCGGGCAAACTTGGGCATCTTGCCATATAACCAAACTCTGAGAGGGGGGTAAAAGGCCATAACCTCCCGACATCTCTTGCTTGAACAGGCCAGCATCAAAGTTATTATTACCCTCTTTTATCCCCAGGGGCCTGCTCTGAATATGTCCCACTACGGAATCATCAGAGCTTTTAGTTATGGATTCCTTTAAGACTTCAGTGCTACTTGCTAATTTCTATTCAGAATCAGAATGAGATGTGTCGCATCCTTCAATAGGCACACCCTTCCCATTCTCCTTTCCTTCTTTCTTCTCATTACTACTACTCCCCATCGAGTTCGATCCATCCACAACCTTCTTTACCCAAATCTTTTTCATTTTTTTCTTTTGGGGTAATGTCTTTGGGCATTTTTTCGCCTAATGGCCTATTTTCTTATAATGAAAACAAGAAAAGGGTGTAGATTCAAACTCTATCTTCTGGATCCAAGAGCCAAGTTTGGACTGAAGAGTGATTGATCTGGCATATCCACTCCTTGTTGCACTCTAACACAGATCCTAGAATATGTAAGGTGTCTTCTAGATACCATGACAGGATCCATAGAAAAGAGCTCCCCAAAGACATTAGCAATGCCCTTAAAGATGTCTTCCATCCAAAACTCAAGAGGCAAGACCAGAAGAGTAACCTAGACCGGCGCCTGCACATTAAGATCCTTCTGCATACCCAGGTTAGGACACCACTTATGCATGATCATAGAATGCTTTCCTATCATCCAAGGTCCTTCACATAGAATAAACCTTAAATCCTCCTCACACAAGAAGGAAAAAGCCAAAAATCCTTTGGGAAGAGCAACCACCTCCACTTGACCTTTTAGACTCCATTTCTTTTTAGCAAATGCCCTAACCACCTCGATATTAGGGCGAGATCCCAAGAATCTCCCCACAAGAGAGTTAGCCATTCGAGATATATTAACATCTATTATTTGATCCGGAATGGATAAAGCAAAAGTTCCCTCCTCGGTGTTGGATAAGATTTCAACAAGTGGGAAAGAGGACTTACCTATTGGTTTCACACCAAAAAGTCTTGTCCAGCTTTTGACAGAACCAGCAGGAATTGTCTTGTTCCGATCACATGCCCCCTTCATGGGTCCCCCTCCTGGGTCCCCAGTCCCAAGTCCGACATCAGGAATCTTACCTTGGGTCTTGTTTGCATCTGTTTCCTCCAGTTGCCCACCATAATCCGAAGGACCAACATCAAATCCACCATTCCCCTTGCTCAGCATGCTTGAAATTTGAATTCCTCCTTTCCCGCTTCCTGTTCCGCCCAACATGGTTTTCTTAATGTTAATGATATTATTTCATAGGAGTTTAGTAAAATGAAATAAAATTATATTATTTAAAAAAATAACAAGTATTATTAAAATACTAAAATATAATTTTAACAATATTGTTTAAAATGATATTGGTTAAATTTAGTATTTCATTATTTTAAACTATACTTGTTATTTTTTTAATTTGAATACAATTTTATTACAATTCAAGTTCTTTGAATTTATTTGTTCATTTTTATTATTAAATGAATCATGATTAAAATAGATAGTGTAAGCTATATATTTTTATGATACATTTTTTAATAAAAATAATTAAATGAATTCAAGAGTTAATAATTTATTAATCTATTAATTATTACCTAAGTAATATTCTAATATATCTAATAAATTGATAAATTAATAAATTATTAGTCTTAGGGGAGTTTTTTATTGCATTAATTGTGACTAATAATAATGGTTTGTCAACATTATAAGGCATACATTATTAATTATTCAAGTGTAGTTAGGAGTTTTGGTCTAGGAGTTGGCTTTAGGTTGTTTCATGCTTGTCTAGGGTTACCATTTTAGTTGGCTGCTCATTCTATGCTCACTCATGGGAGATTTTTCCTATTCATGATCAATTATGAGGCAGTTTAGGCCTATTTTTAGTGCTTTGGAGGTGTTTTGGAGATAGCTATTAGTTCATCATCAGTTGTGGAGACTTTTCCAGCAGTTTTCTCATAGTTTCTTATAGTTACGTCCCTATTTTGGTAGGGATTTGTTCTCATATCCAACCCTCATAGTTTTTGCATGTTTTTAGAGGATCTTGAGCAGTTTTGGGTAGTTTTGAATGTTTTTTCAGTGAGGCATGGCTTGGTGGAGTTAGAGGAGCACTTAGACTTCAGTTTCTATTTGTTTAGCTCCTTATTTTATGGGTTTTTCTCATGCATCTAACCCTTGGAGATCTGTAGCCTATATTATTATTTTTTGACCTCATTTGATGGACTTTCTTTTTAGGCCCACATGTTTTGGCAAATTGCATGCTTGTGAGAAAAATTGTAAGGGCATTTTGTAGTAGAGATTTTTCAACATTGATTATATTGATAGAGTGGTTCCTTCTCATTGGTCTGAGTGCAATATTGTGGATTTTATTTCTTTTATGTTGTGTTATCCTTCATTCAAGTTGTATTCCTCGTTGCATATTCAAATCGTTATACTTGTTATTACAGTTCTTTGTGTGTGTCAAGTAACTCTTTTGTAGAAAATTGGTGAAGCTTAGTTTCCCTTTCAAAGCAAAAGATTTTGGGTCCTTGCAAAGAATCACTATTGTAATTGCATGTTTGTTTGAGTATTGAGAGCCATCAATATCTTCTGTGATTCGTGTTGATTCATTCAAAGTCACATAAAATTATTTGGTGTATCGCCTCATTTAGTTTTTAGGTATTCATATTTTTCTCATCCCTTTACCCCACATACACATTTAGTTTTAGGTGATCACTTCTTAGGAACCGACCTATCTTCTAGAGATTCTTCTCTCATTTTAGGACAACCCACCACCCGAGAGAGTTTCCATGTTTCAACAAGATAGCTAGATTCATATCAAAGCTAAAGGCACAATCCTGATTGACAATAGTTTTTGGCATGCCCTGTGGGACCCAAACTGCTTCTCAGTTCCCTAAATTAGAGATTCTTTTTGTTGTTTCAGTGTGAACAATAGTATTTCAACTTTTTAGAAGGATTATTTTTACAACACCTGGGGGCTCTACAAAAAAATCTACTTGTTTCAAAAGATCAAGTGCTAGCTGTTTGCGAGCGAGGAGTTTCTCCATATTGTGACACTACCTTCCATGGGCTCCCTTCTCTTTTGGAGTCACTTGGAGTTTGGTCGTAGATCTTAGAATGGGATTCTTGTGTGTAGGGTGAGCTTCATTTGTTCTCCCCCTCTTGTTGTTACTTTGGAGTGGAGGACTGTCAGCATCTTTGTCATTGTTGTGTGCTTTATCGTTCCTCCCTTTGGTGGGATGTCTAATCCTATGATCTCTAGTTTGGAGTTGTTCTTCTTGATGGGTTATGTGACTAGGGGAGCTTATGTTGTTGCTTTGGTGCTAGGTTTTGTGGTATGCAAGGTGGGGGGTTTGTTCCTCCCTTGTTTTTCTATCATTGGCCATGTTTGGCTTGGCTCTTTTCTTATGAGAGTTAGGCTTTCTTTGTGGCATGAGTTTAGTTTTCCTTGTAGGGGGCCTTTTGTTATCTTCCTCCTTTTGGATGTGTGGGTGCTCTTTTTTGGTGGATGTATTTTCTTTCTTTCCTTTAGAGTGTGGCTTGTTTTCCTCTAATTCTGGAGAGCTCTAGGTGTGTAATGGCTCTATTTTTTCTGTCGGTCAAGTGGTTGCTAGAAGTTTTCAAGGGCCTAACTTGGCCTTGTGTTTTTTTTTGGTTAAGGTGGAGCTAGTTGTGGGTTTTGCTTGGCCCTGTTGATGCCTTGGTTCTTCATTGATTTTTTTCTTCGTAGGCTAGTGTTGTTAGTGAATGGCTTCGACTCTGAAGGGTTACTATTGAGGTGGAATATGCCCCTATTGAGGTTGGGCTTCTTTGCATGGTTATTATGTGGTAGTGGTTCTTTCTTCATCTTTTTTCCTATCTTTTCTATCTAATGGATGTGACTACTTGTCCTATTGAGGTGGATGGCGATGTTAGAGATGTTGAGTTTGGATGTTCTCTTTGGGCTACTCCATGTTGTGACCATTAAGAGATGGGGTTGTTTTCTATTTTGGCTCCCTTCCTAGTTCTTCCCTTCTTTGTTGATCCTTTTGCAGTGGGTTCCTCTCCTATTGAGGTAGAGAGGAGTCATCTTAGAGAGTTGTAGAGGGACTAGTGGGGTTGTTTTTCTGTTGACAACACTTTGGTTGAGGGTGTCAAGTTATATTCCATTTTGTGGGTTTGGGGTACCTTTTTTTATTCCCTATTTTGATTTTGGGTACCTTATTCAAGCCCAGGTTTATGGTTTGGGGTTCCTCTCTAAACCCTTTTCTTGTTGTGAGAGCCAGTTAAAAACCCATAGAGGTTTGGGGAGCCTTTTGAAACCCCAAAGTTTCAGCTAGATTCTTGATGATCAATCTTCTAAGGCTATGTATGATGATGGTTTTGGGATCTAGTTTAAAACCCAAAGTGGTGGTTCTGGGAGCCAAGAGAGAGGTTTGGGGAGCCTTTCAAAAACCCTTATTTTTAGTCGGTATCTTTTTGTTTATTCTTATGAAGTTGATGTAGATTAGGGAAGCCTTTAATTACCCCATAGCCCTACTTGAGAAGGCTGATGTTTCTTTGATGCTCAATCTTTTATGATAGATTTAATTTATGGTTTTGGGAGCCATGTTAAAACCCAAATATAGTGGTTTGGGGAGCCACCAAAAACCCTATATATCTCATTGCTTATAAGATTTTCTCTTTGATCTATGACTTTGGCCACTTGTGGGGTTCTTTTGGGTAGATGGTACTTTGTATGATCTATATTTTTTGTCTTCTACCTATTTGCAAGCTTTGGGATGACTTTGGGCTATTGTTATGTAAACGCTTTCTTTTTTACAGCGTACCATCTTAGTGGGGTTTCAGATCCCCCTCAAAATCTAATTGTAATGGGTTTCGAGGCCCCATTAAAACTTGTTTTTGCCTTAATAAAAATTTGTTAGAATATTAAGCTTTCCTTGGTTGTATTTAATTTGGGATATTCCTTTGGAATTCCTACATGTAATTTGTCTTCTAGTACATGTGTGAGGACATATCATTTCTTTTATTTTCCTTTATTAAGGAATATTAGTTTATCCTCCTTAAGAGGATGTTGATACTTTACTCATACATTATGAATGGTGGCATTCATATATTTGTGAGTTACTTTGTAACTCCTCTCCTCTTCTCTATTTAAGAGATGCTTCTCCTCTCTTTTCTTCTTAATGATGTTATTATAATGATTCTCTCTCTCTCTCTCTCTCTCTCTCTCTCTCTCTCTCACACACACACACACACACACACACACACATAATACACAAGGGGTTTTTCTTTTCTTTCCCCCTTTCAAAAGCTCTTGTCTCTACTTCAAGCTTTGGATGATTTCTCGCAAGTTATTCATCTTGCATGGTAACATTACTTCAATCAAAAAACTTACTTGGATTTCATTTTTATTTCTTATTCTTGTATTTCCTTTCATGGTATAATCAAAGCAGGTTACTAATCCTTGTTTAAGTTGAAGTTGATGAAGGTTGCCATTTTTTTTTTAAGCTTGCCATTTTTAGAGGCGTTCTTTGAGAGAAGAAGCAAAGGTTTTTACTCTAACTTGTTTTGTCTAGGTTTTGGTTTTAAGTTTGAATTATTTTTTACAAACTTGTTAACACGTTTGCATGCTAGATTAAATCATTTAGATTTAGTTTTTTAAGTTTTCGAAGGCTTGCCGCCAAAACTATTTACTAACATCTTTTCATTTTTATTTGTTTTCCTTGTTTTCGAAGGTTTGCCTCAAAAACTTGGTTTTTACTTTTTCTAGTATATATTAAATTTCAAATAGATATGCATTATTTTGTTTTAAATTTATATGTTTTGGATTGTCTAATCTCTTTTGCAAGGTTTTAGCTCAATCCATAAGTTTTTTCAAAATCTCTTAGTATTTAATATCAAGTTTTACTCACTTATGTGCTTGTAGGTTTAATAAAATTTTCTAAACCTTTATGGGCAGGGTTATTTCATCAGATTTTCTTAAAAAATTTGGCTTTTTTTTACTTTACAAGATTATCTTTAGTATATATCTTATAGTATAATTGTTTTAAAAAAACTGTCAAGTTTTTTAGTTGCATGTTAAGATTTCCAGTTGCATGTCAAATATTTTTAGTTGCATGCCAAGATTTTTAGTTGCATGTCAATATTTTTAGTTACATGTCATTTTAAAAAAAATTGCATGTCAGCTTTTTTCAGTTGCATGTTAATTTAGGAACAATTTATGAAGAGGGTCACCTTTACATGTTATTTTTGAGCAGTTTTGGTTAGTGGATTTCTGTTGCATATTAGTTCAAGGTGGATACCCAGATGGTTGCATGTTATTTTTAAATTAGTTTAAAATAAAAAAATTTAAACTTTAATCTTGAAAGTCACATGGTATTTTAACTTTAAAGGAAGCTCTTCATTTTTTAGAAAAAAACATTGTAAAGTTTTTAATTAAGTTTTTTTTAAAAATATTTTATTTATTAAAGTTTAATCAATAATTTATATTAAAGTATATCTTTTTAGATTATTAAAAATTTTAATAAAGTCTTTAAAAATAATTTTTTTAATCAAAATTACTATTTACTTTTTAAATTAAAGGGGTTTTTTAAAGATATTAAAGGTGTTTATTTAAAGTTTTTCCAAAAACAAATTCAAACTCATTTAAAGGTGGGGTATTTTTGGGGTTACACTTTAATTCTTGTAATCATGCCAACTTTAATTTCAAAAATTAAATTAAATAGTTCAAATTATCATTCATGGAAAACACATATCTCTTTTATTTTTAGTTTTAAACATTTATTAGACATTGCCACAAATCCTACTTCTTAAACCAAGTACCTCTACTCCTCAAGCCGATAAATATAGATGGACAACTAAAAATGTGGAAGCACTAGGTTTAATTGGGATTTCTTGTTAGGAATAGTCCCAAGAGACAACTGAGAGGGGGGGGGGGGTGAATCAATTATCTACCAGATTCAATTCTTTATCCAATTAAGTACAGAAGAACATTAAGCATAAATACAATATAAGAACACTTAACACAACACCGTAATTTTGGTTACGGGGAAACCCAAATAGGTAAAAACCCCGGTGGGAATTGACACCCACTAAGAACTGCACTAGTGTATTATGATCCCTGTTAGAAGATCTTACAACCCTGTTAGGAGTTGATCTTTACAATGAAATAAGTACAATGAATTGGTCAAGGGTCGGACCCTGTTAGGTGTGAGGACACATTGTCTGGGAGCACACTGCTCATAGGGGTGAAGGTTGCAACCTTCTGTTTAACAAATACACACTATATCTAGATCTTGGTGAACTGCACTTAGACCTGTTGTCTTGATCAATTCCAATGAATAGCATATACTCTCTACTTTGTCACATAGACCTTATGTTGATGGCTCAACACTTTGCACCTTCTGCTTTGCTCTTATCTTTCAACTCTTTGCCATACTTAGCAATCACAAATGATTGCCTATAAATATCATTCCTCTAAATGATATAATCAATTTACCCTATTATAACCATCTTGAAATCATATTAGAGAAATAATACAACTCTCAAACAACATCTCAGTCAGCTCTACTAAGCACACAACCCAAATTAGGACCACCCAACTCAATGTGAGTAGAGGTGTCGCTTCATATTGTCGACTCCACCAAATTAACTAATACTTTCTTCTCATGCAAAATTACGTCATGTGCTCTTAACAAAACATTCTTAACTCTTCTCTAAGCACTAATCCAAGCACGCATATCAAAATGATAGGCACAACTAATACAACATTAAAATCAATGTTGGCTCTACTAGATAAACTCGAGAAATTGTGTCAGTCAACTAGAGACTTCATAACTCAACCTATACTGCATATCTGACTCTGCATCCATAAAAATAGTATCATACATATGTCTAAAACATAAATCTAAATGCGCAAGACTCCATTACAACCATACTGTAAATCACATACAAAACTCTTCCTAGGACCTGTCAGGAAGTTTCATTGATACATACTGTTGTATTACTATCTTCACTCTAAGTCAACCTATGCGTCTATGATATCACACTGATAACATATCTAGAAAGAATATACTAACATCTCTCTCTATCAGGCTTCCACGCATGTTGCTTACCATATGTTGTCATCAATGACAAACAAACAGTCAGCACTCTAGCTTGCTAGAAAATATCCAACATTTCTATGGTTCCTAATTTATATGTTTTAATTAAAAATTGCACAAAAGCCCATGAAGCATGGTCAATCTTAAAACATACCTATGATAGTGCTACTGAATATCAGAAAACTCAACTTCAAGATCAATTGGAAAATCTCAGGTATATGAACTTTAAAATAATGGATGAATTCTTATTAGAATTTGATTTTCTTAAAGATCAATTAAATAGTTTAGGAGTAACATTAGATTATATTCATTTGATTCATATTATTCTTAGAAAATGTCTTCCTAGGAAATTTCAAAAAATTATTACAAATGTGCATGCTCAACTTCCTATTCCTACTCTAGATAGTCAATTAGCTTATGCAAATTTTCACAATTTATTACGTCAAGAAGTAAAATTAATTCAGTTTGGTACTCTTAAAAGTAATGAACATGCATTCATGTCTAAAAAGAAAAATCATAATTACAATTTCAGATCAAATAATCACCATAATAATTATAATTATTCTAATAAATAATTGCATTCTAAGTCCTATAATAACCATAATAATCATAATAATTCTAGTAATCACAAGAATAACTCTAACAAACTGCCCCATTGTACATACTGTGGGAAATATGGACATATTACTAATTTTTTTTTAAGAAGAAAAATGATAAAAAATCCCATGAATCAAAATAATCAAAAACCTAATTATAAGAAAGATAATAATAGTGGTCATCAACCTCATCATGCATTTACTATTAATACTATAAGGTCTAAGATTATTGAGAGGGGAATGAATCAGTAATCTATCAGATCTGAAACTTTGCACAATTATTTCAACAACATCAACCACATTCATTAACTTTAAACTTTATGTATGCAATAATCAAATTAACCAAATAATCATCCAAACATGCAACAAAGTGACACCAATATTTTATCATGGAAACCCTTGGTCAGAGAGAAAAACCACAATGGGAATTAACACCCACTAATAATATGTGCTCTTTTAAAATGTGCCCTGTTAAAGGCCTAGCCTTGTTAGGAGCTTTATAAATGCTTGATTAGGAGTAGACCCTGTTAGGAGTAACCTTGTTAAAAGATTTCAAACCCTAATTAAAGAGTCACCTAGTTAAAGGATTTACAAATAAGACATGTTATTTGTTAGAGTAATAAAGTGTTTACTTATTAATTAAATCATATTTATTTAATTACTAAGTCACTTATTATTTATTTTTGCTTAAGCTAAACGTTAGGCATTTAATAATTAATTACTTTATTAATTATTATTGTGCAACCTAGGTTTTACCCTTTTAGGGTTTCAATCTCCTTTTATAAGGATTGATCTCCTTTATTTTGACAACAAAGAATAACAAATTGTAACACATATTATTACATTGTTGTAACTGTTGTTTTTGCACATCAATGATTTCTCCTCTCTCGTGGATCCATGTGTTCAGGCCTCTCTAGCATCTTGCTTCTCTCTCTCTCTTTCTGTGACAGGTGTTTGCATGTAGGTATTCTTGGGAGCTATGGTTTGTTTACTCATCAACTCCAATATGGTATCAAAGCTTCAGATCTATTTGCCCCTGTCCTCTTCTTGAGAGATTTGGCTGTGTTCGTCAAATTTGCATTTTTAGAGTTTTTTCTGTTGGATATGGGGGACCTCTCTTCCTGGTCATCTTGGCCTCAAAAGGACCTCATGATTGCATTCAAAGTGCCCAAGAACCCCTAAATCCATATAAAGTTTATCCATTTTAGAAAAAGTTGGAATCTGTGGCAAAAATTTTTGCAACTAGCCTTGGCACGGATCTTGAGATAGTCACTATTTTTTGAAGCACTTTGGGCACAAATGGACCTCACCTTTGAGCTCATAGTGTCTAAGAACCCTAATTTCCATATAGGGCACATCCGATTTGGACGACGTTACTGGGAAAGGAAAAAAAAATTTTCCTACCAAAGCCATACGACCCTGGCACGCACTCTGAGGTGCTGACGCAAGCGGAAATTTAAAAAAAAAATCTTTTTTTGGGCCACTAGACGGCCACTTGGGCTCCTCCTGGCAGCCACTCGAGCATCACCATTGGTGGTCCACTGGTGGCCCACGGTCCAATTGCGGTCCTGCCACAGTCACCGCCTGGTTCACCGTCAGTGTGATTGGGTGGCAACCACAAGTCACTAGTGGTCGATTGTTAATCATTGGCTTTAAAGGCTAACCACCAACACTTCAACCCCAAACTCCACAGCCACAGGTCATATGGGGACCAACCCCTAGTTGCCAGGGCCTAGGAGCCAACCCCCTAGTCACCCACGTGACCAGGGGCCCAAAATTTTGACCCCTAGGCCCTATTGTGTTTATGCGGTAACGGCCATACGACCATAAAATTTAAGCTTGTGATTTTCTGATGTCAACATGCATCAACAAGGGTTTTGACACCAGTTTTGGGCCCTCTAGAGCTGCTTGTGGTTTTTTGCTCATAACTTGAGCATACAATATCATTTTTCGGCAAACAAGATACCGTTGGAAATCTTGTTCAAGGGTGGATCTTTCAAGTGTTTTGGATTTTGGATATTTTCCCTCCATTTTTCGCACCAGGAATTCAAAGATAGAGCTTCTTTTTTGTCTTACCTCCAATGCAACTTGTGGTTTTTTGCTCATAACTTGAGCATATGGTGTCAAAATTGGGCAACTGAGATATTGTCGGAAATGTCTTTTTGATATCTATCCAGACATGGATGTTTAAATTTATTATTTTTCTTTTTTGATGGTTTTTTTTACTATCAAAGCTAGATGTTCAGTTTTGCACTCCGGGAGCTCTATCTTGTGCATCCGGACTCTATTTTGGGAAAATGATATATCATTGGAAAGCTTGTTCTGAGACCTTTCTATTACTATGAGTCATTTTTATAGATTATTCTCTAGGTATATTTTATTCATTTTCTTGCATTTTTGCAATCTGGTGGATATCTTGGATGTTTCATGTCCTAGGATCTCT
Organism: Chamaecyparis obtusa; assembly: GCA_027943335.1. Lineage (NCBI taxonomy): Eukaryota > Viridiplantae > Streptophyta > Pinopsida > Cupressales > Cupressaceae > Chamaecyparis > Chamaecyparis obtusa. Next base: position 60,388 of record BSBK01005535.1, read on the forward strand.
TCCCTTTGAGGGATGGTTCATGTTTGTCTGTTCTTTTGTTTCAGTAGCCTTCACTCTTCTTTGAGAAGTGTATAATTCACTTTTGTAGCATTCTTCTATGCACACACACTGAGATAAAGTGTCATTCTATTACATGTATGGGATCTTGCACATGTTTATGCTCTTTGTACTCGCACTCCATTATAAAGTGCCAGGGGGGTTTGATGTTTGCCTTTGTTTTTCATCTAATTTTTTCATGTGGGTGTTCCTCCAATGACATTAGCCTCAGGTATCTCTATTTTTTATTTGTACTCTCTCTGCACCTTAGATGTTTTTGATTCTTCTTCATGTAGTTTATATTGGATGTTCTTTTCAATGTACCTATCATTACTCCCTTGTCAGCATTATGGGGGGTTTCTACTATTGGTTCTTCTACTTCTTTGGTTCGATAGTGTGAGCTATGTATTCAGTATTTGATTTTATGTACTGGGCGAATGCAATGGATGGGTACCTTATATGCATTCCGGTGAGATGGATCATTTACCATATGAACACTCTTCTCTTTCCTATTTTTGGAAGCACTCCTCCAGCTTTGATTGATCAACTCTTCAGACTATGGTGTTTTTATGCCATCTGTATCTTCGAGTTCAGGTATTTTCCTTTTTTTGCCTCCTGATTCAAGTAGTGTCATTTGAGGGCACTCATGCATATTATAGTCTTCTCTACCTGGTCATATTTCAGTGGAGGATCTTCGTATTAGTAGTTACTTCTTGATAGAGTTTACAGCTTCTTGCTTCAGTGATGTTCTACATGTTCATCCTTGTTCCTATTTTTTGGAACATTCCTAGTTTTGGAGGCTTCTTCAATCCTTCAAACTAGTCTTCATCTCTTTTTGGAGTAGAGCTTTTCCCATGTGATTTTATCTATTTCTCCTCTTTTACATAGACTCTCTTTTGTACTTGGGTACCTGATCAGACCTTTTGTTGTCGGGACCCATTTTCTTTCAATAGTTCTTTTTAGGTTTTTAGCTTCTCGCAAGTTCATCTTAAGGGGGGGTATTAGAGTAATTAAGTGTTTACTTATTAATTAAATCATATTGATTTAATTATTAAGTCACTTATTATCTCTTTTTGCTTAAGCTAAACTTTAGGTATATAATAATTAATTTATTTATTAATGATTATTGTGCAACCTATATTTTACCCTTTTATGGTTTTGACCTCCTTTTATAAGGATTGATCTCCTCTATTTTGAGAACAAAGAACAATAGATTGTAACATAGATTATTACATTTCTATAACTTTTGTTTTTGTACATCAATGATTTCTCCTCTCTCATGGATCCATGTGTTTAGACCTCTCTAGCTTCTTTTTTCTCTCTCTTTCTGTGACAAGTGTTTGCGTGCAGGTATTCTTGGGAGCTATGGGTTGTATCAACTCCAATATTATTATCTACCTGATTAAGGGATTTTATTGTAGAACCTATTAGGATTCAACAAGTACAATGATTTGGGTGTAGTACATATCCTCTTCTTGTTCAGATCTAATTAAACACAAACACTTCTTCTCTTGTAGACAATCTTCAATCTTCACTCAACCGCACCTTCACATCCATGATCTACACTTACATAATTCATTGATTTATATATAAACACATTACATGGTCATTAAGGCCTAAGCCAACTTACAAAATGTATTACACTTGAATTAAAATTATTCCTGCTCAATCCTTGAACCCTAAAATGTATTACCAATCTAGAATATTTATTTATAAATTTAGGTCATCATCAAGTTTCATCGCACATGGATTTAAAAAAATAATAGTCAAACTTTATTTGACTTCCCTAACATGCTTCCAAAACTTGATAGATACGATCACCTTGAACTATGTAACTGTTATACACTGAATTTGTGCCTCTGATCTCAAGCTCTTGTAGTCTTGATAATCCAGTATAACATGGGACTCATCTCAAGGTTGTGGGACCTTTTGCTAACTGAGATGAGACCTCTAGATTCTAGGCTGGTTCCTCTTGGATAATCACCCTGATTTGCTCTTAATAGGAAATGTAAAACTTTGAGGGAAAGGGATAGAAAGAGTGCATGGAAAGGGAAATAACAGAAAGCAAATCTATCCTACCAAGTGATGCACCGAACTTGGGGTTTGGATCTCAGTACAGAGGGATGAAACCGATGAAGGAATCAAGTCCAATAAGTTACAACTCACTAGATAGGCTTGCATAAGTATTTCATAGGAGGGTCTGAACAAAGGCTCAACCTATGACCTGCAAACAGACATCCTTTTCTACAACTAGGTGTAGGAATGAAACAAGGCTGCTAGGGGCTGTAGTATACCCGCAAAACACCTAAATCAAATTAGACACAGGAAACACACAAAATTGCAGAAAGCAAGAGGAATCAGGAAACCTGAGATATCATTGAAATCATACATACACTTTGATCCAATAAGAGATAATCCAGACAAGCAAGCATGAGGACAACAAGAATATCACAAAATACTTGCAATATTTGAATAATCAATGGGAATTTTACAATTGCAAAAAGTTAAGGAGCAGAAAGAATGCCTTCAATAACCTCTGGGGAAAGAAACTTTCCTTTTTTACAATTGGCCAATTCTGAGCACTACAGGCTCCCAAAAAGAATATATACATCCCTTGCACATAGGCAAGAATCAAAATATCTCCGAATTAGGGCTACATAGATATGCATTATAATAATCATCCCTAAAATCGGTTACTTCTGATCATAAATGTGTTCTGAAAATATCTCAACCGATCAGATGTTTCTTTGCATGCCCATGCCTGAATTGATCATGCCCGCCGACAAAAAAAGAAGAAGCCTGGATTCAACAACCTCCCTGCAAGCCCATACTGCCATGAATGCGCAAAATCCAATTTTCAAATCCTGGAAAGGACCCAAAATGGCTGCCCTAAAAAATCTCTACACATGCCTCTAACTGCAACCGCCCTAGCGACATAAATTTTTTGAACTACCCGCGCTCGCAATGTTCACCTTGGAAGAGAGTCCGCCAAAACAAGCTACATCTCTTTGACAAAGCAATGGTCACATGATCACATGCGCTGAAAGGCCTTCATGCGATCATGCGACAAGTCTTTGAAAACTTGCCTCCACCCTTTGAAAATGTCAACGGTCGCATGATCGCATGAGCCGAAAGGCCTTCATGTGATCATGTGACAAGTCTTTGAAAACTTGCCTCCGCCCTTTGAAAATGTCAACGGTCACATGATCGCATGAGCCGAAAGGCCTTCATGCGATCATGCTACAAGTCTTTGAAAACTGTCGCTCTTCCATGCAAGACAATTGGGGCCCGCAAGATCTGCCACCAGTCACTCCCCTATTTGTTCCGACCGCTTCGTCAGCAACACCTCGGCAACCCCTGGCACGGACCCACAGCAACATCATCGAAAGCATGCTAACCACTGACAGTTTTTTGCATGGTCGCATGGGCTCAGAAGAGCCCATGCGATCATGCAACCAACCGCATGATGCTACCCGATAACGGCTGGCGGCACTATCTACCAAACCCCTGTTGACCACCACCTTGCTAAGAAAACTGGAACCGTTGACGGTTTGTCACATGGTCGCATGGGCTCGGAAGAGCCCATGCAATCATGCGACCAACTATAAGGTGTTAGTCACTGACCACTGGTGCACTGTGGTTTGATCACTTACTGCTTGTCGCATGATCGCATGCGGCTAGGAAGGCCTATGCGATCATGCGACCAACTAACTGCATGGTGCTAACCGATGACCGCCAGATGTTTACCGCTTGTCTTGACTGTCGATCCTTTGCTGACACCGCATCAATAATTGTCGTATGATCTCATGGGATCAAAAGATCCCATGCGATCATGCGATAGCCGTCAGATCTTTTTTGCGCTAGCACGACCTTAGGCACTGGGACCTGCCTAATCGGAGTTGCGCGCTTAAGGTCAAAACACAAAGGATGTCGAAAACACAGAGGCTTTTTGAATGAAGGTTGAAAACACACTAAACTTTCAGAGTGGAGATCGAAAACACACTGGGATTTTGAACCAAAAGGAAGAAAACATCCTAAGCCTGCAGAGAGGAGGTCGAAAACACACTGGGTTTTCGACATTTGAGCATTTCACTTGGAAAACAGGGTTGTGGCCGAAAATGAACGAGAGGGAAATTTTGGGCAATAGTAACATCAAATCATTATTACAAATATTTTATGCCACATCACCATGACACTCGGATCACAAAGAGATCCACCGCAACTGATCACATCATCACCAGTCATTGATCTAACATCAACTATTCAAACATTTTTCTATTTTTCATAGAATGATCTTCTGTAACTGAAGTGATATCTTGTAGTACACCAATCCTCTAGTGATCATAGATTCAATAACATATCCAAGTCAAGATAAACATATCATGACCACAACACTTGGATCCATATCGATTTGATAGAACAATCAAATCATTCATTGGCTGTCATTGTCTATTCTCATGTCTACTTTGTTGTTCTTCAATTGATCATAACTCACTCCATACTTATTATCATCATGCACGATCATGCAAAATGTATCTAGAGACATCCCCGAGTCTCCAAAAACAATCACACACTCCAATTCCTTCACGTACTCATCACACATTGGATTCATCAGACAAACACTTATCATCTCACTATCAACCAACACAATACTTAGTTGACATTAATGACAACACAATAATTGATCTTCCCATCATCGAACCTATAAAAAACACACTTATCATCCATTACATTAGTTATTCCAATAATATCCCCGTTTAGCATTGATGGAAACACCACATGAATACCACATTGATCTGATAATAAAAACTCCCCCTTAGTTAATGCACCAAACTTCTTGTCTTGATATTCTTGGTCTTCTCCCTCAAAGTCTTCCTTTATCTTCTCCCCCTATGCTTGAATTATTTTTCTCTTCTCTCCCTTTGACAACAATGCCAAAGGTGTCACATAGATCACCTACTACTGCAACATCTTCCTTTGCCTCCAACTTCTCCCCCTAAAGAGTAGTCCCCTTTAACATCAATCCACTAGTGAAATATATTCAATGATTCCAATGGATTGATGCTAACAAAAACATCTTAGTTCTATTTAGGTAGGGGATAACCCTAATTTACTTATCAAATACTCAAAACTATCCTTAGGTAATGACATAGTAAATATATCTACTAGCTGCTCCTTAGTTGGTACATATTGCAACTTGACTACATTTTCCTGCACTTACTCTCTTAGGAAATGATACTTGATTGCAATATGATTAGTCTTAGAATGCACCAATGGGTTATTTTAAATATTAATTACACTAGTATTATTACAAAATATAGTCACTGATTCAGTTACCTTCTCTTTGATACCTTCTAGTATTTGCTTCATCCATTCTATTTATGTACAATTGATAGCTATTGCTACATACTCAGCTTCTACAGTCAATTAGGAGATGCAATTTTCCTTCTTACTTGTCCATGATACAAGTCTTCCTCCTAGAAATAATTCTCTTCCACCTGTACTCTTTCTATCATCAATGTTTCCTACCTAATTTGTATTAGTTAACACTCAAAGAGAAATAACCTTTGTGAGCATACCAAAGACCATATTCTTTTGTCCCTTTCAAGTACCTGAATATTCTCATCACCACTACCAGGTGATATTCCTTAGGATTAGCTTGAAATTTGGCTATTGTTCCAACTTCTTGCATAATTTTTGGTCTACTATGAACAACATAATGCAACTTACCAATCATGGATCTGTATAGAGTTGCATCTATTGTACTTGAATCATCATCCTTAGATAGTTTGCATCTTTTCACCATGAGGGTTCCAAATGGTTTGGAATCTTCCATTCCAAAAATATTCAACACTTCCTTTATGCACTTAGAATGACTAATATAGATACCATCCTTTAATTGTGAAATCTACAATCCAATAAAGAACTTAATTTATCATATGATTGACATCTCAAACTCCTTCATTTTTCAACAAATGTCAAACTCATTTCATCATTTCCTCCAAACATTATGTCATCCACACACACTTTAACTAATATTATCTTATCACCTTCAACCTTCAAGTACACATTGCTATCTTCACTTGTTCTTATGAAATTAATCTTGATGAGATAAGAGTGTAATCTTTCATACCATGCTATAGGTGCTTGTTTCATTCCATATAGTGACTTTTGTATCTTGCACACCATATTATCATCCTTTGTTAATATAAACCCATCTAGTTTTTCTATGTATACCTCTTCTTCAAGATCCCATTCAGAAAAGAATATTTGACATCCATTTGAAAAACTTTAAAATTCTTAAAGGCAACATAAGAAAGTAAAACTCTTACCCCTTCAAGTCTTTCCACAAGAGAAAATGTCTCTCCATAGTCCAATCCTTCCTCTTGTGCATTCCCCTCGCACACAAGTCTTGCCTTATTGTGAACCACTTCTCCATCTTCATTCAATTTGTTCCTAAAAACCCACTTTGTGTTGATCACATTCTTGTTTATTGGTCTAGGAACAAGTGTCCATGTATCATTCTTTTCAATATGATCAAGTTCTTCTTCTATTTCCCTTTTCCAATCTTCACTCTTCAAGGCTTCCTTCACAGTTTTAGGATCTAACTTTAAAATCAGACATGTACTTTCTTTGATCTTCCTTCTGGTTTGCACTCCTGCATATTTATCACTAATAATATGATTAGTAGAATGATTCAATTTCACATTCTTGGAATAATAGGTTCAGTTCTAGGTTCTTCTTCTTCTCATTCCACCGATTGAACCACTTCTTCCTCATTGTACAATTCAATATTTTCTTGCTCTTGCAGCTGCACATACACAAATTCTTGATCATTTTCTAGTTCTTTCTTTCTTATTTTATTAGATTTATCTGGATATTCATCTATCTTCACATTTTCACTTTCAACCATCTTGTTATTCCTTTTATTGAAATACTTATAGGCCTTTCTTTTAGTAGAACATCCCAAGAAAATACCTTCATCACTCTCAGGATCAAACTTGCTAGTGAAATCATCTCTTTTGTTATAGCATTTACTACTGAAAACTTTGAAATATTTAACACTAGATGATTGACCATACCATAATTCATAAGGTGTCTTACTAGTTCCTTTCTTCACTAATACCTGGTTTAATGTGTAGACTGAAGTGCCAATTTCTTCTCTCCAATATGACTTAGGTATATCACCTCGAATCATCATTGTCCTAGTAGCATCAACTATAGTTATGTTCCTCCTTTCAGCAACACCATTCTACAAAGGAGTTCTTAGTGTTGACATCTATCTCTTGATTCCATTCTCCTCAGAATATTGAGCAAACTCTGATGAAGTAAACTATCCTCCTATGTCTAATCTTAAGCACTTCAAGCTTTTACCTATCTCATTGTCAACAAGTTCTCTAAAAGATTTGAACTTGTAGAAATATTTAGACTCATCCTTCAAGAAAGTCACCCACATCATTCTTGAGTAATCATCAGTAAACAATATGAAATACTTATCACCATGATAACTTATTGTCCTCATAAGACCATAGAGATTAGTGTGTACTAAATCTAATATATTCTCTAATGAAAATTACTTGCTACTAAAAGTAGAACTAGTTAACTTACCCAACTGACATTCCTTACGCATCATGTTGTCTAGTTTAACTAATTGTGGAAAACCTCTAATTGCATTCATCTTAATAACTTTGACCAAAATATCAAAGTTCACATGATAGAACCTTCTATGCCATAGCCAACTATCCTTAACTCTGGCAACCATACAACTATTTATAGTAGTATTCAGATGGAATAAATTACCTCTAGTCTTCATACTAGTTGCAATCAAATCACCTGATTTTCCAAATATCCTACATACACCTCCTTTGAACTCAAGTCTATAACCTTTTTCTTTTAACTGACCCACACTAATCAAATCATTAGCATTACTCTTACCATTCAAAGAAATTGTACCTTTTCCTTTTTCCCAAGCAGGGTGTATTGTTACCGAACCTTACCACACCACTATTAAATTCTTCAATCTTAATGAACTTACTTTTATCACCATTCATGTGATGAGAGCACCCATTTTCAATGAACCACTCATTGGCTTGATCCATGTGAGAGACTAAGGCCTTTTCACCTTTTGCAACATCCTCTTTCACTACAACAAATACTACCTTTTCTCCTACATTATCTTCTCATTCCTCAGTAGTCACACCTTCATCTACTACAACATAACATTGTTTCTTTCCCTTGTCCTTGAATCTTCTAAAATGTTCCTTTTGCCTCAACATTAGGACATTGAGAAATGTTCCAGTCTTCTTGCAAGTAATGCTTCAAGTTCCACTTGCTTCTTCTCTTCATAAATGATTGATTCAAAATCCCTGAAATAAATTGATATGCAGGAAGATTCATGACTTATCTATTTTCCTTTCTTATCTAATGCTAATGATAGAGAGGCCTTAAAAGCTACTTCAAATCTAGGAGCACTATTATCAAAGTTACTCAACTCAAAAGCAATAAGCTTACCAATCAAACCATCAATAGAGATATTATCTATTATCCTCAATTCATGAATGGAAGAAAATATAATCGCATAAGCAGGTAGCAAAGTCCTCAACATTTTACTCACCAAATATTCATTTGGTCACTCCATATTGTGTAGTTATCTCTTGTGAACTTAGGACCTTCCTTCTTCATCATTGGATCTTTTCCTCAATTTGTTAAGCTTACCACAAAGAGGACCAAGTGCTCTGATACCAATTGTTAATACTATAAGGTCCAAGATTATTGAGAGGGGGGGAGGGTGAATCAGTAATCTATCAGATCTGAAACTTTTCACAATTCTTTCAACAACATCAACCATATTAATCAACTTTAAAATTTATGCATGTAATAGTAAAATTAACCAAACAACCATCTAAACATGAAATAAAGAGACACCAATATTTTTATCATGGAAACCCTTGGTTAGAGGGGAAAAGGACAGTGGGAATTAGCACCCACTTATAATCTACACTCTTCTTAAATGTGCCTTGTTAAAGGCCTAGACCTATTAGGAGTTTTACAAATGCTCGGTTAGGAGCATAACCCATTAGGAGTCACCCAGTTAAGGGATTTACCTCTAGCCCTGTTAGGAGCTTTACCCTATGATGAGTAACCTTGTTAAAAGATTTAAAACCCTAATTAAAGAGTCACGTGGTTAAAGGATTTACAAATAATACTTGTTAAAGTCTATTTGGTTAAGGGATTTTCTTGCATAACCTATTAGGGTTCAACAAGTACAATGATTTGGGTATAAAACTTCTCCTCTACTTATTTAGATCTAATTAAGCACAAACACTACTTCTCTTGTAGACAATCTTCAATCTTCACTTGACTGCACCTTCGCATCTACATTCTACACTTACATAATTAAGTGATTTACATATAAATACATTACATGCTCATTAGGGCCTAAGATGACTTAAAAAATGTATTAAAATTGAATTACAATCATTCTTGCTTGATCCTTGAACCCTAAAATGTATTACCAATCTAGAATATTTATTTATAAATTTAGGTTAGCCTCAAGCTTCATAAAAAATTAATTTAATACAAGAATAGACAAACTTTATTTGACTTCCCCAACACACTTCCAAAACTTGATAGATCCGATCACCTTGAACAATGTAACATCAAATCATAATTACAAATATTTTATGCCACATCACCATGACACCTAGATCACAAAGAGATCCATTGCAACTGCCTACATCATCACCGGTCACTGATCTATCATCAATTGTTCAAACATTTTTCTATCTTGCATAGAATGATCTTTTGTAAATTGAAATGATACCTTACAATACACCAATCCTCTAGTGATCATAGAATTATAACCTATCCAAGTCAAGATAAACATATCATGACCACAACACTTGGATCCATATCAATTTGATAGAACAATCAAATCATTTACTGTCTATCACTATTTGTTCTCTTGTTTGCCATGTTGTTCTTCAATCGATCATAACTTACTCCATATTTATTCCCATCATGTGTGATCACATAGTATGCATCTAGAGACATACTCAAGTCTCCAACAACAATCACACAATCTAATTCTTTCAAATGCTCATCGCACGTTGGATTCATTAGACAAACACTTATCAGCTCACTATCAACCAATACAATACTTAGTTGATGTCAATGACAACACAATAAGTGATCTTCCTATCATCAAACTTGTACCAATCAAATTTATCATCCTCTACATTAATTATGCCAACATTTACATGTAGTTATAATGTTTCTAGGCCTTTAGAATAGATTATTGATAGTGGTGCATCTCAAAATGTCACTTCTCATAAATAAATTTTTGATCCTTTGCATCCTAATACTTCAAATATTCCTATTCAATTAGCTAATAATCATATTTGTCAAGTTGAAGGTTTGGGTGATGTGATTTTTACTAATGGAAAACTTCATGATGTGCTTGATGTTCTTGAATCAGAATCAAATCTTCTTTATATTGCTAAGTTATGTCAAGATTATAAGATTGAATTTTATAGGGACGTGCATTATATTATTAATCCTAAGAATAATTAGATTGATTCTAATGCACAAATAGATAATGATAACCTCTTTAAATTCTATGAGTTTTCTACCTCAAGGTACTCTTTTCTTTCAAATATTGATTTTAATGTATGACATGAAAGACTTAGCCATTTGAATTTTGATTATATTTCTTGAATGCAAAAAGCAAACATGGTTGATGGGTTGCCTAATATTGTTCCTTCCAAAATTATATGCACTGGTCACATGAGTGGTAAGATGCATAGGGAGCCCTTTCCTCATGGTCAATAATGGAGGGAAAATCATAAATTTCACCTCATTCATAATGACCTTTTGGGACCCATGGAGAATAACTACATCTAATGATCAAGGTACGTGCTTACATTTGTTGATGATTTTTCAAGGAGAAATTGGATCTATTTTTTGCATAGTAAGGATCAAGTTCTTGATGTTTTTACTGAATTTTACATGTTTGTTGAAAGGCAATATGGTTTTAATATTAAAAATCATAGAACTGACAATGAGAAGGAATATGCTAACAATGCATTTAATGGTTATTTAAAATCTTTTTGTATTAAACATGAGCTTACCATTCCCTATACCCCTCAAAAAAATGGTGTAGTGGAAAGGAAGCATAGAACCATTGTTGAAATGGATAGATGTTCATTACATGATAAGAATATGTATTATAAATTTTGGGTTGAAGCTATGGCTTGTGCTACATATCTCATTAATAGGATTCCTACTAAAGCTCTAAAGGATATGACTCTTGAAGAGGCTTGATCTGATAGGAAGCCCAATCTTAAGTATTTAAAGATTTTTAGTTCAATTTCTTATGTTCATACACCTAAAAAGAGAGAGGCACAAATTATATTCTAAATCTTCTCTATATATCTTTGTTGGTTATGATGAACATTCTAAAGCATATAGAGTTTACTATTCTATTACTAACAAGATGAAAGTTGCAAGAGATGTTTTTATTGTAGAAAAATGGACTACATGATTGTTCTAATGTGTAGGATGCTAAATTTAGTGGAAGCAAAGTTGTGGTTGTGGAGGAACAACCTCCTTCTATAAACCATAATCGTAATGCATCTCTTTCTATTCCTTCTAGTGATAGTGATGATGATAATACTAACTCCACTCCTCATGATTCTTCATCTAGCGATGATTTAATTGCTTCTAAGAGCAATCCTAAATGGTTTAAGAATTTTCTTCAAGAAAGTAATGATTATTTATCTAGAATGGGTGAACTTAATCCTAGGAGAGTTAATTATTGCAATTATGCTTTGATGTCTTCAATTATAATTATTCTAAATCTTTTGAACAAGATAAAATTCAACCCCATCAGCAAAAACCTACGCAAGAGGAATATGATACTTTAATTTCTAATCAAACTTGGGATTTAGTTCCTTTGCCTCATGGTAAGAATTTAGTTTCATGCACATGGTTATATAAAACTAAATTGAATGCCACCAATGAAATTAGTAAGTTTAAAGCTAGATTAGTTGCTAGAGGTTTCTCTCAAATTGAAGGCTTAGATTATAATGAGAATTTTGCTCCTATTGCTAAAATGCCTACTATTAAACTTGTTCTCACTTTAGGATTATAATGAGACTTTTTCTCCTATTTCTAAAATGCCTACTATTAAACTTGTTCTTGCTTTAGCTTCTAAAATGAATTAGCCTATTCACCAAATGGATGTTAAAAGTTATTTTTTAAATGGTGATTTGCATGAGAAAATTTATATGTTTCAATTTCCTGATTTTGTTAAAGAAGATAGTGAACATTTAGTTTGTAAGTTGAAAAAATCCATTTATGGATTAAAACAATATTCTAGAGAACGATATTCTAATATTAATGCATTATTTCTTTCTCAAGGTTTTGTTAGAAGCAAAAATGATCCTAATCTGTATTTTAAACATACTCAAGATGATATTATCATTATTATTTTATATGTGGATGATTTGATTCTTACTACAAGTTTAAATACTTTGATTTCTGATATTAAGTTTCAACTTAATCAAAAGTTTCAAATGAAAGATTTAGGACTTTTGCATTATTTCCTAGGAATGCAAATTTGGCAAACCCTAAAGAGTATCTTTCTATCTCAAAGTAAATATGCTCAAGATCTTCTAGAAAAGTTTAAAATGAATGATGCTACTCATGTTTAAATTCCATGTGAATTAGGAGCTGAGTTAATGATTGATATACAAACTCTATTTGTGGATGGTACTTTATATATACAACTAATAGGAAGTTTGAATTATTTAACTCTTACTAGACCAAATATTGCTTATAGTGTTGGTTTGGTTTCAATATTTATGTCTAAACCTCAACAAACTCGCTTTAAAGTTGATAAAAGAATTTTATGATATATTAAAGGCGCTATTAATGTTGGTTTATTTATGATGCAAATTTTAATTTTTCTTTAAAAGGATTTACTGATTCAGGTCTAGGGGGAGATCCCAATGATGAGAAATCTACTTGTGGATATTGTTTCTTCGTTGGTTCAGGTTCTATTTCTTGGAATAGTAAAAAATAAAACTCTACATCTCTTTTCTCTATAGAAGCTGAATATAAAGGATGTACTAATGCCTCTAAAGAAGCTTTATGGCTTAGAAGATTGTTTGAATATTTGGGGTTGCCTCAACAAGATCCTACACCATTGTATTGTGACAACCAAAGTGCCATTGCCTTGGCTAAAAATTATATCTTTCATGAAAGGACAAAACATATTTCTCTCCAACACCACTTTATTAAAAAAAAAATTGAAGACAATAAATTTCCACTTCTATATTGCAAGGGGGAAGACCAAGTTGTTGATATTTTGACAAAAACTTTTTCCAAAGACAAGTTTCAATTTCATTGTAAAAATTTGGATTTGAAACCTATTGATGTAAACGCCCCAAGTAAAGATTAAGGGGGGTGTTAGAATGTTAATCTTTTCTTGGTTGTATTTAATTTGGGATATTCCTTTGGAATCCCTTCATGTAATTTCTCCTCTAGTATGTGTGTGAGGACATGTCATTTCTTTTATTTTCTGTTATTAATGAATATAAGTTTATCATCCTTAAGAGGATGTTGACACTTTGCACACACATTATGAATGGTGGCATTCATAGATTTTTGAGTTACTTTGTAACTCCTCTCCTTATCTCTATTTAAGAGATAATTCTCCTCTCTTTTCTTCTTAATGATGTTATTGTAATGATCTCTCTATTAATATTATTTAGAACAATAGAGTGGGGGGGTGAATCAGTTGTTCTCAGGTCCAGATGTACCAATTGAACTTTTAAAAACTTCAATAATCTAAGATCTAATGACCAACACAACTCGATCTCTAAAGAATATATACCAGAAACATATAACATGCAGTCACTGTCCAAATGTAATTAACTTGCAGAATATAGAAACATTCACACAAGTATAACACCAATATTTATAGTGGAAACCCAACTTGGGAAAAACCACTTTGTAACATGTTATTGATATTTTCACTCTTCTAAAGTGAGCTCTGTGAAAAGCCAACCTTGTTAAAGGTTTACAAACACACTGCTAGGTGTGACTGTGTTAAAGGATTTAAACACTCTGTCAAAAGTGACCTGGTTAAAGGATTTAAGTACATTCCATTAGAATGCCACCTTGATTAAAGGATTTAAACAATGACTGTTAGGTCAACCTTGATTAAAGGATTTAGACCGATACAATGGTTAGAAAGTAGTAGCAGTATCTGATCTAAAAAACATACAACTCACTTTGAAAATATCAGATCCAATTCGCACATATATGCTGATTTACTGATTGAGTTCCATTTCCATCTCCATCTCTGATCTGCTTAGAATTTGCTTCAAGCAATCACAACTTTGACCAACTCCTCACCTTCAGCCTTCTGCTTAGACTTATCGGTCAATAACATCAACAACTCCAACATACTCTGTAACCTCACACTTAGGTTTTCCTTTATACCTCTCCAATAGGTAGATCCATATTTTTCCACTTAATCTCCTCCATAGATCTTAGGTTAGGTTAGATTCATCGAATCCTTCCATCATTTAAGTTCTTCATCCATCCTTCTAGAAACATCTTCAATCTTCTCATTGAATCCATAATAAAATGATTTACTATGCATTAAATTTTCCATACAATCAATTAATAAAGTCAACATGATTTACATAACCCAAGAATTCAACTATGTTAGCTAGAAATCTGAATTCTTCCTCCAAATGTAAATTACTGACGCTTGGTCAATATTGTGTTCATCTCCTCGGTCATCACTACATAACTTGGTCATCTCTACAAACTGTCTTCTTGGGCTAACACTATCTTGCTCGGTAATTTCCTGTCGCTCGGCATAAACTGATGTTCGGTCAACACTAAATTTACTCGGCATATACTGGTGCTCAGTCGACACTAACATCACTTGACTTAAACTAGATTTCTTCACTTTTTCTTGGTTAAGCCTACTTCTTCAGTCTTTCTTCTTACTTAGATAAACACTACATTATCTTATCATTGTGCCAAATAATCAAGTACTCATTAAAGTATCAAATAACTCAACCTTTCCCTAGGTTCTATTATTATCTCCCTTGCCCTAATCCTTTTCATTAATCAATAGATATAATACTTTCTTAGATAGCGACTGTCTTACCAGTTAAGGTTTGACATCAATGACAATACAACAATTGTTTCAATTGCAGTTTCCAACAATCTCCCTCTTTGGCATCAATGGCATCACCATATGAAAAACACATGATTTACTAATCAATCCAAAACTTTGTCATTACATCACAAATATTTATAATATCCTTAGATTCATTTTGATTCTCAATAACTTAGCCTTGCTTGACCATTCACATAGTTACTCCCTCTGAATCTTTTATGTCTCTCTCCCTATGATTCTCTGAATCTTTGAATCTTGGAACATATACCTCAGTGTTCTTCATATCTATTTTTTCATCTCTGAATCTCTCCCTCTTTGACAATAATACCAAAGCAGTATCTAGAACTTACATCTTTCATATGTAGATGTCATCTTGTCAGTTCAGTATCAGTATTTCTCCCTCTGTCATCTTGCTTATGATTGATTGTCAGCTTTGCTATTCTTTTCACAACTCTAGGAAGCTCCTAAAGTGTGACCTTTCCTGCATCAATTTGTCAGATACTCTGTGCAACACATTTGATGTAGTGCTCCTAACTTGACTAGGTAGCCTTAGTTAGGGGAAGCACCCCTAAGTTACCTCTAAGATATTCATGAGCATCCTTAGGTAAATATTTTGTGAATATGTCTTCTAGTTGTTCCTTTGTGTTCACATATTCCATTCTCACTTCTTTTTCTTGTACCAATTCCCTCAAGTAATGATACTTGATAGCAATTTGTTTGGTCTTTGTGTGTATCACTAGATTCTTTGATATGTTGATAGCACTTGTGTTATCACACAATATAACAACTGGTTCAGTGATCTCCTCTTTCATACCTTTCAATAATTGCTTGATCCATACCAGATTTGAACAATTCACTACAACTGTGACATACTCAGCTTTTGTTGTAGATTGGGAAATGTAGTTTTGTATCTTTCTTGTCCAAGAGACTAATCTTTGTCCAAGAAAGAAATCTCCACCACTTGTACTTTTCCTATCATCAACATTTCCTGTCGAATCAACATCAGTGTAGGCTCTCAGTTCCAATTTATCATTCTTCTTATAGTATAATCCATACTCTTCTGTCCCTTTTAGATATCTCAGTATTCTCTTCACAACCATACCATTCTGTGGAGGTGTTCTAGGCTCAAACATCTGTCTCTTGATTCCTCTATCATTGCAGAACATATTGAACTCATTTGATATAAACTCTCCACCTCGGTTAGATCTCAGACATTTCAGGCTTCTACCTATTTCCTTTTCAACCTTTGCCAAATACCACTTAAACAACTGAAATGCATCAAGATTTTTCTTTCAAAAACATTACATTCATCATTCTAGTGTAATCATCAACAAACATAAAAAAATACTTAGCACCACAATAACTTTGTACACCCATAGGTCCACAAAGGCTAATATGAACCAAATCCAGAGTATTCTCAGAAGTAAATGTCTTGCTCTGGAAACTAGACTTTGTCATTTCACCCAACTGACATTGTTTACACATCACATTATCAGTTTTCTTCAATCTCGACAAACCTCTAACTTTCTTCTTTTTACTAATACTCACTAGATTGTCAAAGTTAACATGACATAGCCTCTTATGCCATAACCATACATCATCAAATTGTGCAAACAAACATGTCTCTTCATATGGATCTAGATAGAACAAATTACCTCTAGTCTATTCTCCACTTCCAATTAGTTCACCAGTAGCATCAAATATTTTAGCCTTCCTGTGATGAAATTCCACTTGGTAACTAGTGCTATTAAGCTATGCAACACTCAACAAATTATAGTTAAGACCTTCAACCCAATAAGCATTTTCACAAGTGATCTTTTAACTGAGCTTAATTGATCCTTTACCCCTCACAGGACATGGTGCATCATTACCAAACTTAACACTTCTACCTTTGTAATGATCTAGGGTTTCAAATTTACTTTTATCACCAGTCATGTGATGTGAGAAACCACTATTAATAATCCATTTCACCTTTACTCACATAAGAAATAAGTGCAGTTTTCTCATCCTCATCAGAATCATCTTTCATAGCAACATAAACTACTTCAATATCAAAATCATCATTGTCACTATCAATTTCCTCTTTTGCAATATAACAGGATTTCTTACCTTTATCCTTGTAATCTTTGTACCTTCGGTAATCTCTGTTATCTCTCTTATCCTTGTACTTGCTTTCTCTTTCCTCATCCTTGTCATTCCTGTCAGGACACCTTGCAACAATATGGCCAACTTTGTTACATGAAAAATAGATTATAGGAAGTTTACCTTTATATTTTCCTTTTCCTCTCTTTAATCTTCTAGCCATGAGTGCCTCAAGATCATCCAGTTCCTCATCAAAAGTGTCACTGTCACTTTCACTTTCACTATCACTTTTACTTTTGACACATTTTTCTTTCTCTCTCTTAGATTTATGCAAAACCATTTGTGACTTGAATGCAAATTCAACATTAGGAACAATGTAGTTATCATAGTTAGAAAGCTCAAAAGCAGTAAGCTTACCAACAAGACTTTCCAGAGTCAGAACATTACCAGGGTTGCATCTTGATTCTTGAATTGCTAAAATTCTGATAGGATAGATAGGAAGCAAAGTTCTCAATACCTTTCCAATGACAGTCTCATCATTAATGATTCAATTATCTCCTCTAATAACATTCACTATCTCCTTTATTCTTCCACAATACTAAGAAATATTATCACCTTCTTGCATTTTCATCTCATCAAACTTACCTCTCAAGCTTTCAGCTTTTGCCCTCAGTACATTTGTATCACCACCATAGATGGTTGCAAGAGTATCCCACATTTGATTTGCAGTAGTGCAATCCTTGATGTCTTCAAATTCAAGATAGTTTAAGAGATATGCAATCTCCAACATTGCTTGATTGTGTTCCTATTTTGCTTTCATCTCCTTGACAGTCAAAGGTGCATTAGGTATAACATAGTCATGCTCAACATAGTATTTCGCCGAATCACCAATACCAGCTAGATGCAATTTCATTAGACTCTACCATGCAAGGAAGTTCTCCTTGTTCAACTTCGGTACCTCCTTTTTATACATCTTGATCATTTGCTTCAAGTACCTTTAAAATTTTTCTCTATAAGCACCAACAACTCTGATACCAATTGTTAATATTATTTATAACAATAGAGAGGGGGGGTGAATCAGTTGTTCTCAGGTCCAGATGTACCAATTAAACTTTTAAACACTTCAACAATCTCAGATCTAATCACCAACACAACTCGGTCTCTAAAGAATATATACCAGAAACATATAACATGCAGTCCACTGTCCAAAAGTAATTAACTTACAGAATATAGAAACATTCACATCAAAATATTCACACAAGTATAACACCAAGATTTATAGTGGAAACCCAACTTGGGAAAAACCACTTTGTAACATGTTACTGATATTTTCACTCTTCTAAAGTGAGCTCTGTGAAAAGCCAACCTTGTTAAAAGTTTACAAACACACTACTAGCTATGACCCTGTTAAAGGATTTAAACACTCTGTCAAAAGTGACCTGGTCAAAGGATTTAAGTAAATTCCATTAGAATGCCACCTTGATTAAAGGATTTAAACAATGACTGTTAGGTCAACCTTGATTAAAGGATTTAGACTGATACAAAGGTTAGAAAGTAGCAGTAGTACCCGATTTGAAAAACATACAACTCAATTTGCAAATATTAGATCCAATTCGCTCATATATGCTGATTTACTGACTGAGTTCCATTTCCATCTCCATCTCTGACCTGCTTAGAATTTGCTTCAAGCAATCACAACTCTGATCAACTCCTTCACCTTGAGCCTTCTGCATAGACTTATCAGTTAACATCAACAACTCTAGCATACTCTATAACCTCACACTTAGGTTTTCCTTTATACCTCTCCAATAGGTAGATCCGTCTTTTGCCGCTTAATCTCCTCCATAGATCCTAGGTTAGGTCAGATTCATCAAATCCTTCCATCATTTAAGTTCTTCATCTATCATTCTAGAAACATCTTCAATCTTCTCATTGAATCCATAATAAAATGATTTACCATGCATTAAATTCTCCATACAATCAATTAATAAAGTCAACATGATTTACATAACCCAAGAATTCAACTATGTCGGCTGGAAATCTGAATTCTTCCTCCAAATGTAAATAACTAACGCTCGGTCAATACCGTGTTCATCTCCTCGATCATCACTGTGTAACTCGGTCATCTCTACAAACTGTCTTCCTTGGCTAACATTGTCTTGCTCGGTAATTTCCTTTCACTCGGCGTCAACACTAAATTTACTCGGCATATACTGGCACTCGGTCAACACTAACATCACTCAGCTTAAACTAGATTTCTTCACTTTTGCTCGGTTAAGCCTACTTCTTCAATCTTTCTTCTTACTTAGATAAACAATACATTATCTTATCATTGTGCCAAATAATCAAGTACTCATTGAAGTATCAAATAAATCAACCTTTCCCTAGGTTCTATTGTTATCTCCCTTGCCCTAATCCTTTTCATTAATCAATAGATATAATAATTTCTTAGATAGCAACTGTCTTACTAGTTAAGGTTTGACATCAATGACAATACAACAATTGTTTCAATTACAGTTTCCAACACTCTCTGTCTCTCTCTTTGGATTTTTCGTCATTCATAATACACAAGGGGTTTTTCTTTTTTCCCCTTTTAAAAGCTCTTATGTCTCCTCTTCAAGCTTTGGGTGATTTCTCACAAGTTATTCATCTTGCATGGTAACATTACTTCAATCAATAAACTTACTTGGATTTCATTTTTATTTCTTGCTTTTTTTTTTCTTTTCAATAACTTAGTGTCCACATCTTGTATCTTGAAGCTGAACTACTATTATGAAGATTTTTGTTTTGACAAGAAAGATAATGTTTTCAAAATTACATAATTTCATATTATAAAATGATTGTAATCTATTTAAACAATAGAACAATGAAAATATAGAATTTGAAGTATAAGTCTTTTAATTTTAGCCGCTCTCAAAAAGACTAATTCATAGCTTCCCATCAGAAGAAGTTTTTAAAACTAGATGAACATATTTGGATCACATTGGATTAACCAAAAACATTGTGTAAACCATTTTAATAGTGAAGAAATGAAAACAAACAGTTTAAATACCAACTCATGCCAGAGCTAAATGAAGAAATCAATGAAAAAAAATCATTGATAGTTTTTTCATAATAGGAATTAGAAAAACCATTAAAATAATACAAAAGCCACAAAAATACAAAACAAATTCAATTAAGCCCTATAATTGAAACAACATTTTAAACTGATGTGGTTTTAGCCATTGTGAGGAAGACTAATTCCTAGTTTTCTTCCCACTAGAAGAACATTTTAAAGGTCTGTAATGATATTTCAGCTCAAACAATTACAAAAATCCACAAAATTTAAAAGCAAACTAAAAAAAGTCCTACAATCAAACTTAGATCTAAAATAGTTAAACCAACAACAAATTTTAACCCATCCTAACAGTGAAGCAATGACAATAAACACCTAAACCAAGAACAAATTGCAACCCATTTTAACAATCAAGCAATCAAAATAAATAATTTGTACAATAAGAGACATCATAGCTAAATGAAGAAATCAAACAAAATAAAAATAGTAATGATGCCTCGAAGCCCTTGCTTAGCCCTTCCTTGACTCTTTCTTAGCCCTTTCTCAAACACCAATGCTAAATAATAGACAACAAAAATTCACAAAATCTATAAATAAATTTTAAAAAAGTCCAAACCATTTTAACAATGAAGTAATGACAATGAACAATTTGAACAATAAGTGACACAAAACAATGGCAATGAACACATTGAACAACAAAGCTACCCCACAACTAAACCAAGAAATTAAACAAAAAGAAAAAATAGTCACCATACCTCAAAACCCTCAACCCTTGCTCTGTGCTCTTTCTTAGACCTCACTCAAATGAAAATACAAAAATAAAATAAAATAATACAAGTTAAAAAATTGCCATTGAAATTAACTCTGACATGCATAGCTAAACCAATGACGAATTGTAACCCATTCTAATAACAATGACAATGAGTAGCTAAACCAATAACAAATTGCAATCCATTTTAACAATGAAACAATGTAAATAAACAAGTTGTAGATTAAGACACACCATAGCTAAACAAAAAATCAAACAAAACAAAAACACTCATGACACCTCAAAGCCCTCGCTCAACCCTTCTTCCGCTCTTTCTTAGCCCTTGCTCAAATGACAATGATAAACAACATATGACAAAAACCCATAAAATTTAAAAAATCTACTTTTGCCCACTACCACCAACGTTAATTCACAATTATCTTCTCACCAGTAAATTTTTTTAAAGGTATATTGATCATATTTGCATTGCCACAACTAAAGCAAAAACAAAGCACACACCATTTTAACAATGAAACAATGACAATGAACAATTTGAATAGCAAGTGACATGAAGCACTAATAATAAACACTTTGAACAACAAAGCCAATGCTAGAGCTAAATCAAGAAATTAAACAAAAAATACAATCACCATACCTCAAAATCCTTAGCTCTTGCTCGACTCCTATTTTGTCCTTGCTCTCCTCTTTCTCACACCTTACTCAAACAAAAATGAAAATAAAAAAATTAACAAATATAAGTTTAAACATTTCTATCAAAATTTACTTTGGCACACATATTTTTTAGAGTATTAAATGTTATATTAGAAATGATGTATTGTTCTGTACCTGTTGTTGTATTATATAGGCTACACATGTCGAGACTTTTTTTTCTTCCTAATTTTTCATAATTAAAACAAATGAAACCGTAAGAAAAAATACAATGAGCCAATAATTTTATTTTTTTTACTCAAATGCTATTTATAAAATGTAGACATTACAACCTATAAAAAAAAAAAATAATTTTTTTTTAACTTGCACAAATGAATAAACCTCAAAACATTAATTCCCTCTCTCTATCTAGAAACAAGGACTAATAATGAACACTTCATAAAACACAAATCAAATTGATTAGTATCCCATAAATTATCTTTAACCATTTTTTTAACTCTAAAAATTTGACAACATAAATATCTATTGCACAATTCTAGTCAAACTTCATGATCCATTGTCAACGATCTTATCCTTCACTTCAGAAGTATAAATGTCTTTATGCCATTCTCTTTGGTATTTTCGAGGTGAAAAGAAATTTGACCTTTGTCGTACTTAAAATAGGAAACAACGTCCTACGTTTTCTTCAAGCTCAGCCAGTGCGCAGTGGCAAGCAGTAATACTGTCGTGTTGGGAAGGGAGAGAATGGCGTCGGAGGTAAGTCACAGGATAATCAGGACCAATGGCATCAACATGCATGTAGCAGAGCAAGGATCAGGTTTGTCTTCGCGCTTTTGTTTTATCTTGTCATGCCAGCTTTGACTTGGAACGAGGGAATGTTGAATCAACGGTTTTTCAGGTCCCGTGGTATTGCTGGTACACGGATTTCCGGAATTATGGTATTCATGGAGGCATCAGATAGCAGCATTAGCAAAGGCAGGGTACCACGCCGTGGCCCCTGACATGAGGGGTTATGGAGATACCGATGTTCCTCTCGGTGTCCACAATTACTCTCATTTGCGTCTTGTGGGCGACTTGATCGGCTTGCTTGATGCCCTTGGTCATGATAAGGTACATGCTACAAATGTTTTCTCTTCTCTTTCTCTTCTCCTTGCGACCTTACCTTTAAATGCCTGCCGCCGATGAATATTGCCTCCCCTTTTCCCCTGCAGATAAGTTGATCAAAATAATTCACTACCGATCTGTTTCTTGTTCATTTCTTTATTTTATGTGGGAGGATTTTAAAGGCAAGAAGAAAGCTATTGTTAGAAGTACCTTCTGAAAAAAATGTGTTTGATTTTTTTCATCAACATGTTAATTCACACCCTATTATCTATCATTTGGATGAGAATCAAATCACTAGAAAGATATAAATGGATGGTATTAAAACAATTTGTCATTAAGATTCTGGAGATACACAATTACATAAAGTACACACTTTGTAAGTTCGAAACATATTGTCATTATATATTTATATGACACGTACATATATATTATATATACATATAGATACACACACATATGTCGTGCTTGCAAATTCTTAACATTTGATTCCAGACAATGCTTCAAAAAGTGGATCACCTTGGAAAGTCCTAAGCTCAATTTATCTTTAGGAAGATCTATGAAAAAGACATTAAAGGCCAACCCTTTAATTTCACCAAATTCAAAATGATATAACGTGTTTTATTTCAAATAATATCTAATATCTGTGATACTTTCTTTCATTAATTTGTTGCTTATTAGTTCTATGTTTTATGTTTTAATTGAATAATATGGGAGTTGTAAAGTACAGAAGTATTATGCTTGATGATTGGTTCATAAACATCACACTTCCATTAAATGAGAGTAACAAGATTCATATTATTCATTTAGTTGTTAGGAATAAGAGATTTACCTCAAAGAAATCTATTTTTGAGAAAAAACTTTCAGCCAATAGTTCACTATCAAAAGCACTCATACAATAGGGCTGGGGAACTGGCTTGATTGGTGAGAGCTTCTTGTTATGAAGCACGAGGTCACAAGGTCCAGTCTCCGTCCAGCCCACGTGGTGCCGGAGGACGTGTCGCGCCAACGTTACCGGTCTCGTTAAAAAGTTTACCAAGGGCACTGCAGTTTATAGGGTGTGCTATACACAATTCCCGCAGTCTAAAAAAAAGCACTCATACAATCTTGCTCCTTGTTCTAGCCACTAACAATATCAACTTAGTGTCTTCTCACTTGCATCTAATTTAGTGAACTCTAACGGCTGCTTACACTCATACACTTAAGAAAGAAGGGATGGACTTCCACCTTCTATTGCTAGTAACACTAAGACTACTATGATTAGAAAAATTCAATTTACAAGAAAACATAATCTCTCCAGTCCTTCCTTGTCTTTAAGCTGAAGCAGTCACTAGCACATCTAAATGTAAATATTAAACTAAAGAATGGGTACACGAGTCAACCAAATGTAATAAAATGACTCTCAAAACTTCAGTTATGCTGTTTTTGTCCTATATGGGACAAACTGGTTTGCAAATGAAATTGTTGAATGAGTTCAACTATGGTTGAAACAATAATCTGGCAAGATTTCTTCCACTTTTCTCTCTCTTTTCCAAGTGAATTTTCTCAAGGATACCCTTTGTAGCATGATTGATTTCCCAACCATGTGACTATGAGTGTTTGTCCAAATATCTTCAAATCAATTTGTATCATTCAATTTCTTTTTCTTATGTGTTTATTTATTTATTTTCATCTTAGAGTAACCCATACCATACTTTCATAAACATGGTGCCTTCCTCCAAGTTCCTCTTTCTCATACTTGAGACATTGTGATGTCCCCTTCCTAATTTGCCCCAAAAGTTTCCCTAAAATCACAATTGCAACAAATTAGGGGTAGGATTACATCTTACCAAGTAAATTATCTCTTCAAATAGTGTGATCCTAGATTTGAATCCTCTAATCATAACATTAGAAAGAGATACACATGGTTAATAAGCACACATCCATTATCGGGGTTAGTCCAACACACGATATTCATATAATATCTACAAGCTCATTTCAACCACATTAGGGTGTGGGAGAAGAAGCACAATAGGTTCGCTTGAAGCCATCCCACACTAAGCCCCAAGAACGAAACTTTGGTCCTCTTGGCCCTGGTGGTAGGCAACATGGACATCCATCTAGGGTATCCTACCTAGTGGGGTGCTTGTGTTAGTATTTTCCAGATTTACCTAGGAATGATCAAACTATAGAGGTCTTCCAAATACTAAGCACAAGATATAAAAATAGAAGTCAAGAGGAAGGAAAGAAGGTACCCAAAAATGATGCCTTCAAGGCTTTCCTATGCATGTGCCAATTAGCCCACCTAGGGCTTCTTTTGACTCTTCTTCAAGGGGTCATCGATCTGTCCAGATCTATCCAACAAGGTGCACTATTAATCTGCACTTCGTATATTCATAGTGCATTAGCTGTTAGTGACAGTACTTGGCAGCAGACTCAAATCGCAGCCCATGATATACAAATCGCTCTAGCATACATGCAGTTGCTCCAGCATTCATGTAATGCTCCAGCTCTAATATATCTGCTCCTTATTGAATTTGCTGCTCCTTAATCTATTTGCTGCTACCTTCATAAATTCGCAAATTCAAATCTTGAGGAAAGAAGACACATTATGTTTTTGGTGCTTCTCTCCCTTGAAATCGAACACCTTATATATGAGATGAATTAACCAACAAGGAGGCCGACTTGGTCTTATGAAATTCTGTTTAAGCATTAAAGCCAAGAGGCCGACCTTGGGCCCTCAATAAATTCAATCAACATATATATATCAATTTTGATAAACAATGAATAATAAATATAACCAATATTTATTATTATTTATCATATCGATTTGCTCAAGTAAGGGGATGTTTTCTGTAAAAGGCCATAATGTTAACAGCTTGTACCTTCTTTCCCTATCCATGCTTCATCTCCTAAGATTAATAACCATCATTATAGAGTCAAAGAGGAGATTGTAATGGAGGTTTCTCAATTGCCCTAGCTAAGCCCAAGAGCGGAGCTTTGGCTCTCTTGGCCTTGGTGGCTGGCAACATGGACATCTACTTGGGGTATCCCACCTAGATGGAAATCCTCATGATTCCCCCTTTCTTTCGACCTCCTTCCTCCTATACATGACGGGGGTTTACAAATAGACTTTTGACATATGCATTTTATATCTAATCATAAACATATATAAAAGATAATTGATTGACAAATAATGTATAGACAATATTAATGCCACAAGAGCAATTGTTAGATTACTAGATGTTGGTAATAACAATTTTGAAATACCTAGGGGTCTATTGCTTTCCCATGCCCGATGTGGCCATTCTCTTTGATGAGAGTTATTCACGTTCTATTTCATTCCATATTTTAGCCTTTTTATATGCCTTCACACCCATTTTCATTTTCCTTTTCCATACCATACCATACTATTTTACCTATTTTACCACATTTTGCTGCATATGATTAAATATAAATAAGTAATATTCAATATAGATTTAGTTAAAGTAAGGAAAAATAATTAGATTACATCTACCAATAATTATTTTTCTTTAATTAAAATAATTCCTACAACACGTCAAACAGTTATAGCGTGAAATAATGTGCAAATAAATAGTTGCTCCAGAAATACTTGCTGCTGCAACGAATAATACTGTTTTCCATTAATCGGTCTAGGTAATCTCTCATAGTTACCTTTTAGCTTCTTCAACCAATAAATTACCATCCATGACAGATTATCGTTCCTGTAAATGGGTCTGAAAAGGAGGAGAATAAAACACTATTGGCTCAAAGGATATATCTCCAGATGCTAATAGTTATCCATTAAATACTTTGCTTTTATTCTTATTCACCACAAGCCACGATAATCAGTCAAACACTTCTAGGCCGTAGGCCTTATAACTACATAGTTTATGTTTAGTTGTGATTTTGGGCCATTGAAACAAATGGTTATCACAACAAACTATCTATTATATAAACAGATGTAATGGTGCCTTTGGATTGTCAAGAAATAAGGAAAATAAAGGAAGTTTCTGCAGAAACCTGTGTGTGAGTCAAGGGACGTAGCTGTTGTGTTTCAGTCATCTTGCTAACCATGAGGAAGGGTGCCCAATTTTTTGGAGGCGGGTGATGTTGTATATAGTCAACATAATCAACTTAGAAGCCACGTAAGCAACATAAGCCACACAATCAACTCAAGTCACAAAGACCACATAGATGTCACTTTGGGGGATTTGAACATGGATCTCCAACATGAGAACCTTATGGCCTTGCCATTTGAGCACAACTCCATTGACCTGTAAATTCTTTCTTTTATTCACGTGTGAAATGTGTTTAAATAAATCTTCCAAATATGTTTATATTATTTTCTTGTGTATGAAAGTTAAGGTTATTGAGTGTTTGTGTGTAGATTAGTTTGCAATAACTTATGACAGTTTCTAGACTATTCTTGTCGTAGAAACAGAATAGAGGAACTAGATCAGATTTTCATTTGAGTAGTTTTTGTGTTTATTAGCTGCTTTTTCATCCCCACTCACTACCTACAGCCCTTGTGTAGATAGCCACAACACCTTTAATGAGCTTACGCTGGATTGACACTTAGACCAAGCTGAACCTATTTTATTCTTTACTCCAGTGTTGGTCTATCAATCTTATTGTTTAATTCTTGTAATTGTTTCTGATCTAGTGATTTTAATTGGTATGATATTCCCGATTTTTGAGTCCGCTTCTTGTTGCTGATTGCTGGGCCTGATTCTTCCTTGATGATTCCTTAAAATGTATTCTTCAATGATTACATTTACTGATGCAAGAGACTGCTGCATGTTTTAATTGTTGGATGATCCGCTCATGTCTTATACTCTGATCTGCCCTTTAATGAGTACCGATTTCTGATCTAGTACTAATTATGTATCCCTTGATTCACAGTAGAACGTATCCCTTCCAATGATTAGAATGAATCCTCCTTTATACTTTATTGCTGGAAGGGTCATCACCTTTCATAAGGATTGAGTCACTACTTTTCATTGTTGCCTTTGAGAATAATATATTATTCCCCAAATGGATCTCCCTTGGATGTCCTCAAATGAACCCTTCTCCCCTTAACATCTTCCAATGTGTGGGACAGTCACAACTCTTCATCATGTCCGTCCCTATGCAATGGTCACAAGCTTTCACAATTACCACCCTTCAAAACAGTCACAACCCTTCAACATTTCTGCCCTTTGAAATAGTCCCAACCCTTCATAATTGTCCCTCTTTGAAAGAGTCACAACCCTTCATAATTACAACCTTTTCGAAGAGTCACAACCCTTTGAAAGAGTTAAAACCCTTCATCATTGCTGCCCTTTAAGAGTCACTTCCTTATTTTCTTCATATTCCTTTCTTCTTCCATTAATCCTTCCTTAATTCCTATCCTCTCCTCTTTCTTCCTTCCTCTTTATCCCCTTTCAAATGAACTCTCCTCCCTTTTATATCTTACGTTGAGGAAGTCACAACTCTTCATTATGTATCTATTGACCTTTCATTAACTTAATCAACTTGTAATTATATTATATTATAATTTATATATTTATTTATTTTTGTTATTTACTATTAAATCCTAGTTTAGAAAAGGGACATTACAAACATCTCTTATCTCAACCTGACTATTCCTTTATTCCACTCCTTCATAGTACATCATCTATTGTTTTATTAAATATCCTTGGAATTTTGGTATTGGATTAATGTTATGCTTCATCGAAGAACTAGAATCTTTTTTAAGAGTGTGTCCTAGTTGATAAGGGCTACCAAAATTCTTCTTTCGAGCTTGCTTATAATTCTTAATGTTTAATATCCGGTCTTAGCATGGAACCAATGGAGACTAATGGAATATTTTTCTTATCCTGGTGTTTAAGATCATTTGTTTCTTTTTCAATGTGTTTTTTCCCAAATTTCAATTATATGGATCTTTGAATTGTGCGATTTTGTCCCTTGGACCATTTTTCTTTTTGGCTGAATCAGAAGTCTTTTGAGCTTAGGTCAGCTATGATGGTAGGGTCTACCATTCTACTTTTGGACTCTTCAAAAATAGGATAACAAGTTATTTGGGTGTTATAGTTATGTTTTGGATTCCCCTTTGTTGTTTTGAGGAGATTTTGAGGAAGTTATTGTTATAAAGTGACTTCTTGCAACCTTTGAGGTAAAGGGAAAGGTAGTGTTGTCCTCAATTTTGTATTTGCAAAATTGGACAACCCTACGTAATTCTCCATGAATTCGTAGCTAAATTCTCTAAGTATGGCATTATTAAGATAATTTTCTAAGGCAATCAATTATACCTTAAATTAGCCTAGATTTTTCATCCTACAGATGCCATTTCCGAAGGTTTCCATCAAGTTTTCCTTTGTTTTTCTTGCAAAAACGGGTTTTTATTTCTTGACTGTAGGTACTCAATTTTTGGTAACCTTCAAGTCCTTGATTGATTTTTCTTGATTGTTTTGTTTGATTTTGGTTTTGTTTTCATTCTAGGTTTATTACTTTTTGAATTTTGCTCGTTTTGAGTTGTCGTAGGCCTAATTCAGAGCTATATTCTAAGAGATAATAAGGAATTAAGCTACTTGCAGGTGGGGTTTTTAAGCCTGACTGTAGGTCCTTGTTCTTTGTTTAAAAGCCTGTGATGTGGAATCAAAAGTCCACCAAGGCCTCTTAAGTTATGAAATACGGGCTTTTTATGAGTCTTTGCAACTTGTCTTGGGTGTCATTCACTTGCATTTAGGGAGATAAAATCCACTCTTTACATTTTCGAAAGGAAACATGTAAACTTAGTGGAATTTTTAAACATGTAAGTGGGCTTTTAAAGCCTGACTGCATGTCTTCTCCTTAACTCAAAATGCATGTAAAAGACAAATTAAAACCCACCTTTTTTCATAAAGGCGTTATTTTTCCAAAGCATTACAAGTCTTTATTTGAAAAGTTTGAATGATGTAAGTGGGCTTTTAAAGCCCGTTTGCAACTCATTATGACTTTATAAACATTAGTATGCTTGCATTTTGAATCCAAAAGCCCGTCCACAACATATGTTTATTATTTTAAAGGTTAAAAAGACTTGCAATGTCATTTAAAAAGTGTGTCTTCTCTTCTCATGCATATTGATAACTTCCAATGCTTGTAATCGCGTGGAAAAAGCCCATTCGCAATGAAAGGTTGGCTTGCAATAGCATTTAAAAAGCCCGTTTTTATTATTAAATGAAGTTTCTGTTGCATTTTAAAACATTTTTATGCTTGCAAACATAGTTTAAAAACTTGTCATTGCTGTTTAGAAGCATTTCCAAGCTTGCATTGTCAATTCCAAAGCTTGTCATGACTGTTATAAAGCTTTTTTATGCTTGCAATGTCAATTCCAAAGGGTGCCATGACTGTTATAAAGCTTTTTTATGCTTGCAACCGATGTCTAAAAGCCCGTCGTCGGCTGTGTTGGTGTATTTGGTGATCATTACATATGCAAACAAATAAAATAGCCTGTTTTTATTAGTTTTTGAAGTCGCTGCCCCAAATGCAAGGCGTTTATAAATGTGTTGGCCTTCTAAAATCCCGTCCTAGGTATTAAATATGCATTCTATGTTTGTAAGACAATGTTTGGAGTTGCAATATCATTTAAAAAGCCCATCTTAGCATTTTCTGTTTATAAAAGACACATTTGGCACTTGTAATGGCGATAAGAAAGCCCGTATTGGGCATTGAATGCTTAGTTTTCAATTTCTAAGCATTTTGTAGCTTGTAGCATTGAATCAAAAGCCCGTCTAGGGCATTTGTAGCATTTTTTTTGGTAGAGGAGAGTGTGTTTTAAACTAGCAGTGACATTGAAGAAGCCTGTCCAAGGTAAAAACAAATCATTTGCAATTTGTAATGAGCAACACAAACTGCATTTTCTCCCTAGGGTGCCGTTTTTTGCTTCTATTGTAAGTTGGCTTACAATCACAATCTGAAACCACGACTTGCATGTTTGAACGAGTCTTTGGAGTGCTATTTTCCAGCATTACGGTTCACATTCTCAGCCATTTGTCAAGAGATCATCAAAGACTCAGAATTGCATTGATTTTTGAGGAGATTTGGTCAAGTTGTGTTGCTTATTTAACCAAGATTTGGAGTTCATTCTCTAAATTCGAACCAACAGGGATTTGAGGCTTTTTCTTCAAAACTCAATCGTCTTTTTCTTCACATTTTGTTTTTGCAAAGGAGATTTGTGTAGTATTGTTCTCACAAGCAATGCATGTTCTTCCCCAAAAAATAATGCAAGTTAACAATATGAGTTTTTACCAAAAATAATGCAAGTTAACAATATGAGTTTTTCCCCAAATGATGCAAGTTGCAATGCAATGATCTTCCCCTCAAGCAAGAGCTTTCAGCATGCATATTTTCCCCACTTGCAAACAGAATTAAAACCCCCGTTTTTAAGTTTATTTTGCCAAAAGAGCTAAGTTTTTCCCCTACCTGCAAGTGGACTTTAAATCCCCACTTGCAAGTGTTTTCCCAGCGCAAATGAAGTCTCTTTCCAACCTGCAAGTGGGCTTTAAAAACTCGTTTGCAAAATGACTTGTAATTGAATTTGAAAACCCCAATTACAAGTAAGAAAGGCCTTCTCTTGTATATATGTACTTGCACTTCATTTCCATACCAAATACTTGCATTTCATCCACTTGCAGTGCTCCAGAAAAGCCCCGTTTTTCATATTTTCTCCCATTTTAAAGGATGATTTCATCCACTTTGTTTCATCTTTTACTGCTCAAAGGCCTTCTAGTCATATCCAACATGCATAGCTCCAGATTTGCAAAGTTCTAGCTTGGAAGAAAGATCGATGGCTTCTCCTGTTTGCTCTTATGATCTACCTAATCAGTAGATCATGGTATTGCTCTTATTTTGCAAACATATTCCAACACTAAAGAGTGACACAAGGCAAGAACAATCACATGATGGACTCACTCTTGGCTGGAGAGAGATGATCTTTGAATCTGACTCTGAGATTGTGATTGATTGTTGAATAAGAAGTAGGTAGAGGGAATGAACTGGCAATTAGCCTTGGTGATCAACTAGATCTTGAATTTGTGTAGTTCTAGGGTTACTATTATCTTCTATCATATCCCTCGAGAATGGAATAAGGTGGCAAATTTTTTGTCGAAATGGGATTCTTATCACATGGGGACATGGATTATGGGGGACTGGAGTCTCTTATCTTTGGAGTATCCTCGATTGTTAGAGGATCTAGTTATGGCAGACATGAGGGTTTTCTTAGATACAAGGTCTTGATTGGTTTGTTGTGTTTCTTTGTAATGACCCCATTTCCTAATACTGTCCTATTTCATCAACTGATGCCAATTAGGAAAATTTGGTTAGATTAGAGGCTCTTCTTATTAAGCATTACATCCTAAATTATCCCATCGTTATGCAGAATCATTAAAGAAATGTAAACCAACAAAGGAACAAGTAAAGGAACATATTTGAATGAATGCCAAAATATCTCTCGTATGGATCATGGGAGAATCTCTCTCTCTCTCTCTCTCTCTCTTTAAGGCCATCAAGAGTGGAAGAGTTATAGGGCCTAGGTTGCATGAAACATGCTACAAGCAGTTTCCCTCAAGGCCCAACCCCAGTGTTGGGATAACCATCATGTGCTCGAGGGATAACCATATATCCCTTGGGAATGGAATAAGGTGGCAAATTTTTTGGTGAAATGGGCTTCTTATCACATGGGGACGTGGATTATGGGGGACTGGAGTCTCTTATCTTTGGAGTATCCTCGATTGTTAGAGGATCTAGTTATGGCAAACATGAGGGTTTTGTTAGATACAAAGTATTGATAGGTTTGTTGTGTTTCTTGTGGTCCCGAGTGTTGTTTGAGCTGGTGGCTCTTATTGCTTTGTGATGTTCTCTTGTGATCAATAAATTTTTACTTTCTCATTAAAAAAAGATGTCAATACTTGTCGGCCAAACAAACACAAAAAGTGGTGCGGACCTCCAAGATTGTTGTAGCTACTCAACATAGCATCACCTAACGCCAACATATTTGAATCAGCGAACCACAAACAACTGAAGGCAGAGGAATGCAAAGCATTCATGTCAAAGTGGTACCCTATTTCTGTCATTTTGAGACTCGAAACATTACATCTTTTGTTGCGGGCTGAATCAGACCGTGAAATCTGAAATGCATCAACCTCTAACATCTACTAACAATATACTCCAACCGTAAGGTGAAATACATTGATGTACCATAATGCAGACTAAAATGCAAAACTTAGTCTAATAGACTATTCACCAGAACAACCACACTTAGCAATTTCTATGCAGACAAATGAAACCATCACCAATGTTTCAGAAAAGACCCGAGACATTCAAATATATCTACTACAATCTTCACTAATCTTCGATCATCTATGATAACATATATTTGCATTATTGAACAAGTCATTGCTGCAAATAGTTGACACCCTTTTCTTCCACTTTGCTTTAACTGCATAGCTAAAATCTTTTGTACTCTAACCTTTGGTTGAACACCTTGCAAA
Organism: Chamaecyparis obtusa; assembly: GCA_027943335.1. Taxonomy (NCBI): domain Eukaryota; kingdom Viridiplantae; phylum Streptophyta; class Pinopsida; order Cupressales; family Cupressaceae; genus Chamaecyparis; species Chamaecyparis obtusa. Next base: position 93,771 of record BSBK01005535.1, read on the forward strand.
TAAACCTTGTAGCCCTATGTCTCCACATCCAATTCATTCCTAGAATGATATCCTAGGAGCCTAGAGGTGCTACAAATAAGTTGACTTATGTTGTGAAGCCAAAAAGTTCAACCCTAGCCTCAAAAAGACACTGCCCTACTTGAGCTCTTGGCTGGTTGGCATATTCTACTATCCAAGAGTTGGCCATAAAGCCAACCCTTTTTGGAAATCTACTCAATATCTTAGGACAAATAAATTTTTTTGTAGCTACTGTGGCGATGAGTACTATTACAAGGTTTCTATAAAGCATACTTGTCATTTCAATTGGAGTGATCTAAAACTCGGCCTGTTCGTTATCTACTGCAACATAAGTTCTCTATTGAAATGTTGTTTGTTGAGGTGGTAAAGGGGTTCTCTGATGTTGCCTTGTTTGATTCCTAATCAGACATTTATTGCCATAATGCTTGCTTTCACAAGGGAAGCACCCTCCTAGCGGCCTTTCTTTTTTGTACCCTTGTTTAAGGTTTCCTTCTCTTTTTTGAAATTGTAATAATCCTTTTTGCCCCCTCTAGGTTCCTCTCTCTTTCCTTTGTATCCTTTTTTCATTCCTCTTTGTTGCCCCATTTTTCCTAATTATAGCAAAAAATGGTTTAAGTCAAGCATTTTCGTCATTTTCAGTTTTGTCGGTTTTTCAGAATTTAGGTATGGTTCTGGAACTGCCATCGGAGTTTGACCCCTCTATTGGAACTCCCCTTTCTTCAGTCTTCTTTCTCTCATTTAGCTGGTCTTGTCTTTTGTTAAGTCAAGTCAGTTATATTATGTTCTTTTGAGATTGAGTTACGAAGTTGACAATCACTGCTGGAACTGCCATCAGAGCCCAAAGAAGGAAATGGAACTAGCGAAGGACCACAAGAAAGCAAAAAAATTCATAAAATAAACTTAGCGGAAAGAAGACTTCGTTCCAGAACAATCGTCGAAAATCGAACAAGGGAACTAAGAGAAGCCAAAAGAAGTTTGAAATACGCTTAAAGTCAAGTAGGCAGAAATAAGGCCTTGTTCTGGAATAGTCGTCAGAATCCGACGTGCTAAATGGAACCTTACAAACTAGAACGAAAAGCGGCTTATGTTGAAGTTCCAATATGTATTTCGGAGTCTGATGAAATAACAGGAACAAGTCAGCCAAAGAGAAGAAAGGAAGGTCCGAAACTTAAAAGTTGAAATTAAATAGAAGCAGGGATAGGTTTGAGTTTTGGAACCATCTTCGGATTCTGAAATCCAAAGTGGAAGGGCAAACATAAAGTGAAGTACCACAACTCAAAGCTAAGGAGAAGATAAAGCGGGGGTTAATTATAGTTCCAAAACTACCATTGGAACCCGAAGCCTGAATTGGAACAGTTGGAATAAAAGAAAGAGATCATCCCTCCAAGCTAATGAAAGAAGAAAGCGGGGATAAAAGGAACTAACAGAACAAATGTTGGAATTCGAAGCGGGAGACTTATCTTGAGTGAGAAGAAACGATAAAGTGAAAGTAACGCCACCATTCGCAAGTTCCACCCATTGCCATCATTTTCGACAATTTTCGAAAGGGACAATTATTTCAAAATTAGAAGGGATGACGTGTTCCAACAGTTGAAAAGTAGATGGAGCATTAAATTTGAAAAGATTGGCATTAATGGCGCCGTAGAAGGCAATCAAATAACTTTCTATTAAAGGCTCAATAATACAATTCCTTAGTCATTCTACGAAGATCAAAGCTGGAAATGAAGTTGGAGCTAGGGTATCAAAGTCTTCAGTTTGCAGTTAACGACAATCTAATTCCAGTGAGTTAATATGTTTTGATTCGATATTCCTGTTTAAATTTCGATCAAGCTGTAAGATTGTTAATTCAAAGCAATCATGAAGTATAAGCATCTTGGGTATGATCACTTAAATAGGTTAGAGTGTGCATTAAGTGAAATTGGGGATACACAAATTGGGCCACATGAACTTGAGAGAATTTTGGGACAGAGTAAGACAACCCAACGGACACCCAATCACTCAAAAATTAGTAGAAAGTGGGTTGATAGAAGCCGCCGGTTTCCCAATCGTAGTCCAGTGTGTTGATTTAATAATGGAATGGTATAAACATATATAATCCTGACACTAGGTAGATAAAAACCTAAGATGAAAAGGTCCTCACTCCTGATAGGGATGCTATACAAAATTTTTTCTGAATACCTGTGAGGGAGACATACGCTTGTTGGGAGGTCATCCTATCTCAATATGAATTCAGTTAGATGAGAGCTTACTTTAGAAACGAGATTGCGAAACATTGGTTTATCTTGGCTAGGAGAGGACAGTCAAAATTACCCAAAACCATCCTCCAAACCAATATTAAAGGTGAAATTGCAGGTATAATAGTATTGTTGCATAGATTGAGGGGAGATGAAGACACGATTTGCTTGGACGAGTGGATGTTCTTCGTAGAAATGATATGTGCTCAGTCGGGATTTTTGGATTGGGTTGAAATCATCAATAACCAAATATGTGAATTGATTAAAGCATTCAAACTTAATCAATTTTTCTTCATGTCTTCTTTTTTGGTTTATTCTTTAGCATGCACACAGATTTGGCCAGGTCTAGAACATGTGCAAGAATTCGAAGATGATGTGCAAATATATGATTTTTACCCTAGTTTGCAATTACAGAATAACTATGCTAATTTTCGAAGGGTGAACGATACTTTTATTATGAAAGTGGTGCGAGAGTTACAGGGTTGCACAGAAAGGATAATTTCTCCAGAGACTGTCATGTTGATCAAGACATATGGAAGCTATTTTATTCAATTTCCAACCTTCGCATACATAAGGATAGGTGCCTTTGATGATTTTCCATGGAAACTGCCACGCTATGCAGATGACAAAATCATAATGGTGGAGCTATGCAGGTAGGTATGTGAAGTTAATAAAAGGTGCGTGGAGAAGCATAAAGCAGGTATACCTTTCCCCATTTCATTGGGAATTTACACATGCGCTTCCTCCTACAATGCCATAAATATGACAAAGACAACGAATAAATACATCATGGAGACCTATGATGTCATAAGGCTACATTTTGATTCTAGTGATTTTGTTAAAAATTACCTATAGCTAGGGCCTTCATATCACCATGTCCCCACCATTGAAGATTACTGAGGTGATTGTATAGATGACTTTGAGGTGAGGAGAAGGTCATGGTCCCGATTAAGCGTGAGCCAAATTAAGGCCTTTAACCTTCAATTTGATGATCAAGGAATTGTGGAGGATGGATCAAATGTGGTAGATCCTAGATATCATGCAAGGGTGTAGGGTACTCCATTAGAGCCCCATTAATTGGGATGCACTAGAATTGGACAACCTAGATGTAAGAACAGCCCCAGTTTTGAGAAGAACCAAAAAGTGGTTGGCCATGATGAAAGGGGGAGCTCAGAACACAACACCATCCGACACTCCAACAATAGTAGTACAGAGCTTGGCAACACCCTCTACTTAGGTTGCTCCTACTCCAAATATTGCAATAATTGACTTATTTGGACACTTGGCAATAGAGATGATGGGGAACCCCCAAAGAAACTTGCAGTGATTCTCCCTACTTGCAGAGCAGGGCCCCTATCCAATGTTGATCTCATAGTTGATAATGTGGCTCCTGAGCAGCCAAAAAACACTCAACCACAACAAACATGGCAGGAAGACCAAGGTGGTCCCAATGGATCAACATCTACTTAGTTGGGTGGAGATGATGGAAAGAGCGTAGCTCAAGACTCTCAATAGGCTACCTTGGAATAGGACAAGACACTTAAATTTCCTTTCTTAGCACCAGTCTATAGCTCCACCACTCTTGTCAAGAGAGTGCTCACATTCTCCCCAGATGATCTGGAATCGACTTCAAAGGTGTTGGCTATAATGTCCCCCTTTCGGGGTACATTATATTGAGCTGTGTCGTTAGCCTACTTACCCTGATCCGAAGAGCTAACCATAGCGTGGCAATGTTTTAGGGGATGATCGGCCTAGGTGGTTTCAGTTCCAGGCCAATCGGTGCAGTTTCTGCAGGTTTCCAGGGCACTTACTATTTATAGTAAGTCAACAGGGGTTCATAATTCTCGGCTTTTCAGTAATGGACTTGGAGCGTCTCGTCGAGAGCTTTCCAGCGAGCTATCACACGACAACATCTGAGCTCGTTTGGGCTTCCGTTTTAATGCCGGATGATTTCCTCACTTATTTATTATTTTACTTTATAACTCAACGGTCATTTATTTAAAGTGACTTAAAGTGAGTTTATAAAGAGACGAAATGGGCATACGAAGAGTCACAGTGGGAAACTGAAGAGTCACAGTTGCAACCACAAGAGGAGGTTTTGGAGTCTCATTTGGGCATGCTTCAGTTTATAGATTTTACTTCTCTTTGAGAATTCGAGAAGCTTCAGCTATCGAATCAGAAATCTGAGGACGGAAACCTTCAGCATTTCTTGGTGGATTGGACGGAAACCCGATTCATCCCGGTGCGGATTCATTCAGAGTTCGCCATTGTTATACCAGGTTCTTTATCATCCAGTCTTACTGTTCTTTGCTGTATTTCGGATTGGATTGGATATTGTAATGTTTGGTTTATGTATTGTTGATGTATAATACTAAACCATATTTCTGAGAAATTTAATAAAGTTATATCTGCTGGTTATTCGAATTTATCTGTTGGATACTTGCATGCGTTATTGGTTTTTGAATCTGCATGTGATTTGGTTGAGAAAATTAGTAGATGGCCGGTTAGGGTCATTTCAGTGGTATCAGAGCCTAGCATTCTGCCAGCCTATGAGGTTATTTCTTCAAGATCAGATTTACAGATATTCATTTTCAGGAGGTTTTTATCAGAACAGAAATTAGAGTTATTTCTTTAGAAGAAAGATCACTCCCTATACGCCCAGCAATATTTTTATTCAGAAGTGATTTGGGCATATTTTTTGAATATTATTTGTCACAGAGTTTAGCAGTGTTGAGGTTTTTCTTCAGAAACAGAATCGTACAATTTTTTTCTCGTTGCAGTCTTTCTCAGAAGGAAGTTAATAATTTTATGGAGGTTGAGTTACGTTAAGTCTGTTTGATATCAGTGACAGAGAATCATTTCCTTGTTGTTGTCGAACTTCATTCTGGAGGTTACACATAACATCCACTTTGCATATCCCAGCGACAACTGCATTGGTATTCCAGCACACGATACTTGGTGGAAGTGGCCTGTGATTAAACCGCAACTGGAGTTGTAGTGCATCTGCCATTAAGGGAGTAGCGGCAGGTGGGGACGTCACACAGCGAAAAGTGACTGAGAAGTCACGTTACAGGCGACGATATAGACACGCACAACTTTCTTGAAACTAGCCGCAAACTTGACAGAGGACACAAGAGCTGCAGGAGATCGAATTCATTTAGTCACCTCCTCCCGTATTGGGATTGTTGATCACAGGGGACTACACCAACACCTCCCAAAACAAGCCTGCAGCCATCTCAGAATACGTGTGCAGGTATTTGTAGTCTCAAGGATTGGGCGACAGTCACCAAATCATCCTGGACTCTACGCTAGGCAAGGGACCTCTAACTCTTTGTTCACCTCATGCACCAACAGTCGGCTCTTGACTGTTCTAAGTCCGAGACATTTGGTATTCCCGACAGCCATCCGCGTTAGCTTTTATAACGCACTGTGGAGTTTATTGCGGTCATACGCGAGAAGAGGAAGTGTTGTGATGTAATGTCCAAGCCGGAGTAATCTTCGACATCGTCTGGTGGATGACACGGCATGCTTGGTGCTATCTCTGCATCCCCGCCCAACTTCTAATGCTTAACTGCATCCATGCAAATTGCAATAAACAAATTTCCTGTGGTCCTTCATGAGCAAGGGAAGGAAGCTCATTGTCGAGACTGGGTCACGCGCTTGCATCAACCCATTGTGAGGTATTTTGGACGTGAACTACCAATTAGAGGAGTGCGTTTCTTTTTCTACAGTCAAAACTATCGAAGGTCAGCAGTCACATGTGTATGGTGGCCTACTAAATGCTGGCGACAATACGCGAGGGGATCACGAAACTTCTTTCCATACGCGCGTGGTGTTTTTCTGCCCGGGCATAACTTTTGGAAGAATCTTGTTCACTGTGGAAGCCTCCATTGCCACTGTTGTGCACCATTAAGGGGTCTTGTATGCAGGTCGATCAATTTCAGTCTTGTTTGAAGTCTTATGCCTGCAATTCTTGGGTATGAACAGTTTTAAACTGATCAAATGCATTGACATTGGGAATTCAGTAGAAATTGTTATAATAGAAGATTATGTGCTACAAGCATTTGTTTATCAGCCAACAGTAATTGTCATTGATACGAAAGTTTGATGAGGAAATCTGCATATTCGTTGTGGTAAGAAAACACTCATCTGGGAAACGGAATAATAGCAAGAATGTCGAATACAGGGGTGGTCTGATAAGTGAAGCTTCATCATTTGGGGAGAAGCCATTAGAGCAACTGTGTTGATAGTGACTGGCATTATATGTACTGGTCGGGAGACTTCCAAAACAGGTGCCAGCAATTTGTAATTTCCTAGACACCTATTCTGCAAGGTTTACTGTATTGTATGTTTGCAGTTTTGAAATGAAAACTTTGAATTTAAGTTTTACCATCCTGAATGATCAATAAATATGGATCTTTGAATGTCTTAAGTCTTATTTCTAACTGCTGGTTCTTTCAAAGTGAACATTGCTCAAGTTGTTTTTGTGGATGTTACCTCTACTTTATACATTTATATATATTTGTTCTTCAAAGCCATCACTGCACAAGGAATTCATTTTACTGCTATCACAAGGAGCCTAGAAATCAAGTTTTCAGCAAATCAGAACTTGTACACTGGGCACGATTTTAAGTAGTAACCACATAGCAGGTCCCTATATCAACCCTTTGCAGTCTGAGGAAATTCTTGGACCTCTTCTGGTTAGTGTGATCAGGAAATTAACAGTGAAATCCTATGAGATTTTATGTTGGAACTCATTCAGTTAAGTAAACCAGAAAATCGCATCAGAGGCTGACCTAGTGATCAGGATTGGTAAACTTATTGCACATCTACAGCCAACACAAAATCAGGAATTTTATTGTGGAGACCGCAGTTCATAATTACAGAGGTAAAGCACCTTCACCTTTAGCAAAAAATAAAAAAGGGAATCAGGATCAATTTTGTAGAGACAACATTTCATAGTCTCAGAAAGCAATTCAGTCTTGGCACAAGCTTGGAGAAAATTAATTCATGGAGTCATTAGAAAGTCCAGTGTTCTCAGATGAATTCAATGGCACATTTTACGGCGTGCAGCTCAGAGATATACGGAAGGAAATGGAGATAGGGAATGAATTGTGTTGCCTTGGATGGCAATTGGAGGAGCAGAAGATTGCAAGCCGCATGTTGGCCAAGCTCAATGAAATAAATTCATATTTATCTAGGATCGATCAAGCTGATTGCAGGCTTTTTAATTGGGCCATGCATCCCATGATGGTTGCCTTAGTGCAACGCAGATTTATGAGTCATCCACTTCGAGATGTTGGGCTTGCAGTCGCCTCATGTCTTAGTGAGATCACTCGCATCACAACTCCCATTATTCCTTACACCAAGCATATTTGGAGATAGGTGTTACAGCTGATTGTAGACAGCTTAGAGGGGCTAAGATATGACAGAGACTTTACTTTTGATAAGCAAGTAAAAATCTTGGAGTTAGTGACCAGCACTAGAGTTTTCAGTCACATGCTGAATCTTGGTTACGATGAAATGATTCAGCAATTATTTCAGTGTCTCCTAGACAATTACAGGGAGCGTCATTTAGAGAGTGTGAAAACATGCATTATGACTATCTTATCCTCAATCTTAGATGAGGACTACGACATATGCAAACAATTGCGGTCTGAATTGTTGGCATTATGGAGAGGAGGAATAAGGAAAGCATCCATGACATATGAACTCTTAGCTGAATTAATTAAGTTTTAGGCTGAAAGATTCATGAGTTCGTTATCTGAAAACGAACGGGCATCACTAGGCTTACAGGTTGCAGGATCTCCAGTGGTAGACCAGGACTCAGTGATTGCAGGGTAGATTTGTTTCTTATGCCAGGGGAGCTGGTCACAGGGGCATGTTTGCACGATTGATCAAAGGAAACATAAAATGCAGCCTAATGATAGAAACACTATAGTTGAGACTACCCCACTTTCGGGACATAGTGGTGAGTATTCAGAACTCTATTTCGGTGACTTGAGGGCGGAGTTTGATAACTTCGTGATTATAGGTCATGGTAACCCGTTGGAGACATTCAGCGATTCCGGTAATGAGGAATCATGTGATTTCTTTAGCAGCACTTCACTTTTGCATCACACGGATATGGATGATCCATTTGGCAGTGCATCTCGGGGTAATACTGATGAGAAGTGTGTCTTAAAGAGTCAGCTAAAAGTTAGCGATGACACCATTATTGCAGCACTAGTTCACCATGATAGCACTCACTAGATCATCGATGATTTGTACAGGGCAGCTCAAAGAGATCAAGGGCAAGGTAGCCGAGGGATCGGATCCTCTACTGCAAGTTTACAGGGAGTCAGGGCAGCATTTGAGGATTGGAAGTTGGAGTATTTGAGACTACTTACAGACCGTGACCACCTGTTACAGGTTGTCGGGAGTTATGCTAAGCAGTTGGGGAGTAAGGAGGTTGAGATCAGTAAGCTCAATAGGGAGCTTAGTACTACTCAGAGCATTGTGGAGCACACTCGTATCGCTCTACAGGAGGCGAGGAATTAGATTGTGGTCTCTAGCCAGTACAGGGAGCAGGATGATAGGGATAGGTCTGAATTCTATCAGGAGGTGATTCAGGAGCTTGACAGTATACAAAAGACCTATGACTTGGACAGTTGTCCAAGAAGATCTTTGGGTTATCAGGAGTCTTGTAATGAGTTAGATCACTTTCAGATGTTGGATAACTCCTTGTTTGATATGGGTGCGGAGTTAACTATTGATAATCCCCTCTTTGAGTTAGATGAGGGAGATACTTCCTATTCCCAGGATGAGGACGATGTTAGCTGCAGGGTCTGGGACCCAGGTGCAGTCATCAGAGGTAAGCCTCAGTCATCAGGTTGGAGTAGCGGGTCAGCTCAGTTGATGAGCAATATGGTTTGTGTACCCGCAGTCCAGGAGTGGTAGCCATGCCTGGTGGCATGATGGGAGCTATGCCTTTTCTTACACTACCACCCAATGAGGATGTTGATTAGGTAGGACTTCTTCAGTACGGGGTTATCGAGTTTGGCATGCTGGCTATACTGGCTGGTGTGAATTTTTCACACAGTGGTATACTTTGTGTGACTCCAGGTATTGAGTGGCAGTCATGGAGTCTTTATGCTGATTTGGGGTTTCCAGCAGAGCTATTCAGTGCATCACGGGTGGGAGCCTTATTAGGCAGTTTTGACAGTTTGCCTCTTCAGTGTAGTTTTTGGCTCAGGCAAATCAGAGGAGTATGCTCGAGGTCGGTTTTCATTTTTGGAGCCGATCAGTATGAGATTTGGATTTCTCCGGCATATGGCCATAGAGGCGTAGGAGAGCCCAGTTGGAGTGAGGTCCTCAGTTGGGTTGAGATCCTTCTTGTAGAGGTTAGCAGCACAGGGCAGATTGGTTCGACAGATCCTGCAGCGATTTGGAATTCTGACATTATATGGGCTGCTATTTGGTTGTTGTATGAGTGGCTTCATAGACTAGAGCATGATGATTGGGTCAATTTCACATGTTTGGTTGGTGGAGTTGTCTCCCAGAGGTTGGTTTGGGATCCCGATATTTGATTGCAGCAGGTAGATACCGATTGCTTGAGGGCAAGCAATCTCCGGGAAGGGATGATTGTAATGTCCCCCTTTCGGGGTACATTATATTGACCTGTGTCGTTAGCCTACTTACCCTGATCCGAAGAGCTAACCATAGCGTGGCAGTGTTTCAGGGGATGATCGGCCTAGGTGGTTTTAGTTCCAGGCCAATTGGTGCAGTTTCTGCAGGTTTCCAAGGCACTTACTATTTATAGTAAGTCAACAAGGGTTCAGAATTCTCGGCTTTTCAGTAATGGACTTGGAGCATCTCGTCGAGAGCTTTCCGGCGAGCTATCACACGACGGCATCTAAGTTCGTTTGGGCTTCCGTTTTAATGCCGGATGATTTCCTCACTTATTTATTATTTTACTTTATAACTCAACGGTCATTTATTTAAAGTGACTTAAAGTGAGTTTATAAAGAGACGAAATGGGCATACGAAGAGTCACAGTGGGAAACTGAAGAGTCACAGCTGCAGCCATAAGAGGAGGTTTTGGAGTCTCATTTGGGCATGCTTCAGTTTATAGATTTTACTTCTCTTTGAGAATTCGAGAAGCTTCAGCTATCGAATCAGAAATCTGAGGACGGAAACCTTCAGCATTTCTTGGTGGATTGGATGGAAACCCGATTCATCCCGGTTCGGATTCATTCAGAGTTCACCATTGTTATACCAGGTTCTTTATCATCCAGTCTTACTATTCTTTGCCGTATTTCGGAAAAAGACTAATGCCACCTCAATGTACAAACGCGGCCCTTGGAAATAGATCACAGCTAATAATATGAAGCCGATCCTTTTAATGGTATTACGGCAGCCAATGGGAGTGAATGTAGCCTCTGATTGTTTCTGTGGCAGCCTCTATATCCAAACGCAGACCTCAAATATCATGCAATCTGCCATTAATAAACAGTCTCCAATCTTTGCAGTATAATCTTGAACCCAAACACTGGAAACTAACCACAATTCAACTAAAATTTGAGCACAATCATAATCTCTGAATGAGATTATCACTGGTACAATTCATTAGCAAAGGACAACCAATTCAAAGTGCAAAATACTTAGAAGAATTCCCAATTCTTCCAACTTCCAAATGCTGAAACCCTTGGTTCCACATTCATCACAATTCATGAAATAACAAAGCTCAATCAACATAATGAAAAAGAACTCATGTGAGTCTTTTACAACTTTTGTGGGAGAACTCACACACATTTCCAGCCAATGTGGGATAAATATACTTTTTCCTCCAATACTTTAATTAATACCTTGGCTTAAGCTTCCATGAATTAATTGAATAAATGGCCCCTTCCAATGATGACTCAACCCTCAACTTAAGTGAAATTATAACTTTATAATAAGCCATTAAATGATTTAATAATAATTTGGTCGCTAAAATAATAATAACTCCCAAAATACTTATCCTTTAAATATATCGTCTAAAACATGAGTCACACCTATTATTTCCCCTTGTGACCAAATGCACTTTCCAAAAATAGAAAGAGTGCTTCTTGAACAACATCATACTTACTATAAATAGTAAATGTGGAAAAAGTATAGCAAATGAAGTCCAAATGATGCCAAACCAAAGCCAAACCAAAGCATATTGAATCCTGAAGTAGATGCCCATTGAAAGAGGCCCTTTGTCCATCCCCATTAGCCTATGGGGGTCACATGATAGGATAATCTATCCATAGTCATGGTCACGTTAAAAAGGGGACATTACAGTCCTCCCTCCCCGAGATTGCTTGTCCTCAAGCAATCGCCAGAACAAAAGGCACATATTGATCCACTCAGATCCCAAGGAAAATTGTGTGTAATTCCTTGACACCATCTACAAACTCCTGTGATAATAACTCTATCCACAGAGATATCCTGGACATTCTATCACCATGCCAACTATGGCGACTCAACCAATCCACAATGCTAAGCCTATCTCCACTTGGATCCCAATAGAGACGTAAATCACATCCATCCACAACCAGAAAGAATGGATATCCAATATCAACTAATAGATCAAATCTCCCTGCACATCCTACCAATCTGCGCTGTGTATGTAGTCCATCTGTGCAACAGGGACAAGTACTCTCATATCCCAGATATCCACCCTCTGCAAAATCATCATAGATATGCTGCCCTTGCAAGTCACCTCCTGCTATCTTGTAGTAAATAACTCCATCAACTGCAGATGGAGAAAACCCATCCCATAAAGGATGATACAACCTAGGAGCCAACCCACACCGATGTGCAACCAAATCCTCAACCAGTGGGTCAAAAGAGAAATGATGAGCTCTCCTCAATATGTAATCATGGTGAAATGCTCCAATCTCTATCAGAGGCTCATCAAAATCCAACTGCGAATCAAGAGATGGCTCCAATCTTAGACTTTGAACAACTGATTGGGTAGGATCTTGGAAAACCCTCTCAGCAAACCCAACCACAAAATCCCTGTGGGGAAGCGTTGTAGTCAAGGTATCTGCAATCTTTCCCACTAACAATTGAATACTGCGAGAACCCTGGATGAGAGTACCCTCAGAAGTCCCAAAAGACCCTTCCCGCAAAACCAGACTCTCAAGCAAGTACTCCATGAAAGACTCCGTGCAATAAAAATTATAAGAAGCAACATCAACTTGCTCCCTTGCAATCCACAACTGATCCCTCAGAAACTGTGGCACTGCCAACTGCCTACTGCTATCAGCTGTAAGAGATAAAGAAGTAGATTTACTTCCAGTAGAAGGAAAAAAATCACGCTGAAAGCTTGTCCCCAAACCAGATGATACCTTGTCCATGTCCTGTGAATCAAAGGGAGTAGTGTCGGAAACTGACACAGCTCTCCGACGAATCCACAATTGCTACCTTAGGCCTCTCAGCAACTTGGTCCATATCATCTGTCATTGTGCTAACAACTGGAGAACTTGATACCACAAAACTCTCTGTGCAATCCTCCATTAAATAAATCACCTCCTCTATGTCTACTACTTCTGTCTCAAGGATGGATGTAACTGTGTCTCCAACACATCCATCACTACCAACTGTGAAAGCTAACTCACCACCAACCACCACTATATGCAACTGAATTGGATCTATGGCTAGCAAAGACTGCATCCCCTCCAACTCCACAGTCACCTCTCCCAATTGCAACTGCGACTCCTGAAGAGACCACTGAGTGCCCTCTAAAGCCTCAGAAGTCGCCGTGAGCTCCTGAGTAAGCTCACTCACCTCCTCTTCTCTGAGCATCAATGCCTCATAAGCCATACTCCCCCACTCAACTAGGTGATCTCGGTCAGCTACCAACTGTAAATAGTTCTATCTCAAAATCCCGATAGCCTCCCGCAAGGAATGATTCTCTGTCAAGGAAAGCTAACCATTGCCATGCTCAACTGCCATAGGAGCACCCCATATGTTTACTTCCAATAGTTGACGAGCGGCATCAAAATGCTTGAGAGTAGAAGTAATGTCTCTCTCGCCGACTCTCAATTGGCTAGTCACAGGATGACTGCACAACGAGCCTCCTATGTACAATCTCAACTGCACTATCCACACTATGGAAGGAAGCTATATCCAACAAACTCCCCTCAAGATCACCGTATCTCTGTGTACTGTCATCCGAGCACATATCTACCAACTGAGTAGTGACATCGGGCTCATCCTCATCTATCCCCAAGGAAGCTGCTACTGAATCTGACTCATCACAATCCTCAGCTACCTCGTCCTCTGTAACCACATGACAATCCAGATCCTGGGACCCATCCTCACTCACTAACAACTCAAAGTCTGATAAACCAAGCATGACTTGTTGCAGGTAGAGTCATCCTTATGAGTCACCGAAGAAGTAACCCCATCTGAAGAAGTGGAAGCCTTGGCTATAACAAACTCCTGCCACTCATATGCTTCCCCATCGTCATTCGTGAGTCCTTGTAAAAAAGGATCCTGGGACCCACCACCATTAGATGGTAACATTGAATCAACTCTCAATGTCTGATATAAAAGACTAGACTCACTGTAGCACGCCTCATCCTCACACTCAACATCAGAGATATCTTCAATGCTAGTGTCCACATCGTCTAATTGAGACCCCTCTGCTAACTCTGGCTGCATACATGACTCAATGTCATCATGTGAATGATCTACACTGTGGCATGAATCTATGTCACTTATCTCATCTGTAACACTCCCATCATGAGTGTCATCACTAGATAGCTTCCATGCCCACAACCTCAATACAGGGAAAGACTGCTATCTCATGTACTAACTCAACACTACGACTACTGTCATAAACATCAGAGCTGTCAGAGGTCATATACTCCTCACAATCCTCAAAAATAACACCATCATCTAATGTGTCAGAATCCATAGTGGTATCTACAACATCCTCCACTCTCACACTATCCATGACATCAACAACAGGCTCACATAACGGATTGCTGTCCTGAAAACCAGACCCTATGTCACTAACTCTGATAGGCTCGGGATGCTGAAACTTAGTACCATTATCTACCAACAAGACAGGCACATCCACATGTCCCTGTAAAGAGTCTCCAACATCATGTGTGCAAATAGGACTAGTGGTTGTCCTACTATGAACAGGATCATCTCCACAATGATCAGTAGTTGCTGAAAACTCATCATGAAGATTTTTGGATGTCTCTCCTATGAAAAGCTCTTGTTTCTCTTCCTGCATTCTTCGTGAGGAAGACTTCTTGAAGAAGGAAACCATAAAACTAGGTGCCTTGTCAATAGTCGCCGGATCTGAAAGTTGTGCTTTTAGCCTTTCCTATGTCTGCCTCAATTTCTCCATTTCATTTTCCAAGGTACTTGTTTGTTTCCTCAACCGTGACACACTGCTCAACTGGTTTCCATATTTACTTGGTTTTCTGTATTTATCCATGACTGAAATAAAACTAGAGTTGTGATCACTGACAAATCAAGCATGGGAACTCAAAATTTCCAACCCCGCAGGATGACAGAAAACTGCTCTGATACCATTGTAAGAACCCTGCTGGTTCTAACTTCTGAAACTCAATTTCAAACTTTTTGACATTTCGTCAAACAATTGGCATGCAATGTTTAATTTCTGATTTCTGAATGTAAGTGTGTTTCGTTTGTTTGTATTTGAATGAGTTTTCAATTTCTTAACATATAACAATGCATGAAATAAACTATTCTTTCCAAAATCCAAATAGAAGTATTCTAGTTTATGTAATATGAAATCAGATTGCATACAACAACAACTATTTAAATTTGAGAAATAAAACTAGTCAACAATTATTGAAACCTGGAATGATTGAAATTTATAATTGTTGTAATCCTCTTTTAGATATCGCAGCTTCCTGAAAAAGACTAACGCCGCCTCAATGTAGAAACGCGACCCTTGGAAATAGATCACAGCTAATACAATATGAAGCCGAGCCTTTAATGGTATTACGACAACCAATGAGAGTGAACACAACCTCTGATTGTTGCTGCGACAACCTCTATATCCAAACGCAGACCTCAAATATCATGCAATCTGCCATTAATAAACAGTCTCCAATCTTTGCAGTATAATCTTGAACCCAAACACTGGAAACTAATCACAATTCAACTACAATTTGAGCACAATCATAATCTTTGAATGAGATTATCGCTGGCACAATTCACTGGCAAAGGACAACCAATTCAAAGTGCAAATACTTAGAAGAATTCCCAATTCTTCCAACTTCCAATTGTTGAAACCCTTGGTTCCACATTCATCACAATTTATAAAATAACAAAGCTCAATCAACATAATGAAAAAGAACTCATGTGAGCCTTTTACAACTTTTGTGGGAGAACTCACACACATTTCCAGCCAATGTGGGATAAATATACTTTTTCCTTTTAATAAATCATTTAATCCAATACTTTAATTAATACCTTGGCTTCCATGAATTAATTGAATAAATGACCCCTTCCAATGATGACTCAACCCTCAACTTAAGTGAAATTATAAAGTTAAATTATAACTTTATAATAAGCCATTAAAAATTTAATAATAATTTGGCCACTAAAATAATAATAATTCCCAAAATACTTATCCTTTAAATATGCCGTTTGAAACATGAGTCACACCTATTATTTCTCCATGTGACCAAATGCACTTTCCAAAAATAGAAAGGGTCCTTCTCGAACAACATCAGGCTTACTATAAATAGTAAACGTGGCAAAAGTATAGCAAATGAAGTCCAAATGACGCCAAACGAAAGCCAAACCAAAGCATACTGATTCCTAAAGTAGATGCCCACTGAAAGAGACCCTCTGTCCATCCCCTTTAGCCTATGAGGGTCACATGATATGCTAATCCATCCATAGTCATGGTCACACTAAAAAGGGGACATTACATAGGTCTCTGTTAGCACCCCTCTCAAGCTAATTAGCTAGTTCCCCGGATTCCATATTGGATCCCACCATAGACCTAAACAAGCAACTGATTTCCCAATTGCTGGTGGATGTCTAGTTCAGAAAGGTGACCTGGGAGTGGATTGTAGATCTGTAGGTTAAGTGAATCCTATGATGCTTTAATAATTGTAAGAAACACAATGCTCTCTGAAACCAGTGTAGCCAAAATGGAGGAAAACACCCATAGGCAAAATATGAAGATGATTAAAGAAATAATTGATATGAAGATTCCCACAATTGTTAGTCTTGGTCTATTGAAATCACCTGATCAACTTGTGCAAAAATGGATGTTTAGCATGGGAAATAAGGGCGAATGTGTAATAAAGAGTGTCAATAATTTGAGTAAACTCTTGAAGGAAGCCAAATGAATGAATGAATGAATGAAAGATTTTAATAACGTCCACGAGGGCAAAGCAGCCTATGGGACCCGCCAGTCGACAACAACCTAGTCCAGTTGTAACCCTTTGACTAATTCTTCTCTTCTTCGGTGCATTTTGATGATCAAGTTTGCGGTCTTGTCCAGCTGCTTTTCTTCGAAGAGCTGGCTCATACTGCTGTTTTCTAACATCTCCGAGTACCTGGATCTGATGTCACTATATGGCGGGCATTCCATGACAAAGTGATGTTCTGTTTCAATGGCTCTTGTGTCACATCATAGGCAGGTCCTATTTTCGCATTCCTCTTTTGGCACTTTCCATCTACCCGTCTCGCATCTCAACTGGTGAGAGCTAGTTCTAAGCTGGGCTATGAGCATTTTTCGCTTTCCCCTTAATAGCCGCTCCTAAATACGCTTTTTCCTCGTGGCAAGTGTTGGGGTTAAATTCCTTTACATAGTACAATTTTTTCCTCCCCATGTGCCTTGTCCACATGATGGTACGGAATCTTGGGCTATTTTAGTATGGTGCGGGAATCACCATAAGACCTTCATTGCTAAAGCTAAAGCAATTAGAGAACAAACAACATATTGGACCATTCGCAATACAAATGTCATTGTTCTAGAGCTTGAAGACATAACGAAAGTGGGCGATGCCCTACAAGCGTACAAGGAGGCCCAGGCAACTTAGAAGGCGCCTGCAACGGAAGGTGGAGATACAACATCCCCATGACAAGTGTCATCATGTGTCTATATTAGTTTTCATAATTATCTGGCAGTTTTCTAAAAGACTTTATTTATGTTATGTTTTAAAGAGGACTTTTCAAAAATGGTTTCTTTTGTAACTGTCTCTGTGTAAGACCAAAAGACTATATTTGGAATTGAATGCTAATGCAAAGGATTGACAGTTTTGATTCACAAATCTCCATTGTTACTTTGATAACAGAGTGCAACTCAGATTTAGAATTGGTTGTTGTTCATTTTAAATCTGTTTCTTTAAATTGATGGTGAGCGAATGAATGGATGATATTGGTAGATGAATCAGGAATATTGAACTTTGTTTTCTGTGTTGTTGATTGGATGGTTCTTTGTAACATTATCTGTGAATAGTTGTTCAATTCCTTGCTATTGGTGAAAGAAGCATTTTAAAGATCTGAAATTATCTTTTTGTTTCCATCTTTGTTTGGAGATTTAGTCCGTAGTTTGTAGTTTTGTGCACTTTGATGCAATTCATTTTGAGTATATTATTTGTGGATATTTCATGGTGATGATTATTCACTAAAGCCTTTTTTGCTTTCGGGTAAAAAGCATACCCCTTTAGATTAGTGAGAAAATTACAAAATTCATTGCATATTTGTTTCAAGGAAGCTGTACCTTTTCAATTCAGAGAATAAATCATTCATAGTCTATTCAGTTTTCATTAAAAATCCAATCTGTTAAACAATGCTCTTGTTGGCGTCATGTTTTTCTCCCTTCTTTTTGAAAGGCTGTGATGACTGCACCGACTTGGCTTTCTTTCCGTTCCTTCCCCTAAATGGTTGTTAAGGCCCATGATGAATATCCAAACCCTAAATTGTTCATCTTTTTGATACAGGGGTACATACTTCAACAATCGGGTAAATTTCTCCCACTACTCATGGACAAAAAGTTCACCCTGCCTAAGATTATGAAAATCCATTGCCTTTTGGTCAAAGAAAAGTTGGGGGAGCCATCTTTTCTTAAAATGTTCTACAAACTAATCCCACGTAATATCAATGAACTTTAGACTAAACTTTGGCTTCTTATTTTCCCACCATGTGGCTGCCTCACTTGTTAACTAGTAGGCTCCCTATAGTGCTTTATATTTCTTAGTGTAATCCCTAAGATCAAAATATTTCTCCATCGCTGCAAACCACAATTCAGCAACATCCCCTTACATTGAGCCCTCAAACTTAGGGGGCTTGACCTTTTTCATGTCATCTATTACTTCACATACTACCCGTTTTCCCTTCTTAGTTTGGGTACAGGTATAGGTATGGGTATTTGAGCATTCTCCTTGGTGCTCACTTTGAGTGGTGTGATTGTACCTACCACAACCTTAAACTGGGATGCTTGTTCGTCTTCCCTAGTTTCTCTTTTACTCTGAACCTGATCTAATGTCCAAAGTATGTTTTGCATTTTATTGCATCATGGCAAGCACTTGGGTCCAATTTTTCAATTGGAGTGGTTGTAGGCTCAGACCCTCCAATATCATTTTGTGTGTGGTCCATCTTTAAGTTTTAAGTTCCTAAAATAGATATCCAAAGATTTTTTTTAAATTTTTGTTTTAATAACACATTTCTATAGTAATTAAGTATCAAAAACACAACAAAATTTATATCCTTTTATTGATAACTTTAAAATATTATTGAATGTACATTTTTAGCACTTGCCAGATACAAGCATAAGTTCCTTCAAGAGCTATTAACATCATATAGTGGTGAGCTTCTCTTTCTTATTGGACTCAAAAGAGGGAACAAGTTTGTTTTCTTGGGTTGATTTTTGGTGATCTATTGGTCTTTCTCATTCAATTCTTTCTCAGGAAGGTTCTTTGGTTTTGTTTGAGGTTTCAGTTCCAATTGAGCAATAAAAGATGCTTTAACTGCTTCTCTAAATTGACTCATTAACTGTGCACTGTCAATGTCTGAGGCAATATGTCACTAGGTTTAACAGTTCATCTCTAGTCCATCTGAGTCCTTCTATATTTTACCTTACATGCAAATACAATAACATTCTTATCAATAAATATATCCTCTTAATTAAAGTTCGTGTATTTGTGAACAAAAATATTAAACTCGTACATTGGTGTACATATACGATAGTCTAGCCCATGCATGCATACCTGCACGAGTTCCCATATAGTACATCATTTTGTTTTAATCACTCTTATACTCATTCAGGTTTATGATTCTGATCATGGAATGTTGCTTAGTCAAGTCATATGAACCAGAAGTTCATTTCTTTTAGGCCCTATGGCCTTTTGATAAAATTGTATGTGTTTGACTGCTCAAGTCAGAATGACTTTTTCTTTAGTTTCCATTTGATAAGTTTTTTCGTTTAAATTGTTTGTGATATCTTCCTATCAGGAAGGAGAATCAGTTCTCATAATTTGTTCTGCATTCAAATGGTCTAGTATACATTTCGAACAATGAGCTATTGCTGTTATGTAAATAAATCAGAGTTCTAACGATATTCAGAGCCCCTTGAACAGGGTTCAAGATTGAATCTTTACTTATTCCAGTCATTGTTTGAGGTTCCTGGAACACCTCTCTTACTTGTACATCTACTTGATAAATAACCATGCATAGTTTAAGTAATATAGAAGTTTTTGCAAAGAAATAATAGGACATACACAAAAGTACGATAGTTTAGGGCACAAAGGATTTCTATAGTATACTCAAGATTCTTTTAGACACGCCTTCGATAAAGATATTCTTATTCAATTTTCTCAAAAAAAGATATCTCACAAAGACTCTCTTGTTTCATTTACAAATTGCACCCATTTGAAAGAAAGATACAAAAATAGAAGGATAACATGCTTGCTAATCGGCGTAAGCAATTTGCTTTTCCTATGAATTTAGTTGACAGCTGCGAGCTTAGCTCTTCCTCCCTTGTATCTTCTTTACTGTCATTTGTTCTATTCCCGATAAAACCAAAACAAAACAATACTCCTTTAATGTTCAAAACTTTATTTTTCTTTTAACTCGATACCTAATTCAAGAATTCATTTCCCTCTCAGATATCATGAAATCCTATTCATTTTCCTTCAATTCGTTTCATTTTAGAAAGAGTTATTTCTTGTGAGCAATTAAGCATTAACAGCAACCCAATCTCATGTTGTCCACAGTTAAATGTTATTATATTACCTGCTTGCATTGCACATGAATATAGTCGTTTTTCCTTTTCACCCAAGGTGGCGACTGTGTAAATGTTTTTATGCCACATATGAAACTTATCATTCCTTTTAGTGGAGTATCGGCTTAGCAGCCGATTCTTTGTTAACTTGAAACAAGATTAAATTCAAATTTTTATCATTATTTTCGCTTAAGAGCACTCTACTCATTAGTCGATAACTATGTTCCAAATCCAATTCGATAGAGTATAGTCATTAATATGTTTTGAGCATCAGGTTTTAATAGCCATGATTGAAATGATTATAATAATATTTATGAAAGCTAAATGATCAAATACATATATTGCTATGCATTTATATGAATTCTATTATATATATAAATGTGTATCCATGTATATTTGTATGTATTTATATATGTTGTGTATGTATATACATACACACATACACTTCATTCACATATATACATATTGGATCGTTAATTTAACTTGTGCAAAAGACCATTCATGTATTCAAATGGTTTGACATTAACTTATATATATCAATTTCTTATTAACAACTTAATTAAGTAGGAGTATAGTCATTAATATGTTTTGAGCATCAGGCTTTAATAGCCATGATTGAAATGATTATAATAATATTTCAAATTTGAATGAAAGCTAAATGATCAAATACATATATTGCTATGCATTTATATGAATTCTATTATATATATATAAATGTGTATCCATGTATATTTGTATGTATTTATATATGTTGTGTATGTATATACACACACACATACACTTCATTCACATATATACATAATGGATCATTAATTTAACTTGTGCAAAAGACCATTCATGTATTCAAATGGTTTGACATTAACTTATATATATCAATTTCTTATTAACAACTTAATTAAGTAGGAGTTTTTGCCAACCTAATAAAATTCATCAAGAGGAAGATAAACCCTAAAAACATAATTGTTCTCTAGGGTTTGACAATTTGAAACCTAGATCTTGACCCGCAATAGTGGGCCAAAAACCCTAGAAGTGTTACTTATCTATAGATTCTAGAAGGCTTAGATTGCAATTCAACCCCTTTCAGATGTTACACCCTATATTTGATCATACTTCCCCTTCTTTTCTCAAAGGTCAAAAGATACTTGCATCCGCTTGTCCAAAATAATGTAGTCAGCCGATATCTGGTAAACATTCGATCCTATGCATAAATATGTATCAAATCATAAATTACTCAATTGCATTACAAAACATATGCAATTCTTGATCCACTCTTCATTTAGCTAATGTTAGATTCATCATTTTCAAGGCAATATAAACGTAACATTATTGAACCATTGTTCATCTTGTCAATATCATAATCATCACATTTCAAAATAACATAAACATATCATTATAGTTGAAATACTCCTACTTGACGACTTGCCAAGGCCCAAAAAAAACTTGACAACTTAAACAATTGCTTAAATTTAATTAGAAATGCATTTTTTTGCAAAATGAGGAGATGCATCTAATGAGTCAATAAATGAGGAAACAAAAGAAAGAAGCCAATTCTAGATATATTTAAATGCAAATTGGGGACAAAATGGCATCCTCATGTGGAATGTTGATGTCTAGTAGCCTGATAATCTGAAGCAAAATTAAAATAGAAAATTGGCTTTGTAAAACTATAAGTAAATACAACATCAAAATATTCTACATCTTCCTCTTCCCCTTCCTAGCAACTCTAGTTAAAACTATGAGAGGGGTAGGGGATCTAGTCTTAGGAGTCCAATGCATCTGCGCCTCCTTGCTTCGCACAACTGGTTGTGAATCAACCTCCATCCAGGATGTAGATGGTGCTGGCACTGGCAATGACTCCTTATCATCCTCAACCTCCTCATCCTCCTCAATGTCATGTAGTCCTAATCAACCTCCCTCCTCCATAGCCTGTCTCTCCAAATCGTAGATCTAATCTTTTGTAAACAATGGAGGCTACTTTTGTGATGTCTAATCATTGTAAGGATCTATGTTGTCCAAATCAAGTGGACCAATTGGTGTTTCCTCTACTTTCCTTGTGGGCAACCGAAGATTATATTGCACAAAGACAAGGTCATTGAGGCTTTTTTGCGCTAATTTGTTCCTCTTCTTCACATGGATGAACTCAACCAAGATCCAATTGCGCTCAGGACTAGATGAACTACACAACTGGCATAAGATTTAGAGGGAAAGTTTTTGTAGATTTGGAACATTTCCACCCCAATTTCGCCACCAAGCATTTGCAAAATAAAACATTGAAGAGTCAGAAAGTAAGGTGAAAACATATTCTAATTTTTATGTACTTATCATGCATGTGAAAGACTCCAAAATTCCAAATATTATACCTAGGTTTTGAGTGTTTCTTCCTCTCTTGGCAAAGTCTGAAGAGAATAGCTTGCCCTTGCATATAGGTAATGTTCAATTCGGACACAATGAGGTCTCTCAACTCAACCTCGGGTATCATCCTCTGCATGCATTCAGTGAGGCCCTCATTGACTTCTCCATTGGGATTCAAGTAGGATGGTGAGAAGCAAAAACAAGAGTTGAGGAAGTACTTTGCTACATGAATGGGTTGGCAGAGCTGATTGTTCCACCTCCTATCAATAATTTCCCATATGGGGTGAAAGTTGAGGCTTCCCCCCTTGTCCTAATTTTTGATAAACTTCTTGGCCCTATCCATGGCCTCATAAAGATACCCCATTGGGGAGATCCCCATCTATCAAGAGGACAACTCTAGCCAAGGGCTCCAACACCTACAATTGAAATGTACAAAAAGATTAATCATTAAAGTTACAAATTAATAATGAAAGATTTGAATACAAAAAAAATTAATATTCAAGTTTTCAAGTTACCTTCACAATCTCTCTAGTTCTTTGTGCAAATTGGTTCTCGAAGGCAATGAATGCAATACTCTCTCTGTTAGGCTTCTTCGAATAACTTGAATCTAGCCGTGCTTGACTCACAAACATTTGCTTAAAGTCGTCACAAAGACATAAAAATACTTTGCAACGTTAAGAAAATTGTTGCAAACCTTGTGACACATGTTCTTACCAACTCCATTGTGTGTGTTCTCTCATCAAGAGAAAAACCCAAGTGTGATTGTGTAATGTCCCCATTTTCATGAGCTTCAACTTTCAAAGGATTAGCCTATTTCCTGACCCTCATAGGCTAATGGAGTTTTCAAAGGGTCCAGTTTGGGCATCACAAAGCTTTTCAGGTGGCAGTTGTCAGCCTTTACGTCTCCAGATCTTTCCTCTGTTTTGAGTCAGTGCTTGTGTGAGAGGGACCCTCACTATTCTTAGTAAGGCAGTTGGATGTATAGTGGGAATCATGGTTGACCTCCAGGTTCAGACGAGACAGAGAGATAATGAGTTATTAAGGAGATATTAAAGTTTATAATGACATTAATGGTATTAATGATTGATGGTTATATTATAAAGTTATTATTTAACTTTATAAAGTGACTTTAAGTGCGGGCCATCATATATTATTAAAAGTTATGCCTTTATCACATTATAAGCTATGGTTGACAACAAGGGCAATTATAAAGGTTATTTATAATGTCACTCATCATAAGGAGGTCTATTTATTATTAATTCCCTAAGTCAATGTGAGCACATGAAAAGCAAACATTTAATGAATTAAATAGAAAGGAAGCAAAGATATTTTCATGTGAGAAATATAAAGGGAGTTATAATTTAATTATAAAGTCAAATGCAACAAAAAAAAATATATTTGCAAGTTATGTGAAGTGTGTTGGTGAAGACACTTGATCGGTTTCTACTTGGGAAAATATAAAAGCAAAAAGAGGCAGAAATCAATTCATTCCTGATGATTGCATTTTGTTGTTTGTGAGAAGAGACTTTGAACAAGGGTTTGTAGATTTCAAGCTTGGAGAATTGATAATTCTTCTGAGTTCTTTCAGCACATTGAATTGGTTAAATGTCCGGTGAATTGTGTACAGGCGATGGTCTTATCCAGAGGCCATGATTGGATTTATTGGCGATGAGTTTGGTGTTTGAGATTCATAGTATTTCTTTCAGATTTGGCTGCAAAGTTTGGTGACTGAATAAATAATGCAGATCGCAGCCTATAGAGGCCATGATTGGCTAAGAAGAGGTGACGTTGTGTCTAAAGGGGCACATTTTTGGCAATTTGGTGCTTCCTCCTTGCAAATCTACCCTTGGTGGTCAAGAATATACATTTTCAGAACATCTGCGTCCATTCATGGATAATTTCTCATAGCTACGTTCAGTTCAATGCCTTCTTAATGATCATTGTAAATAATTGCAAATACTTGAATTGAAATAAGACAAATTCTTGTGAATAGTTTGCAGCTGTTAGTTTGTATGCAAACTATATGACAAAATGCCTTTGAATAGTTTGGTGCATTTTCAGAATGATATGTCGGCCAAGTGTTTGTCTTAATGTCTGTTCAATGTGTGTATGAAGTTAAGAGATATAAATTTGATTTGGGCTTACAAGTGTTTGATTAAATGCTTATGTATGAGTACAAGACATTGCAAAACAACAAATAACTGCCAATTATCAAAAGTAGGTGAATTAGAACTTGCAGGAGTTCTTACAAATTTAGATGTATTTTGTGATCTTCCTTGCATCCTCTACATTTGGTCTCACCCAATCTAATTTTTGTATGTCCTCCAAAAGAAGGTCAAGGACATATGTTGCACAAGGAGTCCAAAAAAATGTACTATATTTGTCTTAGAGGATCTTACCAGTTGCCGCATATGTTGTTGCATTATCAGTTATGAATTGTAGCACATTATCAATTCCCATCTCCATTAAAACTTGATCTAACATTAGATGCAAAGTTTCAGATATCTTCACCTTGTTGGAGGCATCCATGGATTTCAAGAATACCACATCATCCTTGTGTTGAAAGGATATTTTGCAACTAACAATTTTAAGGATCAATTGCAAAATAGTGGTTCCAACCACAGTGTGTGAGACGTAGTCTCTCCTAATTATAAGGGAAGGCTCTCCCTTCTTATTGCTACTAGAATCAACAATACTTCTATTTACACTAAGCTAAATGAAGGCGGGACATTCATTATATTCTCTTATTTCAGAATATATGTTACCATTACAATACGATCTTTAATCAATGGTGTATTTCACTTACAAAGTATTCATTGGAGCAATAATCTTGATTAACAAAAGATTAGATGTAAGAATAACCCTCAGCATACTAGCAACTTTCAGTAACTTAGGAGTTCACAAAAGCTCAAAGACATTCAATGACCCCTTATGAGATTATGAGAACAAAAATAAAACACACGTGCAGCTCAAAGTTTCCAACACGTATTTCACCTTGCATGAACAAACGAAGAAAACAAAACAGCACAAAGTCTGCAAGCTATTTTATTGCTTGAGCATTCTATGCTAATCTCAAACTTGATAAGCAACTCAAAGTTTGCAAGACCAAACCTGAAACCAAATTATAACTTTGAATGCAATATGCAGCTCAAAGTCTGCAAGATTGAGTTAAAATCTCTCTTGAACAAAAACACAAAACTCATAATCAACTCTAGAAAATGTCATCACATGACAGTTTGGATTGGCACAAAGTCTCAAAACAATCCACCTCTTTTATTGAAAGCAATCTAATTTACATCTAAGCTCAAAGTCTTAGAGTGCATATAAAAACCGGCAAAGTTTTATTGCCTTGCCAAAAGATAATTATTTACAATGAGCTCTCTTGTATTTATAAAAGAGAGGTTGAGAGAAAAAGGTGGAAAACTAACTACCTACTATTGACTTATTCAACATTACAGCCCTATGTAATGTGATTACATGTAGTGAGATGTGTAATTGCATGTTTTTTCTTTACATGTGACATTACATATGCAATTGCAATTTTATGCTTTAGATGTAACCTATCAAAACTAAATTACAAAATGCATGATGAAAAATAAACTAAGTGTCTAACAAGACATGGCTCCTATTACATCAACCTCTATCAAAGAGATCTTCCTGTCACCAAATTGCCAAATGCTAGAAATCTTAAAATCTGTACATGGGTGGGAACATCTGCAGAAAATAACACTTTGACTTCTGCATTTGGTGGCATCAACAAATCAATGATTTTTGTTATCAGCCATGATTGAAAAATGTTCACAGTCCCTTTTATTGGTCTGCTACCACCTACTTGGAATCAGTCTTGAAAGCATTCTAATGTTTATGAAACTTAAATTTCATCTTTTTCTCATGTGTGATGGTTGGCCCTTCTTACTTTGGATGAGCACATGTAGCACTAAGATGAAAGACCAAAAGACCATAATGTTAGAATGTATTGACGTTAGTTCCATATCATTCTTCATGAAGTTCCTGCTTTGATTTTGAATCTTGGTAGATCATGTGTGCAAACTAGGCTTTAGACAAGGCTAAAGTGAAAAAGTTGCTTTTTGTGGGCCATAGTTGCAATTTAGGGATTTGGAGTGCACAACAAATGAAGGTGCAAGCATAGTTCAACTTGCAATAGTTTTTGCAGTTGGACCAAAATGTTTCTACTACAACGGAAAAACATAAGTTTTAAGTGAAATAAGGGTTTTTGGACCCAATTGCACTTAGGAGTGCATGTGTAGTTGCATATGTAGTTCAACTTGCAATAGGCTAAAAAATCCCCGATTGCACTTGTATATGGAATTTTCAAAAGGGTAAACTTGAGTATTGTCGGGGTTTTTGGATGCGACTGCGCATTTGAGTTCATGTAACAAAACATGCACTTGGTGTAAAAATCCCTGATTTGGAAATGGTATGAGTAGAGGTTTTGGACGTGATTGCACGCTTGACTACATGTAACTGAACATGTAGTTGGTGTAAAAAATCCCCGGTTTAGATATAATTGGTATGGAGATTTTAGGGGGGATTACAATTGAGATTACATGTAGTAGTACTTATAATGGTACTAAAAATCCCGATTTGGGAACGAGGAAGGACTAAAACAAAATGCTATCGGGGATTTTGGACATGATTGCATATTGTATTGCACAAATAGTGACATTTAGTGGTATATGCAAAGGGTGTGAAAATTCTCCAAATTCGACATCTGGGGGCATGAAAATGGAATTTTTAGCCATGGCTACATTTCATGTTACATGGAGATGGAAAATGGGAAGTTCTGATTTTTAAGACCAAAAGGTACATTTTTGTTTACAAATATATTTGCAATGGGAGAAGAATGTTGCAGCCTATAAGTATATTTGTATTCCTTTTGTGAATTGGAAGTGTATTGGAGCATGAGATCACCGAGGAATCAATATTGGGAAGGGAGTCATTTGTGTTTTTATACAAATTTGAATGTTTCATTTTCCATAAATATAACTGCATTGTAAATATGAAAATCCTCAATGCATGAAATATTGATCACATTAGAATTTTTGTAGACATTCTGATAAAAATTTCAGAGTACCGATAAAGGGAAACCCTTCAAATATATTAAGAAACCAAAGCTTCTTCTAACAAGAGATTCGATAAAACCCTAGTCGCTGAGCACAAAGACATACAAAAATGACTATGGAAATCATAGAAATAACTAAAAAAATATACACAACGCCCATTTTAACAAAAATGGCATCTAAAAACCCTATGCATGCATGGAGAGAAATCTACAAAAACATTGAGATTTTTGTTGAAAATGACCATAGATTTGCAAAAAAAATGACTATAATAACGGTAGAAACAACCACAATTCAATCAAAACACTCAAGAAAAATGGTATAAACAACCACAAAATGCAAAAACAACTACTGATATGGAGAAATA
This sequence comes from Chamaecyparis obtusa, assembly GCA_027943335.1. Lineage (NCBI taxonomy): Eukaryota > Viridiplantae > Streptophyta > Pinopsida > Cupressales > Cupressaceae > Chamaecyparis > Chamaecyparis obtusa. The sequence goes on from BSBK01005535.1 coordinate 122,064, forward strand.
AGCATGAATAGAGTAGACAACCACTAAAAGGGAGGTACGTGTAGTAAAATGGAAAAAACAATAAAAAAACGTCTGTGGTTTATGTAGAAAAGACAATGATATTACAGATATGACTAGTGATTTAAGCAAAAACAATCACTAAAGAAAGAACCACATGCCTAAAATGGTTCAAAAACGGAGTCTAAGGCTTGACGGCTTGCATGAACTTAGAGTTTCACTTCCAAATTTGGCACTTATATTGGAATTCAGCGGCTTGCAGTCATGACAATGCTTGGTGCGGGCTTCAGTTTGTATATTACATGTAAAGTTATAGTTAATATGATATGTAAATTTGTTTAAAATGCCCGACATGTTAAGTCATCGGAGATTTTAAAACGTTTTGTACTATATTTTGCAACTAATTTTATATGTAACATGCTCAAAAAGGTCCAACTAAGTAAGTTCAGGTCTTTATAATGAATTACATATTAAATTATATACAGTATGATATGCAATGATATCTAAAGGTCCCCTCTTTTGATATATTTCAGGATTCCAATAATATATTGCTAAACTATATTACACGTGACCTTGCTTAAAAATCCTGACATGCAATAGAAAAATAAATACAACTTAAAAAACCTATTAAAAATAAAAGAAAATAAGAGAAAATAAAACAAAAACCAAAATTTAAATCTTAGACACAAAAACAAAATATTACGAAAATAAATAATTTTATTTTCGACAATATTTAAAAAAAAACTAAACTCAGTAAATCCATGCTTAAATTTAATAAGAATTTTGATTAAATTTTTCATGAGGTCATTGTTAATTTCACTAAAACAAAATTAACGACAAGAGCTGGCTCTAACTGGGGAACATCTCTCGTTTGTCCTCGGAAATGACGAGAGATGTAGAATCTAGTTCTCTAAGTGCCTTCTTCCATTCCATTGGGCTATAGAGTAAAGCGTCCAAAATGTCAAAAATACGAAAAGGATGATGTAACTGACACAAAACAAAACTACCTAAAACAAAATGCAAACTTGTGCAAATGCACTTATTAAAAAGAGAACCTACCTAACCAAAACTTAGCCAGTAATGAAACCATTCATCGAATTAGGAAAATAGCTGCCTTTTTTCAGCAACTTGCAGTACCTTGCATGTTCGCAGACAACTTTATATAGATGAACCACGAGCTATGGTACCAAGATTTGATATAGCACTCCTTGAAAGAGATGAAATAATTCACTTTCCTCTTCTGACGAAGCATATGTTATACTTCCCCAAGTTGAGTCCATGGATTCAAACTGCTCCTGATGAACTACAAATGCATGTTTGGACTCTTCTTCAATTTTATCTTCATGCTTAGGTACAAGTGGAATAGTTGCCTTCCCATTGACTTCTAACCAATTGAGATGTCTGATTGGACATCCCCTTGATTGAACAAAGATTGATCTTTTCTTGTCAGTTGCAACTTGAATAATTGGTCCATCAACCACCATCACCTCAGGCTGATCGAAATGATTTCTTTCATGCGATTCAGATGAAAATGCGACCACACTGCATACCTTAGTGTGCTGTCCACAAAATTCAAACTTAGAAAATCTGAATTATTTATGACAAGGTTGTCCTCAAGCATTGGGGTAGTACATTAATGTAACACTCATTCAAGTTTATGAACTTGAAACAAAGATGCATTATTTGCAGCTTGACTGAGACCTTAATGCATGTCCACCTTTGCACGTCTAATGACATGATTGTCTTCATTCACTTGAATATCAGAAGAATGATTTTCATCTTTCTACTTTTCGTGAACAACTTTTTGAAAATACAAAAACCAGAATTGAGAGTCGCCAGCTATGTTTGCTTCCTTTTCTTGGAAGAGAATAGCAAGATCACTAGCTTCGGATTTAGGATGCTTCGCTGCTGCCTTGACTAATGGTGATGAAACTAATGTTGATTCCTGTTGTCCTCCATTTTGTCACCACAAAATGTAGGTAACAATACGAAACTTTTAAACTTAGTTTCGTGTTTCTCTATGTTGATTCACTATTTAATTAGCCAATATTGAACAATCAATTGATCTCAATATGTTTAGTGAATCCTTTTGTTGAAGGTTTCGTCAAGTCTTTTTTTGTTTTTTCAGTTTGTCTTCCTATACTTGATTTTTGAATCCTTCAATGTCCTTTGGTGTGTTTTTAGTGTGTTTTTGGTCTTTTTGTTTCGTCCAATCTCTTGCTTTCAGTTTTCCCTTCGATTTGATCTATTGTAGGGCTTAATCAGACTTGTCAATCAAAAGATATGGTCATATAAGTGCCCAAAAAGTGGACTCTCCAAGCTCAATTGCATATTTTAAAAAATAGATGTTATTTTCTATAGTTGAGTTGCACTTTTTGAAAAATATAACATAAATTCAATTTATGTTATGTTTTAAGTTACTTTATCACTTCAGTGATTATAGTGCACTTTATGTTATATTTTGATTTTGAGTTACTTTTAAATATTTCACTTAAGTGACTTTAGTACTTTATAGTTCTATTTTAACGTTGAGATTTACTTTATGCTTTAAATCAACATATAAGTTAATATTGCTTTATAAGATAATCTTTGCACATTATATATTCATATATATAGTGTAAATAGTTATTTTGGACCCCTTAAGTGATATTACACTCAACATTTAATTAGACATGTGCTAAATTGTTCACTTAAGCTGTGTATAGCAACAACATGTCTATAATCTCCTACTTTTTATGTAATTGCATCTAGAGAGTGAGATTTGCATATAAAGTGAAAAATAAAACATGTAATTGCATCTAGAGAGTGCGATTTACATGTAAATGGCTTTTTCTTTCAAACAAAACACATGCAAACACCTCTCTAGAGTGCGATTTGCATCATCCATGCCTTCTACATGTAAAAATGTCACATGCTATTGCATCATTAGAGTGCATTTTGGCTGGGAAACTTCTTCCAAATCATTTACTCACAAAAATAAAACATGTTATTACATCTAGAGGCTGCATTTTGACTTGGAGTCTTCATTTAAGTCATCTACACTAAAAAACGTGACATGTATATGCACCTCTAGAGTGCGTTTTTGGTTGAGAGTCTTTTTTAGAAGTGTTTGCTTGCAAAATAACTTATGTATATGCATCTCATAAGTCCGATTTTGCTGGGAGTTCTTTTAAAGACATTTGCATGAAAAACATTGCATGTAAGAGCATCTAGAGACCACGTTTTGGCTGGGAGTCTTCTTTTAAGGCATTTGCTTGCAAAATAAAACATGTATATGCATCTTAAGAGTCCAATTTTTCTCTTCCATTAAAAAGAAGACATTTTCAGCCAAAAATAAACAATGCGTGTGCACTTATAGAGTGAGATTTTTCCCCAAATGCATGTTTCTTTCTTCCAAGAACACGTTTTTTGCATTCTCAGCCCAAAACGGTTCATGTAAGGGCATCATTAGAGTGCGTTTTTCTCTAAAAACGCCCAGCAATCCATTCTTGTCAAAAACGTTTTGCATTGGAAGGGTTTAAGAATTTGTTTTTGATAAAAATGCATGCAAAAACGTTTTATGTATTTGCATTTTGAGATCGTATTTTGCAATTTGGAATTAGTCAAAATTTTCTGAGTTGTTGGATGCAAATACGCTTGGAGAATCCGATTTTAGGAAAGACAAGTTCGTTTCAACTTCTTCTTCCATTTTTGGCTCATTTAGGTCCAAGTAAATAAATGTATTTGTTTTTGCTTGTATTTCTCACTTGTTTTCCTACATTATTGCATTATATGGCTCATTTTTATCCATTTGTTCAAGTGCAGCCCATGTATTTTTCTTTTTGTGTTTAAATAAGTTGAAATCTTCTTTTATCAAATGCATAAAAATCATCCAACACTTAAAAACGAATTTCCATGTAGAAGGTTGGTTTCAAGTTTGTCATGTTTGAGTCAATAGCAAGAGGTATGTTTTTGTTTTTATTTTTGTTTGCTTGCTTGCTTGTTGCTTGTGTTGTTTCATTTTTTTTTTAAGAAAGTTGAAGTCATTCCCTCAAGAATGCAAGTGCATACATGCTTCCTTCATTCATGCCAATTCATCCTTCATTCCCCAACACATGCGATTGCATCTCCCAAGCTCATTACATGTAAAAATATGTCATTTTCGCTACATGTAATTATCTCTAAAGAATCCGATTTTGGTAAAAGGTCACTCTTTTAGATACCAAAATTATCATTTACACACGTCCATATGCATACAATTTGCATTCTTGACCATACAAACAAAGCCGCATATGCAATCCATCTCTATAAGTCCGATTTTGCCCCTTTTTGCCCACATACATGTGCTATTTGTTTCACTTCCAGCCAACACGTGTTCTATGAGTATCTAATCAATACTCTGAACACCTTGTTCATCATAGATCTATCATTGCAAACCAAAGCCTAACCCTCTCATGGATCTAATCTCCTCAGATGATGTATCTACCCTTTGGAATTTTCATGTTGCAGCACAGGATATGTTAACACCATCAAAAGTCAAAGGAAAGATGAAATATTGTAATGTCCCCATTTCGGGGCACATTATTTCGTGCCATATCATTAGCCCTTTCATCATGGCCCGGTGGGCTAACCGAGGCTTGGTGGTGAACAGAGGGATGTTTGGCCTAGGTGTTTTCAGTTTCAGGCCAATCGGAGCAGTTTCCACAGGGTTTCCAGGGTGCTTACTATTTATAGTAAGTCGGCAAAAATCAATTTTCTTGGCATTTCAGTAGTGGACTTGGAGCGTCTCACCGAGAGCTTTTCGACAAGCTATCACATGTCTTCATCCGAGTTCGTTTGGTCCTCTATTTTAATGCCAGAAGATTCCTTACTTTATTTATTATGTCTCTTTATAACTTAACAGTTATATTTATTTAAAAGTGACTTTAAGTGGAATATGAAGAGACAAAGTGGGGAAACTGAAGAGTCACAGCTGCAGCCTTAAAAGAAGGCTTGGAGTCTCATTGAGATATGCTCAGTTTATGAATTTTATTTCTCATTGAGAATTCAGGAAGCTTCAGCTTTCGATTTTGAAACCTGAGGACGGAAACCTTCAAGCTTTCTTGGTGGATTGGATGGAAACCCAATTCATCTTTGGTGCGGATTCACAGTAGAGTGCACCATTGGTTTACAGGTTCTTGATCATCCAATCTTACTGTTGTTTCTGCATTTTCAGATTGGAATATTTGTAGTTCATGGTTATTGTATTGCTATTGTATAATACGATACCATATTCTGAGAAGTTTATGAGAATATATTGCTGGTTTTTGTTGTTGGATCAAACGGTTATTTGCATGTATCTATTTGTTTAAATCTGCATGAGGTGTATTTGTGAAATTCCGGAAGATGACCGGTTCGGGTCATTACAAATATCAACATGACAAAGGGCTGGCTCATACCACAGTCTCACTTGTTTCATCAACTCTTGATCAAATCTCAGATACAGAGATTGGGTATGTTGACATGACCAATTTCTTGCAAAGGCTCGACAAAGTCTAGTGAATGGAAAAGCTTTTGGCAAAGCTACAAGGGGATTTGGAGAGCTATCAAGCAGTAGAAGTGGACATCACCAACAATCTCAGGCAAATAGGATGAAAGGTTCTTACCAGAGATGAGAACGTCTTCACTGAAGAGGAAATGATTACATAATATACTGACAGAGTTAATGCTGATTTTGATTTTGAAGAATTTGGAGCGCATACGATAAACAAATTTGCTGCATATAAATTTGTGACAAAACACTTAAGGGATTATCTTGCAGATGATTACAAAATTGTGAAATTAGCACATACGAATGCAATTAGGGTTGAAGCCATTTTAGAGACAATGAAGATTCCAGATCTTCTTGTGGTTCATGATTGTATTGCCAAATATAAGGCCTTCCTTGATAATTTCAATGATTGATTCTCCTTTCTTCATCTTTTTGTTTTAGTTTTAGATGTTTTGTAGATTGGAGAAGATGAATTGCATGCAATGCAATTACATGTAATTCGATTGCATGTCCTTATGACATGTAATCCAATAATTCTTCTCACCTAGTTTAACCGAGTCAAAGTGGTTGAGTTGTTCCCACTTTTTCCTCCTTTTTCTCATTCCTTTCCCTATAAAAGGAATGCCCCTCTCATTGTAAAAATCATCTTTATTTTATGCAAGAGAGCTTTGCCAAACTTGTGCAAGCATAACTGTGATTGTGTAGTACTATTTTGGAGAAAAATAAATAGAAGGAAACAATTGGAGCTGAAGCTGTGACTGAGTGCAATTGTGGTGAATCAAATTGGAAGTTGTGACTGCAATTTGATTTTACTGTCTTTTTATTTATGTGATTCTTGTGTTTTGTTAAGAGCAAAGTGAATATCAGAAACAATCGGAGCTGAAGTTGTGACTGTGAGCGATTGTGGTAATATAAAACTAGAAGCTATGTTTGTAGGTTATATTACCATCTTATTTTCACGCACTTTATTAGAATAGTTAGAAAGTCTCTACTTCTGGAAGTCTGTGTGCCCCAATGGTAGAGGCATTTCTTATAGAATAGATAAATAGGTCTTAGAGCCAATACGGTACGCTTTTCAATCAGCCTGTGAGTTGGTGTTGGTTTATTGGTATCACTGTTTCCAGCTTTTAGATAGATGTGTAGTTTAGAGATTAAAGCTTTGCCCATTACTCGTTCTTCAGGGAAGTGGATTCCTTCTTGAAAGATAAGAAGAAATATTTGTAACATCCTATTTGATAATCTCTTAACTTCTTGCTTACCTTGAGTTGATCCAAGGAACAGTGAGAAGGGGGAGCCTTCCCTTTAAGGTAGGAGAAACATTGTCTCATACACTGTGGCTAGTATCCCTATTTTGTAACTAGATTTTTTCCCAAAATTGTCGGTTGCAAAATATCCACCCAACAATTCCCACTAGCAAAACTACAAGCAACATTTGGGAGAGACCTTTGTACATCCTTGCGAGGAGCGAAGAACATACCATGAGCTATTTTCTTTTTGAGGGAAAGCAACTCATTTGCCAACCTCTACACTGCATTATCCATCCTTGTGATGGAAGAAAATGAATCCAAAGAAAAGGAACTTTCTTCAAACCCACTTGCTTCTATTTGTATGTGCCCGACAAGAATGAGATCATCCTCGATTTCAATTGCCAAAGTCTGTGTGGCTGCAAGAGGAGTTGGGGCTGCTCTTCTTAACATAAAACTTACTTATGGTGCTTGAACTTTGATGAAGAAACATTTTAAATTTGCAACTATAGGTTGAGCAGTAGTTGGAATTCTTCGTGTCAACCTATTGAAATGAGCATCAAATTCATGCATAGGTACGCGAGATGCCTTCTTCAATTGGCTAAGTTGAGCCAACAAAGCATGAGTATCTTCAAAAGGCTTGAACCTTGCTTCAAACTTGGCTATGAGAGTAGCCCAGTTTGTGATAGTCTGTGGTGCAAGATGGTAAAACTAGTCAACAACCATGCCTTGGAGAGTTTCCACAAACAACCTCACAGACACGTCCTCATGTTTAACACCATGAACACCACATGCAATGTAAAAAACAGCAATATGTTTGTTAGGATGTTGTTGTCCATCACCGAAGAACTTGGGAAAATTCTTTTGTGAGCCATCAGGAAGAGCATGTAGAGGTATAGTCAAATTCAATGGACCAAAAACATTTCCCCAAGGACTTTGGGCAGCCATTTACATGTCCTTAGTAAAGGCTTGAAAAACTTCAAGAAATAAAAACACAATGAATAGGACATGGGTATACTTCAAACGAAAGCTTGAGGCTTTTGAATGTGTATCGTGTCCCCATTGGAGTCGCCAAAAACTGTTGGGTGGATAATTTGCAACTGACAATTTTAAAGATCAATTGTAAAATGGTGGTTCTAGCCACAGTGTGTGAGACAGTCTCTCCATATTATAAGGGAAGGATCTTCCTTATTGCTACTAGAATCAACAAAACGCTTAACTACTGCTATTTACACGAAGCTAAATCAGGGTGGGACACTCATCCTATTCTTTTATTTCAGAATAGATGTTACCATTACAATACGATCTTTTAATCAATGGTGTATTTCACTTACGAAGTATTCGTTAGAGCAATAATTCTGATAAACATAAGATTAGACGTAAAAATAACCTTTAGTGTACTAGCAACTTTCAGTAACTTAGGAGTTCACAAAAGCTCAAAGGCTTTCAATGACCCCTTATGAGATTATAAGAACAAGAATGAAACACGTGCAACTCAAAGTTTGCAACACGTATTTCACCTTGCATGCACAAACGAAGAAAACAAAGCAGCACAAAGTTTGCAAGCTATTTCCTTGCTTGAGTGTTCCATGTTAATCTTAGACTTGATAAGCAACTCAAAGTATGTAAGACTAAACCTGAAACCAAATTATAATTTTGAACGCAGTATGCAGCTCAAAGTCTGCAAGATTGAGTTCAAATCCCTCTTGAACAAAAACAAAAAAATCACAATCAACTCTAGAAAATGTCATCACATGACAGTCTGGATTCACACAAAGTCTCAAAACAACCCACCTCTTTTATTGTAATCAATCTAATTTACATCTAAGCTCAAAGTCATAATAGAGTGCATATGCAAACTGACAGAGTTTCATTCCCTTTCCAAAAGATGATTATGTACAATGAGCCCCCTTGTATTTAGAGAAGAGTGGCTGAGAGAAAAAGGTGGAAAACTAACTACCTACTATTGACTTATTCAACATTACGATCCTATGTAATGTGATTACATGTAGTGAGATGTGTAATTGCAAGTTTTTGCTTTACATGTGACATTACATATACAATTGTAATTTTATGCTTTACATGTAACTTGTCAAAACTACATTACAAAATGCATGATGAAAAATAAACTAAATGTCTAACAAGACACGAATCCTATTACATCAACCTCTATCAAAGAGGTCTTCCTGTCACCAGATTGTCTAGTGTTGGAAATCTTCAAATTTGTACATGGGTGGGAACATCTACAGAAAATAACACTTTGATCTTTGCATTTGCTTGCATCAACAAATCACTGATATTTGTTCTCAACTATGACTGAAAAATGTTCATGATCCTTCTTATTGGTCTGCTACCACCGGCTTGGAATTAGTCTTGAAAGCACTGTAATGTTTATGAAACTTGAATTTCATCTTTTTCTCATCCGTGATGGTTGGCCCTTCTGACTTTGGATGAGCACGTGTAGCACTAAGATGAAAGACCAAAACACCATAACGTCAGAATGTATTGACATTAGTTTCGTATCATTCTTCATGAATTTCTTGCTTTGATTTTGAATCTTGGTAGATCGTGTGTGCAAACTAGGCTTTAAAAAAGCCTAAAGTGAAAAAGTTGCTTTTTGTGGGCCGTAGTTGCAATTTGGAGATTTTGGAGTGTACTGCAGGTGAAGGTGCAAGTGTAGTTCAACTTGCAATAGTTTATGTAGTTGGACCAAGAAGCTCCTACTACAAATTAAAAATATAAGTTTTAAGTGAAATTGGGGTTTTTGTACCCAATTGCACTTAGGATTGCATGTGTAGTTGCATATATAGTTCAACTTGCAATCTAGTAAAAAATCCCTGATTTCTCTTGTATTTGGAATTTTCAAAAGAGTAAACTTGGATATTGTTGGGGTTTTTGGATGCGACTACGTAACTGACTGCATATAACCGAACATGCAGTTGGTGTAAAAATCCCTGATTTGGAAATGGTATGAGTGGAGGTTTTGGACGTGATTGCATGTTTGACTACATGTAACTGAACATGTAGTTGGTGTAAAAAATCCCCTATTTGGATATAATTGGTATGGAGATTGTAGGGGTAATTACACTTGAGATTACATGTAGTAGTGCATGTAATGGATACTAAAAATCTCGATTTGGGAACAAGGACTAAAACAAAATGCAATCGGGAATTTTGGATATGACTGCATATTGTATTGCACAAATAGTGACATTTGGTGTATGCAAAGGGTGTGAAAATTCCCGAAATCCAATGTCTGGGGGCATGAAAATGAAATTTTTAGCCATTGCTGTATTTCATGCTACATGGAGATGGAAAGTGGGAAGTTCTCATTTTTAAGACCAAAAGACGCATTTTTGTTTACAAATATCTTTGCAATGGGAGAAGAATGCTATAGCCTGTACGTATATTTGTATTCATTTTGTGAATTGGAAGTGTATTAGAGCATAAGATCACTGAGGAATCAATATTGGGAAGGGATTCATTTGTGTTTTTACACAAATTTGGATGTTTCATTTGCTATAAATATAACTACATTGTAAATATGAAAATCCTCAATGCATGAAATATTAATCACATTGGGATTTTTGTAGACATTCTGATAAAAATTTCAGAGTACCAATAAAGGGAAAACCCTTCAAATATATTAATAAACCAAACCTGCTTCTAATAAGAAGATTCAATAAAACCCTATTCGCTAAGCTCAAAAACATACAAAAATGACTATGGAAATCATAGTTGAAAAACTTGGACTTGGCAATAACTTGACTGACTGAAATTTTTTGAAAAACTTGGACTCGCCAAAATCTCGGTGAAAAAATCAGCAATAAATCAACATTTTTATCGAACATTTGAAAATATATAATTTCTTAAAATATTTTTATAAAACAAACATATTCTTGCATAGTATTATTATATTTTATTTTATAATATTGGGTATTATTATTTTTAATAATAGTATTATTTATTGTAATATTTTATTTTATTGTATTTACTATTTACTAATGTTTATTGATTTTATTGTAATTGTATTTTATTTTAACTAATAAAAAACAATATAATTCTACTATTATGTAATAGTATTTTCAAGAAACTCTTAATATTTTTAGAAATTAGTGACGTTGAAAATATAGAGAGAGAAATTGCTTGTCAGAGACGAGCCTTGCGAGCCACTGCAATTTGCCTGCTTTGAAAGCATCTCTGGTTTGTACAAGGCAAATGTTTTCAAATACGTTGTTATGGCCAACTGTGAAGATTGTGTTCAATTTCTGTAAACGCAAAACGGTGATGAAAGACGAACAAACTCACAGCCAAATTTCACCATCGCGGCTAAATTTGCAGCCTCACTGTCGCAGACGAAAAAAATGAATGAGAAAACCCTATTTTGCATTTAACTTTTTATGTTTTTAAAGTTATTCACGGGTTGACTTTTTGTTGACCACTTTTTCTAAGAAAAATGTGCAGGTTTTAGTGATTTTTTGCCCTTAACAATGTCGCTTGACAATGAAAAACTCGGCTGCAATTTTTTGGGCGATTATATTGTTTCTTGTAGTGACACGCGATATATCACCAGTTTAGCGATATATCGCAGATATTTTCAACCATGATGGAAATCATAAAAACAACTAAAAAAATAAATACAACACCCATTTTAACAAAAACGACATCTAAAAACCTTAACACAAGCAAGTATGGAGAGAAATCTTTAGAAACATTGAGATTTTTGCTAAAATCACCATAGATTTGTAGAAAACGATTATGATAGGGGAAAAACAACCATGATTCAATCAAAATGCTCAAGAAGAATGGTATAAACAACCATGAAATGCAAAAACGACTGCTGATATGGAGAAATAAGCATGAATAGAGTAGACACGACCATTGAAAGGGAGCTATGACCAGTAAAATGGCAAAAATGATAAAAAACTCCATGGTTTATGTAGAAAAGACAATGATATTATAGATACGACTAGTGATTTAAGCAAAAACAATCACTAAAGAAAGAACCGCATACCTAATATGGTTCAAAAATGGAGTCTAAGGCTTGGCAGCTTGCATGAACTCAGAGTCTCACCTCCAAATTTGGCGCTTATACAGAAACTCGGCGGATTGCAGTCACGACAATGCTTGCTGCAGGCTTTAGTTTGCATATTACATGTAAAGTTACATGTAATATGATATGTAAATTTGTTTAAATGCTTGACAGGTTAAGTCATCAGAGATTTTAAAACATTTTGCACTATATTTTGCAAGTAATTTTATATGTAACATGCTCAAAAAGGTCCAACTAAGGAATTTCATGTTTTTAAAGTGAATTACATATTAAATTATATACAATATGATATACAATGATATCTAAAGGTCCGCTCTTTTGATATATTTCCGATTTCCACTAATATATTGCTAAAATATATTACACGTGACCTTGCTTAAAAATCCCGACTTGCAATAGGAAAATAAATACGACTCAAAAAAAATATAAAAATTAAAAGGAAATAAGAGAAAATAAAACAAAACCAAAATTTAAATCTTAGACAAAATATTATGAAAATAAATAATTTTTATTTTTGACAATATTTAGAAAAAAATTAAACTTAGAGTAAGTCCATGCTTTAATTTAATTAGAATTTCGATTAAAATTTTTGTGGGGTCATTGTTAATTTCACTAAAACAAAATTAACAACAACAACTTGCAAGAAAGCAAAAAATTAATGATGTTGCAATTTTTGCCATCCGTCTACCCATTGGAAAAAATGGTGTGGCCAAATTGTTTCCATTCTATTCCTTGCTCTTCCACCACTTATTTTGCCCTAGCAACTGCATTTGTGAGCAACCTACAAGTACAAAGTAAAATTAACGTAAAGTACACAATTTTGATTAAAAACATAACTTAAATTCAACAAAAATTAGTAATTACTTTATATAAAAAAAAGAACATAAATTTAGTCTACACTTTTAAAATCAAAACTCAACATAAGTTATCAAGATTCGAAACTAAAAGTAAATAGTTAAAATATTAAAAACTAAAACAAGTGAGCTAACCTCCGACTCAAGTCAGCACGAGAAGGTACCTTGTAGCCTTTTTCCCGCCATAGTCATTGTAGTAACCAAATTAAGTCAATATGGATTTCCTGCCACATTGAAAGTGATGTTGTTGAAGTACCAGAAACCAACACATTGAAAGGGATGTTGTTTAAGTACCAAAAATCAGCACAAGCAATGTCTACTTGCTGATGCAACTCCCTATTCCACCTAGTTCAATTCAATGATGGTTGTGCTTCAAATGTGTTTCTGTGCACAAAATATCTATTTATAGACTGTGGCTGTGACATCGATGGTGGTGCTCTACTAGAAATAGTAGAAGTGGTGGTCGACAAAGTGGTGGATTTGTTGATACGTGGGCCATGAAGAGAGCCCACTATGCTATTCAGCTATACACCCTCATGCTGTCATGGCTAGTTTTTCCCTTTCTCTTTGCAAATTTTTCTCTTCTCGGGCAGCAAGAAAGGCATTAATTTCTCTTTTTTATTTCTTTTGTGGTTCCCTCACAAACCCTCACATCATGCTTCGTGATGCTTGTGAGGTGATGTTTCGAGTGGTGTATGCCTCCATAAATTATTTTTTCACACTTGATGCAAATTACGATATTATGTTATGGTCTTTCATAGACATAATTCCAAGTCATATCTCTAGCCGCTTTGGGACGCGTCCCTACATATCCAAATGGGCATACATCTACTATGGCATTGGTAGACCCTAAAGCTGACCCAATTGTAGAAGAGTATCTATTTGCCATTATCAATCAAATTTCAACCTACACATACAAATTGAAACTACAAAATTAAAATTAATATTTTAATAAAATAATAGCAAACAAACTAAATTAGTGTAAATAATTTTAGACAGTTGAAATTTGAATGAAAACAAGAAAAAAGTGTTAGGGTTTGAAATTTTTAGGAAAAGTTGAGATTCTTGAGAAAACAGTGAAAAAATCAGGAAAAAATGTTAAAAAATGGTGCTAAATCTTGTTCACTACACTCTAAAACAATTTAGAGTACTTAGAAAATGTCATTATTGAGTTTCTATAAACCTAGATGCAACAAATAGGAGATACAATGATTTAAAAAAAGAAAGAAAAATAAATCTAAAAACCTACTTGAGAATCCGCTTTTGCTTCAAATCTGCTTCAAATCTGCTCCAAATTGACTTAAATCCTTGTAAATAACTTGAGAAAACCTTGGAAGGGTTTTTTGTGGCTTGGACAGCAAAGTAGAAATCATAAAATGCAAATAGAACTTTTTGTTTGACATCTAAATGCATTATACAGCCACGGCCGAGAACTTTGCACAGACTCGCCAATTTCTCAGCAAGATGTTGTCAAAAACATTGTGAGTTTTTGGCAACTTCTCTGCGAGAAATTATGCAAGAAAAAGTCATAGTTTCTCACAAGCCGAAACTTCTCGCGAGAAAACAATTTCTCACCAAGAAGTTTGCGACTATTGCATCTATACATAGCATTATTGAACTGCTGTTCTTCTAGCATAGCAAAATAAGGATATCGAAATATACATAGCAAAAGAGGGATGTAACAAATGGAGTCTTAAGAATTTGATTGTATTTATATCCTATAATGTACATTTAATGCTAATTTGCATGTGACCCTAAAGTTGCTGATCAAGCATCTGTACTTAATTATTGCAGAGTTCTGTTAATATGAATAGCTGCATACATTTTTGAAATGTGTAAATATGTTAAAAACTTAGATTCCTTTTATAACATAAAGTTGTTTGTGCTCATTTTCTATTATTACTTTTGAGTAAAATTCTAATTGTGAGGAGGCATTGGTTGATTTTTTCTTATTCTATTTTATTTACCGTGAGCAGGTTTTTGTGGTTGGCCATGATTGGGGCTCTGTTGTTGCTTCACATTTTTGCCTTTTTCGACCAGACAGAGTTATAGCACTTGTAAATTTGAGTGTCCCATATCGACCGCGTGACCCTATGAGAAGTCCAGTTGGGAAGTTGAGGTCTCTTCTTGGGGAAGGCTACTATATGTGCAGATTTCAGGTATGTTTAATTTTATCCAAGAAATTCTATGTTAAAATTTGGTTCTCATAATGCAAATTTTCCTCGTTAATTTCATGCATCCAAAATTATTTTGCCATGCACTCTCACTAGTGCACATAGATAATCAAGAGGGGAACAAATGGAGAGATGTCTCACAAGGAGAAATTATGTTTAACGTATGTATTAGAGAAGTAGCCATATTGAACTAAAGGGAGAGAATGTTAGGGAACCTTTTAACTTAAAATGTATAGAGGCAATAGAACCCATGACATGTAAATTTTGAGTGAATTAAGTTGAAATTGAAACTGTGTATGATGAGCATCAGCCCTCAGCAGATAAACCCCCCTTTTTTGTTACATAACATAGGTTAGGCGCCCAAGAGCTGCAAAAAAGCTAAAAAGTATCCCAGGATTCTCATTACTTAAGTTACACCAGATCCATATCCAGATTACATTAATCCGTCATATAATATCAACCCAAAAACATGCTATCTTCTATTAACATTGTATGTATCTTGTTTTTATCCTTACAATCACCTAATGGCATTATTCAGTTTTTACACAAAATAAAAGTCTTGGTTGACAGGTAAATTACATTGGCTGCCAAGAAGCCATATACCTTAGATTACATAACATTATCTCCATCCTCAGATTGTTCTTTTGAGGAGGAAGAATCACAACAATTCACCTTCACCGAAGTGGCCTTAGCAGACAAATTCACATTAAGAGTTGCAATAATATGTATTATACTTGTGCAGCTTTGCTTGACCATCCATAAGAGAATCAAAGTGGTCCATGTCACAGTTGTGAAAAGCCTTTGCCTAGTTTTTAACACCACAAATATCTTCGTAGTGCATGAGTACACGAGCCACCATGGACAACATTGATGCAGAGTTGCACACCTGTACCATGTCAAACACATTCCTACAGCCTATAGACTACCCAAGATCTGCAATAGAGATCCCATGACCTCTCAAATACCCACACATGGCTGATCATCCATATCCTTCCCCAACCTGCACATCCACAACAGCCAAATACATAGGTCTTTGTTTGTGATTCCCCTCGTCAAATATTCTGAGAAAGTTTATGCTGCCCTGAACATGTCATCTTGGCTACCTCTGGTATTCTTCTAAATGATTCATTCCACTTCCTCCTTCACCCTCTTTTTACTCCTGCCCTTCTTGCTTTTCATAGCTTTGGCCATTTTCCATCCTGTCGTCTTGACTAGAACATATGTGGAGAGTAGTGGAGCTGAAAGTTATCATGATAGGAGAGGTGGCTGCTTTGTGCATTCAAGTGTGCCTTTTCAACCAGGTTGGGCTGTCCTTTCTTCACCCTTATTGAATGTTAGTGAGATTTTGCCATCATTGTATAAAATGGAGATTAAGACACTTCTTTCTGTAACTTTCAAGTTCACATTGCCATAAATATTTGATCATTATAACAATTGGAACAAAATGAAAATACACCACCATTGTTGCTGCTTCCACCATGGCAGGTGGCATCATTCCTTTCATTAACATTCGATATGTAGCATAACTTTCTCTTCACCTATCTTCAATATTTGTAAACTGCCCCTTATTAGGCAACTCCTTTCACTTGCAAATATTTTACTAGAAATGTCTGTATCTCATTTGGTAATCTACTTTCCCACAACTTGAAAGGGCTTCTGTCTCTTCCTACCAGCCCCACTTATAGGTTAGCTGCCCAGTCTGCAACACAACTCCCTATTTGCTTGATGTATGTGAAGAGAATTTTTTCAAATTTACTTGCTATACTGTTTTTTATTTTGAGAGAATGATGTCCAAGAGCCAACCTTTGGATTTGTTGCTTCACATAGAGTCAATGATTAACTGACTAACTCCTCTGCCGTGAGTTTTCTCCATCCTCTTTTTCAGCTTCTTTTGAACCCCACAACATTTTTATCTACTCTTTCACATGGCCGTATTTGAGTTGATGTCAAAAACTACAATGAGAATAGGCTTTCCATTGACATCCCTAAAAACACAACCCCTACTTGTTAGAAACAAGCTCCCTTTTGTCACTCCATCAAAATTAATTTTAACCCATCTAGGATCTAGTGGATGCTAAGTAACATGTCTTGTCAAGTGTTGGGATCTGTAGATTGGAGCTTGTGGAACCAAGTCAATTGCATCCATGCCTCCAACCACTCTTTTTCCTTAGGATCATTCTTCTACTTCTTGGAGACTCAAATCTCTTTGATTTCTTGTAAGGTGGCCTCAATTTTGTACCGAATTGTCCCACTTGCTTCTCTTTACTTTTAGAAATTGTGCTCAATTCAACTTTCTCATTGAGGTTTTGTAAGGTGGCCACACTTTGTTACAAAAAATTGTCCCATTTGCTCTAGGATCATGCTCTGTGCACATGCATGATTCTTTTCTTGCTGCTAAGGTGTTGGTGCCCAAAAACTAGTGACTCAACCCTCTACCAGGGCTTTACTAAAACTTTGCTCTGAACATGTTGTAAATGCCCAACTGAACATCATTTGAAGAAAGCACAACAAGAAGGCATGTTGTTCTTTATGATATTTATTTTCTATAGTATGTTTTTCCTTGAGCTAATGACAAAAGATATTTGCAATGGCACAGGAACCTGGAAGAGTAGAAGAGGAATTCGCAAGATATGATTGTACAGAAATTATGAAAAAGTTTCTAGTGGGAAATTTGCCAGAAGGTCCTTTTATTGCAGCTACAGATCAAGGAATATTAGACGCCGTTGAGGCTCCAGCAACCCTTCCTTCTTGGATGACTGAGGAAGATATCCAATATTTTGCCAAAATGTTTTCCAAAACAGGCTTTACTGGTGGTTTGAACTACTATCGAGTGCTTGACTTGTATGCTCTCCACACTTACATCTTTAGAATTTTATTAATGTCCTATTGTTTTATTTATTTTAGTGGTATTCTCTGTGTTATGTCAGGTGATCGGTGGTTTTATTTCTTTTTCTTTTTGCTTGTCAAGAAGATAGATTATGAAGGAGCAGTTGAGCTAATATATTATGGTCCATCCTAGGGTTTTACTAAATGAAGATAGGCACATTTTAAGGACGAGCTATACTGAATATGGTTATGCCTTAGATTTTGCATCTTGCTTGAAAAGAATAGAATACAGTTTGCAAAACATAATTTGAAAGATCAAATGCGGAAAGATAAAGGTGAATGAAAATCCACGAGGTCAAAAATTATGATTGTTTGTATTAGATAGCATTCGTTTAATTATCTATATGTAACATTATATTGTCTCCACTAAATGAATATGTAGACCATGAGCCAAAGAAAAAAACAGGTTATAAGATACTTCTAATATTATGTTGTGCACAGTTACTCTACATTCCTGCTCCCTTAAAGATCCTGTTCCCAAAGCCAGTGAGAACTTCAAATTGTACTAAACCTAGAACAAAATTAGGATGAATGACCTCAGGCAAAGGATTGGAGCTTGGAATATATGTTTGGAATCAAACCAATGGCCACTAAGTCATGAAACATAGGTGGACTTGATATGCTAGACACTACAGCTTGCATGAATTAGAATGAGGATTCTTTATACCCTTCCATCCCCTTAACAAGGCATCTTCTTCAGCTATATTTTTTTAATATTAGATAGAGTTCAAATGAAGTACAAAATAACAGAGCTTACATCATAAGACCCTTAGGTTGTTATTTTAACCCGAGAAAGCAAGTAGTAGATAGCTTCTTATCTCATACAAAATTGCAACCTAAACAATTGTTCTACATATACTAAACAACTGCTGGTCTTATACAAATAAAACCCGATATACAGTGACTGATTGCAATGCCAGCATAGAAGAAGGTACATAGTATATTTTTGACATATAGCTAAGGTACTGCCTATAGGTTCTTCAATAGTTGTGACTCTCACTGTACTTGTCCCAATCCCAAATGTCCATAGTGTAAGTGACACTACTAAATGTTCTTCATTTGACCTCACGGTTTCAATTTCAGAATTCTGTCCACAATTGATATGGAATCTCATTCCATGCTTTGTTTTCTTTGCTTTCACCTTTATGCCTGATTTTCCATTGTAGTTGTTTTGAAACTCTGTTTACTCTTTGTGGAATGTGAGGTTTTCAAATTGATTATAAGACCATGTATGTCCATATTTGATCTCCTCTTTATTCATTGTCACTAAGCCATCTCCAAGCAGCTTTAGAAATTTGGCATTTGAGATTTACATGGTGACTGTGACCTGCATAGAAACATGAAAAAGCAAGAGTTGTTTAATAGACTCAGTGAGCTTTCTTTTAACCCCATTAAATTTCTCATCATTTATTGCCTTCCAAGTAAACCATAAAATTGTAAAATCTCAGTTGAAAGGGACAGCCAAAAAATATTATGAGTTTATCTAATTTATTCACATTTTCATTTACAATTTCCAACCAATTAGCATAATTATTTACATCCCAATTATTCAGCCCTGCACAAAATAGTACTAGATTTTCTTTGCCAAAAAAACATTCAAATAAAATGTGTTCAATAGAGTCAGGTTTCCTGCATATAGAGCACAAGTCAATATTGGAATTCTTTAATTTATGAAGCAGACATTAGAGAATAAGAAGCCATCAAAAGCAAGCCTTTTTAGGCTCTAAAATATTAGCCCAAAATATTTTGAAACTTTTCTGCCATTGTCTATTCTCCAGATTAATATTCCAACATTTATTAAGATGATTAGATATATGAATATAGTTAGAAAGAGCTTTATAAATGAATTTAGCTTTAATATTACACAAAGTAGTGCCATCAGTTCATTTGAAGTTTTATTATTGATCAATATCCTGAATGCAATTAATAGGAAATTGAAAGCCTTTACAGGCTTCCCTTAGAGTGGTATAATTCCTCCAATTTGATTGAGGTAAGTTATACTCCTGACTTAAGGAAGCCCAATCAACAAGCTGCTCATTAAGAATGATACTATTAAAACATTCAATGCCTCTTTGAAACCAGTTCTTAGTCAAGCATCCCTGAAGTAAAGCAAGAGGCTTCCCTATACGCTCAAGATTCCACCAGATGGATCTATGGCCATATAACTTCTTGTTGTCTTGAATGAACGGACAGTTAATTACTTTGTTCTTAACCAATTCCCATGCTTCCCATAGACTGTTAAACACCGTGGATGGTGTGGGAGTTATGGGAAGATCACCAATAGGCAATGACTTCCATTGTTTGGCATGCTTGGGGATAACAAGTATATTATTTCTAACTAACACCTTCTGAGGCTCTTCCGTCTTAGTCAAGCCCTTAAGATGTAGTCCCCCATGGTGTAATGTCCCTGATTTCAGGCCTTTGGAATTAGCTTATTTCAAGTAACCCTCATAAGCTAATTAGGTTGTTAGAGGGGGTTGTTTGGAAGAGCCAGTGGTTGGTTTCCACTCTGGAGATCTCAGATGCCAGGATTGCTCTTCGTTGAGGTCAGATTGGCAGACTTACTATTTATAGTAAGTGGTATTTTTGGTGTTAGTCTGGATTGCTATGTTTAGCAGAGCGCTTGTGCAGTGGTTTCAGATGATTCAGGATTTCTTATGCAAAATCTCCAGTTTGAGGGAGTTGCTATTTTTAGTAAGTCTAATTTGGTCTGGTTGCTATTTTGGCAGGGCAGTGTATGCTTCAGATGCTGTTGTTAGAGAAATTTGATTACACCACATTTTAATTGGAGTTATTAAATTAAGTTGTTTTAATTTAATAACTTATATACTTTTATGTTATAATATAGTGGTGTGTGGAGGAAGGCTCTTTAATGAAAAGTGTGAGGAAGAAGCTTTCTCTTAAAAGCTTATTAATAAGACATGAAAATCGAATTCCTTTACCAGTTGTCATTTGATTAAAAAATTGAAAAGTTGAAAGTTTGTCTTGAGGAAAAAATCGAATTCTTGGAAGGAGAGCTAGGGTTTGGGGTTTGGTCTTCAAGCTTGGAGAAAACATCAAATTTATTGCTGGAAATTGCAGACTTGTTAGCAATCCGAATGCCATTGTTGAGAGTATGTTTTTTTTGTTTTAAATCTAAGTTTATGGATGTCGTACAGAATTTTCTGAAATCCATACGGAATTGCTGGTGATTATTTGGGTGGCACGTGAATGACAAGGAGTCAATCCTTGTTTCTTCTATCTGTGTAACAGCCTTTGGGCAGCTGTGTTGATCATTGTGGTGACTGAATTCATTGTTTTAAGGCTGCGTCATTGTTTGGAGATGGCATTGAATGTTTGGAGGCTGCATTAATGGTCTTGAAGGATGAAGGAAACTTCTATGGTGGCTGCGTGACTTCCCTAAGCAGCTGCATTTCATTTCAAGGTGCTGCTTTTGCACTATTTTTCATATGTACTGCCTCTTGGCCAATGCAAGTACTTGATTTATTTAAATTGTTGAGTTTGGAGTTAGTTAAAATTGTTGTTAATGTTATTTTCAAAGACCTGGAAAAATACAAAAAAACATGTACATTTTAAAAACACAAAAAAAGTTGCAAATAAATTAGAGATAGTAGCAAGTTTGCAGCTGAGAGCTAGTTGGGCTCATCACAGTGGTATCAGAGCTTTGATCTTGCCAGCTTGGAGGTAATGAGGGCTTAACTATGGCAGAAAGGTTTGTGCCTAGTATGCATTATACCCGTAGGGGTAGAGCTTCACCCCCACCAGAGGGTAGTGAACAGGGTTCACAGGCTGAACATACAGGTGATAGGAACATGAATAATATTGGCAATGATGTTAACAGGGAAGCCAGAGATGCCTTTAGAAATTTAGCAGAGGGTTAGCATCACGTTGCAAATGTTTTGCAATAATTATTATACTCTACAATGTACTTCTTTACCAAGTGATCGTACCAGAGACAGAGGTACGATGAGTGCTTCAGTTAGCTCACACAGGTCTAGAGCAGATGTCAGGCAGGATTATAGAGTTGACCATACAGGCACATATGATAGGTCTCTACGTCCCACTTTCTTGAGTCCTGAGATAGATGCTGTTAGTGTGGAGACAGAGCCAACACCTTTTGTTGATGACATGGTGGCTCACTTTGCAGAGTGGGATGCTCTTCTAGAGGCACTTAAGAGAAATCTGAACTTTGACAAGTACTTGACTCAGAAAAGAGAGCATTCCAGAGGCAGACCGACTCCTGACTCGAGATAGAGGCCTAGACAGGATGACCTTAAGTAGGCAACCAACAAGTTGACTCTAGCTCACTTTGATGGAAGTGGGAAGACGACAGCTAGAGCTTGGGTTCACAAGCTAGATACGTATTTATCACTTTGTCCTATGTCTAAGTAGGACGCCATACACTTTGTTGTGCTTCATTTAGATGGAGTAGCTCATGACTGGTGTTACCATGGGCTAGTGTCTCTGCAACATAATCAGATCATTTATTACTAGGAGTTCATTGATAGGTTGATAGAGCGGTTTGACACGAAGGACCCTGAGACTTACTTCAAAGAGTTAGCTTAGTTGAGGCAGACAGCTAGCCTTGAGGCCTTTATCAGTGAGTTTCAGCGGTTATCAGTCATGGTCTATGACATCTCTGAGAGGAGGAGAGTCATGCTATTCATTGAGGATTTGAATGAGCCATATAGAGGGTGGGTTAAATCCCTGGATCCACCTACTTTGCGGGAGGCTATGAAAAAAGCTAGAAATCTTGAGCCTTCTGTTTCCCGAGGCAAATCTACTCCTAGTCCTATTATCACTCCTGCAGAAGAGGTACCCCCACCAGTTGTTGACAGGAAGAAATCAATAGGTAGGCTTGATGATGCTACTAGAGAGGATTCGAGGAGGAGGCAACTTTGCTATTGGTGCAAAGAGCCTTATGATAGAGAGCATTCTTGCCCTATGAGACCTAAGGGAAGGGAAAATCGATCTATGTGGGTGTATTCGAGTGAGAGTGAGGTTGAATCTTCACATCAACTAGTTGGTTTTGAATCGGATGAGGCTCAAAAGGTCTCTATAGAGTTTGGTCCTGATGCCAAGCTATCTCCCATAGTGTTGTCCACTGCTGTACCACTTCCCTCTGCTTTCAGACTAAAGGGATTAGTGGAAGGACAACCTTGCATTGCTATGATGGATACTGGAGCTACACACAATTTCATTCATGAGAGAGTTGCTAGTCAATGTGGTCTTCAGGTAGAGGAGTTTGCGGGTTTTCGAGTTAGGATAGCAGATGGGTACACCCTTACCTGTACCAGGCGCATCAATCATCTCTCTGTATTCTTTGGTGACTATGAGTTAAAGACTGATTTCTATGTGATTGATTTGAGAGAGATGGATGTGGTGCTAGGGATGCAGTGGTTACAGGAGATTAAGGAGTTCTATCTTAGCCTGAGCTCCATGGAGATGAGATTTGAGTATCAAGGCAAGGCGTATGTTTTACTTGGTCTTGTTGAGGGGAGTCTATGCACTATGTCCTTTTGTGTTGTAGATAGGGAGGAGTTACAAAGGCATGGTTCCATTCAGATAGAGCAGGTTACACATCATGTTTCTCACAACTCACAATTACCTAGCTTAGATCAGCAGTCGGGAGCTGTTCACTTTGTGAACAATCCTTTGTTTGATATGGATGTCACTATGTCTTATGACAATCTGTTGTTTGAGCTCAGTGATGATCTCTTTCAGGTGATGAACGATGATGATGATGTTTGGGATCCTCTCAGTACACCGGGTTATCAGACAAATTTTACAGGATGCCAGTTAGATCTAGCTGAGTAGTTTACAGAGGTGTACACAGTGAGGAGTGCATACAGTTTTACTTTTGATCCTCATGTTCAGGATATCTACTAGTTGCAAAGTTCTTTAGTGCATTTGTTTGATGACTGGTATGATAGTTTAGTTGGCACGAAGACTGGGGACAAGTCCAGTTTGTCGGTTGAGTTACTCCCGTGTGATCTTGTTTCAGCATCATCGGTTCGAGTGTTGAGTTCAGTTTCTCAAACTTTGCAGTTTGTACTATTGATGATGGAGATGTTTTTACAGGAGTTTGGTGATGATAGGGACATTACACATGACCATCCTTGGGATCCGAGTGGATTGTGCTGTTGCATTTGTTTTCATGAATGCTTGAGGACAAACAATCTTGGGAAGGGAGGACTGTAATGTCCCCGATTTTAGGCCTTTGGAATTAGCTTATTTCAGTAACCCTCATAAGCTAATCAGGTTATCAGAGGGGGTCGTTTGGTAGAGCCAGTGGTTGGTTTCCACTCTGGAGATCTCAGATGCCAAAATTGCTCTCCTTTGAGGTCAGATTGGCAGACTTACTATTTATAATAAGTGGTATTTTTGGTGTTAGTCTGGATTGCTATGTTTAGCAGAGCACCTATGCAGTGGTTTCAAATGATTGAGGATTTATTATGCAAAATCTCCAGTTTGAGGGAGTTGCTATTTTTAGTAAGTCTAATTTGGTCTGGTTGCTATTTCTGGCAGGGCAGTGTATGCTTCAGATGCTATTGTCAGAGGTTAGATGCTATTGTCAGAGAAATTTGGTTACACCACATTTTAATTGGAGTTATTAAATTAAGTTGTTTTAATTTAATAACTTATATACTTTTATGTTATAATTTAGTGGTGTGTGGAGGAAGGCTCTTTAATGAAAAGTGTGAGGAAGAAGCTTTCTCTTAAAAGCTTATTAATAAGACATGAAAATCGAATTCCTTTACCAATTGTCATTTGATTAAAAAATTGAAAAGTTGAAAGTTTGTCTTGAGGAGAAAATCAAATTCTTGGAAGGAGAGCTATGTTAGCAACTTAAGATTGTCATTGTTGTATATTCACAAAACACCATACGCCGGTAAAAGATCACCGGTCACTCCGAATACTTAGAAGACACCGGTAGTCGAGGAGATGAGTGTATGCACTAGTAGATAATGAAAAGGGCACTACACCGGTGGGCCAATTCAAGTCAATAGTTCCGGTCTTGGATTGCGTACAGAAGAGTACCGGGTATGAGGATACTCCGATCTAACCGGGTACAAGGGAACACAGGTCTGAACTGCCTAAAGATCCACTCCGGATTTTAGGGAAGCAGTTTGAGTTAAAACCGGATTATACGGGATATCCACCGTTTGCAAGTGGAGTTAACTTTTAACAGGAGTTGGCTTTATTTCTATGGATGTCTTGCAAGGTAAACTTCAGATCAGAACGGAAAGCTTAACTTCTAGTTGCATGATTTTATTGTTGAGTTTACAGCCTGGCAGTTCTACGAGTCAAGGGTTTCATGACGGTGAACTCTTGTATAAATATAGGTCATAGGACGCAAGGAAGTTGTTGTTGATTGTTGGCGATTGCATAGAGCAGAGGAGAGACATCTTCTAAGAGGAGCTACAGACATAGAGGTAGCAGAGATCAACAGCTAGGCAAACCGAAAAAAAAGGTATGATCTAAGCAGACATTCAGTGTCATATTAGATCATTGCTTTTGTTAAGTAGAGGAAGCAATTGAAATCCTTTCATTAGGGTGGACCTAATCGGTTCGTTGTAAAAATCCCTTAATAGGGTAACATTTTTTCGATGTTCAAAGTCCTGTAACAAGGAAGCTCCTAACAGGGTTCAAATCTTAATAGATCTTTTGTAAAATCCCTTAACTGGGTAGCACCTTAACCAGTGCTTTGTAAGCTTCTAACAGGGCGCCTTTATTCTGTAGTAGTGAAGTTGTGAGCTCTGTCTCACCGTGTTTTTTCCTTCTAACCGAGGGTTTCCACATATATATCTAGTGTTGATCTGTGTGCTTACCTTTTATGCTTGCATATAATTGATTGTTTTAGAAAAGTATTGTTCAAACAAGTTTTAAAAGGCAAGAAATAGTTGTTACTGATTCACCCCTCCCCCCTTAGTAACCGGTCGGTGCTAACAATTGGTATCAGAGTCAGGTTCTCTATACTTAAAAGTCTAAAAACATGAGAAAAAGATCATGGAGGGTTACCGGTATTAGAAATAGCTGGAGGAAGCCAACGACATTATTGCCTCTCTGGAGAATAGACTGAGGAGATCACTTGCAAAGAGAAAGGCACTGGCTCTACAATTGAATGAGAGCAATGAAACCATCGATGAACTCTCTGGGCAAAGTGGATCTGATGAAGTGGAGGAGGCAGTTGTGTGTGTGAAAATTGTACCTGATCTGTAGACACAACACTTCAGTAAAACATTAGAGGTTAGCAAAAACAAAATCATGCAATAATTGAAATCTAATCTAACCAAGCGATTTACTGCCTTCTAATAGGTGCGAGATTGATGTTCTCAGATTGCTATCGAGATCAGTGACCTTGACGACACTTAAATGATGGATTTGAATGCAATTAATCTATTTTTTTGGTATTTTATATGCAATAAGAATGATAAAAACTTGATATGAAATCTAATCTATATGAAATTGATCTGCTAAAATGACCTAACAATGATATGAAAAAAATCTAAATGAATGTAAAAAAAAACAAATTGATCTCACAATAGCCTTGATTCGCAATAAGCTTTGATTCTCCCAATTCCAATTCTCCAACGTGATTGTGCAAGAATATGAGATGCTTTGAGATGAGCTGAGGCTTTAATTTTATAAAAATCCAAGGCTTTGGAGGTGCATGAAAAAAAGCCATAAATTACTCAGATTAACTTAGCTTGATTTTTGAGTTATTTGATAATAAAGATAATTTAATTTACAAAAACATGCAAAAGCTAAGTTTTAACTCAAAATAGAGTTTAGCTTTAATTGATAATTGATAGTTGTCTGCTTTTATGATTGTGCATGTTTTATTTATGAATTAATTTAATAATAAAGTGATTTATTTCCAACTTAACTGCTTTTTGAAAATAAATAATTGATTTATGGGTTAATCAATTATTTAATCAAACTTTTATTAAAAATTATATTATTAAATAATGACAACTTGCTTTAATTAATTAAATAAAAATTTAATCAATTATTCATAGGATATTGGATTTATTGTCAAAATTAAATAGTACAATTAATAATAGATAGAATTAAATTTAATTAAACAATTAAGTGGCAAATATTAAATCTAATTAATTAAATATGAAAATATTCAATTAATCAAACTTGAGATAAATGTGATTTCTCGCCAAATAATCATTAAATTAAAGACAATTAAGATAATTAGGAATATTGCTAGGAATATTCCCTGATGCAAAATTTAAGATAATCAATTAGGATTCGATGATGTTTAGATGTGCCTTAGATTAGGACTTCGATGTTGATTTTGTTCGATTTGTAGATATAGGAGGTTAATGAACTTATAGCCCATTTTTGGGGTATTACATTTTGCCCCTCTTTGAATTACTGTGCGAAGCGTAGTGGTTCAAAGACAGTCTGTGTTTGATAAAGATATGAAACTGATGTTTGAAATTGATAATTGATATGAGATAGAAGCTGATTGATATTGATTTGATATGAAGATAACAGGTCCTGAATGACCAAAGATAATGTTCACTATAGCAACAAATGAACCTATGATTGTGAAAAAGTGTCAAAACGCCTGATTTCAAACCTTAGGATTGCTAAGAAGTGAGTGACCGGTTCTAGACTCGATTGTCTTAGCAGAACTAGCAGGTATCACATCCGAATCCTTCAGTTGCCGAAGAACCAAGGAAAGAACACTATGATCCGATGGTTGCAAAAACTGATACAGTTTACAAGATTAGGAGAATACTAGATTGATATGGATCGACGAATCTGATATGCCCCAAGTGATGATAGATTTGCCCCGAGCAATGAGGTTTTTTGATGAATCAATAACTAGACGTGGTTGTTGTCTTGATTACTGACGAAAGATTGATAGAATTTGATTTACAGACTTTGAATGATGTGCAATACCATGCCCCCTTCGGGATTAAAATTGAAATCTGACAAGAAAAGTCAGCGTTGAGAGTTCAGAAGCATGTTAATTGATTGGAAAAGTGGTTATACACGTTCAAGAACGCATTCTGCATCGTCGGAAGGTCCCAAAAGACCAAGTTTGACTAGGTTAAACCATGAGTTGACCATAGTTGACCAAGTTGAAATTTTGATAGTTTGATGGAAGATAATCAGTTAAGTTGAATTATGGATTTCTGTGATGATCGAAGGTTGAACATGCAAGTAGTAGACCGTCCTGGGCCCAAAATTTTAAATCGCGATTTTGACATAATAAACGATCTCAGATCTCGATTTTGATCCCGAAAAAGGATTCTACTTGCTATTTCGTTGGAGGAACCTTCGTGTGAGATTCAGCTCTTGTTAGATTTGAAGATGCGAGTGGAGAATTGTTTAAGCATTGAAGTTCGTTTAATCATTGTGAGATCATGCAAATATGCAAAATGCAAAGAGACATGCAAAATGAAATGCAACCTAAGACCTAGGACCTACTCACTGATCATATGTCGATTTGTTATCATCATTGAACTTTTAGGTAACTGGATAAACCAATACAATGCCCACTAGCTATGAAACCATAGACATATGAATATCGATTTGTATGCGTAAGAATCAATACAACACCCACTGACCAACAACCATGGATATATGAATATTGATTTTGTTTTCGGAATGTCGGATTAGATATAAGCACCAAGGCACAAACACCAGGATGACCTGAATATCTTGTCCATTTTGATATAGCAATTTGTATAAGCATCAAAACATGAACGTCGTGATAACCTGAATACGCCTTGCATTACAAACACATCAAACAGCTAAGAGATTATTCTAAATCCAATGTGAATTACTCGTAGTGACCCTTTATTGTTCACATCCTTAGGTAAGATCGTGTTTCACAGTAGGAGAAAGAACTCACTCAAAAAGACAATAGTTAGATCAATAATTCTTTGAATCATCCGGGTATCAATGGTCGAGGTACGCATGGCCATCCAATTCGAGATAGAGGCTCTTACAGTCGGACACCATTTCAATCCAGAATTTTCAAAGTTGTTAGATTTTCACATACAAGCAGAAGACAAAGAAAAGATTATGCCCCCAGTCATCACTCTCTAAATCCTGTAAAGGACATCATCGAAGGGCTCGAAGGGACACAATATGCAAAAATCTCAATGCGAATCAGTAAGCATACAAGGAGATAAAAGCATGTAAAAAAGCATAGATTGTTTTCAGTTTTCAGTTTGATGTTGATTGCGTTGTTGTAGATGCAAAATCCTTTCGGGAGACAAGACTGACTGACTGACTCACATGAGGCTTCAAAATGACTCTGACTAGATATGATACGTCTAAGATACACCGGAGACCATAGGATATGACATTGATTGCCCCCAAGTTTGAACATTGATAGGATACAGACACTTGAGCAGATTGGTGGACAAACCGACTTATTGAAAACTGGAAATGTAGAAACAAACCGGGAGATATGTACAAACTAAAGCAAGACTGAAAGCTAGGAAAGACCAAGATTGCGCTGATAGATGGAGCATTTTGAAACAAGTGGCACTCGTTTTCCGGGTTTTCACCATCTTGGCAGAGATTCTATTTTTGCTACCAAGGCGCCTGTTCCCAGGTTTTCACCAAGGCACTTTTTTTTTTTTTGGTTCAATTTTTTTGTACTTTTGATATTTTTTGATTTTATAAAGATTTTTTTCAGGACATTTTACCATAGACTGAATGCCTTAGGCGTAGAATTTCTTCAGATGGAGAATGTTGATTGGTTCTCGGAGCTGTTCTCCTTCAATCGTTGAGAGTTGATAGGCACCAGAGCCAAAAGTAGCAGTGATTACAAAGGGACCCAGCCAATTGGGTTCAAACTTCCCCTTGCGTTCTCGATGTGATTGATTTTTAAGATTCTCTCTCAAAACTAGATCGCCAACCTGAAATTCTCTGTGTCTGACTTTCTTGTTGTAGCCTCTAGACATTTTCTTCTGATATACTCTGAGATGATCATATGTTGCTTGTCTACGCTCATCTAGTAGTTCAAGTTCTTGCAACCTAGACACTCTGTAGTCATCATCAGTTACTAGACCATGCATTCTGATTCTTAGTGATGGGATTTCAACCTCAATAGGTAGTACCGCTTCAGACCCATAAACTAAAGCGAAAGGTGTAGCCCTAGTAGGTGTTCTGATACTTGTTCTGTAGGCCCATAGAGCTGGATTAATCATGAGATGCCAGTCTCTGCCAGTTTTGTTTACTGTTCTGTGCAAGATCTTTAATAGATTTTTGTTAGAAGCCTCTGCTTGGCCATTTCCTTGTGGATAGTAGATAGAAGACCAATGTTGTGTGATCTTGAATTTGGCACATAGATCATCTAGGTCTTTATTCCTGAATTGCCCACCGTTATGTGTGATTATGGAATGAGGTATCCCATATCTGCATATGATATAGTTCAATATGAACATAGATATCTGTTTCCCTGTTGCTTGTGTCAAGGGGACCGCCTCTACCCATTTTGTAAAATAATCTGTGGCTGTGATTATATGGGTATGTCCGTTAGAAGAATGAGGATGAATCATCCCGATAAGATCAAATGCCCATTGATGGAAAGGCCATTGTGTTGTAAAGGGGATTAGATCCCTCCCTGGAGCATGAATTAGGTTGCCATGTACTTGACACTTTTGACAATTCTTAGCAAATTTGATAGCCTCTTTCTCCATTTTAGGCCAATAGTACCCAGCCCTAATAAGTTTTCGAGCTAGTGTTAAACCGTTCGAGTGTGACCCACAAATACCATCATGGACTTCCTCTAATGCACGTTGAGACTCTTCCCGTTCTAAACATCTAAGTAGTGTACCATCTAGACCTCGTTTGTATAAATCATTACCAATGATGACATATCGGGAGGCATTACGGATAAGGTATCTCTTTTCATGGCGGTTGAAGGTATCGAGGATGATTTGGTTTTGGAGATAGGAAAATAGGTTTTTATATCGGGATGAATCATGACCTACAACAGTGCAGATCATGCGGGTTTCGGGGGAGTCATATGCAGGATAAGATAGTGCTTCCACCAGGAACTCGTAGCGTAGCTCATGTTCAGGCTGCTATAATAAAGTAGATAGTGTTGCCATTGCATCGACAGCCTTGTTCTCTGTTCTAGGAATTTGGTCAAATGTGATAGAGATGAAATATTTCTTAAGATTGTCTACCATTCTCTTGTAAGGAATGAGCTTTTCATCTTTAGTTTGGTACACATCATTGACTTGATGAATAACAAGTTGAGAGTCTCCATGAATGTGGAGCTCTATTACTCTCTATTCAATTGCTAGTTTCATACCATTCAAGAGGGCTTCATATTCCGCAATATTGTTTGTGCAGGGGAACTTTAGTCTGAATGCTTTTGGGATGGAGTATCCTTGAGGAGTTATGAACAATATGCCTACTCCAGATCCATTCTGTGTATAGGAGCCATCAAAGAACAATTGCCATTCTCTAGAAGATAGGTGCATAATAGAGGAGTTTGAAAATTCCATTTGCATTGGTGTGTCATCAAACATGGGTGCATCTGCTAGTTGATCAGTAATAACTTGACCTTTTATAGCTTTTCTTTCAACATATTCAATGTCAAATTCGCTTAGAAGCATGACCCATTTAGCCAGTCTACCTGTGAGGGCAGCCTTGCTTAGTAGGTATTTTAGTGGATCAATTTTTGCTACTAGATGCGTGGTATGAGCTAACATATAGTGTCTCAGTTTCTGTGATGCAAAGATCATAGCGAGACAAGCTTTCTCAATTATAGAATAGTTCTTTTCATACGCCACCAATGTTCTGCTTATATAATAAATGGCTCTTTCCTTTTTCTCTTCATCATGTTGCGCTAGCAATGCCCCCAGTGATGTGGCCGTTGCGGAGACATATAAGATCAATGGCTTCCCATGAATAGGAGGCATCAAGATAGGTGGATTTGATAGATACTTCTTGATATGGTTAAAGTTGTTCTCACATTCTTCATTCCATGCAAAGGTCACACCTTTATGTAATGTTTTTGTAAAAGGCTGTGATATGTCCGCTAGCTGTGATATGAATCTTCTGATAGATTGGACTCTTCCTTGCAATGTCCTCATTTGACTGATATTCGTGGGAGGTTGCATCTCTATTATAGCTTTGACTTTGGCCGGATCAACTTCAATGCCCTTCTTTGAAACTATGTATCCTAAGAGCTTTCCAGAAGTGACACCAAAAGCACACTTCTTAGGATTTAGTTGGAGACTAAACTTTGACATTCTATCTAGGATCATGCTCAAGTCCTTTAGATGTTCAGTTCTGATCATAGATTTTGCTAAAGTATCATCAACATAATCTTCCATAGTTCGATGCATCATGTCGTGGAAAATAGATGTCATCGCTCTTTGATATGTAGCTTCAGCATTTTTAAGCCCAAATGTAATGACATTCCAACAGAAGGTGCCCCATGCACATGTGAAAGCAGTTTTCTCTTGGTCCTCTGGAGCAATTTTTATTTGGTTATATCCAGAGAAACCATCCATTAAGGAATACATCTCGAAACCCGCAGTCATGTCCACTATCATATCAATGTTAGGTAGTGGAAAATCATCCTTAGGGCATGCTCTATTCACATCTCGAAAGTCTGTGCACACTCTGATTGAGTCATCTGGTTTAGAAATAGGTACAATATTAGAGATCCACTTTGCATAGTCAATAACTTGGATGAATCCGGCATTTAGGAGCTTCTCTAATTCAGATTTTACCAAGAGTGCAACATGAGGATGCATCTTTCTCAATTTTTGCTTGACAGGTTTGACATTTGGAGCAATAGATAAATGACGCATTATAAGATTGGGATCCAATCCTGGCATATCTGAATATTTCCATGCAAAGTTGATCTTCTTCTCTGTTAGGAATGTTGTAAATTTTTGCTTCTCTTCTTCTGATAATGATTGTGCTACATGTACCAATTGTGGTTCCTCTGTTGTACCCAAATTGATGGATTGAGTGGGCTCAATTAGAACTGGAGATCTGTCCTGTAAATGACTCGGAAGGACATCAAATATCTCATCCTTCGGCGCCTCAAAGAGGTTTTCACCTTTGGATACGTCTTTTATTTTTACTTTTGTAGGTTCTGAGACTGCCACAAAGTGGTTTTCACCCTCAGAACTCTTTTTCTTTTTCTTTTTATTCTTGTTTTTCTGACTAAGATATTTGATGTCCGACTCGGTCATGCTGACACTCGGTTCACTGATGGAAGTACTCATAGGCTCAACTGCATTGAGGTAGCAAGCAAGGGCATAGTCATTCGGGAAGGTATAAATACCATGGCTCGGATTTGTGGAGGTTTGGTCAATAAGTTCTGGATATTTGATAGTCAAAGTAGGGAAAGATTGGGAGATAGTGTTTATGGATATGGATCTGTCATCATTGGTCCTAACCTGACGCTCGAGTTCAAAGGTGATACTACAACTTAAGACATCCAATTCGTGAATAGGCTCAATGTCATCGTGGGAGTCCAATTCAGCCATAGGTGGATCAGACTCGATAGGTTCATCATTTTGGTCTAGACTTACGTTGGTTTGAGGTGCATATTGGCGAACAACATCAACATGTTTCTCTGTGATAAGCTCATCTAGTTCTGGGCTGACTCCCCATTCATAGTCATTAGATTCATCTTTTGATTCAGGATCTCTAGGAAATCTTAGAACATGAGTAAGGTCAGGGTGAATACCCCAAGAAGGGTTACCCTCAGACTCTGATTTGTATTCATACTCATGAGAATCTGTCTCAGAATCACTACCACTTCCCTCTTCTTGATTGTTTTCGAGATTAGTTGGTTCTTGTGTTGCAACTATCTCTTGATTGATAGTAGGTTCTTGTGTTTCTACTACATTAATTCTTTTGATAGGATCATCTTTATCATCAAGAAGGTCTTTGATCTCTTTAGGCAATTTTTCATAGGAGATGAGTTCTGAACTATCTAAATCACTATCAGATGGTTCTGTTTCTTCTTTCTTAAGAAGAGGTTCCCTTGGTGCGATCTGCTCTATGACATGAGAGCAATTACCTTTGAGGTGATAGGGTTTCTTCTTAAAGCCTAAGCCAACTTTGTTTTTATTTTCTCTACCAGTATGTGGGAGAGGTACCTCAAGACCTTTTCCTCTGATTCCTAGAGGTCCTTTACCTGAATATCCCAGCTTAGCTATTAATTTATCTCCTGGACCATATGACTTGGAAGGGAGTTTGGAGATTGCAGAGTCACTAGTTTGAACAACTTGAATTCAGGTTCATCTTTGTACAGCCATGATAGCACAGCCTCGTCCTCTTCAAATTCTTGCTTGGATGCTTGTTCTGCTACAAAATTCTTTTTATATGCTTCAAGAGGTTCTTTAGAGTTTGGTTTGGATTGTTTCAAAGATTGCCCATAAGACTTAGGCGAGATAGGGAGAGATGTCAAAGATAAGACTGGCTCGATAGTATATTCTCCCATACCATTTTCTTTGATATTAACCTCTTTTGCAAGATCTTCCATTTTAGATGTGGATGCTTCTTTAGTTGGTTCAATGGAAGATTCTCTGTTATTAGGTACAAGCTTATCTGCACTTTCCTTCAAGGTGTTGCAAGTTGTATTCAGATCTGCGGGGATAGTAACCTCTACTCCTTCATAAGGAAACTTCAAACATTGATGGTATGTAGAAGGAATAGCTTGCATTTCATGTATCCATGGTCTCCCTAGAAGGACGTTGTAGGCCAAAGGTAGATCAAGCACTTGACAGATGGTATCTTTGATAACTGGACCCACTCTGACAGGTAAGACAATGGTGCCTTTAGAAGATCTTTCTTGTTCATCATAGGCCTTGATAGTTATTTTCTTTCTAGGATCAATAGCCAATTCTGAAAATCCCAATTGTGTGATCAAGCTGTAAGAACAGATGTTTAGGCCAGCGCCCCCATCTATCAACACACGTTTCACTCTACGGTTCTGGATCAAGACTTCTATATGCAAAGGCTGATTATGCGGGTGACTCAAAGAGTTGTCATCTTCCTCTGAAAAGGAGATATATTGTGGAGATGTAAGATGTCCAACCATAGACCGGAACCTGTCTAAATCAAGGTCATCAGGAACATTGGAACCAAGCAAAGCTTTATCGAGAATGGCTCTATGAGCTGGAGATATTCGAAGCAACTCAAACATGGAGATTTTCGCATTAGTGTGTTGGAGTTGTTGAACAATGCTATAAGATGTAGGCCTTGTATCCTTTGGATTGGAAGATTTGGAAGCAACCTTCTATTTAGAAGCAGATGAAAGATTGAAGGGCACCTTAGGGACATTTGATGAATTTGAGATTTGTCCTTTCAGATGCGTTTGAGCTTGTGATCGAATAACTGCGTTAGCTGAGGAATGATCTTTGTCTCTTCGTACAATTGTGATGACATTGTAACATTCAGAGAGACATGGTTCAACCATATTGATGACAGCATTATTTCCAGGGTAGGCATAGTTGACTTTTGCCCCCATATTAGGCTGAGAAGTTGAAACTTCTTGACCATGTTTCGGAAATGGTTCTGTGAATGCTGTATGATCGTTATTGCTCTTGGGATTGTCAATTGTGATATCTCCACTATCGATCAGATCTTGAATGGTATGCTTCAAGTGGTAGCAACTACTAGTTTTGTGACCTTTACTCCGATGGAAATCACAGAATTCATTTTCCTTCCACCATATCGGTTTAGGGTCCTGATCATTCGGTCGGATTGGTGGTAATGAGATGATGTTATCAGTCAGTAGAGTTTTCATAGTTGATTCTAAAGACTCCTAGAGGAGTAAATTTTCGATGTTTATCCCATTTTTTGTATTCTGGCTTCCTTTGAGATGGTTGAGAAGACTTTTGTTCTTAAGCTTTAATGGCTTGAGTACCAAGAGTGAGATTGTAGGCTGGTGCCTTTGATGGGGCACGGACAGTGTCAACAACGTCATCTGTGATGATGCCTTTGTTCTTGTTCCAATTTTTGTTCTTGTCTTTAGAACTGGATCCTGATTCGTACTTGTCTTTTTGAAGTGTGATTTCTCCTTTTTTCACAAGCACTTTTTCGATTTTGATAGCATTATCCACCATCTTATCAAAAGATGTATGATCTTGCATTTGTAGAGGATAATTGATTTCTGGAACAAGGTTGTTGATGAAGATTTCCAATTTTTCTGTTTCTGGAATAGGTCTGGCATATAGAGAGAACTTCTTCCTCCATCTCTTGAGAAATGTTAGGAATGGTTCCCCTGGATATTGCTTGAGATAACAGATATCGATCATGGTGACTGGGTGCTGAATATTGTAGGAGTATTGCTGGTAGAACAATTTGATCAACTCCTCAAAAGTTTTGATAGTAGAAGGCAGTCTAGAGAACTAGTGGATGGCTGCTCCCCCTAGAGATCGAGGGAAGAGACGCATCAGATAGGTCGGTTCATGCATGAACTCCATTGATTGCGTACAGAATTCTCTGACATGATCTTGAGGATCAGAGTGTCCATCATACTTGTCATACTTTGGCATCTCCACTCTTTTTGGAAATGGTGGCATATACAAGTCTTTGCCAAATGGAAAAGGACATAGAGCCTCCATGGAGAACTCTTTAGGTTCCTTCTCTTTCTTGAGATTGTTAAGTTCAACATATATAGCATGCATCTGTTTCATCATAGCTGTGAGTGGATTCTCTTCCTCATGTGTAATGATGTCTTCAACATTAAAGTTGGGAGGAAGTTTAGCTCCTTGATGAGCTAACTGTAAAAAATATGCTTCTCTATTTTCTTTCAAGAAATGCTTCATCATTCGTTTGAAGTTATCATCGTTTTGATATTGAGCAATTTCTTCAGGTGTGGGTTCCTGATCAGCACCATGTTGAGATTGAGCTCTTTGAGAGCCAAAATTTGTCCCTGCTTGAGACATGGTAGGAGTTTGTGGACTCCCTGGATTAGATTGATGAGGGGTATGTTGAGTACCTCCATGAGTTGATGGAGGAGGTATGTAACCAGATTTCAATCGATAGTTGCCAAGACCGTCGTCCTCGTAAAGACCAGAATTGATGAGTTGCTCAAGAGTTGGAGTTTGGAGAGTGGTGATAGATTTCTTGTGAGAGGAAGCTCTAGTTTCCACCATTCACCTCAAGTGAAAAAGAATAAGATCCAGATAACCGAAGAATGAATTGAATCAAGATGATCAGATGACGCAACCTTGTCAAGGTTTGATTGATTTGAAGATTTGATTAGACGTGGATGAAGGATACTGTGCCCTGGATGTATGGGTAGGTTCCCAAAAGATAGCGGACAAGATATCACAACACTTAGTTGTTTTGATGATTGATCGAAGATTGATAGTTATGACAAGGTTTTGACATAGGATGATAAGGACTCAAATCGATTAAACAGAAGGCTGAATCGAATTCAAAAGGCCACTTTAGGAAAATGATTGGACTCTTAATAGCTACTGCTCTATTCCTGACACAGTGATTCGTTCGACAGCTTCTGAAATTAGGCTGAAAAAGCTAAATATTTGGCAATTTTGACAATTTTTTGACAACTTTCAAAAATTTCCCAAACGACACTCTGCAGACTCGTACGACAGTGGGTATGTTGTGAAACGAAAGTTGCAAAACTCGTACGACAATTGCAAGCAAGATTTTGACTCTTAGAATTTTCTAGCATCAAAACTCGTACGACACTGAGTGGGTTATCATACGACAGTTGGGTATCAATGAAACGACAGTTGAAAATCTCATACGACAGTTGCAAGATTTTGACTTTGAGAATTTGCTGGCATGGAAACTCGTACGACACTAGGTACTCAATCATACGACAGATGGGTTGTAATGAAACGACACTTGATGGAAACTTGTATGACTTTCTGACCTCCTGAGACGACTTTTGACTCTAGAAAAGAATTTTACTTCAGATTTTGCAAATTTTGAGTTTTCAGATTTGAATTGTTTGCAAATTTCAATGTTCAGATTTTGAGGATTGTAACAGATTTGTTCGTTTTCAGTAACCAGATAGATAAACAAGCACGCAAAACAGCAAGCAAGTGATTTCAAGCATGTCTGAAAACAATGAACAAGGGCAAAAGCAACCTTGCGCATGAACAATCAAGTGACTTATTCGTTCTAATCCTCAGGAGCGCTAATTGTGTATGTTCCAAAAATGTTTTGCAATAACGCACATATACCCTATAAAATGAAAATTTGGCCTCGCTAGGGTTTTTAGTAATGGTTTGACTCTGCAACTTTTATGATCCAAAGGGGTGAACTCCAATCCCGACGCACCAGGGTTTTGACACAGTCCGAGAACTTAATCTTCAGGAGTTGCTAGGGAGATCTGACAACTCAACAATGAACCATACCCGTGGAGATTTCTTCCACAAGGACATTTATATAGCGGCTGTCACTACCACAGCGAAAATAGCTATTACCGCTTGAAGTTCCGTCAACGCAGTTTACCTTGTGAAGGGATTGTCCGCTATGGTTAACCCTCTTTAAAGGTGACTCACAATAGTATACCACAAGGAGACTTGGCTCCAGATCCAAGGTTTTGATGCCTCTTCACTTTTAACCCAAACAAAGCAAGCAGATTAATCTGACACGCTAAGACAAAGTTTTGCTTCACCAAGGTCTATGATGTCAACTCCACGTCATCTATCAACCTCTCCAGGGAGAGAATGTATCGATCAATAAGAGAAGATGCACTAACCAATTTTGATTCACCAAAGCTCGTGATGTCAACCCCACGTGATCTATCAACTTCTCCTAAGAGAGAATGTATCGATCAATAAGAGAAGACGCACTAACCAAGTTGAATGTGAAACGCACTAAGTATCCTCCCTACCTACAAGGATTCTGTCGTCAAGAAAGATTTCGCTAGGAATCCAATCTCTCAAGAATCACGAATAGTGTTTATAGGGCCTAATTACTATGTGAGCACAGATGTATGTTTCCAAAAGCAAATCTACCAAAAGTATCCAAAAAGCAGAAAGAGGAACACTTAACGCTTAAAGCGAATATGAGATGAGTCCACAAGGTGGAACGCTTAACACCTCACACAAGCTGAAAACGAGCCCCCAACTTAGAAAACAAGTGAGTTCTAAAAAGCACAAAAGGGTTGCCTGGTGGAACAATTAACGCTTCTCTCCTGTTGACCCCTCTTCTTTATGGCGCTGAGATTGCAACCATGGGGCGGAATGAGGGGCCGGCGGATTAGCGAGTCCAATAACCCAAGATAGCAATCAAGATCAATCACAAGTATCTGAGACTACTTAATGAATCCTTAAGGGGTCACAACCTAGTATCAATTATGCAAGTGTGTAAAACAAAAGCATGAAAAGAATCACCCAAGCTAGACACACGAGAGATTTATTTTAAGCCCCAAATTGAAATATTATCAGCACAAGTGGAATACCTGAGATCCTTGCTCGCAACACGCTTAGTAGATGTTTACCTGATTTTGAGCAATTCTTGCGCTTTTTCCAATCAAAACCAGCAGAAATCAATCAGAAACAGTAAATTTCAATTGTTAGGGTTAGCTGTTTTCAAAATCCAAAAATCAAATCTGACAAACTGCCTGCAAAAATGAAACGACAATTGAAATCTGGTACCGAAACTTGTACGACAGTGGGTCTGTTACCAGACAACAGTTGAAACTTGATGCCGAAACTCGTACAACACTGGATCTATTACCAGACGATAGTCCAGAAACTCGTACGACACTTGGTGTCTGATGAAACGATGATCTAGCCTCCAAACGACAGTGGGTGCCTGATGAAACGATACTCGGTCAACTATCGTACGACAGTTGGTTCAAAATCATACGACTTTTGTCAGAAACTTGTACGAAGATTGTACGGACAAAAAAATAAAAATCGTATTTTTGCATAGAAACCGAGGAGAAAAAGACAGAAATTGATAGAATTGAATTGGAAACCCGTTTCAGGGCCCCACGGTGGGCGCCAGAAAATGTGTGAAAATTGTACCTGATCTGTAGACACAACACTTCAGTAAAACATTAGAGGTTAGCAAAAACAAAATCATGCAATAATTGAAATCTAATCTAACCAAGCGATTTACTGCCTTCTAATAGGTGCGAGATTGATGTTCTCAGATTGCTATCGAGATCAGTGACCTTGACGACACCTAAATGAAGGATTTGAATGCAATTAATCTATTTTTTTGGTATTTTCTATGCAATAAGAATGATAAAAACTTGATATGAAATCTAATCTATATGAAATTGATCTGCTAAAATGATCTAACAATGATATGAAAAAGAATCTAAATGAATGTAAAAAAAAACAAATTGATCTCACAATAGCCTTGATTTGCAATAAGTTTTGATTCTCCCAATTCCAATTCTCCAACGTGATTGTGCAAGAATATGAGATGCTTTGAGATGAGCTGAGGCTTTAATTTTATAGAAATCCAAGGCTTTGGAGGTGCATGAAAAAAAGCCATAAATCACTCAGATTAACTCAGCTTGATTTTTGAGTTATCTGATAATAAAGATAATTTAATTCACAAAAACATGCAAAAGCTAAGTTTTAACTCAAAATAGAGTTTAGCTTTAATTGATAATTGATAGTTGTCTGCTTTTATGATTGTGCATGTTTTATTTATGAATTAATTTAATAATAAAGTGATTTATTTCCAACTTAACTGTTTTTTGAAAATAAATAATTGATTTATGGGTTAATCAATTATTTAATCAAACTTTTATTAAAAATTATATTATTAAATAATGACAACTTGCTTTAATTAATTAAATAAAAATTTAATCAATTATTCATAGGATATTGGATTTATTGTCAAAATTAAATAATACAATTAATAATAGATAGAATTAAATTTAATTAAACAATTAAGTGGCAAATATTAAATTTAATTAATTAAATATGAAAATATTCAATTAATCAAACTTGAGATAAATGTGATTTCTCGCCAAATAATCATTAAATTAAAGATAATTAAGATAATTAGGAATATTGCTAAAAATATTCCCCGATGCAGAATTTAAGATAATCAATTAGGATTCGATGATGTTTAGATGTGCCTTAAATTAAGACTTCGATGTTGATTTCGTTCAATTTGTAGATGTAGGAGGTTAATGAACTTATAGCCCATTTTTTGGGTATTACAGCAGTATCTGAGCTCATGGAAAAGAATGAGACCCTGACCGATCAGATCTCTGACCTTAAG
The DNA here is from genome assembly GCA_027943335.1 of Chamaecyparis obtusa. Classification (NCBI taxonomy): domain Eukaryota; kingdom Viridiplantae; phylum Streptophyta; class Pinopsida; order Cupressales; family Cupressaceae; genus Chamaecyparis; species Chamaecyparis obtusa. The sequence continues at coordinate 162,986 of BSBK01005535.1, forward strand.
AGGGAGCAAGAAGAGAATGCCCTAAGGATGACTGAACTGATTGAGAAATTGAGAAAAGTTGAAGATGAAAGGAACACAACGGTCAAGTCTTTGATTGCCGTTGAAAGAGCAAGGGACCGGGCAGTGGACGCTGTAGGGGCGACTGAACTGTTGCTTCTACAACTTCAGGAGGACATGTAGGATATCACCCAGGAAAACACCAGCATACACAAAGCATGGTAGGAAAGGGATGATGCATGCAAGAGACTGGCGATTGAGGTGTATCAACTCAAGGGACAAAAGAAAGTCCTTAAAGAAAGAAATGCAACCCTGAGAAGATACAATGAAAGTTCGGCCAAGCTCGATGAGCAACTAAAAGCTCAAAGGAGGCACAAAGATCAAACCGGTCTTGGATTCATTGGTGAAGTCACCAAAGTGACTGAAGAATCCTCTGGAGCCAAGATAAGCAAGAAAGGAAAGAAGCCGCTAGCACACAAAGGCAAAAAGACCTCTAACTTTTCTTGCAATCTTTGTGGGAAACCGGGTCATAAAACAAATGACTGCAGAAAAGCACCGGTAAGGCCCAACAACAGTTATTGCATAACTGTTGTAAAAATGGCCACAAGACCAATGAATGCTGGTCCAGCCCTGCATCGGTGTCTAACGGAAGCAGGGGAAGCTTCAAAGGCTACTGCTATGGCTGCAACAAATTTGGACACAAGACTGAAGAATGCAGATCAAAAACTATGAAATACAGGTCTCCAAGACCGGTATTCACCAAGAGAAACAAGAACCGGAGCACAACCAATTGTGCAAACTTTGGACCAAACAGCCACAATGACTCTTGGAGCAAGTCACCCAATCCAAGAAGGGTGAATCCATGGAGGACAACCGGGATAGTATGCTATCACTGTAACAAGGTTGGACACCTAGCAAAAGATTGCAGGAACCGGTCGTTCAATAAGAAGAAAGAACTGGCAAAACCAGTTGACAAGATCAACAAGGAAGAAAAGACTGAGAAGTCAGTCAGACAAATTTGGTTAAAAAGGGAATCAAATAGCCCCGTTGAGGAGAAAACAGAAGAAAAATCATCTGCTAATAGTGATATCTCTTCAGCAAACTGAGCCGTAAAGGTCTAGAGAGAACCGGTAGATCATTTATCGTTCCCAATAAGATTGGTGAGGAACAAACTCACTCAATCTACAAGAAGAACCGGACAGGGAAGAAGTAACAAACTGGGGGTCACCCAACCGGAAAGACCGGATCACCGGTTGAGGAAAATGGTAAGAGAAGTTAGGTAAGGCATTTATTACCATAGCCGTTTAATGAATAGTTAATGTTTGGTAATTACCGTTATAACCTAACCCTATAAAAGAAAGGAGAATTACTCACAAGTTCTTACTTTGTTTACTTTGTAATTTACGAATTCTTGTGCTAAGTAACATTCTCGTGCTTTGATCACTGTGAATTATTGTGTAATACCGATCTAAGCTACTTTCTGCAAATTACAGGTTAGCAAAAATGGCCTCATCTTTCGCTACAGTAAAATTGATCAAAGGAGATCAGGTGGACAGGCCATTATACAACATCTTGCCAGTTCAGAACAGAGAAAACGACATGGCTGGTGCGCTCTCTTCTGTACCAGAAGGAGTCCTCTTGATCGAAGATGTCACAGCGTTTATTCACGCTAAACAAGAAGAACTGGGAGAAACATATATTCAAGGTGAGTATCTGTCACTGTGCGAAAAAGGGAAACTTCCTAACAAATACGCCAATCTATTATCATCCGGATTGATAAATGGTGTATGCTACCTAGCAATCTTCCGGGAAGACCAAAGTCAGACTGGTGTTGAGCCATCTTCACAAACTAGGTTTCTGGCTCAACAGAGGCGCATGTCACGAGATCACCAAAGAAGATCTCCACAAAGTAACTGGATATAGTGACAAAGGGGAAGCATTAACCTTGCATACCATCGCCAATGCCGTCGTTAACAAGTTGACCAAGTCGAAGTCTGATGGTCGACTTATGACCGTGAAAGACATTGAAGATGATGAAGTACACTTTGCATCTGTTGTTACTGGTTACAAAGTTTATCAGTCAAGCAATTTGAATAGCATACCAGGTGGAGCTATTTACGCCGCATTTCGCATTATGCACAACAATGCCCAATACGACATCTGTGCAATGCTTCTGAGCCAAATATTCGAAAACATGAAGAAGCTTGGAGTTGTGAAAAAGAAATCCATGAAGTATGGAACCCTTCTGATGTGCCTATACTTCTACTACTTGGACTTCTTCCCAGGTATCAGTAAAGTGACTTGGAAAACCGATAAACCGGTCATGTATCAAATCATTGAAATGGCCAATCGACTGGGAGATCAGTTAAACAATGCGATGATTGAACATTTTGAAGCATTTCAGTTGAAAATGCACGAAAGAGAAAGAGTGCCATCAACTATAGTTGACCTATACAAGGACAAAGTATGCTTTCTGGTTACCACCGACAACTGCATCATTCAAGCAGTGGAACCAAGAGATGTATATGCTCCTGAGCTGGGTTACGAGATCTCTGCCAAAGTTGCTAAGGCATATGCCGATGCCTTAAATGATGCAAATTTGGATCTTAGTGCCAATTGGTTTGGCATGTATACTGAGATTCTTCAAAATCTGTCAAAAAAGGCACCAATCAAAACTGTCTACAAAAGGATGCCCACACCAAAGAAGAAACTAGCAACAAAGCAGCCCAAGGCTTAGAGGAAGAAAGTAGAACTGGCACCCAGTATTCAAGAGGAAGAACTAGAAGAGACTGAGACCAAGGAAACAATTCCTCTAATCAAGAGAACAAAGCCCACAATTGACAAAATTGTGGTAGGACTGAAAGAATTTGGGAATTTAGGTTCTGTTAGAAGAAGATATCAACTAGCCAATGATGAAGACAAAAGAAAAATTGAAGAAGCTGTAGCGTTCTGCCTTCATAAATTCAATCTTCATCCCGGTGGACTTCACACAACTCTACCTGAACAACTTCTACAAACTATTGAAGACCGGTGGAAAGCTTCAGAAGATAGAGAAAAGGAGCTAAGGATAAGAGCTCTTCTAGAGGTCCAGAACCACCTCACTCTAGAAGAAGCCACAGAACAAGCTGAACTTCATCAGAAAACTTTCGCAACTATAAGAAGGATAGGCCTCATGCTTATTGGAGAAGTTGAGAAAGTACATAATGAAGAAGTAGCAATATGGACCAAACTTCTTCAGACCTAGCAGCAAGCAGAACAAGAAGCAGCTCAAAGAACAACAGCTAAACCGGTCACGAACACCAGTAAAGGGAAAGGTGTGCTTGGAGTTGAGGCACCAGTCATAGTGGACATCACTGATGACAAAAGCAGCAAGCCAACAAATCCTTCAGTTCTTATCTCTCCAAGCAAAGGTAACACTAATCCTATATCTGTCAATAATATTGTAGATGAAGTAATGGACTTTGGAATAGTAGATAATGCTGCAAAGTGGTTCAGTGTATTAGAAGAAAACGATAAACAGTCAGTTATTGTAGCAATAGTGGAAACATTTATGAACTATCACAGGACGCCAAGGGACTATAGGTCCAAGTTCCCACCAGAACTAAACAATAGGCTACAATCAAAATGGCGAATTGGTCTAGGCATAAACATCAGAATCACTAGGGAAACATTGCTTAAGGTCAGACTTGGATTCAGTGAAGAGAGAATAAAGCTTCTATTAGAAGAAGCATCCATGAACCTAAAGACATCAGATAGAGTTGCAAAGATATTAAACGAATATGAGAATCAAGTCTACAAAGTGACTTTGGACTACTGGCGTAAGTATGACTTCAGTGCATTGGATAAATTAGGTCCTCAGGATCAAACTGAATGTATGCCAGCACCACTAGTCGGACTCACATCTGCTGAAGAGTCCGCCACCGGAATTGAAAAAGGTCAGACAAAGGAGTTCACAGCTGGTGAACATGTAAATGTTGGTGAACAAGGGGTTGACAGCGATATACCCTTAGGAGAACTTCATACTGCTGAGGAACAACAACAAGAAGTCCTACAGGAAGATCAAGAACAACATGCTGCAGTCAATGAGCAACCGGAAGAAGCTTAGATCCAGGAAGAACCACCTGCAGAACATGTTCTACCTGGCGCAGAGGTTCAATCAGGCACTAACAAGCTTAAGGGACAAGAGGAAGAAAACCCAGTGCACACTGAGAAAGTTCAACTGGAGCAAGAAGTTAAAGCTGACATACCAAGCTCCTCATCAAAAAGGGAGCTGTCTTTTGCTGAGAAGAAGGAAGTTAAAAGGACTAAGGTCACCGATACAGTGGTAGACATCAGCAAGATGTCAACTAAACAACTCAAGGAACTGACCAAGAGAAAACAGGACATGGTTCTGACCACTGTCGAGAACATATTGTGCAACTTTGTACTCGACGCCGATGTTGATGAAGATGAACTGGTCATCGACCAGCTCGAAGTTCTGGCACAGGCAATCGGTGAAGATCTAACCGATCCAGAAAAAGTGGCTATAGATCACTATGAGCAGAAAAGAGTGGAGATACTGCACAAGCAGGTTGCAGATATCAAGGCCAACGTGTCAACCAACCTAAGACTACTCCAACATCAACTTAAGGAGGTAGGAAGATTGATGAGCAGGACATCAAACTTTGATGTGTTTTTGCAGGACTTGACAGAGAAGTCAGAAAAAGCCTCAGCAGAGATCAGAGCTTTGTTGACACAATTTGATATCAAGCATAAAACTGCAACTTCTTTCAGTAGACAAATGACAAGTTTAACTCTTACACTGAGGAAAGTTGCTAAAGAAAAGAATAAGAGGATCCAAGACATTTTTGGATTTCAGATGTTTCTGGCACCAACTCTTGACATTATGAATCAAACAGAAAATTCCACAGAAGCTCTGATCAATGAACCAACTTACAAAATTGTGGAAGATATGGAGAACATCATTGTTTCTCTGAAAGCAGCCCAAAAGAATATAGAATATGTAACCAGTCAATGGGAGCCATTCCTTCAATCTGCCAAATTTATCTACAAAGACATCTTCACACAACTTCAAAATTGAAGGGATGTCACATACTTTGTCCTATGGAGGCAAAAAGGGGAAGAAAAGCAGAATGGAGAAATAGGAAAAATAGAAACAAAGCATGGAAGAAGAAGAGCAGACCAAGACAAGAAAAGAGGAACACAACAAAACAATCACAGGTCACCGGAGCACTTAGACAGGGGAAGTGTTCTTCGGATTGTCATCTACACTATCACCGGTAAGTGAGTATGGTTTTGTGTATAGTTTTGCCACCAATGACAAAGGGGAAGATTGTTAGCAACTTAAGATTGTCATTGTTGTATATTCACAAAACACCATACGCCAGTAAAAGATCACCGGTCACTCCGAATACTTAGAAGGCACCAGTAGTCGAGGAGACGAGTGTATGCACTGGTAGATAATGAAAAGGGCACTACACCAGTGGGCTGATTCAAGTCAACAGTTCCGGTCTTGGATTGCATACAGAAGAGTACCGGGTATGAGGATACTCCGGTCTAACCGGGTACAAGGGAACACCGGTCTAAACTGCCTAAAGATCCGCTCCGGATTTTAGGGAAGCAGTTTGAGTTAAAACCGGATTATACAGGATATCCACCGTTTGTAAGTGGAGTTAACTTTTTAACAGGAGTTGGCTTTATTTCTACGGATGTCTTGCAAGGTAAACTCCAGATCAGAATGGAAAGCTTGACTTCTAGTTGCATGATTTTGTTGTTGAGTTTACAACTTGGCAGTTCTATGAGTCAAGGGTTTCATGACGGTGAACTCTTGTATAAATATAGATCATAAGACGCAAGGAAGTTGTTGTTGATTGTTGGCGATTGCATAGAGCAAAGGAGAGACATCTTTTGAGAGAAGAGCTACAGACAGAGGTAGCAGAGATCAACAGCTAGGCAAACCGAAAAAAAAGGTATGATCTATAAGCAGACATTCAATGTCATATCAGATCATTGCTTTTGTTAAGTAGAGGAAGCAATTGAAATCCCTTCATTAGGGTGGACCTAATCGGTTCGTTGTAAAAATCCCTTAACAGAGTAACATCCTTTTCGATGTTCAAAGTCCTGTAACCAAGCAGCTCCTAACAGGGTTCAAATCTTAACAGATCTTTTGTAAAATCCCTTAACCGGGTAGCACCTTAACTAGTGCTTTGTAAGCTCCTAACAGGGCACCTTCATTCTGTAGTAGTGAAGTTGTGAGCTCTGTCTCACCGTGGTTTTTTCCTTCTAACCGAGGGTTTCCACATATATATCTGGTGTTGATTTGTGTACTTACCTTTTATGCTTGCATATAATTGATTGTTTTAGAAAAGTATTGTTCAAACAAGTTTTAAAAGGCAAGAAATAGTTGTTACTGATTCACCCCTCCCCTCTCAGTAACCGGTCAGTACTAACAAGCTAGGGTTTGGGGTTTGGTCTTCAAGTTTGGAGAAAACATCAAATTCATTGCTGGAAATTGCAGAGACTTGTTAGCAATCAGAATGCCATTGTTGAGAGTATGTTTTTCCTTTTTTTAAATCTGAGTTCATGGATGCCGTACAGAATTTGCTGAAGTCCGTACGGAATTACTGGTGATTATTTGGGTGGCACGTGAATGACAAGGAGTCAATCCTTGTTTCTTCTATCTGCGTAACAGCCTTTGGGCAGCTGTGTTGATCATTGCGGTGACTGAATTCATTGTTTTAAGGCTGCGTCATTGTTTGGAGATGGCATTGAATGTTTGGAGGCTGCATTAATGGTCTTGAAGGCTGAAGGAAACTTCTATGGTGGCTGCGTGACTTCCTTAAGCAGCTGCGTTTCATTTCAAGGTGCTGCTTTTGCACTATTTTTCATATGTACTGCCTCTTGGCCAATACAAGTACTTGATTTATTTAAATTGTTGAGTTTGGAGTTAGTTAAAATTGTTGTTAATGTTATTTTCAAAGATCTGGAAAAATACAAAAAAACATATACATTTTAAAAACACAAAAAAAGTTGCAAATAAATTAGAGATAGTAGCAAGTTTGTAGCTGAGAGCCAGTTGGGCTCATCACACATGGCATTTGTCTATACAACCAGTCCCATTTGACTGAATAGTTTTTCCTCTTACCTTTCTTATCTGACCACAAAAAACTTCTTATCTTTTTCTGAATCTCATTAACTTTATAGTTGTTAAATAGCCAAATAGAAGCATAATAAATGCTATACGAAGATACAATTTTTTTGTCATAAACGTTTATGCTTTTTGAGGGACTGATATTATTTATTTCAGCCATCCAGTTTCTTCTCAATCTTGGTTTTAATCTACAACTACATTTCTTTCAAATTGGTGCTAACGACTTCCTTTGTTTGGCATGCTTGGGGATAACAAGTTGTATATTGTTTCTGACTAACATCTTCTGAGGCTCTTCCGCCTCAGTCAAGCCCTTAAGATGTAGTTTCCCATGGCATTTGTCTATACAATCAGACTGAACGTTTTTATCTCTTGCCTTTCTTATCTGACCACAAAAAATTTCTTTATCATTTTCTGAATCTCATTAACTTGATAGTTGTTAAATAGCCAAATAGAAGCATAATAAATGCTGTACGAAGATATGATTTTTTTGTCATAAATGTATTATGCTTTTTGAGGGACTGATATTATTTATTCCAGCCATCCAGTTTCTTCTCAATCTTGGTTTTAATCTACAACTAAATTTCTTTCAAATTGGTGCTAATGGCAAAGGGGATCCCCAGATATCTCACCTTGAGTCCTTGTATTTTGTGCTCCTGCAGCCTCCTTAAGGAATTCCTTGCTATGGTAAGAGTAAGCTCTTCGCATAGTCTTTTATTAAGAGGATCTTTCTGAATGCAGTACTCAGCTTTTAACAATCTCTGTTGCAACTAATTTTCCTGCTTACTTCTATCCATCTTACGTATTGTCTGAAAACGTATTTTCATCCTTTGAAATTGTTCTCCCATTTCTCAATCTCACTAGCGCCCCTTAGTACTCACTTGTTAATTTCCTTAAGGGTTTGATGAAATCTTTATAGTCCTCATCCTTCAACATATTATTATTTAAGATGAAGCAATCTTCTTTTTTGTTCCTATTCAGCTTTATTTCAAAATTGAATTTCAATTTACTAAATGTTTGTATGCCATTCTTTTTCATAGTAATTTTTTTTTTGTATCCTTCCAAGTAGACTATATCAGGTGCCTTAGCAAAGCAGCAATAGTGCGATTGTCATCAATTCCACTTTTTTAATGTGTCAGTCCAGAATTTTGAATGATGAATGATGTGATTAATTATGTTTGTTTACTTATGTGCCTCTATTTAAAAGCATCGTGCCAAGTGTCTTGGTCTAATTTTATATGAGAGAAAATTGGGAGAAGTTACAACTTCAATTCTCAATAAGAGATAATTTGTCCAGACTTCATTTTGAGATGTTTACTCTCTCAAGAAGAATTGAAATAGACACTAATCTATACCGCCTAAGGTTGTGCAGATGTCCTTCTATCTTGTTGAAACATAGAGATGCTTTATAAGCTTTATTGAGGCATGTGATCTTTACTCTGATAATGTTCTACTTTTGGTGCAGAGATTGGGAGCTTCTAGCCCCCTGGACTGGGGCAAAACTCACAGTTCCAAACAAATATATAGTTGGAGATAAAGATTTGGTATACAATACCCTCGGTACAAAAAACTACGTCCATGACGGAGGCTTAAAGAAAAATGTTCCCTTCCTTGAAGAAATAATTGTTATTAAAGATGGCCATCACTTCATCCAGCAAGAAAAACCACACGAAATTTCTCAACACATTCTGGAGTTCTTTGGGAAATTCAAATTGTCAGCCCTCTGAACTGATGAATCTCTTCAAAATTGTAATCCATAAAAACTAAAAATATGATTGAAAACTTTAACTAGTTCGTGCACCTATTTATATGTTGGCATGGCAATTGGCTAAATATAAAATTAACATTTATGGTGAATTTGTCACCAAAATGATCACGTTTGTTATTATGGACCAAACTGTAAACTAAAAATGGAGATCTTAGCTTCTATAAGGTGGTTTAATACATACTCTTTGGCACCAAGCATCCATATGAAAAAAGAAATTCCTAAAAATCAACACTTGTAAGTATATAAACAACACTTGTCTTGTCCTACACCTACAACTATGGGAATAATGTGTCACATCCCCATATACTATCTTCGTATTTTGTTAGTCGCCTCTCGTCCCGATGTAATTTGGACGAAGGCAAAAACTTTAATGTCTGGTCCGATATAACACCTTTTCTTTTGAAGTATATAGGAAATTAATAATAAAAAATGCTATAACATACTTTTAATGGTATAATAGCATGGACTTCAATTAATTAGGAATTGTATATTTAATGTTTTCATTTTACTACTTATATGTTATGTTTATTGTTCTAACGTGATATTAACATTACTGTGATGTATGCACGAGTATAGGATGGTTTTGCAGGTACTTGGGGTGCAACAAAAGGTCTAGCAAACTATATTGGGAAAGAAGTCTAAACTTTGCACCCTAGTTTGACTAGTGGAAGGTTGAGTTGCACTAGTTATATCTCTCAATCGAGAACTATGTTGCATGGGTACTCGTACCCACACTCCTGGGATGTGTATCGGGTACTGGTACACATACCCAAGTATCAGATACTCGATGGGTACTCAGCGGAGAGCATCATAGCTAAGGACTTTGATTAAGATTTCTGATTTTTGTTTTGGTTTTTTGTTTGCGTATCAGTTTGCTAGTTATCAAGCTTAATTCAATACGTAATTAGTTTGAAACTTTGATACAATACTGATTAACAATAAACTTTATCATTGTTCAAGTCAAAAGTTTATCATTTCCAATGTCATTTTTATATGATTTATGATCTTCTTGTTCATGTTTAAAGTTTGCCTTTTCTGTTATGCATCTAAACATTTAACATATATTATTATTACAAACATATTGTAAATCTGAAACTGAAAACAATACATTGCATCTGCAAACTTTATCACTGTTCCTGTTTTGAAATCTCATTGTCATGACTCGTATTTTCAGATTTTCTATAAAATATTAAATTATATTAAAAAAATTTGATGTACCCAAGTACCCCCATTCCCTATTTTGAAAAATACCCGTACCCGTACCCTAAGTACCCAAGTACCTCGTCCCGGTGCAACCTTGATCAAGAATCTATCTAACATAGTTAGTAAAGCCTGACCTATGAAAGGTTACCCAACCTCATTGGCAAGCCAATTAACCCCCTCACTCTTTCACAAACACTCTTAATAAAATTAGAAGATAAGTAAATTCAAAAAACATAAAAATAATAAGAATTGTAAAATAATAAAATATAAGAAAGAATCCAAAGAGAAAATAAAAATGAAAATATGATAAAAATAATAATAATAGAAAGGGGAGGAAAAATAAAAGAGGAGAAAATATAAATTTAAAAAAAACTAATAAGACAAATATAAGGGAAGAGGTCGTGGGTTTTTCCATTGCAGAAGAAAATCATGGATACCATTAAAACGGTAGACTACTCCCCTCTACGGTAAAGACAGCCTTCAATTATGGAGAATGGGCGCCAAAATTGAAAGCAAGGGCTATAAGTAAATGCAGCATGGCCTGCTTGGCCGTGGACGGCTAGACATTGACAGGATTATGGGAAATAGAGGCAAGACATTGATTTTAAAACCCTCGCGCCTCACAGGAATGGGGAGGCAAAAATTAAAAAAAGAGTGGGATGAGGGGGTAAGGAAGAGGCTGGTGGAAGGGCAAGCAAGGAAGTAGAGTGCAGCAACGAAGGAAGGGAATTTGGATGCTTGGAGTGGAATGTACTTTAGATTGGACACCTCACATTTGCCAGCCACTAAATCAGGTTCCATTTCAATCTGTAGAGATTTGTATTCAATGTTCTAATTTCAGCTTGCAAACTTGTATGCAAATTTTATGAAACTAGTTTGAAATGATAAATGTGTCAAATATTTGGTCCAAATTTAAAGAAACCCTAGCCGCTGTAGGTGCTTATTTAGGAAGTAGTATGCAGTGACAAACTTTTTTTTGGTTGCTGGAATTGGAAAACGGGAATTGGTTTCCTTTCTCAAAATTGAATTCTTAATTCTAATTCTATGTCTCAATTCTAATTCCAGGTCCTGAGGTGGATTGGGAGAATGCTCATCTTGGACCAAAATCAGAATTGACCTATACCAATTCACTAATTCCTATTTTTCAATTCTAAATCAATTTGAACAACCAAAGGGTGCTTAATATAAATTGTGAAAATGAAACTGAAATGAATTGATTATCCAAATAAGGATAGTGCAAGCGAAAGGTTAGATAAGAGTTTATTTCTAATATTTAATCTAACAGTAGGTTGTGAAAACAATAAAATAGATAAGTACATAAGAGTGTCCTCTACCATATCGTCTACCTAGTTGACCAATGCACATTAGTCCATACTTACCACTATCCTTGCTGGTAGAAGACCAAGAAACGGATGAGACCCACGGTGTAGTGCACAATGCACCGACTTCTCAATAGAATGGGAGTGAGCTTCACCTACGTATCCTACGCTTACCTTGTATCCAACCCTACTGTGACGAGGATGGACCCACGGTGTAGTATGGAATGCACTGCAACCTTTTGGCAGTTGAGCTTAAGTCAAGCTAGTCACCTAACATACTTAAACCTATGGCTTTTTACAAGTTGTTCCTGAGATAGTTTGTTGGGTCCACTTGGATGGGGTGGACAGGGCAGTGGTTCACATGGTTGGGGATTGTTTCACCCCATAAAGACGTAGAAGGGAACTCGAGCAATCATAGCGATCAACATGACCTTTCCTGAATATCTACTTGGCGAGGTGACTAAAGTTAATGATCATGTAAATTATTATTTGCTTACATGATTATATAGTATTATGAATTTAATCTTTAATATCAGCTCATATTGGTTTTGGTGCTCATATATATATATATGCTGATTTTATGTACAGGGAAAAACAAATTGCTTCTTTGGCTGGGTTATTACATAATTGTTTTCTCCAAACAAGTGTGTCTCATCATTCATTCCCTCTCCCGTCGACAAGTTTTTTTCTGAGGTTTCGGCAAATCGTCATATATGTGATGCAAGACATGGTTAATTACCATACATGACCAAGTAATCCTTCACGATAAAGTTTGTACGAATTAATGCATTTGGCATAATGCATTGAAGTGCTGTTTAAGGAGTCCAAGATTTATGAATATTCAGCTGATAGACTTTTATTGTGGATTTTCTTGTCCACAGATTACCTCCATAGCTGTCTCACGCCATTAAACTGTCAATAAACCTCCACTAAACCATTTTCAGATGCTACTAAACCATTTTCAATCACCGGTTTTCTCTGCCATGACTTTTGCGCATTTTCACCGAGAACGCTTACTGCCAAGACACTCTTCGTGCAACGCATTCCAACGGTGGAGACATGCAATATACTGTTAATCGTGGTCATAAATATCAGAGACCATCTAAATAAATTTCGGGTGTTATTAAAATTGTAGCCATTGGAGTTCGTATGCAAGAAATGAATATATGAATTACTGTTTTAAAACTAGTGCAAATTCAATAACCGTTTTTGATACTTGCTTTCATATCATTGCAAAGAGTACCATAATAATTTTTCTGCAAGCACACCATTTCTGTACATACGCAGCCAGTTGCAACAGAGGTGTTTCATTTTGTATTTTCCTCAATTTTTTATCCACTATTATCACTATTTTGTGATGCGTTTCCAGAATTTTTATTTTTTTATTTTAGATGGAGGATTCTAAACTTGATTTGACTATCGTATGCCTTATTTGCTTAATCTGTTGACCTGGTTTAATCTTAAATACATTGCTGCTGTCACAAAGTTGCAGCAGTCACAAATTTCTACGTTTACTTAGGAGCAATAAAGTGAATAAAGGGTCAGTTGTTAATTTATACTTGTATTGGTGATATGCTCTTCAAAATCGATTCAATAGTACTTACACGTTCTTAGCATATTTTGGCATTACAAATTTTCAGACTTGCTTGTGGTCATCTATTCTATTTCTTCACAGCAAAGTTTCATAGGAAATAGGTTTAGTAGATCTATGGAAGATGTTTATTCATCATTTTTGATAAATGAATAAATTTTATACCTCATAAATAATCTTAGGTAGTGGCTTCGTTTTAATGTATGATTCATACATTTTGTTGTGCTAAACTTATGTAGAAGATTTTCTTTTTATTACTTTTAATAGTTTACAGATTTTAATTCAAAGCCCATAGTTCTATAACTGTTCTTAGTACAGTTTGACAAGTTTTCTACCAAATCATTTATGCAAAGTTTCTCCATTCGCATACTTAGTGGAATTTGAAACTTTTCACAGAGTTCCTTTATGCATAAACCATGCCATGAAACTAATCTTCTATATGGTAAAGTTAGCAATTTTGCAAAGTTCGCTATTTTGTTAAATGTTGCACTTTTAACCTTGTTACAAACCTTGCAATAGCGGTTTGTTCTATTTCCTTGTATGTGTATCTCATTATTGGAGTTTGTAGTGATAATTATTTTTTTAGATTATTGTTTTCCTCTGTTTCCACGCTTTAACTGAAACGTAGTTCACAAATTGCAAAGCCAGAGGAATGGCATGCTATAGATGTAGGTTTTCAATGTGGAAATTAATGGTAAAAATATTGGTGCCATAATCACTTGACCTCACAGAAGATTAGATAAAGTAAAATATAATTCTACAAGGATTTCACACTTTCTACAGGTCGATTCAGAAGATCTCACCAAACATTGTAACTCTTTATTTGGGCATAAATGACACTTATTCTCAGTTTCATAATGTAGACAAGGATCAATTTTGTGGGTAACTCATTATGATTAACTTTATGTTTCCATGCGGTTTCTTAAAGGCAAATTCTGCTTAATTTTAATCTAATTAGTGGAGCAGCTACTGTTTAAAAATGAAAAATAAGCTTGGAAGAAAAGGGGGGCTGAAATAAGCAACAGCTGCTTATTGAGAAAAATTAACAAAAAATCACACAGCTCCACAAATTGATTTCCCTCTTTTTTATTTACTTCCTATTTTTTCTCTACATATTATCTACAAAATTTATTATTAATAATTCTACTTAAACATGCTATTTATGATGGCTGCTAAAAACTAAGCTACATTATTTGATAATCACAGGCCAAGCTCTACAAATCGCTCCTAAAAATTTTGAGCAGCAATGCTAGCCAAAATAAGCTAAGCATTTGTCTAAACATGAAATTGTGGACAACATATATTCACGGCACTAATGCCATAAGAAATTACATTTGAATTATTGTAACTCAAGTATTTTATTTGACAACATTTTAAAAAATCAATTTTAACTTTTGGAAGTCTTTAGGTTGCTTGTTTATTTTGGAAATGAAATAGCATCAAGTTAATGATAAATTGAAATTTTTAACTCAAAAAATTTGTTTAAGTGAAAAGCTAAACTTATATTTATTTATGTATTGTTTAACATTTCCATGTATACCAATCAAACTACATTATTGTTAAATATATAAGGTGGTGGTTTAATTAATGTCTAAAATTAAATAGATGATTTTAATAATTATGTAACCAATTATGCAATGTTAAAATATAATTAATTTTTATCTTTAATATTCTATTTATTATCTTATGGATGCATCCCTTGAAGCTACTATAAATACAAGTGAAGATGATGTGATGGATGAAGTTTATTAACATACAATCAAAGTTTTATTAGAAGATTAGTGGTTTTAATTGAAATATAGCAAGGCATGGACAGTAAATTAAACTAAGCCAAATTTTTATGTTTGAGCGATTAGCAAATGCCATTGGACACTAAGCTTGGATTATTGCTCACATGGGTATTTTTCTACCATTTTGAAATTTTTTTTGTTAATATTACATCATTTTTAATATAGGTTATTAATATCAACTTGTTGATAACCAACATTTCTTAAATAAGATTGACAATTATTTGTAAGTTGTATTGATAAAAGGTTTTATTCTATCAAATCATAATAGTTATTGGAGTCAAATCCCCTCTTCAAGATGGCGAAGTGACATTTATTGAAGTCAAAATTAAATGCAGTAGTGTAAATCACAATTTATTTTAGTGTTTTTTTCCTATTGCAAGTGAAAATCTAGAGAAACAAAGCATGTATTGATTTATCAAGTAAGAAACAAGGTTTGATTATATGTATACATATGAGACTTTATAAATAATGAATAACATGCATTTATCAAGTGAAAACCCAAAGTTTGATAAATAAACAAAATCATACAATGATAATAGATTTAATTGGAAGAACTCATTGCAAATTTTTTGGAATGTAGACACACTTCCTATTACATTTTAACACAAGAAAAGATTGATGATAACATTACAAAAGATTTGAAATCCAAATATGATATTATTGTTTCTCTTGAAAATCTTCAAGATTCAAGATTTGACAATAATACTGTTCATATATTTTCATTTTCAATTGTCAACTTTAAGACTTAAAATATTTAAAACCCTATATTATGTATGAAAGAAACATTCCAACATTCTTTTAAACTTATTTTATTTTTATAACATTACTTTTCAACTTAAATTTGACACTTTAATAATTAATAAGTAGGAGATATTTTCATAGCAAGTAAAATTATGATATTGCTATTAGGATTCAACTATTGTTTTTGAGTCAAATTCAATGAACCATTTTTCATGAGTAATGATTTAGAAGAACCCATCACTCATGAGAATGAATGGTAAACTGAGCACTCATTACATCTAGATGATGCTCATAGAGGTGAAGCATTGGGCCTAAGTAGGGGGGAAGCTATTCCAATACTACTCTAGCTGAAGTGTACTTAACTATGGAGTTTCCTCCAAGGTTAAGCCCTACTTAGCTTGTTAGCCCATTTTGCAAAACCTTCATCAAGTATTATGCCTTAATTAAATAATTGCTAGAAATACTTACGTTGTTAAATCCTAGTCAGTACTCCCCCATCCATGTTAATGTCCTCAATGATGATAGTATAATGTATGACATTTTCTCTCCTTCGATAGGTTTCAAAAGTTGTTAATGGCTCACTAATTGTATCATGCCAAGACCTTCAATGTATGAGGAATGAAAACTTTAAGAAATATATACATATGTAATCTAATGAACCTTAACCTAGTCTTTTTTTTTCATAATTCTTTAAATAGAAATTTATTTTCTGCCAATCTATCCAATGAATGTGAAATAAAGCTAGAAAGTTATTTGAGACTTTGATTAATCATTTTGTACAAGTGGTGTTTAATCGTACCACTATTATTAACAATTTAGTCTTAATGATAATAATGCCCCATGGTCTTTTCAAAAGATCATGGATGTCCATTATTATATCAACTTCCCTATGAACAACCTCCCTTTTATTGATAACTTCTTCAAGTATCATTTTTCCGATATGATTTCTAGTCCATACGTTTGAGTAAGAAGTATTAGACTTGTCCAAAATGCCTTCATTGACTAATCTATCAAAATTGATTTTAGTCATGACCTTAACTAGTGGAAGAATATATGAATGGATTGATGATTCCTCTTTCAATTTGTTCAATAAAACTTTGATGGGTCGAAATCTTCTATCACATTGTTATGTAAATTCAATGCATCACTAATTGGTTTTGATCCACATGTAAGAAAAATACACCATTGTTAGAATGCATAAATTAATTACACGGATAAAGATAAGTTGTCTGTGCAAACAAGAGCCGACTCCAGCTGACCCAACACATGCAGCTGTCCATTGCACCATCCACCATTAATGCTACAACTAACTTTGATCTAGAGTCTTTTGTCCATTTAATGTAAGTTTGGTTATAAATTAATACCGTTTTACCTAAAATGTAGTGTCTAAGAATATAAAGCTAAGCTAAACATTCAACAATACAAACTAGCTAAACACTTAGATTAGACTAAAAGAAAGTCACAAAAACAAGAATGCAAACCTCAAAGAAACACTCCAAAAGCCTTCTTGATCTTTAGATGTAGTCCAAAGGGTTGAATGTATGCTCAATCTTCAAAGGATGTGATTTGGGAATGATTTTGGCATTATAAGTTTGCTTTTGATGTTTTTGGCTCTCAAATGGGCATGGTAACAATGCATAAAAGGTGGATGAAAATGAAGGAAAAGGGCTTCCAATTTATAGGCAAAGAGGAGGGCAAATGGACGATCAAGATGCAAACTTGAGGAAGGGCCAAGATGCATTTGAGGGGGAACACATAGATTGTGCTTTCTCAAATGCATCTCATTGTGACAAGTGTTACAATGGGAGAGGTTGGAAGGAATGGGGGAATGTGATCATTTTGGGAGATGTGAGAGGGGACAAAGGTGTAAGAGAAGGATGAAGTGTGTAAGAGGGATGTAAAAGCATTTAAGGTTGACATGAGGTGAGGGAATTGGGGGATGTGAGGATGTGACATGAAGGTTGACTTGGTTGGGCTTAAGATTTCTTAATCCATGGATTATGATTGTGCAAATGTTTAGGGTGTGATTAGGCTTGGATTAGGAGGCAAGTGGGGAATGTAGGAGGATGTGATGGGAGGAGAGAGAATGAGTGGAGGGTTAGATTAGCTAATCATGGGTCATTAGCTAATTAAGGGTGATTAGTATGTGTGAAGGGATTGAGAGTTGAATTAAATATTTATTTAATTCAAGGTGAGAGGAAAATGATGTCTCATGAATTAATTTAATTAGATAAGTATATCCATTTAAATTAATAGAAGCATATGGGTTAATTAATTATAAAACTATAGGTTTGTCATATAGATAATTAATTGGACTATAGTTAATTAATTAAATTAATTAACTAGGGGGTGACATAAATTAATCAAATAATAATATTTAATTAATTAAATGTCCTAGAAGAAGACTAAATAGGATTACTAAATAATGTAATCAAATTTAGGTGTCTACATTTTGCCCCTCTTCGACATAGTGTTAAAAGAATGCTATTTCGAAGATGTTTTTAGCAATAATAGATGACATGAAGAACATACTAGGTAGCGAGAATTGCCCCAATTATGGGCCAAAAAGTTAGACAGGGTGATGCCCCCTCGAGAGGATGATGGGGAAAGAAAAAGGGGCCTGGGTGGTGTCTCAAAATGTTTAAAGGTGAAAAAGAAAAGGCGTGATGCAGGCGAAGAAGGGGTATAAATGAGGGAAAGAGAGGTGAAAAAGGCAATGAGAGACAAGATTTAGTGTGAGGGGAAGAAATGGGGGGTGAAAAGGCATCCGGGGGTGAAAATTAGGGCTTGGAAGGGCCTTAATAAGGGCCGAAGGGGGCAAAAATAGGTCATTTGCACACGGAGAGCTTAGAATTTGCAATTTTTGACCTTTGCTAAGCGAGGACGAGATGGCACAGAGGGGGCGACTGACTCACCGTTCGGACATCATGCAACATGTATGGTGGACTGGAGGGCTTGACTGAGAGGTAGGATTGAAAAACTTAGCTTTTCGTTGTGTTATTAGTGCATTTATTACATGTAGAGCGAAAACCTACATTCCCAAGAGCGCAGCCTTGGCGAGAACACGTTCCCGCAAAATCTGCTAGGGGAGGGGAAAATGGGATGGGCAAGGGTTTTTTGCGGGATCGTGAAAAATACGGGGATGGGGAGAAGCTTTTGCGGGACCGCGATCCCGCAAGGCACTCTTGCGGGATCGCGTTCCCGCAGCAGGAGACAATGGGGGGCCAAAAAAAGGCATTCCCGAGGGAGGGGGGAGTCAAGCAAGTGGCGCGGGAATGTGTTCTTGCATCACTGGGAGGGTGGCAGGATCGCGGGAAAGGAAGTCTCCATGGGAATGCAGGGAGGTGAATCTCCTGCGAGAATGCGGGGAGAACTAGACTTGCGGGAACGCCGGAAAAAAAGAGATTTCACGGGAATGTAGGAAGAAGAATTTAGGTTTTGGTATAGAAGAAAAAATGACATATTGGCTTGACTCGAATGCAGTGGTCCATGGATCGCTTGACGAGTCCGAAGCGACATGCGGCGGTTCTATTGATAGCTTAGCAATTTACTCTGACAGAGTGGGCGTGGGTGGATGTGCTCGGGTTGGGATATCTGGTGTAGATGCTGCAGAGGCAGACTTTCATGGCCTTGGTGAGAGTGCTTTGCGAGCGGTGGCACTTGGAGACAAGGATGTTTCATCTACCGATTGGGGAGATGATTGTGACCTTGGAGGATGTGTACCCCATCTTCCGGCTACCAGTCCGGGGTGCACCGATGGTGGCAGGGGTATACACATAGGTGCAAGTAGTGGCCCCACTACTAGGGCCAGGTGTAGCATCGATCCTATCACACGGACAACTACCTTTAGCACAACATGTGGCAGCAATGCTAGCGGTGCGACAAGTTCATTTCTATGTGTGTGGACTGGTGTCGAGTATATTGCCCCAAACATAGGATGGAGGAGCATGACACTGGCGCTAATTCCTAGGATTGTTCGCATTATCGATGCGGGGGTGCCAGCAGCATGGGGGACCCTTATGTTAGCGGAGATGTATAGGGACCTGCATCAGATTGTGTACCATGGCTTAGGGACGATGGGGAGGAGCTTCAATTTTGCCTCCCTCTTACAGGTATGGGCATGGGAGCACATAGATGTGATGCAGCCCTTAGGCCGAGTGGACAGACAGGCAAAGGAGCTGGCAATGTACAACTGGGGAGAGCTGGTGACATATCAGGGTGGTGGGGACACCGATTTTTGGCGGGAGATGCTAGATGGACTTTAGGATGGGATTACATGGCGCTTATACTTAGGACAAGCGCCATGGGCAGAGGATGTGTGGGAGTTTCCATATACTACACTATCGTCATTCATTATAGGTAGATGGGACTACATAGTGGAGCAGTATAGACCAGACAAGGTCAGCCGACAGTTCCATTTTAGGCAGGACATGCTTGGGCCAGAGTGGTGGTATCTGTGTGCCACATGAGAGAGGATTGTAGAGTTTGGGCCACCTCAGGACAAGGTGGGGTTGCTGGCTGAGTATCAGGCCATGCATCCATTTTAGTGGGATTGGGTGGGTGGTCTAGCAGATCCAAGTACTACACCTGCATATGTTGCATGGTTTTGGCCACCTAGGCTAGTAGGGAGATTGGGATTGCCGGATGGCGAGGGAGCCGCAACACCTATTTACAGAGGCCAAGGGTGGAGAGGCGGGAGGAGGAGAGGGGGGGGCAAAGGTGGAGATAGAGGGAGAGTTAAAGGCGGGGATAGAGGTGGGAGAGGAGGAGACGGAGACAGAGATGGAGATGGAGATGGTATGGATGTGGACGAGGGGGAGACAGAGGAGGGGATGGAGGAGGAGACGGAGGAGGGGGGGACAGGTACCCGCAGCCTAGGTACCTATAGGGCCATCACCATCGACCAGATTACCACCACTAGTAGGGCCACCACCACCATCAGGGCCACCCCCAGTAGTAGGAGTAGGATCATCTGGAGGAGGAGATGATATAGCAAGGCGTCTGGCCTCATTGCAGGCTGCATATGATCGGACGAGCTAGATGCTCTGAGATGTGCAAGGTGAGCAGGATGGTCAGAGGGGAGAGAGAGACAACTTGGTGGCGGAGAGGGATAACCTGATAGCGCAACTAGTGTAGTCCATATAGGAGGGCCTACTGACTATTGATGAGAGAGATCATCTATGGAGGGAGAGGGATGCACTGGTGGTAGAGAGGGACATGCTGAGAGTAGAGAGGGATGGTCTGCGGTCGGAGTGGGACCAGCTACAGGGGGAGAGGGAAATTACCACCCGGGGATCTCAGGAGTGGTTAGGGGAGGTATCTCACCTCTAGAGAGAGCTGATGAGGATGAGTGAGTAGATTGATTGGTAGAGGGGGATGTATCACGCAGTAGTGCCTCCAGAGTGACATCAGCATTATAGGCACCCCAGTCACTCAGTGGCCATAGGATCAGGGGCTAGTGGAGGTTTAGGCTCAGGGGCTAGTGGTAGTCAGAGGACAGGGGGCAGTACACCCATGATTGGCACCTCACAGCAGATAGGGCAGGGGAGCTGTCGGTTAGGCCACTCATAGAGTCAATAGTAGTCGGTCGATGGCTTGGTACAGATGGTAGAGGTTGAGGTGTCAGGTATAGGGACAGGGATGGAGATGGACATAGGGGCTGTATGAGTGTCCACAGAGGTGTAGAGGACAAGTACATAGGGCACAGTGGGCAGATCGATAATTTTACAGGTCCCAGCACTGGTGGACCCCTTGGATGGGGATGTTGATATGCAACCTCATTCAGGAGAGGCAGATAGGCAGTGATATGTTGCGTCCAGAGTTGTATTTTTGTATTTATTCATTAATGGAGGGCATAGTCCCTATGTATATGTCTATCGGTACTCTTGGACATGGACTGGGACATATATTATTCTTTTATTCTATGGGTGGGGATGTACTGTATTATTTGATGATTTATATATATGATGAGCTGGGTGGGATATGATGTGTAATGTATGGATGTAGGGATGCATATGATGTACTGACATGGGTGATGCAGGATGTGATGTTATTTTCTATATGTTGTGGGACTGACACATGTGTGATGCAGGATGTGAGGTTCTTATGTGATATGCTATATGATGCATGTATATGTGATGCATGTCCTGATGATTTGTGGATGCAGGATGTGATGTAATGCTTTTACATGGATGATTTATGTATGCTATGATGTAATGTGTTTTAACAATGCAAGATGAAAAAATGACTTTAACAATGCAAGATAACCAATAATGAACTAAAATGAACTAAATGAAAGATAATGAATGAACTTAAAATGAACTTTTAACAATGCAAGATAACAAAAATGAACTTGTGAATGAAATGAATGACAATAGATGCAACTAAGATGAACCGTAACAATACAAGATTAAAATGAACTTATGAATTAAATGGATGTAACTAAAATGAACCTTAACAATGCAAGATTAAAATAAACCTAAGATAATGAATCTAATGATATAAGATGAAACTGAAAATGAAATAACTATGCAAGATAAAAATGAACCTAAATGGATAATGAATCTAATGAAAGATGAAGCTAAAATGAACCCTAACTATGCAAGATGATAAATGATGGACTAAAATGAATGATAATGAATGAACCTAAGATGATTACCAATGCAAGAATAAAAGGAACCTAAATGGGTCAACAAATGCAAGATAAAAAATGGATCTAGATGGATTAATAATGCAAGATGAAAAAGAATGAATCTAAATGGATTAAGAATGCACCTAGGGTGAGGCAATGAATGTAATGAACTAAAATGAGGCAACACAATGCGACCTAGGATAGTGGTATGAAATGAGATGCTTGCGGGAAGGTGGAGGAAAAACATACGAATGCAAATGGAAGATTTAAGGGCGAGATATAAGGACAAGGCAGCCCAACATATCACTGCCTGACTGAACCCTCACTAAAGGGTGAAGAGACTGGTGTGGAGGGGATGACGGACAAGGGGGATTTACACAATCAAAATCCATGGGTTAGGAATGTGAGTTGGGGGGGGAATGGAGGGGATAGGTTTGCATCATGACGAAGCATAGATGAGGGAAACGATGGGTGAAAAAGGATGTGAGGGT
Source organism: Chamaecyparis obtusa (assembly GCA_027943335.1). Classification (NCBI taxonomy): domain Eukaryota; kingdom Viridiplantae; phylum Streptophyta; class Pinopsida; order Cupressales; family Cupressaceae; genus Chamaecyparis; species Chamaecyparis obtusa. Next base: position 185,664 of record BSBK01005535.1, read on the forward strand.
GATGCTCACGAGGGGATTTTGAGGATGATTTCTGAGATGGGATGATTGGTGGAGGATGAGTTTTATCAAAGCTTGAGCGTGGGGTATTCCGGAGGGGAATACCACCATGTAGTTTGAGCACTTAGTTTGATATAGCTATAGAAGGGACCAACCAAAGTTACTAGGAACTTGAGGTCACGTCACTAGCGTTGCATAGGATTGATGCGAAAAAGACATGCAGGGGTTGCCCCAACATCACACATGCACCCAAAGGGAAACATGGTGGAAACGATGCGAGGAAACCCACAAAAAAACAATATTTCCCAAGTGCACCAAGTAAGCTAAAATATCACTTGTGAACTGTGCAATGATTATGTTCGACTAACTCACAGGCAGAAACAAAAGAGTGCAAAATGACCTTGCCCCAGGAGACGTTGCGGTGACTTTGAGGAGGGAAACCAACTGATAAACTCAAGAAAACATCATAAAACTAAACTAATAAGACCAAAAGATGTCCTTTTCCAAAAGAGATCGACCGACTGTGAGTGTTGGGATTGAGGCCAGACATGAGGAAAGATGCATCCTACAAGGACCTGATTGGTGGGTTTGACTGCAAATTGAATTGGTGTTGGGCAAATGGCAACCTTTGGAGAATCACAGTGGCACAGGATACTTGTTGAGAAACTTTGCTAATTATTGGGGTCATGACAGGCCATGCATTTTGCGATCAAAAGGTACTACTGAGGACACATGGTGATATGTACAAAACCGGAGACACTATATACAACGGATATTTACAGAAGCTCAGGACCATTAGGAGAGGTCAAACAAGTGGAAAATATATACAAAATCAGTGTTATGAGGATGGGTCAGATTTTAGTATATATAGGAAGCTCAGGACGTGGGATAGTAGTTCTCTTTTGCTGTCGTAATAGGGACGACACCTTGGGAACAAGGGATGGGTGAAATGGGATGGTAAGCAATAGCAAGTGGGTTTTGGAGGTATGGTAGTTTGATAGATAATGATACGGTCCACTATGTGTGGTGTCTGTTTCTAGGTTTTCACCAACATACTTGCCCAAGATGCTTGTTTACCAGGTTTTCACCATTGAATGATTATTTCTCTTTACTTTTTTCCATTGATTTTTTTGATGATTTTTTTTTTTTGTATTTTTTTGTTTTTCTCTTTTTATGGATTTTTTTCAGGATCATATACATGGTTCAAGCATAGAACTGCTTCAAATGTATGGTATTGATGGGATCATTAAGGGGCTCCCCTTCTGGTGTGGATAATTGATAAGCTCTAGAGCCAAAACAAGTTGTTACCACATACAGACCTAACCAGGTGGGCTCAAACTTTCCTTTCTTCTCACGATTTGTCTGTACCTTTTGGTTTTATTTTAAGACCATGTCCCTTACTTGAAACTTTCGGGGGTACACCTTTTTATTGAAGCTCCGCTTGAGGCAGTTTTGGTACACGATGAGGTGATCATAGGCCTATTGCTGCTTTTCATCCAGTAGGTCTAGCTGAGTAAGATGTGCCACACAGTAGTCTTCATCTATGATGCAATTCTTCATGGACACATGCAGTGAAGGGATTTTGACCTCGATTGGCAGAACAACTTCAACACCATATACCAGGGAGTATGGGGTGGTGCCTGTGGGGGTATGAAATGCGGTGCGATAGGCCCAGAGGGTGGGATTGATTTGCAAATTCCAATCACGGCTAGAATCATTGATAGCTTTTTGTAGGATTTTCAGAATGGTTTTATTAGTTTCCTCCGCTTGGCCATTTCCTTGTGGGAAGTAGGGGCTAGAAAAACATTGGTAGATGTGGAATTGGTCACAATGTCCTTTGACGTATTGGTTTTCGAACGACGAGCCATGATCTGTGAAAATGGTGGAGGGGATGCCGAAATGATAGATGATATGGTAGAGGATGAATTTGGATATCTGGACACCTATGGTTAGATTCAGTGGTATGTCCTCGACCCACTTTGTGAAATACTCAGTGGTTGTTATTATGTACTTGTGTCTGTCAAAAGAATGAGGGGTGATCATGCCAACAAGGTCGAAACCCCAACACAAAAAAGGCCATGGGGATGCAATGGGCTGTAGATTTTGTGTCAGTGCATGGATCAAATTATCATGTTGTTGACATTGTAGGCACTTCTTTACAAACTAACAGGCGTCATGCTCCATTTTCGGCCAATAATACCCAACTCTAAGCAACTGCTTGGCAAGGATGCTGCCGCTCGTGTGGGTACCGCAAATTCCAGCGTGATCCTCCTGTAAAGCCAACCCGGCCTCATTTGAGTCTAGACATCGGGAGAGGACATTATGATACCCATGATGATATAGGGTGTTGGCTACAAGGGTGTAGTGGGAAGCTCTATGAATGAGGTTTTGGCATTGGGTGTTGGTGAGATGGGGAGATATGATACCATTTTTTAGATAAGCGTGGATGTCATGGTACCATGGGAATTGGGGACCAACCAGGACACATACCATGTCATAGTCAGCATTCTCATAAGTAGGCATGTGTAGTTGCTCAACTAGAAACTTATATTATGTAGCGTCATGGTTCCAATAGTGACCCGATTGTTGCCATAGCATCTACTGCCTTGTTCTAGAGTCTTGGGACTTGTGTGAACTGTATGCTAATAAAATGTTCTTTGAGTTTATCCACAAGCTCTTTGTAAGGTAATAGCTTGTCATCCTTTGTCTAAAATTCATCGAGGACCTATTTGATGATCAATTGAGAGTCTCTGAATACTTACAATTCTATGATATTCCAGTGGATAGCTATTTGGAGACCTGCGATGAGGGCCTCATATTCTGAGATATTATTTGTACATTGGAATCCCAATTTGAAGGATTTTGGGATGTAGTCACCTTGAGGGGTCACGAACAGTATCCATGCCCCTGATCTATGTGATGTGTATGAACCGTCAAAGTATAGCTTCCATTGAGGTTGTTCTTCGACCATGTAGAGATGCTCATCAAGGAATTCCATTACTAGGGGGTATGCATCCACCAGGGGTGCTTCAACGAGCTAGTCTACAATAACTTTTCCTTTGATGGCCTTTCGATCGACGTGTTGGATGTCAAATTCACTGAGAAGCATGACCCACTTTTCCATCCTTCCTGTGAGTGTGGTCCTTGAGAGGAGGTACTTGAGAGGGTTGACTTTTGATATTAGTTTCACTGTGTGGCTGAGCATATAGTGACGGAGCTTTTGAGTGGAAAATACCATAGATAAGCATGCTTTTTCCATGGGGGAGTATTTCAGCTCATAGCCAGCCAGTGTATGACTGATGTAGTACATAGCCCTCTCCTTTCCATTATCGTCGAGTTGTGCCAGGAGTGCCCCTAGTGCTGTCATTGTTTTTGATATGTACAAGATGAGGGGCCTACCTAGTGTTGGTGGAACAAGGATAGGTGAGTTTTCTAGGTATTCTTTGAGGTTCTCAAAATTGTACTGACAGATGGGGTCCCACTTAAAGCTGGTGTCCTTTCACAAAAGATGCATGAATGGTTAGCACTTGTCTGCTAGCTAGGAGATGAATCTCTGGACCGATTGCAACTTTCCTTGTAGGCTCCTCAGCTGTCTGAGTGTTCTGGGAGGAGGCATCTCTATAATGGCCTTTACCTTGTTTGGGTCAATCTCTATGCCTCGCCTGGATACAATGAACCCTAGAAGCTTTTCGGATGTGACACCAAAGACACATTTCTTTGGATTCAGCCTTAGACCATAATGATGTAGGTGATCCAGGACTTGCTCAAGGACATCAAAGTGTTCGTACCATGTCTTATATTTTTCCAAGATGTCGTCGACATAGTCCTCAAGGATCTTATGGATCATATCATGAAAAATTATGGTCATCACTCATTGGTATGTAGCTCCTGCGTTCTTGAGCCCAAATGGAATCATGTTGTAACAGAATGTGCCCCATGGTGTGGTGAAGGCTATCTTGTGTTGGTCTGCCTTGGTGATCCTAATCTGATTGTATCCTGAGAAGCCATCCATCAGTGATAGCATCTCGTGTCCTACTGTAAGGTCAACGATCATATCGATTTTGGGTAGCGGGAAATCATCCTTGGGACAAGCTTTGTTCAAATCCCTGAAGTCCGTGCAAATTATGATATCACCTGATGGCTTGAAAAATAGTACCATGTTGGAGATCCAGTCTAAATAATCAATGGCTCTAATTATCTTGGCTTGGAGAATTTTTTCAAGCTCTACTTTTACTAACAATGCCACTTTTGGATGCATTTTTCTCAGCTTCTATTTGACGGGTTTGGCATTTGGATCTACTGCTAGATGATGAACAAAAAGATCTAGATCAAGTTCAGGCATGTGGGCATATGACCACACAAAATTAATGATCGACTCTCGAAGGAGAGTTATGAGGACCGACTCTTCTTCTTCTTCTTTTTCTAGAGATTTTGCAATATAGGTGATTCTTGGGATTTCTTCTGTGCCCAAGTTGACTGGTTTGGTTTCCTCAATGACTACGGATGACGGATGATCGGGCGTGCCAAAATGTATTACCTAAAATGTAATGTCTAAGAATATAAATCTAAGCTAAACATTCAACAATACAAACTAGCTAAACACTTAGATTAGACTAAAAGAAAGCCACAAAAACAACAATGCAAACCTCAAAGAAACACTCCAAAAGCCTTCTTGATCTTTAGATGTAGTGCAAAGGGTTGAATGTATGCTCAAATTCTATGCTCAAGCTTCAAACGATGCGATTTGGGAATGATGTTGGCATTATAAGTTTTCTTTTAATGTTTTTGGCTCTCAAATGGGCATGGTAACAATGCATAAAAGGTGGATGAAAATGAAGGAAAAGGGCTTCCAATTTATAGGCAAAGGGGAGGGCAAATGGACGGTCAAGATGCAAACCTGAGGAAGGGCCAAGATGCATTTGAGGGGGAGCACATGGATTGTGCTTTCTCAAATGCATCTCATTGTGGCAAGTGTCACAATGGGAGAGGTTGGAAGGAATGAAGGAATGTGACCATTTTTGGAGATGTGAGAGGGGACAAAGGTGTAAGAGAAGGATGGAGTGTGTAAGAGGGATGTAAGAGTATTTAAGGTTGACATGAGGTGAGGGAATTGGGGGATGTGAGGATGTGACATGAGGGTTGACTTGGTTGGGCTTAAGATTTCTTAATCCATGGATTATGATTGTGCAAATGTTTAGGGTGTGATTAGGCTTGGATTAGGAGGCAAGTGGGGAATGTAGGAGGATGTGATGGGAGGAGAGAGAATGAGTGGAGGGTTAGATTAGCTAATCATGGGTCATTAGCTAATTAAGGGTGACTAGTATGTGTGAAGGGGTTGGGAGTTGAATTAAATATTTATTTAATTCAAGGTGAGAGGAAAATGAGGTCTCATGAATTAATATAATTAGATAAGTATATCTATTTAAATTAATAGAAGCATAGGGTTTAATTAATTATCAGACTATAGGTTTGTCATATAGATAATTAATTGGACTATAGTTAATTAATTAAATTAATTAACTAGGGGGTGACATAAATTAATCAAATAATAATATTTAATTAATTAGATGTCCTAGAAGAAGACTAAATAGGATTACTAAATAATGTAATCAAATGTAGGTGTCTACAAATACATTAGGCCTGTGATCAGTAGAGCCCATTAAACAGTCCCATAGTAGGTAATGATAATCATGCCATTGTCTCTCTTAGGAATAATGTATTCATACTAAGGATTACATTTTCCATCATGAAATGCATTTAGATTGTCAACCTAGGGACGTAGACTTGAAATGGGATAGCATAGTTTGTGCACTAAGTTCCTCAAAGATTCATACTACCTATGTTGTAGGAAGATAAAGTGCATGAAAGAAACCTATGCTATTGCTTCAAGAAAGTAAGCACACTTAACTACTTAATGAAATTACTGTAGAAAGCTTGTAAACTTATCCTAAGCTTGTTTAACAACTCAAAGTGTTCACCACATTTATTTGTGCAAGAGCTGTAGGAACATTCATAGTAGTTATTGTTCAGGCTTAGAATTGTCACCCCAACTCAGGCAATGGGGCTACACAAAAATTCCATCCCAACATGGAAACCTCCTCAAGTTGTGGGTGGACTCTGAGTTAGGAGGAGTCTTTGGATTCTAGGCTGGTTCCTATCAAATATGGAATATCACCTCTTGATTTGAAACTTAGGGGAAAAGGGAAAAAGGAAACTTTAAATTGAAAGTAGATAGGGGTGATACACCAAGAATAGATTCAATCTTTGTAGAAAGATAAAATATTAACTCTAACTCATATATGAAAATCTTGACACTTCAAATCTCTGCTCAACATATAGGCTAACATATTTCACTATTAGGGTTAGACCACAAATAGCTCAAATAGTCAATAGACATACGTTTTGCATACACGGTTTTGAATAATTGATCACCTTAAGAAGGAACATAGATGCACTCACTTCTCTTGGATAACAAATGAAAATAACACTTGTAAGTAAAGATGAAAACATGATCTTAAAATCAAAACTCCAAATGTATGAGCCAAAACACTTGCTTTATTTTCTCCAAAATCTGACAAAATGTGGTTACAAAATGGTCTCTAAAACATCTAGGAACAATAAGTTCACTATATGCCCTCTCTCCAAACTTTGCAACCCCTAAAACTGATCATAAAAATTAGTCTTATACTAAGCCCTAGCATCAAATCCAAAAATGCAAGCCCTTTACAAATTGCCCTAATTTGGCCAAAATTCGTGCCAAAATTCTAGCCTATGAAAACTCCACCATTAGTGCCCAAAATATTGACTTAAAATAAGGATTTGAAATCCTTTTACAATGTTTTGCCAATATTTAAATTATTTACATTATTTGAATAAAATTCAAAATCAAATAAAAAAATATCTAAAACCTCCTAAAACCCCTTAACTTAGGAATAAAACACTAAGTATATCAAAAATGCTAAGTGAGGAATGTCAAAATGACCACTCGACCCACTTGTAGCATAATGCAAAATAGAGGGGTGAGGTGGCACTGTTGGCAGTTTTCGAGACCTGCAGGAATGGACATCTTCATTGATGGCATTGAATGCCTTTTGCTTGGCAGACTCCAAATTCCTAAAACTCATTTCATTCTTGGACTTGGCATTTTTCTATCTCAACTTCGCAGAGAAGAAAGACAAATAACCCTAAAGAAACTCTACAAAAATTTCTCATGAAGCTCGGCTTCTCTATAGATGGAGCTCTCTGTTATGTCATTTTATTTCTCTGGCATGAAATCTACATTGAGAGCTTCATTCATAAAACTCAGGTTCATTGGAGTTTACTAGAGTCTTGATTCTGATTATTCTTTGCTCACTGTGTCCTCATCTTTTGAGCTCGGCCTTGAATGGAGTCTTCAAGCATGAGTCTAGATAGCTCTTGGCATTAACTGGTATGCAACCACATGTTTTCTTATGTGTGAATGTGGCTAAACATTTGAATTCATCTCTTACTTTGTGACTGACTACTCGGTTTCAATTTTCTTTCTTTGCCTTGACTGTGAATGAGCAGATCCCGGTTATGAATACATAGCCCTTGGCTATGAGTTGAGTTTGGAAGTTCGAGCATGGTCATGAATGATGGTGTGACTCAGCCTTGAGCTCTACCTTATCAATAGTCATGGCTTTGACTGTAGATTTATATTACATTTGAATATGTGTGAAGCCGCGACTGATGAATACGTTTCAAACTTGTGGGTCTTCGGCTGAAGCATACATTCAGTTCACAGCTTGACTATGATTTCCATTTGATCCTTTGTACATGGCCAAAACTTAGCATTATTTCCAACTTGGGATCCTAGGTATTTGATATAAGTCACGATTTGTTGTGACTATAGCTTCACTGTGACTATAGCCAAGACCCCATGCTTGACTTTCAATTTTATGGGCTCTTTGAACTATGACTTGAACTTCATCTCACTCTAAGTCATGGCTTGTGGGTGTTGAGCTATGGCTGTGACTTTTGAACTATTTCTCATTATAAGCCACGGTTGTGACTGGTGTGGCTTCTATTCATTTAATTGTATATATGAAGCTGTGACTTTAGAATGATTTTCGGCACATGGGTTGTGAACTAAAGCTCACATTCAGTCATGGCTTTGACTGGTGTATACCTTGGCTTCAACTAGTAAGTCCCTTCGATACTTTTCCACTGCAATTTTTTTTATGAAGCTTGAGTTTATTTACCACTCTTGACATGGGTTTCTCTACATATTTGGCAGTGCACTATTATGGATTCCCTTCAGTCTCCTTGACAAGGTTCATGCTGGGACTGAGATATGATTCTTGATCTTAACTAAGACATCTCTCAGTCTCAGCTTGAGACTCCTACCAAGATGCCTGGACTTTTATCAGCATATCATCAAGTGAAGATTCTCTGTAGTCTAGTTAGCAAAATCGAAGCTATGATTGAAATATGTCGAGGATGAATCAATTTTTTAAGCCATGACATCTTTCAGTCATAAGCTTCACGGATTTGCAAGCTGACTAAAACCATGACTGAAAGATAAACAACAAACATAAGCTACCTTTGCACATACAGATAAGTTCATTTTTAATCTTCATTTGTCTCATATTCTATCGGTAGCTTGTGTACATTTTTTTGTCTCTCTCTTTTTTGCTTATGCATTAAAGTTCCTGTAGCATAATCATTGTTTTAAATGTGAATTCCTTCAGCTGATTTTGATGAATTTGAAATTTAAATAAGGTTCAGCTGCAAATGTTTGATTGTTCCACATCTATTTTGTCACTGTTTTCAACCCACTATTGCTATAATTTTCTTTAACCCAAAACACAAGTCATACTGTATGTTGTAAAAGTCCTCATTTTTTATTGTGAAATATTGAACACCAGCACACTAGTTAGTTAAATGCAACATCCTTGTTTCATATCTTAGAACTTTTGCAGCAACATCTTTTTAAGTGCCCTCTTGATGACACAGTCACTATTTTACACCAGTCATTTATGCATTATATGAAACCATGTCTTCAAAAATCTCATTAACACTGATACAGTCATGGCACAAATTACCAAATATTGAATACAATTCTCCTTTGATGCTGAATTTGAATTCTTCAACAAGAATGCAATAAGATGTAAAAAAAAAGTTTGTATATTATCAATGAAGTTCGAGCACGGGCTCGTGACACTGAAAGATACATTTTGGTAAACATTTTATAATACTTTTAAATTTTGTAGCATTCTTTCTATAACCAGAAACAACAATGATATTTATTGAATTTGAAACAAAGATGTGAAATACCAGTAATCATGAAACTGCATTCTGGGATTTGATCTTGACTGTTTGAAACACCTTTGGCATTCTGCTTTGAAATTTTAGCTTGTTTTGCATTTCTTTTCTGTGACTGAATGTGAAAACCAGTCAGATGTAAATACTACAAAATATTATGTTAAGCTCTCAAACAACAACATTTTGAACTTGTTAGATTAGTGAACATAATAAACAATTTATAAAAATTCCAAAATGACACTTATGAATCAATATTCAGACCATTATGTTCACTAATCTACCAAGGTATTGCAACTTCTTAAAAAGGTTTCTTAGTTGGAAACACTAAGTCCCTTTAATTCAGATACCTGGTTAATAAAAAGGATAACATACACCAAAATGATCATTAATAGTAAAAGGTTTCATGTTTAGAAAACAAGTCGCTTTAATACTACCTTGCAGTGAGTGTGAATGTACATTTCCTTATTGCATTTAATCTACCAGATATATATGCAGCATTGAAAACTTGATTGTTACTGTGTGTTATTTGTTTTTCATGCATTGCTTAAATCCAACAGGATCTAACAACATTTTCTCTCTCATGCAGGAATAAACCCTAAAGACCTAAATGTAGTTGAGGACTTGGACTTGAGGACCTAGGACCTGACAGTCAACCATCTGACAACACACTTACAACAAGGCAATGCATGGGACCTCTATTCCATACTTCAATCATGTTTTCAATTCTACATGTGTACTCTATTGTTGATATGAAATATGAAATATGAAAAGGCACTTGTATACTACATTTAGTTTGAATGCACAATGTAATGATCAGTTATGAATTTTAAAATTTGAAAAGTGATCAATACTTAGAGTACAATAATGAAATCTAAAAATGAATGCAATAATGATATGTCAATTAACAAAACCTGGAAGGTAGTATTAATTGGACCTTCAAATGTGCAATCTTTACCTATTTATGCTTATTGTGTTGTATGCTGTAATTTTGAGTAATAGTAATGTTGCAGGAGTAAAATAGTAACTTCTACTTGAAAGCACGGAAAATGTAGAAAGCAATTCTACTCTATCCTAATCTACTCCACCTCCCAAGTGGCGCCCCTTGGTTGGCTTTTGCTAACTACTAACACAAAAGATACTTCAAAATCACTCTTTCATTATATTCTCATAAACTGATTACATAGTAATTGAACAATACATGAAGAAAAGAAAAGAGTAACTCTATTACGCTAAACACAACATTTGAATATATTTTCTCATTACCTAATTAAAACCAATCAAATCTCTTTATATAGAGGGTTGACGCTTATTGAAAGCATGAAATTAAGTCTGACTAAATCTCGCCATAGAAGGAGGAAATATAACAACCACGACATATTACAATAAAGTGCAAATAACATAATAACAAGCACTGAGGAAATATAGCAGAGCTGTTTCCTATATTCTTTGTAATGATGGCTCCTTTCTAGTAGTAGCATGATCCTGTTAATATGCAGAGATGAAAACATAACACTAAAAATTTATCTAACATTGAGGTGAGGCAATAATAAGAACTTAAATTCATACCTCTCACTACCAGGATAGAAATCAAGCAACTCTCTTTTCCAATCTCCGCAAAATGAATTCCTCCGCCAAAATTTTCATAACAAAAATCTTCTTCACGCTTCCTAACCTAGAACCAAATCCCAGACTTCTGTAAAGATGAATTGAAAATGCTAAATATTCCCCCCAAATAGAATGAAAACCCAGGCCATAAAATTTACATCACTGCAAAAATTCCCCATGCATGGAAAGAGATTTTGACCACAATCCAGTGTCAACAGAGAGGCCCACTACCATTACCAAAATTAATCCTTATATAAATATTTCTATCCCTAGATTGGTGTCACTTAATTATCCATGATTCTATATTAAACTGAAGGGAGACCCTTTTCAAGGCCCGTTTGGGTGCTGGAATACCAAATGCCAATTCCAGTCAATTCTGGAAGATGTTGTAATTATGGAAGATACAAATCCTGAAAATGATTTCCAAAATATGGGCTAACCCGTTTGGTTCACCCGGAAGATGACTAAGAAGATGCATAAGGAATTTTAATTCTTTATTTTAATTTCTTTAAATATGGTGTGTATATGTCTATATATATACACACATACATGTATGTATATATACACATATACACATATGTCTATATACACACATACACACATGTATACACTTATGCACACATGTGTATATATACACACACATACACATGTGTGTACATGTGTGTGTATACACACATATATAGACACGTGTGTTTATATTTACACATGTGTGTATATATACACATGTATACACATAGACACACATGTGTATATATACACAAATACACACATGTATGTATATACATATACACACGTTTGTGTATATATACATACATATACACATGTGTGTGTATATATACACATATGTATGTATATACACACATGTGTATATATACATCCTTATAGCAATATAATATACATCCTTATAGTCACGTATCCCACAAAATATTAAATTTGGTTTTATAAAAATTGGAATTGGAATTGGAATTGGAATTCAAAATTCCAATTCCATTTTTTTGGATGGACACAAACATGGAATTGACATTATCCAAAAATCCAATTCTGGAATATCCAATCTAATTCCAACACCCAAACAGGCCCAAAAAATGAATTTAGTTCAAAATATAAGTATTGTGTCTATTAGGGCCCATTTGGTTGCGGGAATTAGGAAATGCTGGATTTGATCAAATGCTGGAAATGGTCAAATCATGGATTTGATAATTCGGTTTTTCATTTCCAGATTATGTTTGGTTCCACTTTTTGAAACTGGAATTGGAATTTGAGTGTATATGTATGTATGTATGTATGTATATATATATATATATATATATATATATATATATATATATATATATATATATATATATATATATATATATATATATATATATATATATATATATATATATATATATATATATATATATATATATATATATATATATATATATATATATATATATATATATATATATAAAATTGTTTTAATGTTTTTGAATTTAATAATTCATTTTTATTAATTTTTTTTTAATTTAATTTTATATAGAAAATCGAAGCGAAGTTTAAAGGAATTTAATTTACGTCAAATAGCAAGGTAAGGTCATGGGTAGAAAGTGAAGTTTAAATGAATTTTCACTTTATTCATGTACGTCAACAAACCTAACCTGAATGCGCTTCGTGTCATTGCAACCTATGTGAATGAAAATCAGAAAATGGAATCACAAACCATTTTAGGTAGCCAAAGTTGGAGGCAGGTAACCAAGTTACAATCACTGATCACAACCAAAATTTTATAAAAAAATTTGACAAAAAAATTGGAAAATAAATTTGAGAAAAAATTCAAAAAATTCAAAAATCAATTTTGAAAAAAAAAAATTCGACAAAATTGGAATAAATAACAAAGTTACAAACCACCCAAACAAATAAAAAATAAATTAAATCCCTCCGCACACAAATAAAAAATTAAAAAATTAAGTGGTAGACATGAAATTTTTTTAAAAATTCTTTGCCCCCAATTCTAATTCCAATTCCACCTTTTCAAGTGGAAGATGTAAATGCTCATTTTGGGCCAAAATGACATTTACATCTTCCTATTCTATTTTCATATTGCACTCCCAAACTCAGGATTCGATGAAATCGCAAATGCCAATTCCAGGCTAATTCCCGCAACCAAACAGACCCTTAATTTCTTACAAAATAAGATATATCTCAACATTTAGAATAGTCTTTATGATTCTAGTCACAATACATTCATATTTAGTTGTCAAAGCCATTCAATATTAAAAACGGATATAATATAATGTTATTATTATTATAATTATCTCAATGATAATTTAAGTTCAATTAATCAGGTATAGTAATATATTAATTTAACTGGATTAGATTCACTTCTCTTTAACCAACTCGAGTTAATAAAAAGTAATCAGAGACTAATGGATCACATTAAATAATATAATATTCATCTTGATAAACCATAATATTAAAATCAATAGGGTCAGAACCACGGGATTAGTTTAGCTAACACATGTTCCATACATATATATCTCCCAACATTAATGAAAACTTAATCAAAATAATAATAATATCGTTAATCATATTATTATTGTTATTTTAATAATAATTTTGTAATAAATATAAATGTCACAATATCAGTCCTTATTAAAGTTTTGTTAATTTTATTACCTAATTAAATTAGGTTTACTTTATTTTAATAGTATAATTGACAACGTTTCCTTTAACGCTTATTGCTTTTACGATTACTAATTGCTCAATTTTTGCACTTATGACACACAACAGAACATGAAGTACAATCGAAGGCACATACAACCAAGATACGAAACAAAGGCAAAGACAAAGACATGAAGCACAAGGCCAAAGAATGCAACATAAAACAAAGTGAAATACCAAACCAAAATCGAACGGGCAATGTGGGACTGAAATCCATCTCCTTCAACAACTAGTTTCCACCAAATGGAAGTGCACTCAATCCTACCAATTCAAGGGAGATGTTGCCTAGTACCTGCAGTTGCATCACAGGGATGAGACATACATATATAGACATACAATAGAAAGAAAGGAGAGGGAGCGCGACATTGTGTGGATCTCTTGAAGAAGTAACTACAACTGCCTCCCCTCATCCTATAGACACGCCAAACAAGATGCATCATAAACAGTAATCCAAGTGGTTAGTCTTGCTAGTACATCGATAATCATAATTACATAATTATAATAAAAACATATAATCATCCTCCATGAAAATACAAAAAAAATGTATGAACATGACCAAACATGTACATATATCATATAAAAGTACTAAATCCATAGGCACATGAAGGCATAGCATCATAGAGAAACCATATCCATGGTCATCAAGTATCTCGAGTAACAAAACAATAACTATGTCTAAAAGTAGAAATATCATCAACATAATTGAAACATCCATAGGAGTATCTAGGTATCATCGATACGAGTATCATATCAAGTCCACAACAAAAACCAAAAATGATACTAAATACCAAAATAAATGTATCGATGTGGAGGGACACTTCATAACATTTCTCAATTACATTACTAAGATCATAAAAGTGAGATTAACTTTGATCTATAACCTAAATCCTCTAAGGTTCCCTAATGTGGCTACTTAAGAAACATAACTACAACATCATCTAATTAACTATATGTACCATCATAAAAATTTAGCATCCGTAATTGGATACTTTATTAGGACCTATTACACCCCATTTTGGTGATTTCAAGGTCTAAATGCCTATTATGCTTGATCCTGACAACTTGTTCTTCTCCACCCCGCATCTTTTCACCTATCTCAAAATCTCATTAAAATTTTGGCCCATTCTCCAATGTATAGAATGCCAATGACATTCTCTCCTTAAGAATTGGGGCCCAAATTTGGCGCAAGGATTGATGTTGGGGTATTATCGAGAGTTTAATCTATTGGTCAGCTTGGATTATTGATAGGGAGGTCTTTTTCTAACTAGTCCTAGTCCTCTTAGGACTTACTGTAGGCCTTCTCTTGACCTATTCTAGGGTTCTCTTAGACCCTATTCTCTGAGGGATTCTTGACAAGCTCCTCCTCTTCACTAAACCTCACTACCAAGAAGTATATCCCTTGTCCTTATTCTCCTTCACATGAACTCAACCAAGGAGTTCATCTTCTTACCAAACAAATTGCTCCAGATTTGCAAATATGTTAGAAGGCTCCTCTTTCTATTTGTTTGACTACTTTTGAGGTGCTCCACCATTCTACTATCTTCCCTCACAAGTCGATCTCCAAAAACTAGGCCTAAAGCCTATTAGGTCCTTGTAGGTCTCCCAACTCAATTTTCAAGGTATAACTCAACAACTTCCCAAATAAGTTGCCAAAATAATCACATATTCTGACACCCTTTTCAAATTTCTCATGGATTCTCAACTCCTTGGGTCCTCAAGGCATCTATATTGTACCTTCCTACAATCAAGCCTATTTTCTAGGCCTAATTAGGTCTCACTAGTTTTCAGTGAGGGTTTGATGTTTACACCTCTTGCTGGATTGGTCAACGGATCTCCTTCTTTGGATTGATTCTTTGATCACTAAATATCACTATTCTACAATTGGATTGACTTCTTCAATCCCCGAGCCTTCTCTCATTTGCTGGATCAATGTCAAGCTCACTAACCGGGCATGGTCTAGCTCACCTAGGGCTTGACCCCAAAATTCTTTCCACTGCAAACTTGGTCATAGAAATACATATTTACAAGGTATATACAATTCCCTAACATATTCTAGAATGCCATATATTCTTTCCATGGTAATTCATGTTAGAGCCATTTTATTAACCTCCACTCTAAATACACTAGCAAACTAGTCACAGAGGAGGATTTTATTCACACAACAAAAGGAAACCTAGCTAATCAAACCAAAGAAAAAAACAACTTAGGAAACCATAAAGAATAGTTACATGCAAATTAAATGCTCTGGTCTAATCCATTTCTGAAGGATAGTCGAGATTCTATTCACTGTCACGCTGCTACAGTCACACCAGTCTATTACAAAATGAAAACTAAACTATTTTTTGAGATCCAACCCTATGTTTTGGTCGAAAAACATCATATATAGGTTCAGAAAACCTAGCTAGGTTGGTTAGAAACCCCTAACTACCTCTGGCTCTCGGACAACCACTTTGATAAAATGTTGCCATGACAACTTTTACATCTTTTATGACAACTTTTACTAAGTCATCCCAACAGGTCTCAAATGACCTCTAAGGCTAAATTATGACTCATGGTACCTTTACTTCACTCATTTCCCCATTTTCCATAGTCAAACCTATGCTTTGATTGATTGGCATATACAAATGGCATACAAGCCAATCTCCTTACGTCCACTCAAATCTAGTAAAGCCTTAACTAAGACTATTAGTAACCATCCTAAACACCTTGGATCTCTACACACACACACACTAGGGACTAAACTAATTCCTTATTGGACAATGACTTGGCTAAGGTCACTTCAAGCCAAAACTAGGAGTTAGGTTGGCCAAGAACCTAGGGGCTCTTGCACCATACCCCCCTGCAAAAAGAAGCTAAGTGCCATTAGGAGACAAGAGTGCCAAATCAATTCCTAGCTTCTTGAAACTTTTCTCTTCAATCCATTGAGCCTTTGATTTAGGTAGAGACTTCCACTTCATAAGGTTCTCCATGTAGACCCCATGCCTAGTTTGTTTCTTCACCCTTGAGTCTAGTATCTTCTCAGCTTGAGGCTTCACTTGAATTGGTATTTTGAGGTCTTTGACATCATCATGGATATCTGGACTATGATCTTCTTATTTCACATCAGGTCCTTTATATCTAATCAAATCTTGAACATTAAAAATCAGAGATATAGACAGGTCACTAGGCAGGCCTATTTTGTATGCATTTGAGCCATACTTGGCTAGAACCTTACATGGTCCAACTCTTCTCATTTGGAGCTTGTTGGGTATGCCCTTCTGAAGCATTTACTTATTGAGGTGTTCCATCACCCAATCAACCTACCTCAAACTGCAAATCCTTTCTCCTTTCATCAACTATAGCCTTCACTTTTTGATTGGCCTCTACCAATGTCCTCCTTACCTATTCATGTACCTCTTGCATAGATTGAGAAAAGTCATCAGCATGACCACTCACTCCCCCTTGAGTACCTAGTTCTCTGAGTTCACACACACCTCTTGGGTACATGCCATACACCACTTCAAATTTTCTCTTTCTAGTAGACCTGTTTATGTTGTCATTGTAAACAAATCTAGCTTGTGGTAACACTTGGTCCCACAATTGTCCATACTCCTTTGTAAGACATATTAAGAGGTTTCCCAACACTCTATTTATCACCTATGTTTGGCCATCCATTTGAGGATGATAGGCTAAGCCAAATGCAAGGTTGGTTCATAGTCTCTTCCACAAAGTCTTCCAAAAGTGCCCCATAAACTTGACATCCCTATCTAACATAATACTGATTGGTAGGCCATGAATCCTTACCGCTTCCTTGAAGAATAGATGTGCTATAAAGCTGGCATCATGTGTGGTCTTACATGGTATGAAATGGCTCATTTTACTAAATCTATCATCCACCACATAGACACTATCAAAACTAGTAGTAGTCTTAGGCAAGCCTACTATAAAATCCATACTTAGACACTCGCATGGCCTATTAGGGATTGGTAAATGCTGATATAACCCTACATTGGTAGATGTGCCTTTAGCTTTTTTGCAAACAATACATTTCTCTACATAACTCCTAACATCTCTTGGCATCTTGGGCCAATAGTAAAACCTCTGGACTAGGTCCAATGCCTTATTCAAGCCAAAGTGTCCACTAAGGCTCCCATTGTGCTTTTATTGTACAAGGTTCTCTCTCATTGAACCTTTGGGTACACATAGTTGGTTACCCTTGAATAAGAAACCATTCTACAATGTTTAGTTAGAAAACTCACTATGAAAGTGATTCTCAAAGTCATTACATACCTTATATGCCTTGGAGAAGTCCTCATCCTCGTAAAGTTCTTTAAATCCTTCTACACCAATACTTTGAAGCTGGATTTCTTGGACAGTCAGCAACCTTCAGCTTAATGCATCAGCTACATTATTGTTAAGAACCTTCTTATGTTTAATGGTAAAGGTATAGGCTTGGAGAAACTCCATCCACTTGATGTGCCTATGACTTAGCTTGTCTCGAGTGTTGATATAGCTTAATGCTTGATTATCTATATAGACTACAAATTCCTTAGGCAATAGGTAGTGCCTCCACTTATTAAGTACTTGGATCAATGTATAGAGCTCCAAATCATATGAGGAATACCTTGATTTAGCCTCATTCAATCTCTCACTAAAAAATGCAACCGTTCTTCCTTCTTGGTTCAAGACTGCTCCCACTACTATGTTACTTGCATCACATTCAACTATAAATAGCTTGTCAAAGCTTGGTAGTACTAGGATAGGTTGAGTTTCCACTCTATGCTTCCATTTTTCAAACCCTTCTTGAGCTACTTTTTTCCACACAAACTTGGTCTTAGCTCCTCCTTTGATAGTATTGAGCATAGGTGCACATATCTCACTAAATCCTCTTATGAACCTCCTATAGAACTGAGCTAATCCATGGAAGCTCCTCACTTCTGTCCCTATTTTAGGAGTGGGACAACTTAGTATGGCTTCCAATTTACTTGGATCCATCTTAAAGTCAACTTGAGACACCACAAAGCCTAGGTAGACTAGTTCTTGTTTGAGGAATTCACTCTTGTCTAGATTGATGGCTAGTGTCTCCTCATGTAACCTTCTTAGGTTAACCTCTAGGTGCTGCATGTGTTCCTCCTTGATTTTGCTAAAGATGAGAATGTCATCTAGGTACACCACAACAAACCTACCTATGTAATCCTTTAGGACCTCATTCATTAACCTCATGAATGTACTAGGTGCATTTGTAAGCCCAAAGGGCATAACTAACCATTCATAAAGACCCTCATTAGTTTTGAAGGCTGACTTCCACTCATCCCCTTCCTTCATCCTAATTTGGTGATACCCACTTTTAAGATCAATTTTGGTGAAGTATTGAGACCCCCCAAGACAATCCATAAGGTCTTCTATCCTAGGGATAGGAAACCTATATCTAATGGTCATCCTATTGATTTTCCTAGAATCAGTACATAACCTCCACTTACCTCCCTTATTTGGTGCCAAAACCACTAGGACAACACATGGGCTAATGCTCTTTCTTATCAACCCTTCATCAAGAAGTTCTTGAATCTGCCTTGCAATTTCTTTGTTATGGTCCAAGGTCACTTTATATGCTACTTTGTTAGGCAAGGATGCTCTAGGTACAAAGTCAATTTGATGAATGATTTCTCTTTGAGGAGGAAGAGTAGCTGGTTTCTCATCACTTATTATGTCTTTAAACTAATCCAATAGATGTTGCACTTCTTTTGGCAATGTAGGGTGTAGTACCTTGGTCTCTTCCTTGGGTTTTAGGACTATGGATAGTCCAAATCCTTCCTCTTCCTTGAGTTCATGAAAGAACTCCTTCCCACTCATCAAAAGTATATTAGGATCACTTGAACTTGAAACTCCTTCCTCCACAAGTGATTGTATTTTATAGGTCACTCCATCTTTCTTGAAGTTGTAGATATTCTTCTTCCCATGGTAGACTACATTCTGGTCATATTTCCATGGCCTTCCTAACAGAAAATGACATGCATCCATTGGTAGGATGTCACATAACATCTTGTCTTGATAACCACCTATCATGAACTCCACCCACACTTGTTCATTCACTAGAATATTCTACCCATTGTTTAACCAAGTCACCTTGTAAGGATGTGTATGAGGTATCCTTTCAAGTTTTAGCTTTTGGACTTCTTTGAGATTATGTTATCAGTTGAACTTGAATCAATGATAACTTTACAAACTTTTCCAAGGATCTTGCATTTGATCCTAAAGAGAGCCCTCCTATGCTTAGGTTCCTCCTTGACTGGTTCCTTGAGTAGAACCCTCCTAAACATGAGGTTCTCACCATGTTCTGAATCCAAACTAACCTTAGGTGACTTCACACTACTCACTTCCTCTTGTGCATAAGCTATCTTCTTCTCCCCTTGTGAGCTTGAAGCTTTGTCAGGGCACCTATAGGCGGGGTGGCCTAGTTGTCCACAATTGTAGCACTTCATGCTTGCAAAGTGTGACCCTCTACTGAAACTACTTGATCTGCCTCTTCCACTTTGGAATCCTCTACCTCTTCCATAATTCCCTCTTCCACTTGGCTCACTGATTTTCTCAACCAGCTTAGAGTCTCCTTGACTTCTTGGCTCATTACTTCTACCACCATAGCCACCTTTATGTCCTCTATAATCTCTCCCTCTACCTCTACCCCTTGGGTTAGAGTCTTACTTCTTTTTCTTCTCTTCTACCTTAAGTGTTAATTGAAAGCACTTGTGGATAGTAGTAGGAGTCCACTAACTAATCTCTTCTTGGATACTCCACCTTAATCCACCCAAGTATCTAGCAACCCAGATACTCTCCTCTTATTGAACTTTGGACCTCAAAAAGAGTTTTTGAAACTCCTCAATGTAAGAGGCCACATCCATCTCCTTTTGTATGAGATTTTGCCTCTTCTTATGCATTTGGATCTCATGATCCTCTTGTAGGTAATTATCCTTGATCTTTGTGACCATAGCTCTCCAATTTTCTATAGGTCTTTTCCCCACTCTTTCCCTCTCTTCTTGAAGGAACTTCCACCATGTTAGGGCTGGTCCCCTTAGCCTTGATTTGGAAACCTTCACCCTTTGTGCCTTTGACACACCTTCACACTCAAAGTGATTCTCCATCCCTTCAATCCACTCCATAACTAGCTCTGAATCCATCTTGATGGTGAATAGGGGTATCCCCTCAAGTTCTTTGCCTCCCAATGCCTTGATGGCTTTTAGGAAAGGTTCCTCTTATATAGGTGGGTATGGTTCAGGGATGTAATCTTCATCAGCTATTGCTTTACCTTTGTCATCTTCAACTGCCATCTTCTCCTTCATTTTACCAGTGGTCTCTACCACTTCATCAAGCTTATCTTTCAAAGCTTCAACAATCTCCTCTAGGATCCTATTTATTTCTTTTTGTTAAACCACTTCTCTAGCCAATTCAGCATTGGTCAGCATAGTGTTATCCCCAATGGATTCACTTATTTATGACATACACTTTCCACTTCCCAAGCCTTTCAAATGCTCTGATACCAATTTGATAGGGAGGTCTTTTGCTAACTAGTCCTATTCCTCTTAGGACTTACTCTAGGACTTATCTCAACCTATTCTAGGGTCTTAGACCCTATTCTCTGGGGGATTCTTGAAAATCTCCTCCTCTTCACTAGACCTCACTACCAAGAAGTATTTCCCTTCCTTGTCCTTATTCTCCTTCACATGAACTCAACCAAGGAGTTCATCCTCTTACCAAACAAATTTCTCTAGCTTTGCAAATATGTTAGAAGGCTCCTCTCTCTATTTGTTTGACTACTTTTGAGGTGCTCCACCATTCTACTATCTTCCCTCACAAGTTGATCTCCAAAAACTAGGCCTAAAGCCTATTAGGTCCTTGTAGGTCTCCCAACTCAATTTTTAGGGTATAACTCAAAAAATTCCCAAACAAGTTGCCAAACTAATCACATATTCTGACACCCTTTTCAAAGTTCGCATGGATTCTCAACTCCTTGGGTCCTCAAGGCATCCGTACTATACCTTCCTATAATCAAGCCTATTTTCTAGGCATAATTAGGTCTCACTGGTTTTCATTGAGGGTTTGATGTTTACACCTCTTGCTAGATTGGTCAAAGTCTCTCCTTAGGATTGAGTCTTTGATCACTAAACATCACTATTCTACAATTGGATTGACTTCTTCAATCCTCGAGCCTTCTCTCATTTGTTGGATCAATGTCAAGCTCACTAACCGGGCATGCTCTGGCTCGCCTAGGGCTTGGCCCCAAAATTATTTCCACTGCAGACCTAGTCATACAAATACATGTTTACAAGGTATACACAATTCCCTAACATATTCCAGAAGGTCATATAGTTCCTTCCATGGAAATTCATGTTAGAGCCATTTTATTAACCTCCACTCTTAATACACTAGCAAACTGGTCACAGAGGGGGATTTTATTCACACAACAATTGGAAACCTAGATAATCAAACCAAAGCACAAAAAAACTTAGGAAACCATAAATAAAAATTACATGCAAAGAAAATTCTATAGTCTAATCCATTTATGAAGGATAGTCGAGCTTCTATTCACTGTCACGCTGCTACAGTCACACCAATCTATTACAAAATGAAAACTAAACTATTTTATGAGATCCAAACCTATGTTTTGATCAGAAAATGTCATATATAGGTTTAGACAACTGAGCTAGGTCAGTTAGAAACCCCTAAATACCTCTAGCTCTTGGACAACCACTTTGACAAAATGTTGTCATGACAACTTTACAAAATTGCAAAGTTGTCATTGACAGCTTTTACATCTTTTATGACAACTTTAACTAAGCCATCCCAATAGGTCTCAAATGACCTCTAAGGCTAAATTATGACTCCTAGGATGTTTACTTCACTCATTTCTCTATTTTCCATAGTCAAACCTATGCTTTGACTGACTGGCATATACAAATGACACACAAGCCAAACTCCTTAGGTCCACTCAAATCTAGTAAAGCCTTAACTAAGAATATTATTAACCATCCTAAGCACCTTGGATCTCTAAAAACACACACACTAGGGACTAAAATAAGTCCTTATTAGACAGTGACTTGGCTAAGGTCACTACAAGCCAAAACTAGGAGTTAGATTGGCCAAGAACCTAGGGGCTCCTGCAACAATTATTTTTTAATCCTAAAATGATGGATTGAGTATAAAATACCCCCATCTCTCCTTATTTTTCATATGATAACTCTAATCAAGCATTTTCAATCAAGCTATCAAGGTTTTTAAGAAATTAAGCAATTGGATTCAAGATTTGAAGGAAAGCATCCAAGATCAAGTTCTCCAAGTCTCCAATTCTTCAAGATAATTTAAATCAAAGGAAATATTCTCTAATTGAATCAAGTTTCTTTCCCATGATCTGGCCAAGTAGAGGAATTCTCAATCAAGCAAGAAGATCCTTCCTTCCACTCTCATTCTCTCTCTTTCATTGCAAGCAAACATCAAGCATCTCTACATTCAAGATCTTGTAGTGGAATTCATATATCTATGTATTTGTGAGGTAATCCATCATTCTACATCACATTACAAGGTCAACTCTTTGGATTTTAAGCACATTCAAGTGTCTTCATGGGTATGAACAATTTCTACATCCATTCATGAAGGTTTTATGCAAGGTGAATCAAACATTTACCTTTTTACATACTTTCCTTTATACAATATCTTTCCATTTTCAAGGTTGATTCCTAAATAAGGGTTTGACCAAGGCAAACCCCTTTAGAAAAAAAATTTCCATTTTTTCTTGTGTAGGACTAGGTTATGGAGCCATCAAATAAAATTTGGGAAGATCAGACACAGTCAGAGGATCCCAGAAAAAATTAGCCAAAATCGCTACGTTACAGGTGCAAAACACCATTGGCATCCTTTCTGAGGTACAGGACAAGTTCCCACCCTTTCCCCTATATTTTCAGCTCATATTTCACACACAAATCAGATATGTGCTCTAGTTTGTGTTTCTTTATATTTTAGCTCTCTGTCAGTCAGTACCAATCTGTTATTTCCTATTTTTTAGTAACTTGTCTAATTAATCATTTACATCATATCATTGTATCATTTTCATTTTCATCATTACATATTTTAGAAAAGTATCATTGTCATAATTAGTGTTTGGGTTTCCTCTTGAATCTAGTGGGGCATCTTCCTTCTAAAATTTGCAATTTGTGATAAAGAGAAGTGAATTACCTATTTGCATTGCTTCCCTCTTCACCCTATACATTTTTGGTTTACCCAACTCATTACATTTAAATATAAATTTTATATCTAGATGTCCTTGTATGCATTTCATCCTCTTTGTGTACCTAGATCTAGTTTACATGTTCTTTATATTAGATCTTTCTATATTTGATGGTTAGATTTTCTTTTCATTAACTGATATTTTTATTAAGTTTAATTTCATATCTCTTTATATTTACATTAGATCTATCTTTCTTTCACTCTCTTATGTATTAGTGTCATTACCTTGAGTCCTACTTATAGTATTCCAATTAGGAGAAGTCATAGATTTATGGGTTCCTTTGATCTCATATATTCTATTTTTCTTAGAAATCTTGATGAGACCAACATGCCTACCAATGGCATTACTCCTATTATTGAGGATAACTCTTCCCTTGATGAGGATGGGGCCTTAAGAGTCCCTCCTATACAATTTCAAAAACTTTCCCACGAATCTAAAAAAATTGAGCAATGGTTAGGACACGACGACCCTAGGTCATATCCATTATACAAGGTTTGAGGAAGATAATTCAAATGATGAAAATGGTGTTCATATCTTGCATACTATCTCTCATCTTGTTGATAACAATGTCAAGCCTATTACAAATTGTGCTCAAGATCTAGATTTCATTCCACCTTCCACTAATGTTGAGACCTCTATGCCTATTTCTACCTTGATTCCGAGTGTGTCCACTTATGCTCCACCCATCATCACTACTTCCATTCAAAATCTCAATCCTACACGTGTTAGCATTCCAAATCCTATTGTTCCCATTATTCCTTCAAATGTTCTATGTGTTTCTTTACCTTCATCAATGACCACTTACAATAGTGTTCCTTTTTCATACTTTATTATTCCTTACATTTTTCATAGTGGTCCAAACATTTCACACATATCTCCTACCACTCTTTCTACCGATTCTACTATTAGTAGCTTGGCTCAAACCGTATCTTCCTTATAACAACAAATTACTTCTGTAACCCAATCCAAGTTCAACATTCATACTTGTAACATTACTAGTCCTTTGTCCTTGGATATCATCAATTTTGTCATACCTCAATACATGGAAATTCCTCACCTAGAGACTTATTATAGTAAAGGTGATCATTTGACCCATGTCAAAACCTTTCAAACATTGTGTAGTGATTTATCTCATGATTGTAGGTTCATTGAAAAATTGGTTACTAGAACCTTTCAATACAAAGCCTTGCAAATGGTATTGTTCTTTGCCTCCTTATTTTATTGATTCCTTTAAAAATATTTCTAATGCTTTTATCCAACCATTTCAAAACAATATTGGTCCTAAGATTCCTTTGGCTAATTTAATGCATTGTAAACAAGGTATTAAAGAAAAAGTGATTGATTTCATTGGTATATTTAAGCATTTTCATAGTCATATTTCTTATCTTGTGCATGATATTGATGTGCAATGTATTTTCACTTCTAATTTACAAAAAAGATATTAGAGATAAGATTTCGCTTTCTAAATTTTCTTCTTTTACTCAATTGTGTGTAGTGCTTCATAATTACCAACTTCAAGTGAGTCATTTTGAGAGAACCCCTCCAATGGCTCTGGTTAATAAGAGTGATGTTTCATCTCAATCCTATAACAAGTTTTAGAAATTTGAGAACTTCATCCAACAATATTGATGAGAAAGTAGCAGTAGCATCCAAAGGTGTGGCTCTTTTGTCATTTGTTTTTAGACCTTCTCATAATTTTACTTAGCTTGCTGAATCTTTTCATAATGTGATATTGAAGTTGATTAATTCTTAAGCATTAACTCCTCCTCCTATCAAACCAATTGACACAACTAAACCTTTTCCCAAACCCTTTGATCACAAAGCCTTTTTCCAATACCATCGTCAACCTGATCATGATATTAAAAGATGTTTCCATTTATAATCTATTATTTAAGACCCCAATTATTTTAATACTATATCTATTAAGGGTGTTAATGATCAAGGAAATAAGTTTGTATCACCTCCCAACCAAAACTTTCAAATCTATACCAATCCTTTTCCATCCCATTCGACTAATACCATTAATTATGCCCAAGCTTTGCCTTCTTATTATACCCATGTTGTTGACTATGACTATACTAATTAAACAAACTACTTGAGATGAAATATGTTCTCAAGAAACAAAATTAACTAGAGATTTTATTTTTGGATGAGGATCTTTTCTTGAATTTGGATAATCTTTCAACCTAAAGATTGGGATTAAATCTTGATCAAGGTTTGATTGATTTGATTTTGATTGGGTTGGATTTGATTTTGATTGACTTGGGTATATTTTATTTGATTTGATTTTAATTTTATACGGATTGATTTGGATATTCATTGATCAAGGTGATTTTATTGAGTATCCCACTAAGATATGGGGTGATGATTTGGTGATCCTAGGTCTAAAGGTGAAATTTTAAAGGATGATGGTGAAATGGAGATGAAAAGGTATGATCAAAGGTTTGATGTGAAAATGGAATAATAATTCAAATGTGTTGATTAAAGGTCAAAAGGTCACAACTCTAATATTCTAATTTTATGGTAAAAAAGAGGATCCAAAATGAGAGATATTGGTATGACTCATTAGTTCTCTAGAAAATAATGGAAACATTGATCCTAGTCGAAGGTGTTAATTAGTGCAGGGACTAGTTTGTAGGTGCAAACGTCAGTTTAGAAATAAATTTTCTAGTGAATTAATTTTGGTCTCAGTCAAGAGAGGTGAAAATGTCTTTTCTCGAGGCCCAAGCACCGATTTGCAGGCAAAAATGTTGATCTAGGTTGGTCAAATTTTTAACAATTTTGAGAGTTTAATTGATGCTTGAATAGTCAAAATAGGCTTGTATGATGGAAAGAACACACACACTAGGTAGAAACTAAAAGTCATTGCTTTATTTTTTCTTCAAAATATTTTCCAAAAATCATTTTCATGGGTCTCAACAATGATCAAGCAATTTCTACCTAAGGAAAAAGTTTCAATACAATTTTTTTTAAGCTCACATACATGGAAATTTCTTTCAAAATATAATGTCTCTAATCCTCATGTGTATTTTCCCTCTTAGAGAAAGAGGTATTCCCTTGTGGAGAGTAAGGGATCTTGGAACACTTCAATAGATCTACGTGGAGTTTGATGACCAGGGTACCCTTGCTCAGGTGGCAACTACAAAATCTTGGAAAGGACTATTTCTAGCCAAGATCAAGACCTTCACCTCAACTCCAAGGAAACACAAATGGTGAGTAACTTTAAAGGACAAAGAAATCCTTTTGCACTACTAATAAGACACCAAGGCAAAAAGGGGAGCTTCTAAACTAGGTGTGTAGTAAGATCCATGGAGCCTCCCCAATCAATTTGTACAAGAATGAGACACTAAAGTCTCTAGATTACCATATCAACTCCTTAGGAACTTTGGCCTAGTCCGAGATATCATCAACATGTCTTCTTCAAACTTGGTCACGTGTAGAATTTTTTGAGGTTTACCCCATGTCCTATTTATATACCAGTTAGAGGGATTTATCTATTTGAGGTTGTTCCTTACAATAATAGGGATCTCCAACAAGGCCTCTATAGAGGAAAAGATAGAAGCATTGATTTTCACTTACACCCAAAGTCCACAAAGGCAAGGGGAGAGGATATTTCTTGTTCTATCTTTTCATCACTTAATTAATTGGATGCTAAACCACACAAAATGCAAAACCTTGTAAGGAGTACCTCCACTTGCAAGACCCTCAAAGACACGCAAGACACATTTTTTTCTAAATTGAAAATTAATTAATCTAAGTGCAATTGTAGTAAAGAAGACATAAAATATAATAAATCAAGATACAACTTACAAGAGCATAGTTATTAGTTCAATTTTTGGTCTTTGACATGCTTAATTAGCCGCACTAATCATTAGTGGTTAGGAAAAATCAATAAAATCTTCAACAAAATTGGAATGGAGCATAGGCACGGATTGATAGGCGCAAGTGTTGATCTACAAAAATGTTGATCAATGTAGACACTAGTAAAATAGAAAGTCAAACAAGAAATAGGACACATGTCATTGGAATATACCTGCACTTACCAGGGAAAAAATGTCAATTCATAGTGAAGATGTTGGTTGAGACAGAAATGTTGGTTCACCTATGGTTAGCAGACAAATTTTTTTTGGCAGAATATAACTTTATAAAAGTTAGTTTCTCATAAAAATCCAAGAGTTAATAATTACCCAAAAATGATAGAAATGACTTGTAAACAATACATGTCTGCAAAACCAAGTTAGTTCATTAGCCAAAAATGCATTAAAATCTACAAAACCCAAAGTCAAACAATATTAGTGGAGATGTTGATTTAGGCATAGATGTTGGTTAGCATAGGTGCCATTGCATGTGATGGAGGCACTAATCCAAGAGTCCAACCTGTAGCTTCACAAAAACACTCAAAAACTCATTAAATTCCTAGGTACATGGGCCCTGCTAGGCATGCTAAAATTTAGATGTGAAAATATACCTATTATTCAAATAGAAACAATGTAAAACAAGTTAAACAAAGCATTCAACTAACTAAGATTTTCACATACCTTTGATTGAGCTTGAATGGAAGCACCCTCATTCCATCTATTTGTGCTTTGATGGATAAATTTGGATATGCTCTCCAAACACAACTATGATATTCCCCAAGTGATTGATAAGCCTAATATGGATCAAATAAAGCTCTAAGCAAGCAACTAGATGGAGATATGATGGACTATATGCATAGAGATAAATTACAAACTAAGTGTAGATGAATATGCAAAATGAAAACAAGATAGAAATGATTATAAACTATCAAATGACATGATAAAAATGCTATGATAACACTAAAAATGCCTAAATGAACTTTAAATCTCTCAGATGAATTCAACATGATAACAATGCATATGAGAGATCCATTGCTCAAGAAGATGCTCCTATTTATAAGATTTGGAGGGAAATGGCCATTTGAGATTCAAAATGGAATAAAGGGCTAGGATTCAAAGGATCAATGAGGTGGATGCCAAGTAGATTCCAAGTGGATGCCATGCAAGGAAAGAAGTTGGTCATGCAAGAGGGATGAGTTTCTCACACGTGTGAGAAACCTTTGAAAGTGATGGCTCATTAAGGTGAGGGAACAAAGAGGAAGAGAGAAGGTGGCTAAGATATCTCACTCATGTGTGAGAAAATCCCAAAGAAAAATTGAGGAACATTCATGTAAGAATGTAGGTGGTTATTTAAAGGAGGTGGTTAGCTACCTTGGAAAGGGTTGCTCACACATGTGTGAGAAACATTAAGAGACTAATTGTTGTAGGAATTAAAAAATTAACTTAGTTAATCATGATTAACCAAGAGGAGTAGGTTTAGAGGTGATGATGATAGTTGTAGGTTGGGGATTTAAGTTATGTTTGAATTAATTAAATCAAGGATTAAGACTTGGGAATGAATAATTAAATAATAAGATTATTTAAACAAAGATGTTGTAAGGGGGTTAATGTAGTTAATTTAAAAATTAAATACATTAGGGACTAGAAAGAAGGTGAATATAATTAATTAAATAAGATTAATTAATTATATAGAAGAAAGGGAATCATATAATCAATTAATTAAAATCAATTATATTATTAAGGTAGGTTAATTAAATTAGAATTAATCAATTAATGAGGTTAGATTGGCATAGAACTGGAAGAGAGAATTTTAGACATCTACAAGACTAGATCAATTTAAGATTGATGGCAAGGATTAAGACATTTATACCCTAATTAGGGTTTTTAATGCTTATCTAATGAGAACCAATGAAAAATAAACAACACATCAACCACTTTCTTCTAGAAGAAAGTGTCCATTATCCTAATGGAAGAAAAGATCAAGTTCATTAAACTTGGATGCCTTGTCATGAAATCATCTGATTTTTGGAGAGATGTGGTTTCCACCTTAGCATGCTTATCTCTTTGTCTTCAATGAACAATTCTTATTTAATTTTGGGAATTTTAGATTATGGAAAAATATTCCCAAATTATATCATCTTTAAACCTTCTTTGAACTTGGAATTTTCTCCTTTTTGAATATTCTTCTTCGATCCAATATTTTGGACTTCTTGATGTGAACTTTGAAATCTGGAAGATGTCTTTGAAATCTTCCCTTGTCCATCCATCCTTCTTCTTGTCTTGAAATTCTTCATAGGTGATGAAGTCCTTGGCTCTGTTTATTTTTCTCATCTGTGAATGTCATCTTTTCTTATACCATTTGAATTTCTTCCTTTGATCTTAATCTTTGGAAACCTCTGGTTGTTTTAGAATCTCCTTCATCTTTATCTTTAATCTAGAAATGACCTTATGAATTTTGGAAATGGTGAAGCACTGAAGTCCCATCCTTAGAAATACACCTTTAAGTATAATTTTTAGGAAATTCCCCATACTTAGGGAATTTCAAATCATCATAATATGGGAGGACTTTTCTTGTGCTTCTGGACTTCCAACAACTTTCCTTATTTGAAATCAAAAAAATACACAACTTCAAGAATTCTTCACAACTTTCCATGGGGTTTTTCAGGAATTTTTCACAACTTTCCATGGAATTAGAATTAGGAATTTTTCTTTTGCTTAGGCATAGCTCACTATCGATCAAGGAATTTTCTTAACCAAATTTTCTCCCTTGAAATTTCTCTCCATGGTGAACTTTTGATGATACTTGAGAAAATTCCAACACACTCTCCATGGGCAGACTTCATTTAGACACATGAATTTCCATGAATTATTGAGTAGATTTCATGTCTTGATGACGATTTTTCCATGCCTTAGATGAATTCTTCATGTTGGAGTAGATTTTTTGTCAACTTGTGGAAATCTCCATGCCTTAGCAATTTCAATGCCTTAAACACGTTTTCATCTCTTGAAGGGGGACTTTGTGTTGAAACTTAAAAAAATTATGATTTCTTTCCTCTTGAGTTTTCCTCTTGAATTTCCTCTTGAGAATATTAAAATAACTAAGTTAGGAGAGCATATGAAATTTATGAATGCAAAGTATGGATTTTTAAGTCTAATTCTGATTTCACTTTGCATTTTTATCCAGATTTCACCTTCAATTCTATAAAAAATTGAGCTTTAAATGAAGAGTTAAGAAATAAAAGCATGAAAAAACAAAGATAAATTTGTCAAAATTTCTAAAAAATTTATTCTAAATCAATAAATTATACCCCAACTGTGAGATTTTCATATTGAAATCCTAAATTTGGAATGCAAATTTCTTCAAGTCTACATAAGATTGTTAGAACCTATCAATTAGATTAGAAAACCCTTTGAAAATTCTCAAGAAATTCTAAAAAATCATTTTAAATCTTGAGAAAATTTAGAATTTAGAATAGAAATTCATCAACAAACATGAAAATTTCAAGAAATGATCTGAAAATTGCCTCTAATCATGAAAGAAATCAAAGTTTTGAAAAGAAATTCCTTAGCAAACATGAAAATTCTAAGAAATTATCATCAATAATCATGAAATTCAACTTGAAAATTGCCAAAAATCTCTTTCTTACTCTGAAATCTAAAAAATATTGCTAACTCCAGAGCTGCAACTTCCTATTTCTAAATAAATACAATGCCAAGCCATTGTGTTTATAGGAAACAATGATATCAAAAAGGGATTGACTTGCTTTCTTTATTTTGTTTTTTTAATTTTTTTAATTTTTTAAAAAAAATTTAAATTTTTTTCTATTTTTAAAATTTTATCCTCTTGTTCATAGTTTAAACTTCTAGAAGAAAGCATCTTATTTCATTTTTTTTCTTCCTCTCAATTTTTATTATTTTTAGGGATATATAAAGATTGTTTTTTTTTTTACTCTCTCAATTTATCCCCAATCTTATTGAATTTCTTTGTAGGACAAAAGCATTTTTTTAATTTTTTTTTATTTTTTAAATTTATTTATTTCTTTTTCTTGTACTTTCTCTTTCTCATGTTGATCCTTTTTCTTTATTCTAGAATTTTCTCAATTTTGAGATCTTTTCCTTGTTTTGAAATCTAGAACTTTCACCACTTTTCATGCTTTTTACATAAAATCTCAGATGAATTTAAAGGTGAAAACAAGAATTTTACATTTGGGTAATTTCACAACTTTTCTCAGTAACCTTTGGCCTTCCCAAAATAGAAACTTCTAAAAAATAGAAAAAAAGAAAAAAGAAATTTTCTAAATTTAGAAAGAAAAAATGGCTCTTGGATTGGCCCCAAAATGCCAAAAAATAAAACTTCTAAAAAAGTAAAAAAAGAAACTTTTCCTAAAAAGTAGGAGTTGTGATGAATTTACCTAAAACAATGTCAATCTTTATCCCTTGGCTTTTTTGAACACCTATGTGGCATTCGAATATTTATTTTCTTAGGCTTTGTCTCTTTCACTTTTGACGACATGCCTAAACTTAGAATGAACTACTAAACTTCACACTTGCAAGAGACCAAAGACTGAAACAAAACACTGAAACCAACCCCTAAAAAGAAAAAAACTAGGGGTCCCCATTTACAATGGGGTGATGTATGATAACATCACAATAGGTTAAAATGACATTTTAGAGGTCTCAATGATCAAAATAGATCTATAAATAGAGATAGCACCAAACTATAGAAGATAAATTGGGATGAAGTTTAATCCGTCCCATCGATAAATAGTGTCACATCGGCATGACATTTTAAATTTCAAAAAATTAATGATTAGTGTGAACATTAACGATTGTGCAAGATAACTTTATATGAATAGATATACCAAGTAAAGAACACCAAAAGAGTTCATACTCATTCAAGGAATCATAATTACAAAGAGACGAGGCAAAGTGGTTGGATTGGTGATCAACAAAATCATTCTGAAGATTGTTGTCCAAGTAAGTAACAAATTTCCTCACTCTAAAATTTGTAATTGTTCTAGATAAAAATTTGTATTAGGGTTTCAAGATTTTTCCTTGCATTTAAAATATAAAACAATGGAGAAACACCCCAAAGAACCAAAGGTCAAGAGACAAAAACAAGACACTGAAAAAAAAAAAAAGAAGTTAAGGTGCCAGAAAAGAGGAAGCAAACCAAGATCTCCTTGACCAACTGCCTGGTTAAGGACCTAGGTCTAGGAGAATTGTCCAATTGAAACATGGTGTTGAAAAATTAGAGGATAAACAAAAGAATGTAGGGGATATCTAGATACCAGACATGGGATATGATATCTTCATGTTCCATTGTAAGAGGAGAAACAAGCATGAACTGGTATAAAATACTTGAAAGTTCAAATTAGGGAAACTGGTAGTTCCAAATGTCTTCATAAATTTTGACCTATTACAAATCTTGGCAAAGAATTATAATCTAGCATTTAAAGAAATTTGCAATATTCAAGGTGAACCCTTTTTACCAATCACCAGAGAATATATTTTTGTGGTGTTCAACTTATATGACACATGTGATCATGAGATAAATTATGAGGAGCTTGAGAATGAGTATACTAGGATGGACACCACTTATAAAAGGTAGAGATAGACCTTGCATAGACCTAGGGTAAATGGAAGTGATCTTTCCATGTTTGAGGATAATGAAGAGACTCCATTTCATGTAGAACTATTTGAAAAATACATTCAATACACTTATTATTCAACTGGTTATGTCTTGGGTATAGAGGTCCCTAAAATCATGGATATTCTTCTAATGGTAATCATAATTGGTGTACAGATCCATGGCGCTCAACCATTTTATTATGCATCTACTATAGAAATCATTATTGATACATGTTTAAAGGCTATCCAAAGTAACCCCTCTTGTATATACTTTAATTATTACTCTATCCTTATGCACATGGTATTGTATGTTGGTCAAGAACTTAGAATGTGGCCAAAAGAACTTAAAATTATAGAAGTAGATAATGAAAACTAATAAAGGCCTGTAAAGATGTGGACATCAACTAGGACAACATATGTATATGGTCCAACCATGTATACTTTGAAGAATATTTTGTCAAAACATTATACAAATGTTTTAATCACCCATGTGATTACTCACCATCCCTTGAGATCAAGAGGTTTTCAAGACCTAACGAATATGATGAAAGAAAGAAAGTAAACCATGTTATAATGTGAAGTTCACGCTATCATTTTTTTATGTCATTAATGGTTATCATTGATGTCAACATATATTATGCATAGATGTAGTTTGGTGTTTTGGTAGAAGGATGCACCGAATGATGTGCTTTAAATATTTATCTATATTTGTGTCGATGTTGGTCCTATTCATTGTACAACATATTTTGGATTATTTTTTTGGGTTTGGTCCTATCTTGGAAGTGTTCATTATGCTTCAGTCAATGCATTATAATGTATAGATCCTATCTATTAGTACTGAAGATCTCAGTGATGGTTTATCATGTTGTTATGGGTGAGGCGTGTTGTATTGTGCAAGGTGGTCCATGTTTCATTTCTTACCACCATGAGAATGCTTTGGTGTGACCTATTTCAAGTTGGTTTAGGCTAACCTTATTGTTGGCATGAGTTAGTATAAGAGAGTGATGATTTTGTTTGTTAATACATGCTTTTATGCAAGTAATATTGGAAATGAATTTGAATTTGACAAGGGAAGATATGTGTGGATGTATATGCGATTTGGTGAAATTGGTAGAAGATTGTTATATCATTTATGTATTGTATAGAATTGGTGATAGTGACTTAATTGGTGTTGGCATTAAGTATGATTGTCATCAATGACAACACTTATTCTGACTCTGAGTGCTTACCGAGCATAATAGTGCTTACCGAGTAGAACAGTGCTTACCGAGCAGAACAGTGCTTACAAAGTAGAACAGTGCTTACCGAGCAGAACAGTGTTTACCAAGTGACACTATATCTACCGAGTCTCCAATATATACCATGTTCAAAACTACAACTGAGTGGTTAGTACGGACCATGCCTCCACTTCTACCAAGTGCATGATGATGCCGAGTAACACAGTGGATGTCGAGTATCAGAAAGTCACCGAGTTAGTTTGCAGTAATCGAGTCACTATATTTGGGCCGACTCAGTAATATTTGTGTTAGCTTGTTTAAGAGCCGACTTTGTAATTATGTTGTAATTGTTTTAGATTGAAATATAAACAATGTTTTATATCATATCCAAAGTGAAGAAAAATAGTGAAGTATGAAAAAGAGAGAAAGGCAGAGATAAGTGAATTACAAAGGGCTACAACAGTATAATAAGTAGCAAAGATCTATCCATCATAGAAGGTGATCAGTACATCAGAGAATCTCAATTAGCAAGTACAGTTGCAAGTAAGAGATCTATTGTTTCATCCTAACAGGTGAATCAACTTGAAATCCTTTAGTTGGGTAGACTTAACAGTCTTTGTAAATTCTCTTAACCAAGTGCATACTTCATTGTATGTTTATAAATCCTCTAACAAGGTGGACCTAGTAGTCCTTGTTGCTCCTAACAGGGCAGATCATCAGAAGTGATCATTGTAAGCCTTAACCGGCAAACTTTATACTGCAGTATTGAAGTTTTGTGGGTATCATCCCCACCCCAGTTTTACTTTCTACTTGGAAGGTTTCTGGGTCACAAAATCTCTGTGTTCAAAGTGTTATGAATGTTTTATTCTTTTTGTTACTCATGCATGTAGTCAGATTATCAATCTAATATTATTAAGATCTGAATCTATTAAAAGTTTTGAAGTTACTGATTCACCCCTCCCCTCTCAGTAACCTAGATAGTCTTGAATATTTCCAACAATTGGTATCAGAGCACCGTGGTTCTCAAAATAAAGTTTGATAGCTTGAGAAAAGATTCAAGACAATGGAGATATTCAGACTTAACAAAGTAATTGAGAATGAAAAGCTAGATCTGGAAATGGCCATAACTCAACTCAAAGAAGCAAGAGAGCATCTTTCCCTTTCCCTAAAAAGAAGGAAGGAACTTGCAAATCAGATTAATGACCACCAGTATGTTGAAGAAAAGATTGAAGACTTTTTCCCTTCAAGCATCTCAGATGAAGCAAACAATGCAATCAAAGAACTTCTAGAAAAGAGTGGATCTCTGCAAGAAGAAGTGAGCAAATTGAAAAGAGAACAAGAAATTCAGTCAACAAGATTCTGTGAAATTTTGGAACAAAGAAACAGGATGAAAGATGAAATAGATGGAAAGAACAATGAAATCTAGAATCAAACTCTTCAGCTAGAAAACCTTATTGATCAAATCTCCAATGCAAATGAAGAAATCTTGACTCTGAGATCAGAAAATGAAAATATAAGAGAGGAGCTGAGATCAGAAAAGAAAATCAATTTAAGAGTGATGAGTGACCTAGATGCTGAAAGGCAAATCAATGAGAGAATGTCGAAATCTCAAGAAGATATGAATCAGGTGTATGAACGAAACCTTCATAGGCAAAAAGGAAAAGTAGGACTTGGATACAAAGAGGAAGGTGAATCCTCCAAACAAGGTACTCAAAAGAATCAGAAACCTACTTGTAATCACTGTGGCAAAATTGGTCATACTTCAAACAAATGTTGGAGCAATGGAAAAGCAAAATTCAATGGAAAATGCTACAATTGCAATCAACTTGGTCATAAAGCAAATGAATGCAAGGAGAAACCAAGATTTAAAGGCAAATGTCACAAATGTAGCAAACAAGGTCATAAGGCATCAGAATGCATAACTAAAACACCCAATCCAGCGGAATAAATTATTAAAGAAATGTTTGGTTGGGATTACAACACTTGGTGTAGATGTCATTACTGTGGAGAATATGGACACATTGGCATGAATTGTGTAAGGCATCACTTGAGAAAAAGGGATTCTACCATAAGATGTTATAATTGCACTAAGCTTGGTCACATAGCTAAAAATTGCATGAATTTAGGCAAAGTTGAAGATGAAAAGAAAGCAAAAGAAAATAGCATTAGGAAGCAGATGAGACAGCAGTGGATTCCTAAACCTACTGAGCAAACCAATCCAAGTAATGAAGTCACTCATGAAGGGAGTGGCTCTATGAACTCTAACTAGTCTCCAAGAAAGCACTGGAACTGTATCTTCATAGACATATTCCAAAATAGTTCCTAAACTAAAAGGAAGAAATATCCAAATCAGTATGCAAGATACAAAAGGATCACAAGAAGGTCGGTATCAGTTACCACCGAGCAAGGTCGGGAGTAACCTAATTTCATTTGGTTACCAAGTAAGGTCAGAGAAGTATGAATTTGTATGTTCTCTGAGTTGCAGAATCTTCACTGAGCATTTATTGCATAGTGGATGACAGTCTGTCAAATTCAATACCCTAATTCCTATGGAGCATTAATGACAAAGTTTTAACAAAAAAACCATGAAATCAACTTCATTCTTCACTACGAATATCAGCATTTTGAGCAGAGAAATTTCTAGTGCGATCAAGCGATTCAAAAGCAGAAATTTTTCTACCGTGCTACCATGGCTTCATCCAGCACCAAAGTAAAGAAAGGTTTGGAAATGTTAGTTCATGGAGAATGGAAAGCGCTGGATTTCAAACTTGTGCCCGCAGTTGCAGAAACCCTAGATCCGAGTGGAGCTCAGTCTCAAATTCCTCCAAAGGTACTTCTTTTAAATGACATTCGCAGTCATTTTAGAGGTACAATTCAAGAACTTGGAACCCTAGAGATAGATGTTGTTCGTGATGAATTGTTGTTGATGGTGTTCTCAAACCAGGACATAAACATTTGGAAGAAAAGGGTTTAACACATATCACCCACTTGCCTCAGGGTTTCTAGATAAAATGGATAAGATATATTCTGAGCCGAGTACATGAAGGTAAAATTTGGCTTGAGCAACTAGTGTAAATAACAAAGAAGATGATTCACCAAATCACTGGTCTTCCCATGCTTGCCAAGGCTAAATCTACAAAAACCCTAGGTCGAGTAGAGCTGGAAAAGAAAACCCTAGCCGAATGGGATGGTAGAGGTATGAAAATTAACAGTATTACCGATGTAGAACTAAAATTTGGCACATATGTAATAGCTCACAAGATATACAGTTCAAGTCGGTAGAATAGTGTTCCTTGTGAAGCAGTTGACCTAGCCTATAAAATTGTGAAGAACAATCTGTCATTTGACCTAGCAGATCTTTTGTTGAAATAGTTCAACAAGAATATGGAGAGCATCCAAACCTCAAAGAACAATCCATGTAAGTTTGGCTCACTGTTGGTTTGTTTATTTTTCTATGCTCAAAAGTTTTTCCCATCAAAAGGCACAGTAAAATGGAGAAAGGATGTACCTATTCTTTATCAGATAAATGAGTATATTGCAGAAATGGGTGAGAACTTTACAAGCATAATGGATAACTATTTCAAATCTTTTAAGGAGAAGATGAATAACAAATTCTGGATTCCACTAAAATTGGTGGAAGATTATAAAGATGATGTTTGTTTCATGGTTGATTGTGATAGAGTATACATTTAGGTAGTAAGGCCCAGGATTGTATGGGTGAAACCTCTTCCTTATGAGGTAAACATTGATGAAACAAAGGATATAATCGAAGCCCTAGTAAATCAACTTGTTGATCCAAAGGCTCCATACTTTGGAACATATGATGAAGCTAAGATAAGAATTGAGCTAAGCATAAAACTTCCACAGGCGGTTAACAAAGGCAGAAAGAGGATGGCCAAGATGCAATCTAGCACACCTCTAATGTTAACCGAGGGCATAGGAGAAGATATTGTAGAAGAAGAAGAAAAGGATGAGAATAAAGAAGAACAAGTGCCTGTAAAGAAGAAAGGAAAGGTAACTATCACCAAGGAACCCAAGCAATCCACTGTAGTATTCACAAGGAAAAGATCAAGGGGCAAGGCAGGTAAAATCAATGATGATATAGTACTCAAAAGGCCTCCTCCCTCATTTGAACAAAAGATTAAGGATTTGAGAGAAGGATTTGGAATTGCAAATTTCAAATCTCTCAAATATGAAATTAAATCAAAGGTAGAGCAATAGGAAATAGAAGATGCTGTCATTGAGAAAATGGGAAAATGGAAGTACTCACCTGATGATATGGCTTCTCAAATTCTAGGTGTTCTATTGGATAAAGTCAAGTTGAGATGGTCCAATGCAAGAAAAACTGTCAAGGACATATATGCTCAAACCTTAAGACAGTTAATGCCAAGTTTGAAAGATGATGAAATAAATAAGGCAATGATATAAAATGAGTGCAAGATGACACTAAAATTCAACAATTGTTTGATTTTGATCAAAGATATAGAGTTGGTTGTGAAGAGTGAAAATTCTACTTGGAAAAACATCTATCATCTTCACAAACTGAGTACTGAAACTGTGATAATCAAAGATATTGAAGATGACAGTGATGAAGAAGAAGAAGAAGAAGAAACAGTTTAGATTGATAATGTTGTGACAGAGGAAGCAGGGACAAAAGCTACTGAGGAAGCTAAGAAGAATGTCAAGGAAGATGATCCAGTTCGGATAGCTGTAGAGGTAATTGCCTCACTTCCCCACTCTCCAGTAAAAATTGCTACATCTAGCCTGGAGAAAACTTCAAGTGTGATTGTAACAATTCCCTCAGATACATCAAATGTCTAATCATCACTAGCACAGCTCAATGTATCAACGACAGAAGTGGCTACCACTTCATCTACCGAGCTTCAACCTCCTTGTTCCACTGAGTTGCAGTCTTTTGTACCTTCTTCAAATTTGAGTTTTTCAGTAGTAAGTACTTCAGATTCTACAGTTGTAAATACTTTAGTTTTTGATTTATCAAGTATTCCAGTTAGCATCCCATCAGTCGGAAGTTTATCAATTTTCACTACTAGTCCTGCTGTGTCTACAATAATTTCTACTACAAAGGCAATAAGTATAAAGACTCAACCGAGTACAAAATTTTTGAGTAAGAGTGTAGTAGAAGGTATAGATCTAGATGAGGAGATACAAATTCCCCAGCTAGATTTTGCAAACCTCACTACAGATCAAATGCAAACAGTTGGTGAACTCCTCCAGAAGAAAGAAAAGCAGAAGAAACTAAAAGAAGAAAGAGATAAGGAATATAAGATCATTGAGGATGCCAAGAACATTTTGACAGAAGCTATAGGTGTTAAAGTTGATTCCTCTCAACACATTTTGTTGCAGTTGGCAGAAGCAATTAACAGGTTTAATGATGATTCCTTTGGAACAGACAAGTTGCTTGAAAAGGCTGAGAAGAAGTTTGAAAATGAAGTGCTTGAGCACATTGCTCAACAAATAGCTATCAATCAGGTAGGGTTATCTTCAGTTTTGACTAGCATTGAGTCCTATTCCAAGGTAACATCTCTTTTTGTCAAAATCTGTAATGTTGCCGAGTTCTCAAAGGAGATTAAAGACAAAATAAATAAGATTGATGAGGATCTGAAGATCAGTGCACAAAAGTTGCAACTTGAACCTAGTTCAAGGTCTGCACATCAGATGATAGTCAAATTCCTATCTGATAAGCAGTCAGAGTTATTGAAAGAAGATGCAAGGATCAAATCAACATTAATAGATATTCAGAACATGATCCTTCCCATCATGGATATAAT
Organism: Chamaecyparis obtusa; assembly: GCA_027943335.1. NCBI lineage: Eukaryota > Viridiplantae > Streptophyta > Pinopsida > Cupressales > Cupressaceae > Chamaecyparis > Chamaecyparis obtusa. Next base: position 226,003 of record BSBK01005535.1, read on the forward strand.
GCAAAAGCATATTGCATACTCAAAAACATTGATCCATGACAATCAGTTTTCAATTGCAGATCACATGATTGAACTCTCTGCAGAAGTCCAAGTTGCACTCCATAAATGCAAGATTCTGCAAGAGAATTGGGATAGAACTCTAGCACTAATTGGAAAGGTGCATTCTGATTTTCTCTCACGTTTTGGTATCTCCGTGTAAAATATTTGTATATAGACCTTTGGCATTATTGTCAAAAAGGGGGAGAAAGTATATGAGATATGAAAGGGGGAGAAAGTATAAATAGAAAATATGAGTATGAGGTGAAATAAGATATACAAAACCAATGTTAGCATGATTGTGTATATAAGTTTTGGGCAATAAGTGTTTTGTCACTAATGCCAAAGGGGGAGATTGTTGGCATTAAGTATGTTTGTCATCAGTGACAACACTTATTCTGACTCTGAGTGCTTACCTAGTAGAACAGTGCTTACCGAGCAAAATAGTGCTTATTGAGCAAAATAGTGCTTACCGAGTAGAATAGTGCTTACCGAGTAGAACAGTGCTTACCAAGTAGAACAGTGCTTACCGAGAAGAACAGTGCTTACCAAGCAAAATAGTGTTTACCGAGTGACACTATATGTACCGAGTCTCCAGTATATACCATGTTTGAAACTACAACCGAGTGGTTAGTATGGACTATGCCTCCACTTCTACCGAGTGCATGATGATGCCGAGTAACACAGTGGATGCCAAGTATCAGAAAGTCACCGAGTTAGTTTGCAGTAACCGAGTCACTATATTTGGGCCAACTCAGTAATATTTGTGTTAGCTTGTTTAAGAGCCGACTTTGTAATTATGTTGTAATTGTTTTAGATTGATATATAAATAATGTTTTATATCATATCCAAAGTGAAGAAAAATAGTGAAGTATGAAAAAGAGAGAAAGGTAGAGATAAGCGAATTACAAAGGGCTACAGTAGTATAAGAAGCAACAAAGATCTATCCATCATAGAAGGTGTTCAGTACATCAGAGAATCTCAATTAGCAAGTACAGTTGCAAGTAAGAGATCTACGTTTCATCCTAACAGGTGAATCAGCTTGAAATCCTTTAACCGGGTAGACTTAACAGTCTTTGTAAAATCTCTTAACCGAGTGCATACTTCATTGTATGTTTGTAAATCCTCTAACAAGGTGGACCTAGCAGTCCTTATTGCTCCTAACAGGGCAGATCATCAGAAGTGATCATTGTAAGCCTTAACCGGCAAACTTTATACTGCAGTATTGAAGTTTTGTGGGTATCATCCCCACCCCAATTTTACTTTCTACTTGGAAGGTTTCTGGGTCACCAAATCTCTGTATTCAAAGTGTTATGAATGTTTTATTCTTTCTGTTACTCATGCATGTAGTCAGATTATCAATCTAATATTATTAAGATCTGAATCTGTTAAAAGTTTTGAAGTTACTGATTCACCCCTCCCCTCTTAGTAACCTAGATAGTCTTGAATATTTCCAACAAATTGGTAGATTCAATTCTCATTTCTTATATTCTAGAAGTGATCCTACTTGCATAAGAAATAATCCTATTTGTATTGGCAATTAGCCTTTCTTATATTTGGGTAGTTAGTCCAACTAACAGTGAGAAAACCGATAGTGAGCCCTTGTAAAAATCACCTTCACAAGTGTTCATTTCATGAGAATTAACTTCTCTATGGTTTTTTCCCATCTTGAGCTTCCATGTAAATTATGGTGTTCATTGTGTTGATAGTTTTGTGCTTTCATGTTTATATATGTTATAAGTTTAAGATTGCTTTAATTTTTTACCAGATTAACATAAGTGAAGGAAATTATTTGATAATAACCAATTCACCCCCCGCCCTCTCAATTATTCATCATGTTTAACAAACCATAATTGGGGGGACCGGTACTCATTTATAGATTTTTACAATGATCAGGGTAAACATATTTGACGACACTCCTTTCCTACTTCCAAATTTTTTTCCAAATAGAGTGGCATAGTTAGAAATCATGAGACAATTGGACTACTCTAGTTTTATGAATCTTATCTCATATGGAAAGCAATAACTCATGTTGGTTACTCTTATCTTTGGATATTTCATTGTGGCTACAACTGATGGATATGATCTTATCTAAGACAAAATGGCACATTATAATATGAGGAGGAGAGAACCTAGAAAAAAACTTTGATCCTGAAGGTTTCATTAGTTATATCAGAAAGGAATAGAGTTTGAGTGGATACACTCATGTACCATTTCTCCATGATGATCTCGTAAGAAATATGGATGAATTGGAGGAAGCACAAACTATAGATATTTCAACAGGGATATGGAACAAAAGAGGAAAGAAATAGAGGAAGTTCAGTTCTTTTCCTTTGCAAGTGAATGGTTTTCTAATGAAGATGTACTATAGGTTGAGAAAGATATTCCCAGGGGTCATTTTGACCAGATTCCCACAATCAAAATTGAGGAATACCACACTCCTTTAGAAGAGGAAAAGATGAGTAATAAGATACTACAGAAGATGATACAAGGCATGTGGCTTGTAATACTTTCATTTCTGATGATAGGTTCATCAAATTTTATGAATTTAGATCATTTTAATATAAATACAAAGGTAATTTATTGAGAGAGTTAGGTACTGATGTCACATCTACAAATGAAGTTCAATTATTACATGAGCTTAAATTAAATGTCGAAGACAAAATGAACACCATGACCCCAGAAAGGGGAAAGTAACTATTGCAAGACACGTTTCATGATATTTCTAGGATGGGATTTGAGTGTCACATTGGTTTTTAATAGCTTTATATGTAGTGATGATAAGGAAAATAAATTGAATCTATAATTTATAGATGAGATATATAGTTGTCTAGGGGGGAAAGGGAAGCAATGCAAATGACCAGGTAAATCATCTCCCTTTTCAATAATTATACATTTGGGAGGAAGATGCCCCCAATAGGCTCAAGAGGAGAATCAAGTGTTAAATGGGGACAATGATGCTTTTTCTAAATGATGTTATTGAAGAAGTGGAATTGATGAAACAATACGATCAAAGTGCCTAAATTGATAAGTTGCATAAAACTGGAAATTATGAATGAAGACAAACTAATATTGAGAAAAAAGTTATAGATTTGGAAAGAAAAGTTGAAGACTGACCTATGGGTAAAATCTAAGCAACAAATGGAAAGGACAAGTTGAAAGTCATCCTGTACCCAAGGACAGGCCACAAATGACATCCTACACCTAACAATTTTGGCTGAATTATTTTGAGAACTTATGACTATATCTAATCTATCCAATCTCAATTTTGTGGCTCCACAACCTGCTCGTACACACAAAAAAATAGGGAAATATTTTCTAAAAGGGGTTTTCCTTAGTCAAACCCCTATTTAGGAATCAACCTTGAAATAAAATAAAGGAAAGTGTGCTATCATGTAGCAGTGGTTAGATATAGACAATGAAGTATAGCATACCTGTTAGAATTTAATCTTTCCTTGGTTATTTATGTATTTAAGAGGATAAACCAAGGTATCCTAATGTATTTTGTCCTCTAGTCCAAGTGGGAGGACATGTCATATTTGTAATTTCTTTTATTAAGGAAAATAGATATTCCTCCTTATGAGGAATCCTACACTTGTCTCACACACTAGTGAAATGTGGCACACTCAGATATGGGAGTTACAATGTAACTCCTCTCTCACATCTCTATTAAGAGATGACTCTTCTTCTCTTTTACTCACTTCTAACTCTTTCATTCTCACATGAGATTCTTCTTCTTCTTCTTGATTATAATTTTATGAGCATTGCTCTCACTCTCTCTCTCTCTCATTCTTAGGCATTTGTTGCCACTTTCATTAATTTCACAGGGGTTTTTTAATGTTTTTCCCCTTCAAAATCTTGTCTCCTTGTTGCTTATTTTTGGTGTATGCTCCTAGTTCTTGCACTAATTCATTGTAAATTTTCCTTATCCTTGCTCATTGATTAAACAAGTTCCTATTTGTCTCTATATTTTGTTATCTTTTTTAACATGGTATTAGAGCAGGTTGGTTTAATCATTTATTGAACATACAGGTGAAGGAGCTACCATATCTTGGAGCACTCCAAATCGGAGACTCTTGAGAGAATTCTTTACTTTTTTTTACTAATCTGTTTAAAGGAAAAAAATCAAAAAAAAATTTGGGTTTGGCTGGTTTACTGCCAAACCCGGTTTAGCTATTGATTCATCCTTGGGTTATGTTGTGCAGGTTTAAAAAATTTGTATCTCCCCTTACTTTGTTAGTTAAGTTTCATTTATAAATCAAGTTATATCTACTTTAGCACTCCTAATAGTTAAGTTTTTTTTAATTTCCTTTATCAAATTTGTGCTAATTTTTCATATTAATTTTTTCTAATATTAAATTTTATCTTTAATATTTTAACTTTAAAAAAATTTAAAATTTACTTCTTAGTTCTATTTTTGGTTCCTTGTTAAGTTCCGTCAGTTTTGTTAATTATTGCATTACATGCATTTTAAATATTCTCTAGCTTTAGATTTTTTGCATGCGGCATCTCTCTTAACTAACCGTTTCTGAGTACAGAGAAGTTCCAATATTAGCAATTCAGCTATAATTCTTGGAGGCATTTTTTATTAATTATTTGATGCATGCGCTCATTTTAAAGATTTAGGGTTACTTTGTTTTGAAAAGTCCTCGGCATATTTGGTTTTAATTTTATTTTTCATTCTCGCCAAGCTTGTTCAAATCTTTGAGGACTGTTCCACATTTTGTGAGAATGTCATGTGTCTTTTGTAGTCCAGATTGTCTTTGTTGCATCCAATAGAAATCTGGTTGTGTGATTATATTAAAGTTCCATTCCGAACTGTAGCAGTTTTGTTTCAAAGATCAATACGTACTCACATTTCTCTATGGTAAAATATAGTGGAGGTGTATGTGTATTGTAAGATTTTATCTGTCTTAATATCTTGTGTTATATATTTATGACTAGAAGTTTATTGTACTGTGAAAGACTTTTGTTGAACATCTTTCTCGCTACGAAATTAGAGGGAAAGTATTTTTCTTTCTTTTCTTTTTAGCTGCGTATTCAGATTAGTACAGCTTTGCATGCGTATTCAGATTAGCATAGCATTGCATGCGTATTAAGATTAGCATTGCATGCATTTTCCTTTTTTTTGTATGCATACATTTTTAAAAAAAAATTTCTAATATCTCTGTTGCTTGCATTTTTTTCTGCAATAATATTCTGGTATAGAATCTATTGCTAGAGCTTTGATTCTTCATCGCATTCATCAGTTTTCATTGCTTTGATTCTTTTTTTCCCTTCCCGTATCTCTGTCTCCCTAATCTTTTTTCGCTGATCTTAGCATTATTATTGTTTCAATAGCACCTTCTCCTATTTTATCGCGTGCCCCTTCGTTGTTTTATTCCATCTCTTTGCATTGTTTCATAGTTTTTTTTGAGTTTTGTTTTGGGTTGCATGTTCATGTTCTTGCCTCTTTCAGCCTCCATTCTTCTTTAGCCTCACTCCTTTGCATTCTTTCCACTTTGCCCTTAGCCAAGCTCCTAGAGCCATCAGCGTGGTAACCTTTTTTTGATTTGATCTGCATTTTCTTTTTTTGGTGCCGTGTGTTCTTTGTTGTATTCGTTTTGCTTTCATTTGGGTTTTGAGGGAGTTCTTTTCTTCGCTGTCATTCATGGAATCGGGCTTACCTGTTATTGGCAACCGCTATTGGAGATTTCTGGTTTGATTGCTTTCATCTACCTGCTTTCGGTTGCTTGTTGTTCTGTTTGGTCTTGTTCTTTTTGCTTCTTTAGGTCCCGTGGTATTCAGTTTTTTGAAGGTGTTTTTTCTCATAACCGAAAATAGCGACCTGATCTACATTGGATATTTGTTCGAGAGATCATTTTCTTGGCTAGTATAAAGTTTGTGTAATTCATTTCTTGTTTAGCTTTTTTCCTAACGTGTTTTTTGCAAGTTTATCGATTTGTTTGTAGGCGCTGATCTTTTATAGCTTACAATCGTTGCTATATACGTTATTGGTGTCACTTTAGAGAGCACTGTCGTTATTATTAGTATCTTTGTTTCCTTTGCTTTTACTTTGGTCTAACTTTCATGTTATCTCATTTTCCATTAACCTTTTTATTAATCTTTTACATATATTTTTTTTTAAAAAATCAAGCTTCTTTTATACTAATTTTTTTTAATAAAGTTAGAGTAAAAATTTTTAGATTAAAAGTTTTTTGTGTTTTTCAAAATCTTTCTTTTCAAATAACGAGCCTTTTTTAGTATATCAATTTTATTTAATCAAAAGGTTTTTTTTATTATTAAGTTCATCTTCTTTTTGTTTGTAATTCAAAAATTGAAGCATTTTAAGGTTAGTTTTTTATAACCCTTTATTCAAAGATATCTGGTTGTGTTTTTTCTTAAGGACTTTAGTTAGTTTTTTCCGCCTTTTTTTCTAACGTTTGTCTTCCAGGATTGTTTTATCTCTCTTTGTTATCAGGTTTATTCTGTTAGTATATTTTCTAGTTTTCCATTTCTAACCTTTGTTTTGCAGGTTCGTGCTGCTGGTTTAATTTTCTCTAACAAGTTCTTTTAAGTTTTTTTAGTTTCCTTTTAGTTGTTTTTTCTTCTTTACATGCAATAGTTTTTTCCTTGCATGAAAGCAATTCTCGCTGTTATCTGTTAATTCATAACAGTAATAGGGATCTATTTGCTTTTGTGCCTTAGTTCCTTTTTTCCTTTAAGTGTTTGCTTTTTCCTTGCAAGACTCCGTGGCAAAAGCTGATATAGCTTTCTGCTATTACATGCAAGTAGATTTAGTTTAAAACTTGTTCTTTCTTGCCCTCTGTTTTAGTTCTGTTAAAGTTTTCATTTCAAGTTTAGTTGTTCTTTACGTTAATTCCTATTTTTCATCATGACTACCCTAATGCCAAAAATGAAATTAACCAGTACTAATTATCATGCCTAGAAAACACACATGACCTTCATCTTTAGATTTTGTCATCTGTTAGACATTGCTACTGATGCCAGTTCTAAACCTGCAACCACTACTTCTCAAGCTGACCAAGCTGCTTGGCAAACTAAAAATGAGGAAACACTTGGTTTAATTGGAATCTCCTTAAGTCCTAAATTGTATGTTCTAATTTCATCTTGTACAGAAGCCCATCAGGCTTGGGACATCTTGAAAAACACCTATGACAGTGCTGATGAGACTTGCAAAATCTAGCTTCAAGACCAACTTGAAGATCTCAGGTATACAGATTTCAACTCTGTTGATGATTTCTTGCTCAAATTTGATTCCATTAAAGTTTTACTAACTGGGTTACAAGTAAATCTATCCGATTTAAGGATAATCCACATAATTATTCGTAAATGTTTACCTAGACAGTTTCAGCAGTTTATTACAAATATTTATTCTCAGTTAGCTATTCCTTCTTTAGCAACTCAATTAACTTATGTTATTTTTCAAAATATGTTGCGTCAAGAGGAAGCTAAATTAATTCAATTTGGCATACTTAAATCTCACGAACATGCATATGTCTCTCAATCTCATAATAATAATAGATCTTCTAATAATAATTCAAATAACAATCAAAATCATCAAAGATCTAACAATTCAAATAATAATCAAAATCACCAAAGACCTAACAACACTAATACTTCAAATAATAATCATAACTATCAAAGATCTAATAATACTAATAATTCCAATAACTATCATAATAACAATAATCATTCAAATAGGCCTTATTGCACCTATTGTGGTAAAGATGGTCATTTAATTCATAACTATTTTAAGAAACAAAAAGATGATCAACGTAATTCTCAAAATTACTCAAATAACAAACCTAATGGAAATCAATCTCGTTCTACTTTTACTGTCAGTTTTAATGCTTCTAAACCACTTGAATGGATTGTAGATAGTGGTGCATCTCAACATGTTACATCTCATAAGGAAGTTTTTGACTCTTTACAACCTGATTCTCTGAATATTCCTATTTCCTTAGCTGATAATTATTGCTGTCAAGTTGAAGGTACTAGTAATGTTTCTGTTCCAAATGGTAAATTACATGATGTACTTTATGTTCCTGATTTGAAAGCTAACCTTATTTCTGTTCCTCAATTATGCCAAGATTATAAGGTTGAGTTTCATAAAAAGAATTGTCATATCATTGATCCTAACACTGATTAGATAGTTGCTAATGCTAAATTAGATGATGATAATCTCTTTAAATTTTATCAATTTTCCTCTCTTCGATACTCTTTACTTACTACTGTTGATTTTCAAATTTGGCATGAGAGACTAGGACATTTAAATTTTGATTATATCTCGTTAATGCAAAAAGAAAATATGGTAGATGGGCTACCTAAATTTACTACTTCTAAGTTTGATTGCAATGGATGTATGAGTGGTAAAATGCATAGAGAATCTTTTCCTAATAAATCATCTTGGAGAGATAATAATAAGTTAGTTCTCATTCATAGTGATCTTTTAGGCCCTATGGAAAATACTTCTATTTCAGGTTCTAAATATGCTTTAACTTTTTTTGATGATTGTTCTCGTAGAACTTGGATTTATTTCCTTCATAGTAAAGATCAAGTCCTTGATACTTTTTATGGATTTCATTTTTTTGTAGAAAGACAAAGTGGTTGTAAAATTTAGATTCTTAGGATTGATAATGGTACTGAATATGTGAATCATGCTTTTCATTCTTACTTAAGATCTTTTGGTATCAAACATGAGCTTACTATTCCTTATACACTAGAACAGAATGGTGTGGCAGAATGGAAGCATAGAACAATAGTAGAAATGGCTAGATGTTTTTTACATGCTAGAAATATAGATTATAAATTTTGGGCTGAAGCTATGGCATGTGCCACCTATATTCTTAATAGAACTCCTACTAAGGCCCTTCCAAATAAAACTCCTAAAGAATTTTGGTCAGGAAGGAAACCCAATCTGTCCCATTTATGAATTTTTGGTTCCACTGCTTATGTTCATACACCTAAATAGAAAAGAAAAAAGTTAGATCCTAAATCCTCACCTCATATTTTTGTTGGCTATTCTAAAAATACTAAAGGGTATAGAGTTTATGATCCTCTTACTAATAAAGTTCAAATAGCTAGAGATGTTTGCATTTCTGAAAATGGTGTCCATGACTGTTCTCAAATTTTAGATTTAGATTTTAGTCACAGCAACATTGTTCTTATGGAGGACCAACCTCCATCTCTCAACCCTATTCCTAAAGTTTATGTTCCTTCTGTTTCTGCTCCTAACACGCAGAATAATACTAATGATGAACATAAAGATAGTAATGATACTCCTTCTAATGATTTTGTTCCTGCTAGTAGTAGTAGTGATGATGATGATGATGATGGTAATAATCTGTTTACTCCTCCTAGTAATATTTCTGTTAATTCTAGGTGAAATCCTAAATGGTTTAAAGATTTACTTAATGAAGGTGATGATTACATTGATAGAATGGGTGGACTTAAACCTAGAAGGATAAATTACTACAATTATGCTCTTATGTCTTCTCTATCTAATTCTAATGATCCTCAAACTTTTGCTCAAGCTAAAAATCAACCTCATTGGCAAACTGCTATGCAAGAAGAATATGACTCTTTAATTTCTAATAATACTTGGGATTTAGTTGCTTTACCTCATGGTAAGAATCTGGTTTCTTGTAAATGGTTATATAAAACTAAGTTAAACTCCAATAATGAAATTAGTAAATTTAAGGCTAGATTAGTTGCACGTGGTTTTTCTCAAATTGAAGGAATAGACTATAATGAAACATTTGCTCCTGTTGCTAAAATGCCTACTATTAAAGTTGTTCTTGCTTTAGCTGCTAAAATGAATTGGCCTATTCACCAAATGGATGTTAAAAGTGCTTTCTTAAATGGTGATTTGCATGAAGAAATTTATATGTCTCAACCTCCTGGTTTTATTCAACAAGGTAATGAACATTTAGTCTGCAAACTAAAGAAGTCTATTTATGGTTTAAAACAATCTCCTAGAGAGTGGTATTCCAAAATTAATGCTTTCTTTATTTCTCAAGATTTTGAAAGAAGTAAAAATGATTCTAACTTGTACATCAAGCATAGTGAAGATAACATTATTATTATCATTCTGTATGTTGATGATTTGATTCTTACTTCTAGCTCTAACCATTTAATTTTTGATATTAAGTTTCAACAAAACCAAAAATTTCAAATGACAGATTTAGGATTATTACATTATTTCTTAGGAATGCAAATTTGGCAAACCTCTAAAGGTATTTTTATATCTCAAAGTAAATATGCTAAAGATCTTCTAGATAGATTTCATATGAATGATGCTAATCCTGTTTCAATTCCATGTGATTTAGGAACTAAGTTAATGGTAGATATGGAATCTCCTTTTATTGATGCTACTCCTTATAGAGAACTTGTAGGTAGTCTAATTTATTTAACTCTCACTAGACCTGATTTATCTTTTAGTGTTGGTTTAGTTTCAAGATTCATGTCAAAACCCCAACAAATTCATTTCAAGATTGCTAAAAGAATATTACGTTATATTAAAGGTACTATTAACTTAGGATTGTTTTATGATGCAAATTTTGATTTTTCTTTAAAAGGTTTTACTGATTCAGATCTAGGTGGACACCCCAATGATGGGAAATCTACTTTTGGGTATTGTTTTTCTCTTGGTTCAGGTTCTATCTCTTGGAAAAGTAAAAAAGAACAATATGTGTCTCTATGTTCTACTAAAGCAGAATATAAAATTTGTACTCATGCCTCTAAAGAAGTTCTATGGCTTAGAAGAATACTTGAAGATTTGGGTCTACCTCAACAAGAACCTACACCATTGTATTGTGACAATCAAAGTGCAATAGCCTTGGCAAAGAATCCAGTTTACCATGCAAAGTCAAAGAACATTTCTCTCCACCATCACTTCATTAGAGAGCACATTGTAGAAAAGAAAATTTCCCTCATTCATTGCAAAGGTGAAGATCAAGTTGCAGATATTTTGACAAAACCTCTTTCTAGAGAGAAATTTGAATTTCATTGTAACAATTTGGGTTTGATACCCCTTGATGTAATTACCCCAAGTAAAGATTAAAGGGGGGTGTTAGAATTTAATCTTTCCTTGGTTATTTATGTATTTAATAGGATAAACCAAGGTATCCTAATGTATTTTGTCCTCTAGTCCAAGTGGGAGGACATGTCATATTTGTAATTTCCTTTATTAAGGAAAATAGATATTCCTCCTTATGAGGAATCCTACACTTGTCTCACACACTAGTGAAATGTGGCACACTCAGATATGGGAGTTACAATGTAACTCCTCTCTCACATCTCTATTAAGAGATGACTCTCCTCTTTTACTCACTTCTAACTCTTTCATTCTCACATGAGATTCTTCTTCTTCTTCTTGATTATCATTGTATGAACATTGCTCTCACTCTCTCTCTCTCATTCTTAGGCATTTTTTGCCACTTTCATTAATTTCATAGGAGTTTTTTTATGCTTTTCCCCTTCAAAATCTTGTCTCCTTGTTGCTTATTTTTGGTGTATGCTCCTAGTTCTTGCACTAATTCATGGTAAATTTTCCTTATCCTTGCTCATTGATTAAACAAGTTCCTATTTGTCTCTATATTTTGTTATCTTTTTAACAATACCTTATTAATGCACATGTTTCTTTGAATGTGATCAAATATGTTAATAAAATAGCTTTGAATAAATAAAAATCCCAGAAGGAAAACATGAAAGATAAAACCTTATGGAATAGATATTGCAACTCACCATAATGCTTAATTGAGGAGAAGAGAGAAGACTTGAATGAAAGATATGTGGATGTGGATCTCCTTCCTTCATAGAAAACTCCTTTTCTTGGCCTCCAATGGAGGAAATAAGCTAGGTCTATGGAAGAGAACACCTTGATTTCTAGAGAGGAATGAATGCTTGAATTGCTTGAACTTGATGGCTCTTGATTTTCTCAATTTACTTCCTTGCACTTGGTAGATTGATTGAAGATAATGGCTACACTTGTGAAGTCTTGATAATGAATGCTAACAATGGATCTTGGATTAAAAAAGAGGATATATTAATGGTTATATATATCTCACATCATTTTGGGGAGTTAAAAATAAGTAGGCCGACTATAGGACCAAATTTTACCCACGAAACTCTGGCACAAACCCCCAAGCCAACTTTGGGCTAAAAAACTCAAGGATAGGCTTCTGATGGTGGCCTATACCTAGGATGATGAGCCCATATTTGAATTGGGTGTCAGAGGAATAAGGCATGTGTGGGATTTATGATTATAGCTCAATTTAAGGTCGGGATAGATCACAAAGGCCAAATTTAGGCGTATAGGGCCTAGTTGAGGAAATGAATTATGGGATTGGATAAAAAGAGAGGATCACACCTAGAAATAGGGGCTAGCCTTGAGTTTAAGAAATATTGAAAGGAATGGAGGACCTATATTTTAATTTAGGTATCCTTTAAGTGTCATATGAGGTCCTACAATAACAAATACACTAGAGTGGGCCCAAAATAATCTATAAATTGTACACAAATTAGGTACTTACAATTTAGGACTATACATTCATCCTCCACTTTAGCAGGATTATGAGACAAACTCCTTCTCATGGTAAAGGAAGGTGAAAAAAAGAGAGGAATGAAAAGGATGAATGATCATGGGTGAATTGCAAAGAGATAAGACATCACTAAGTTCAAGGATGCAAGCCCCCAAACAAAGGATCTCAACTCAAAAATCCATGCACAAGGGCATGAAAAACATAACAAAGCAAAAGGGAAAAAAAGATAAAAGACACAGAACATAAAGAGGAGTTAGTAGTAAAAAAACTCCAAATTAGTTAGTAAAAGAGACCTCGATTAGAAATATCCCATCCACTAATATCATGTTTGGAAAGTTGTTACAAGAGCATAAGTGACAACATAGAAAGGGTAAAATCATCACCAAAGATGATAAAAAATTCCATGATCTAACCCACTAGCATAGTTATAAGACCATGGAAAGAGAAAGATAGAAAACCATGAATCTAAGGGGCTAGAAAGCTATGTTATGATAGGTGATCCATGTGAGGAGAAGATTAGAAGGATAGAAAGTTGTGTTATGCTAGTTCCACTCATCTCAAAGAAGGAAGGAGAATTTATGGTCTATCAAGTTGTGTTATGTTAGTCAATTCCACCTTGAAAATTTTTGCATAAGGGTGGCTTTGAAATTTTGCACACAGTGGTGGCTTTAAAATTTTGTGCACATGGGCAGCTTTGAAAATCTTTGTGCACAAGGGAGGCTTAGGGGATTAGTCTTATGAAAATAATTTTCTCTATGTAGATCCATAATAATGATTAGGCCTAAGGAAAGCATTGTATCCTTAGGGATCAATAAATGGTATCAGTCCTAAGGAAAGCATTATCCCCTTAGAGATCAATAAACAAAAGTGGTCAATCCTAAAGAAAGCATTGTTTCCTTAGGGATCAATAAACAAAAAGAAATCAGTCCTAATAAAAGCATTGTATCCTTAGGGATCAATAAACAAAAAGGTTGCATAATATACAAGGGAAGTTTCATATATGCCTCCCTCCTTGTGATGGTGATGCAAATGGCATCATAAGGAAAAGAGAACAAGGATACCTACTTCCAATTGAATAGGTGTAAAATGGAAGCCTAACATTCAACACCTTTCATTTGTAATATTGTTGTTTTGGATTTGAAGTTGAAATAGCATAAGTAAATCTGGAAATAATTGAAAATTTATTAGGTCAAGATACATACCTCATCATGAAATTGATTTAGAAATACCTATTTTCTAAAGTTTGTGTGAGGTTTCAAAAGATCTTGCAACCAGATATATAATCAGAAAGCCAAGATAGAGAAAACCCAGAAAAGTTTCATCTTTCCGATAGTAGGTCAACTTTGACCCTCATAAAAAGGTCAAAGACTACATTTTTATTCTGAAGTTCAATTCTGACTTTGTTCACAGATCTTAGAAGTTCGGCGAAAAGGGTACTCAAATCTATCCTCTGACTCTTGAAACAGCGACTGTAGATATCTGAAAAAGGGGGTTTTGGGGGTGGCTATATAGGGTTTTGCCTTAGTCAAACCCCCATTTTGGTGATCTCCACCTCCATGAATAGCCAATTGAAATAGGATGTGTGTGTATATGTATTGAAAGTGTAATGCCAAGATCTAATCCTCTAGATCAAAACCCTAGCATGAATATGTATGAAACAATAATGCATAGATTTGAATGAGATAGAAAAGCATACCAAGCCCTCAAGGCTAAAGTACTTCTACCAAAATCACAATCTGTAATTGTTACTCCATGATTGAATCTTTGAATGCTTGAAAGTTGATAATGGTAGATCAAGGAAGAAAGGATCTCTCTTGCTCCAAATATGTGTTCACAAAGATACTTGATGTCAACAATGGCTTGATCTTTTATATCATCCTCTTGCTATCTTGCATCTTCACCATTCCTTGCTTGCTTGAAATATTCTTGCTCATGAAATTGACTCCTTGACAGAACTTGATCATGAGAATGCTTGGTTGTACTTGGTGAAAATGAATGCAAATGAGAGTCTTTATATAGAGGTTTCAAGGTGAGGCTCCTAGAGCAATGTGAGGACCCATAATTCAAATTTCACCTCGAATTAAGGTCCAATCACAATAACCAACTAAGGAGGGAAAATAATTAATTGAATTTTGAATTAAAACCTTTTCACACTCGGATCAAAGGGCCCGACATTGATTTTGGGGCCCATCGGGACCAAATTTTGAAAGAGGGGCACAAATTCTGGAGGAGGTCAGAATTGAGGTTGTAACTGACCTAGTCAGGATCGAGTTCAATTTTGACCTAGTCAAGATCAAGCTCGATCTTGACCTAGTTAGGAACAATCTCAATTTTGATCCTGTGGGCCCAGATCCAGCCAAAATCAGGACAAGAGGTTCCGGGGATGCCCGGAGACCTAGAAATGATAGTAGAATGGGACAGAATGCCAGGGATAGGTATAAAATCCTATGATGACTATGATGAAGGCTAGGAGGACCTATTTCTAAATCCTACCTAGAAAATAGATCCATGGAAGAGGGAAATTAAGGAGAATCCTTGGGATCCTAACCCTAATTTCACCTAGAATGAAGAAGATAAGTGCAAAATGCATCCTAAATGCAAGTTTATCATGATAAATGTACTAAAAGAGGGTGCTAAACCTATCAATATGGAAGTGCTTCCATTTTAAGATGATACATTTATCCCCCACTTTATCTTAAATATGACACTACGTGAATATGCAAGCTAAAGTAAGAAAACATCATAGTAAATAAAAAGGATATAGCCAAGTCCTCGATGTAAAGATCCTGCAGAAAATTGTTAGAACTTGCAACACACAAGGTTAATGAAAATCCATAAATCACCTAAAGCTTACTATATGATAATTTGAGAAGTATATAGAGCCCCTTATGCACCCTATTTTGGTTTTCTACTTTGGAAGGGTGAAATAGGGTGATAAGAAAAACTCTATATACTGGAAATGTAGTGTTGAAAAGTCCTTTTCTAAACCAATTAGAAGGATTCCTAACATTCCTAAAATAGTTCAAGGAGTTAGATATCTGAATCATGATTCCAACGCCACTGACGGTACTAAAAATGGAGTTACCAAACTCAAGTTATGCTGAAAAGAGTGGATGTCTGTCTAAATGCAGAAGAAGGGAAAATCTGAGTTTACCCTAAGGAAACCCTAAAAGAAACCCTAATTTGAACTTATAAATAAGAAAAAGAGAGAAATAATTACTCATTCTTACCATTTTCAGATTCAAAATGAGGAAGCAAGATGCCAAGAAGAGAGGAACTTTGAGTGACACGCATGGAGATTCTGAGACACAGCTTGGCTACCAGACGGTCACTACCTGAGGTGAGTTTACTATTATCCACCTTTGTACATTCCAAATTCCTATTTTTTATAGGCAAGGTCGGTCTTAACCTTTTTAGGTTGACCCTGACCCATTTAGGTCGACATTGACCCATCTAGGTTGACTTTGAGCCATGAAAGTTGACATTGACCAGAGGGTTTTTGTCAATTTTTGAGATGAGGTCAACCTTGACCCAAAAAGGTAGACCCTGACCCAGTAAAGTCGACATTGACCTAGTAAGGTTTTCCTTGACCTAATTGAGGTCAAATTTGACCTAGTTTAGATAGATTTGTAGATTTGATGATATAAATGATTGATATGATGTTTGTTTATGTTTGCAGGACTTGGTTTGTTTCCGAGAGCATCCCTTTGGGGAGTTGCTAGTTAAGGTCAAAGAGAGACTATCTGAACTTGATGATGAGGGGATGCAGTTACTATGGGATGTGGGACTATAATGGGTATCAATTCTTCCACATATTAGACTACACTGAGCCATGCTATCGACTCTGATAGAGAGGTGGGATGAGGATACATGCTCCTTCCATCTTCCCTCTGGTGAGATTATAGTGACCTTAGAGGATGTCTACAGGATCATGCGGCTTCCAGTCCAAGGGGAGACCGTCAGACCCAGAGCACAACATGGTTGTGAGGAGATCTATGTAGATATAGAGTATTGTACAGGAGTGCTTCCATAGATGTAGACCCGATCAGATCAGATCCTACTATCTTCCATACTATCAGGCCCTACACCTTTAGTATGGAAGGTGATGTTGTATATAGTAGCCTTGGTTGTGTTACCCAACTCAAAGGGTACCATATTTTGTTCACCTCTGACACATCTCATATAAAGGATGGAGAGAGATAGGACCATGTTCTCATGGGGTCATGACATGTTAGCTCAACTATACCATGAGCTCAGTCAGCTAGTGAGGTATCAGCGGGAGAGTCTGTCAACATGCATGCTTCTATAGATTTGGATATTTGAGAATTTCACATGTACACGTCCATAGGGGGTTCATATGATGGTAGATGCTAGTATAGCAAGAGCCTTCACATATCCTTTTAGATATTTTTGGAAGTTTGGGGATATGCTCTACTGAAGAGTACATCTAGACCGCATTTCCAGCACTAATGTGATATGGAGACCCTACTACCGGATGACAAAGTGGCCTGATACACAATTCCAAATGAGACATTCACAATAGTGTAAGCTGCTAGAGGGTCATCAGAGTCATATAGTGATGCCCTACTATTATGATCAGGTGATGAGGCAATTCGGCCTGTTACAGGGAGTCCCTAAGGTAGTACCTCACTATGTACATCCAACAAGATACTATCAGAGACCCGGTGCCATATGCCAACCATCGATAGAAGACATAGAGGATAGTGATGCAGAGGAGACAGAGGATATAGAAGTACCATCAGATGTAGCATATTCATGTGTGAGATGAGATTACATCAGGTATTGGACACACTGGGATAGTGGAGCCACAGAGGAGGATGAGGACATCAGAGATGAGGAGGACCACATTCTCAAGGGAGATCCAATGGAGGAGGAGGAGAGAGTAGATTGAGTAGATGAGAGAGCCAAGGAGAGAGCCGAGGAAATGCCCCCAACTGGTGATACTGGTGTAGATATACCTATTACTCGCGCATCACCACTGAGATCATGACAGCCCCCACGACCCCACATAGAGACACCACCACCAAGACCTAGATATAGCAAGCGTGGAGAGAGTAGTCACTCCATGCCCCCACAATCTAGACATTTTAGTGATGTCCAGGAGGGAGACCCATGTATGAACCATGAAATTTGATTGAATATGTGATTTGATTTGAGATATACAGGATACTAGACTGATAAAAGTTTTTCTTTCTATAGCTAGAATAGCGGAGTGGAGGAGATTTGTATCTGAGGTTCTCAAGGATACAATTATATCCTATTGACTACCAGCTGACAAGTGAGAGTCTTCTATCAGTCATAGAGATCTTGGCAGGCATGCCGACATCTTTGTATGTATCCTTCGAGAGCTGAGATTGTGCAGAGAAAGAGAGGAGATGTTGATGGCAGAGGTACAAGGTCTCTAAGGATGTGTACAGAGTATGATCATATCCAGGAGCCATACTTGGACACACAAATCTTCATCTTCCCAACACAGAGCAGAGAGATCTGGGAGTCATCGACCATTGGAGCAACATAGTGATAGACGTAGTGATAGATAGGGCCATTGGCCACTTATGTATCAAAACTTGAAAAACTTTTTTTGATGAATGAAAAAATTTCTCTACTAATTAGTTCTATGTTTGATTACTATGCTTTCATCAATATAAAACTTAAGAGAAAGAAAGAAAGAAAGAAAGTGCCTAAACATATTCAATATGTAATTTTGCTAAAACTACATAACCTATAAAATGAATCTTTATAAGGATACATAAATGCACATGGAACAAATGAGATTAAGGGTAATAACATTTAAGATGCATAATATTAATGGGTTCCTTAAAAGAAACACCATCCATATCAGCAAGTTTTTAAGCACCCAAACCAAAATCTTCAATAACAACAAAAGGTCCAAGCCAATTAGGGCTAAATTTTCCTTTTTCGCTGGTTCTCATAAAGAACTAAATCACCAATTGCAAATGTTCATTCAATTACCTTATGACTGTATTGTTTCTGAAGAGATTTATGATAAGCTTTTATATGTTCTAATGCATGTATTCATTGTTCATCCAACATTTCTAATTCTTGTAAGCGTTGTTCATGAAAAGTATCTTTATCAATTATCCCATGAAATGAAACACGTAAAGAAGGTATTTCCAGTTCCAAATGCATAATAGCATCAGTACCATAGATAATGTTATAAGGGGAAGTACCCATGGTAGTACAAACACTAGTCCTATAGGCTCATAAAGCATAAGTCAGTTGAGTATGCCAATCTTTCGCATGCTTACTAATTGTCTTTCTCAAAATTTGTTCAATAATTTTATTTGATGCTTCAGCTTTTCCATTAGATTGCGGATAGTAAGGAGTTGAAAAGCTATGTTGAATCCTATATTTCTCCAAGAATTTTGTGACTTCTTTTTTTTTAAAAGAGGTTCCATTATCTAAAATTATCGTTGAAGGAATACCAAATCTTGTTATGATATTATTAAGGATGAAATCACAAATAACATCTACCTTTGTTGAACGAAGAGGAATAGCTTCAACCCACTTCGTGAAATAATCCATAGCAGTGAGAATGTAAGTATGTCCTTGAGAAGAAGTCGGTGAGATTTTTCTAATAAAATCAAAACCCCAAACACTAAATGGCCATAGAGAAACTTGATTACGAAGCTCACGAGCAGGAGCATGAATCAAATTACTATGTTGTTGACATTGAGGACATTTCTTAACAAACATGAAAGAATCATGTTCCATTGTTTGCCAATAATATCCCATTCGAAGCAATTTATTAACCAAGGATTTTCCACCAAAATGAGCTTCTGCTAAAGCTACAAGAATTTTAGTTCTATTGAGACATCTTAATAATAATCCTTCATAAGAGAATTTGTAAAGTGTATCTCCTAAAATGATGTAACGTGCTGCAAGTTTTTGAATATGATTACGCATGTTCCTCATTGTTGATTCAGGAAAAGTACCATCCTTCAAAAAATGAAAAATATGTGAATACCATTCATCCAAATGAAAATTGAAATAGTCAGAGGTAATCTTGTTAGAAATTGTAGGACATTTAAGAGTTTGTATAGTAAATTGAAAGTTTTCAGCATTGTTCTGAAGACAAACCAAGGAAGATGCACTTGCCATAGCATCTGCATGTCGATTATCCTTCCCAGGTAAAGTCTAAATCATATAAGAGGAGAATTGTGAAAGCACATTGAGAGCTAAATTTCTATATTGTGTCATTTTACCATTTTTAGTCTGATATCCTCCTTTAATCTATTCAACTATCAATTGTGAATCTCCATATATTTGTAAATGTTTGATATTGAGGGATGAAGCTGCTCGTAGTCCAGCTATAAGAGCTTCATACTCCACAATGTTATTAGTACAGGAAAAGGTTAATTTATATGATAACGGGATGGGTTTTTCATAGGCGGAATCAAGATAATACCCACACAAGAACTTGTCTTACACTTAGACCCATCAAAATACAATTCCCTAATATCCTCATGTTGAATAGCTAGGATATTATCATCAGGAAATTCTATTGAAGTAGAGCATTTATCTAAGTGAGGACAAGGAGCTTCAGCTAGATAATCTGTCAACACTTGTCCCTTAATAGACTTCTGAGAAATAAAATTAAGATCAAATTTTGTAAGCAACATCACCCATTTTGCCAACCGGCTAGAGAGATTAGTTTGTGAGAAAAGATGTTTTAAAGGATCAAATTTAACAATCATATTAACTTCAGCATTTATGAGATAATGCTTGAGTTTCTAAATCATATTAACTTAAGCATTTATGAGATAATGCTTGAGTTTCTAACATGCATAAACTACAGCCAGACATTGTCTTTCTAAATCTATATATCTTGTTTCATAATCAAGTAAAGTTTGACTAATGTAATACACAGGTATTTCTTTACCATTATCATCAATTTGAGCTAACAACACACTCACAGCCGTGGAGTCACTGAAGTATATAAATGAAATGGTTTATCAAAATTAGCAGGCTGCAAAATAGGAGGATTTGCAAGATACTCCTTAAATTGCTCAAAAGTTTGTTTACACTCATCATTCCAAGAGAAAGTAGTATCATTTCTAAGCAAGGAAGTAAAAGGTGTAGATCTCTATAGTTTTGTTGACTATTAGTGACTCACACTTAGTCATATATCTAGGCAATGAAGGTCAGTCATCACTGCGACTGAGTCATTATGTTAAGGCTGAGCTATGTAATGTTTACTTACCGAGTAGTAGTACTACCGACTAAACTTATGGTCACTATGTATTGTAGTAGTATACCGAGTCTTGTATACAATGATTACCAAGAGCTAGAGTTATCAACATATGCCGAGTATAGTGAATACCAAGTATCAAAAATTGCATTTGCTGAGTTAGCCAAAGAATGACACAAGAGTTTGTTTTGGCACAGTGATCGAGGTAAATAGTTTTGACCAACATCCATGTTTTGTATTTTGTCTATTGAGATAATTATGGAGGTAATTACACGTCTACTTAGTAATCATTGATCCCTATGCTATACCTAGAGCCAATCAAAAATTAGTAAGACTTTAGCGGCAAAAGGAATTAATCTAAGCTGTAGATCTTGAATAAGTAAAATGTTTTTG
This sequence comes from Chamaecyparis obtusa, assembly GCA_027943335.1. NCBI lineage: Eukaryota > Viridiplantae > Streptophyta > Pinopsida > Cupressales > Cupressaceae > Chamaecyparis > Chamaecyparis obtusa. The sequence goes on from BSBK01005535.1 coordinate 247,210, forward strand.
TTGATTATATAAGCTCAAGATCTTAACCCTAAAATGTAGTAGCAAGGGACAGTGAATGTGAAGGGTATAAATAGATAGGTATGATTCAAAAAAGAGAAGCGTTCAAAGATAGAGTTCAGTGACCGAGCTAAGAAGTGAAAGCACAGAAAAGAGATAGATCTGATAAATGAGATCAACATCACATAGTAAAGAGAAGATTTGTTATCTGCATACAGTGCAAACTGAAAGATCAGGTACTGAGACATTCTAGCTAGTGTATCAAGGTAAATCTCTTAACCGAGTAGTCCTAATAGACTTTTTGTAATCTCTTAACCGAGTGCTTACTTTATTGTAAGTTTCAAATCCTTTTACAAGGTAGACTCTATAAGTCCTTTAGCTTTTAACAGAGTAGACCCCTCATAGGGTAGATCAAGTTTTGATCAAATTTTGTAAGCCCTAACAAGAAAATTTATTACTACAATAGTGAATATTTGTGGGTGTCATCCCCACCCCAGATTTACCTTTCAAGGGTTTCTGGGTAACCAAAATCTCTGTGTTTTGAATGTTTTCATGGATAATGTTTTAGTTTGTTAGTCATTTGATTATGATCAAAATTGGTGATGCTATATAAAAGTTTTATTCATATGTGAATGGTTTAGTAGGTGATTTCTGATTCACCCCCCCCCCCTCTCTCAGTATCACATTTCCCAATTATATTTCCAACAATTGGTATTAGAGCTGCAAGGTTTCTCATAGAAAGTCTAACCACTTGAAGAAAAAGATCTTGAGATAGAAGTCTATAAACTGGGAAAGGTAATAGAAAATAAAAAGATTGATGTACAGCTGGCATTACAACAATTGGAAGTAGCCAGAGGCGAACTGAAGAAATCCTTGAGCAAAAGGAGATAAATTTCTATTCAGCAAAATGAATCACACTATCAAGAAGAAGATACCACTAGATTATTTGACAATGGAAATACTGCAAAAATTGATAAAGCCATAAAAGAGCTACTGGAGAAGAATACCATACTAAATGATGACATCAGAAATCTAAAGAGAGAACAGGAGATTCAATCTGTCAGACTTTGTGAAGCTGTTGAGTAGAAAAAGAAAGCTGAAGATGACAAGATAATGGCTAAAGAAGACAAAAGACAAATGGCAATGAGACTGGATGAAAGGACAAGTGACATGAAGAGGTTGACAAATAATCAATTGGACATGGTAAATCAACTACTACTAGTTAATCAAGAGTTGGGCAGGAAAGATATGGAAATCAACCAACTGAGATCTGAGAATGACCAATTAAAGAATGAACTTAGAACTTAAAAGGAAATCAATGAAAGGATGAACAAACCTAATGAAGTTGTAAAATACTTTGAAGAACTGTTAAGGTCACCTAGCAGATCTGATGATAGATCTAGACTTGGACTAAATGATCATGCTTCATCTACTGAAGAAGGAGAATCATCAAAGAATGGAGAACAGAAGAATGCAAAACCAAAGAACAAGAAGCCCACATGCCATCATTGTGGAAAGCCAAGACATACAACCAGCATATGCAGAAGTAAACATGGTAAGTTTGAATCTAAACCAAAGTTCAATGGACATTGCTTTAACTGTAAGAAACATGGACATCATGCACATGAATGTAGGTCTAAGGTCAATTACCCACCTACTTCATGTAAGTTTCAAGGCAATTGTTTCAATTGTCAGAAGTATGGGCATAGAGCATTTGAATGCAGGTCTAAACCAAGATGGTCACCTAATGAATAGACTAAGTCACCTATGAAGAACAACTCATACAACTAGGATTACAACACATGGTATAGTTTTCATTATTGTGGAAAATATGGACACATTGGAGCAAATTGCATGAAGACTCATTTCAGAGGAAGATCCAAAGTTGGATGACTGGAAGCATGGTGTGTTACAAATGTAATAAGATAAGTCATCTTAAGAAATACTGTAGGTCACCTATGCCGAGCAATAATCAGAATCAGAATGAAGGTATCCATGAAAAATTAAAAAATCAGATGGATAAGACATGGAAGAAGAAAGAAGAAGGAAGCACTAGTGAAACTAGCACATCCAAGGTCACCCAATCTGATGGATTAGGTGATCATACTTCTTCTAATTAAGCATATAAGGTATGTTTGGAGCTGAATATTACAAAGCTTTATTTTACATCATTTCCTAACATAAAGACTGAGTAGAAGTCCAATCTACATAATTAAAGATGCATCAAGACACATCTGAGCGAAATAGAAAATTTATTTTGATGTCAAGTGACAGTATTTTGACCGAGATATCAGCATATGTTGAGCACCTGTTATGGCCAAGATTCTAAAGGTACCGAGCTTATGTTAATTGAGGTTACCATGAGTTAGCCGAGACAGTTGTATTCTACTTACAAATTTTGTACGGAGTATTTATGAGGCCCTAATTTCACTTTTCAGAATCTATAAAGTGGAAAGTTTCCATTCATTTCATTTCACCTAGCGATTTGAGATTTCTTTGAGTGATTGCAAGTGCAAACAACCAGTTTATCAAGTTGATTCCTAATCTCTACAGTGTGTCATCAACAAAAATCATCTACAGGATACTTACGAGAAAAAGGTACATACCGAGCAAACATTTCTTCCTGAAATTTTATAATTTGAAATGGCATCATCATCTGCTACAATGAAGAAACAATGGATGGAGGTTTTCAATGTTCAATTGGTAAGGAATGAGGTTTGCAAGCCACGAATCTTTAAGACAATTTTAGAATCCACAATTAAAGGAGATTTGAACAGAGCCCTATCTTTAATTCTGGAAAATGTACTGATGATGAACGACATTAGGTCATGTTATATGTGTAAAATTGGGGAAATCAGAGATTACGAGATCAGGGAGGCATATGACAAGTTATGTGTCAATGGAGTGTTGAAGTAGGAGTAAAAATTGATTGTCGAGCAATGGTTAGTGCATGCCCTAGATTTCTCACAAAATTTTAAGGTTGAATGGATAAAAATTGTGTTGAGTTGAGTACACGACATGCAGCTATGGCTAGAAGATGGACTAGTGAAGATAACGAAGGAAATGATCCAACGAGTCACTGGCTACCCTTCAATTCAAGGAAAATAAACAATGAAGTGTTCGAGCAAAGAGGAGATACAAGAAAACACACAAGATGTATGGAACAAATGAGGTATGATGATCTCTACCATTACAGATCCAGAGATTGACTTTGCTGTTAGGGTTATCTCGCACAAGTTCTACCAATCTAGTCAGTTGGAAAATGTCCCCTATATGGTAGTGGACCAGGCGTGGAAAATAATTAAGAAAGGGCACACGTATGATCTTGCTGAGCTCCAGCTGACTTAGCTTGCCGAGAACCTCAACTCAATCTGGACTGCAAAGAACTCAATGTGTAATTTTGGCTCTTTGCTAATTTGCCTATTCTTTTATGTAAAGAAGATTTTTCCTACTCATGGCGGTGTGATATGGGATAAGAAGACACCCATTGCTGTGCAAATTAATGAGTTCATAGGTTAGATAGGAGATAGCTTTAATGGATTAATGGACAATTATTTTGTTGAGTTTAAAAAGAAAATGAGGAAGATGGGTAGAATCCCTGTGTCATTAGTTGAGAAGTACAGTAATGATATATGTTTTCTAGTTGACACAAATTTCACATATGCACAAGAAGTCCTTCCTAGGTTTTCATGGCTCATGCCACTACCCTATGAAATTAATATAGATGAAGCTACTGCTGCCATCACAACCCCCTTAGCTAAAGAAATTGATAGCAAGGCACCCTATTTCAAGACATATGAGTAAGCCAAAACAAAAATCTCTTTAGGTTTAACTACTGCAACCTTAGAGAGGAAGACAAAGAAGATAGTAAAGAATGTAGAGAAGTATGTGAAAGAATCGAACAAGGATGCTCCACTGGAGTTGACCAAAGGTTTGGGAGAAGATGAACTGAGTGAATCTAGTGATAGTGAAGAAGAAGAAAAAGAAACTCAAGTAGAAGAGAAGAAAGGAAAAAAACCAATAATTGTCGAGCCTCCAACCAATAAAAGAATACTAAAACCTAGAGTGTCTTCGACACCTATACTGAGGCCTAGAATAAGGGGAAAAACTTTTGAAACTCCTAAGGTATCCCCTGTTTCTAGTAAGCGAAAACCTGCACAACTTAAGGCCGTGCTGAGTAAGGGAAACAAAAGACCTAGAAGGAAACTTGTATTGGCACAAGAAGATGATGAGAAAACTGAAAGAGATGAAGAGGTGAAGAAGCATATTTCACTACAAGATGCTAAATATACTATGGATGAAATATGCCACTAGATCAAAAACTCTACAGGAGTGGATGACTTGAAAGAGTTGAAATTTGGAAGTTTGAGTATAGGAGAGAAAGAGAAAGTAGAAGATGCTATTCTTGAAATGCTTTGTACTTTCAAGATGTTACCCATTCAATTGGAGAATCTAATCCCAAAGGAGCTAAGCAACAGGGTTGCACAAAAATGGGAATATGCCCTGAATACTGAAAAAAAAATAAGGGAGAGCACTTTAGTACAAGTGGAATCAAGTCTCACCCCTGCCAACATCAGAAAAATTGTGGAGAAATACCAAGAAAAATTTGATCCTAAGCTTAGAGCTTATCTAATCCTTCAACACAAGGTTGAGGATGTAGTATAGGAAAGTATCAAAATTTGGAAAATAATATATGGATTTTTGATTGACAAAACTAAAGGTGCTAGTACATCTAAGGATGCCAAGCTTGAAATAGAACACAATGTAATGGAATCATCCATTCCGAAGACAGAAGCTCCTAAGGTAGAATAAATTCAGAAGGAACCTCAAGTGCACATTGTCGATATCACAGAGGATACACCAGTTAAGAATATGGTATTAATTGAGGAAGACATACAGGCCAAGATAGCTAAAGATACATCTTTTCCAGGTAGTAACCCAGTACTTTTGCAAGTCAAAGCTTATCCGGCAATTGATGTGACACCAACTGGTAACACTACCCCCGCCAAATCTAAAGTTGTTACAATTGATCCATTAGCTGGCACCAGTACTATCGAGGAACCAGAGAAGCTGGCACCAGTTACTCAACCAACATTTGTCAAGGAAATTCACCAGGAAAAAGAGGAAAAGATAGCAAAAAAAATTACTAGTCCTTATGTGGAGAATAAGGGAACTAAGGGGAACCACAGAAAAGACAAATTTAATGAAGTGCAAGAGCTTACAAAACAAGAAGCAATACAAGCTCTTGTACAGATGCTAAGTGGGAGAAAACCGAAGAGAGCACACAAGCAGAAAATGGAAGTCTTCTCACCTAAGGTAACCATTGATGAAGTTATTACTATTCCTAAATGGGATACTGATAACTTATCTTATGAGCAAATACAAATTTTGAAAGAGTTATTGTCAAGGAAAAGTAGGCAAGAAGAATTGAGAAGAGAACATCAACAGAAATAGGTTCTATATGAAATCAAAGATATATTTACTGATGTTTATGAGTTATCAGATGTAAATAGTTTCGCTCCCATATTGGAACAACTTGTTCACATTGTTCAAAAGGTAAATAATGACGCATGTTGCACCAGTGATAAATTGTTTGAGTGGTCAGAAAGAAAGTTTGAGACCAAAATGTTGGAGAAAGTATTTGCTGAGATCACAGTTAAATATGTCGCACTTTCTACTTTGGTAGTAGAGACCGAAGAAGTCATTATCAATGCAAACTCTCTACCCACCAAACTGTGTAATATTGAACAATTCACAAAGGAGAATCAACGTTTGATTGACCAACTGTAGCAAGAACTTAAAACCACAAGTCAATCTTTAGGTGTTAATCTGGACCACAGTTCCAATCACTATGTCACGATAATGCATACTCAAGGAAAGATAGCCGAGCTGATGGCTAATGATGGAAAGATTAGACCTTGCCTACTTTCTATGCAAACAATTTTAACACCTCACTTGGAGGCATTACAGAGAAAGTTGGTCAAGGCTAAAGAATTAACTAAAAGGGATCTAAATCTATCTACTGTTGAGAGTCTAATCAATCTAGCTGCTGAGATAGAAGTGCAGTCTAAAGTGTTAACTGTTACTGCTGGAGGATGGGAAACTGCACTACACATGGCTATGATGCTTCACAAACCATTTTTGGAAAAACATTTTGAGATCCCCACTCCAGATGACATTCATCGTGTCAAAATCAAGGGGGAATTTAAATCATGACATGACAAAGAGGGAGGTAACAACAAATTTTTGTAAATTTTGCATGTATATATATATCTCAGGAGAGTATTTGAGTGTTTTTGCGTATACTACATATTTTTGTAAAGGGAGATGTAATGTCATGACAAAGTGTTTTTGCCACTAATGTCAAAGGGGGAGATTATAGATCTCTATAGTTTTGTTGACTATTAGTGACTTACACTTAGTCATATATCTAGGCAATGATGGTTGGTCATCACTGCGATCGAGTCATTATGTTAATGCCAAGCTATGTAATATTTACTTACCGAGCAGTAGTACTACTGACTAAACTTACGGTCACTATGTATTGTAGTAGTATACCGAGTCTAGTTCTACCGAGTCTTGTATACAATGATTACCAAGAGCCAGAGTTATCAACATATTCCAAGTACAGTGAATGCCGAGTATCAAAAACTGCATTTTCTGAGTTAGCCAGAGAATGACATAAGAGTTTGTTTTGGCATAGTGATCGAGGTAAATAGTTTTGGCCGACATCCATGTTTTGTATTTTGTCTATTGAGATAATTACGGAGGTAATTACACATCTACTTAGTAATCATTGATCCGTATGCTATACCTAGAGCCAATCGGAAATTAGTAAGACTTAAGCGGCAAAAGGAATTAATCTAAGCTGTAGATCTTGAATAAGTAAAATGTTTTTGTTGATTATATAAGCTCAAGATCTTAACCCTAAAATTTAGTATCAAGGGACAGTGAATGTGAAGGGTATAAATAGATAGGTATGATTTAGAAAAGAGAGACGTTCAGAGACATAGTTCAGTGACCGAGCTAAGCAGTGAAAGCATAAAAAAGAGATAGATCTGATAAATGAGATCAACATCACATAGTAAAGAGAAGATTTGTTATCTGCATACAGTGCAAACTGAAAGATTAGGTACTGAGACATTCTAGCTAGTGTATCAGGGTAAATCTCTTAACCGAGTAGTCCTAACAAACTTTTTGTAATCTCTTAACTGAGTGCTTACTTTATTGTAAGCTTCAAATCCTTTTACAAGGTAGACTATATAAGTCTTTTAGCTTTTAACAGAGTAGACCCCTCATAGGGTAGATCAAGTTTTGATCAAATTTTGTAAGCACTAACAGGCAAATTTATTACTACAGTAGTGAATATTTGTGGGTGTCATCCCCACCCCAGTTTTACCTTTCAAGGGTTTTTGGGTAACCAAAATCTCTATTTTTTGAATGTTTTCATGGATAATGTTTTAGTTTGTTAGTCATTTGATTATGATCAAAATTGGTGATGCTATACAAAAGTTTTATTCATATGTGAATGGTTTAGTAGGTGATTTCTGATTCACCCCCCCCTCTCAGTATCACATTTCCCAATTATATTTCCAACAAAAGAGATAGTTCGATCTGCTAAATTATAAATAAAGTGACGAATAGCTTGTATTTTTCCTTGTAAACTTCATAATTGGGAAATATTCTTAGGAGGCATATTAACAATAGCTTTAATCTTTTCAGTATCTACTTCGATGCCTCACTTAGAGATTATAAATCCTAATAATTTACCGGAATCAACTCCAAAGACACATTTCTTAGGATTCAATCTCATATTATAACTTCAAATTATTTCAAATAACTGTCGTAAGATAGTAACGTGGTCTTCTCTTTGTATAGATTTTTCCAAAATATTATCCACATAATCTTCAAGAATCTTATGAATGTAATCATGAAAAATCAGGGTCATAGCCCGCTGATAAGTTGCTCCTACATTTTTTAATCCAAAAGGCATCATGACCCAACAAAAGGTTCCCCAAGGTGTTATAAATGCAATCTTAAATTGATCTTTAGGAGGGATAAAGATTTGATTATATCCCGAAAAACCATCCATAAAAGATAACAAGGCATGGCCTGCTGTTGAATCCACAATCATATCAATGTTAGGTAATGTGAAATCATCTTTCAAGGATGCCTTATTTAAATCTCTAAAATCAGTACACATTCTTATCTTATTTTTTCCTTTGGATACAGGCACAATATTTGAAATCCAATCTGAGTAATCAATAGAATGAATAAATCTAGAATCCAATAATTTCTCAATTTCACCTTTGACTAACAAAGCGATTCATGGATTCATCTTTCAAATTTTATGTTTCATAGGTTTCATATTTGGCTTTAAAATGATATTATGAGTAACAATCTTAGAATCTATACCTAGCATATCCAAATATGTCCAAGAAAAGATATCCTTAAATTCAAGTAAAAGGGAAACCAACTAATCAGGTTCATCCTGATTCAAACATTTCCCAATTTTTATCATCCTTTTAGAATTGTTTTCATCCACTTGAATATCAATAGTTTCAGTAATTAATAGATCACTTTTTATCAGAGAATCCATCAATAAAGGAAGAGTATCTTGTTCTTCATGTTCTCCAAAATAAGCATCAGTTTTTAAACAATAAGGCTTTCCTCATTTGTGATGAAACTTAGGTAGATCCTCATAAACCCCTAAAAATTCCATTAAGGCTTCATCTTTAGGAAAAATATCCAAAGAGGATTTTTGATTAAGATCAATAAGCAATGGGTTAACCAACTTCAATTGTCCACTGCAAATATGATTAACATTAAGAAGAAAAGTAGATGGTTGTTTATAAGGATTGAATCCTAATCCATATGTATGATCATAAACTTCATTATCCAAAGGTACTTGTATACCTTGTTCATATTTACCACATCCTTTCCCATTAAATCCTGATTTCTTAAGAAAATGATAACCAGGACCATATCGATCAGTCATGTCAGAAGGAGTCCAAGGAGCGGCATATGTCACAATGTCATAGCAATCAGGCTTTATAGTTTTAGGCGTTTCATTAATCTAAGCGGAAACAAAATTCCTTTTTAATTCTTCAGACAGTGGAGAAGAAATACAAACTTTTTTCTCAAATTCATTCTTTTGCTTCATGAATTTCCAATCAGAAACCTTGTATTCTCCAATAAACGTAGGATTAAAATCTAGTATCACCCAATCATCCTCAGTCAAAGAAGAAGAAGATGGAGTTTCTTGTTGTTGAATCTCAGGTTGCTTTCTCTCAGATTGTTGTATCTCTGATTGTTCTTTACTAGGTTGAAGAGGTTCAGATATTTTGGCATATTTTGCATTTAAGAAAGGATTCGGGGCATCATCTACATGTAATGTATACATTAAGTTGTTATAGATGAACCTAACCTTACAATGAAGAGTAGAAGGAACTGCATGCATAGTATGTAACCATGGTCTTCCTAAAAGAAGGTTATAATTGAGAGGTCCAGGCATAACATGAATAGGAGTATTTAGGATAATTGGACCAACTTTAACAGGTAACGTAATAATGCCCAAAGTTCTTTTCACAATATTGTCAAATCCACGTATAGGAACATTATCAGGTTGAATAGTAGTAAGATCAACCTTAATTTCCTTAAGCATATCCATGCTACAAACATTAAGTCCATATCCATTATCAATTAAGGTTCTTTGAATGATACTTTGATTAATAGAAATGGCCACCATAAGAACATCATATTGATTCTGCACCTCTAGGGAAGGTAAATCATTATTAGAAAACACAATAGGAGGTACAAAAGGCATAGTATGCATACAATCCAAAATAGATTGAATGTTCTCTTGATTAGGAGGCAAAGCAGGAAGAGTAGATAAAGCTTTTTGCAATGCCTCATGATATTTCAAGGAGGTTTGAAGTAATTCCCATAAAGATATCTTAGCAGGAGTAGCACATAATTGGTCAACTAAGTTATACTCCTTAAAGGTAGATGGATACCTAGGTGCTTAAGGAAGCATAGGTTGAGAAGGAGGTAAAGAAATCAGAACAGTAGGCTGAGGGTTATTCTGTGTGCGATAAGCATGTGAAATGGAATTAGTGTTATCAAAGAAATCCAAAGGATCTCTAAGTTTACCCTTAATTGTTATATGAGGACATCCTTTTACTGTCATCAAAGGTGTAGGATATATCATCTTAGGTTTATCAATGTTACAAATAGTGGGACATGAAGGTAACCATGCACACATCCTATGGTAAAGGTCAACTGGAGAGGTTGTGGAGGAGAGTGAAATAGGAATAAGAACCATGGAGATCGTATTCAAACCATTTTCATCCTCACCACCATGTACCTCATTAGGGAATATATCCTCTTGTACAATAAAAGCCTCATCAAAGTACTCAAAACAAGAATCATACATGTTGAATACAAAGAAAGAACTAAAAGCATGCAAATATTTTTGTATTTTTAAAGGAATTTTGCAATTTTTTTTGTATTTTTGAAATATAAATGCAAGAAATAAATGCAAGAAATCTAATCTTATAAGCATACAAGATTTAAATCTAACACCATAAAAGAAAGAGTTTTCGTAAACGGGTTCACCAAAATGAATAGGTGTAAAATGGAAGCCTAACATTCAACACCTTTCATTTGTAATATTGTTGTTTTGGATTTGAAGTTGAACTAGCATAAGTAAATCTGGAAATACTTGAAAATTAATTAGGTCAAGATACATACCTCATCATGAAATTGATTTAGAAATACCTATTTTCTAAAGTTTGTGTGAGGTTTTAGAAGATTCTACAACCAGATCTATGATCAGAAAGTCAAGATAGAGAAAACCCAAAAAAGTTTTTTCTTTCCGGTAGCAGGTCGACTTTGACCCTCATAAAAGGTCAAATACTACATTTTTATTTTGAAGGTCGATTCTAACTTTGTTCACAGATACTGGAAGTTCGACGAAAAGGGTACTCAAATCTATCCTTTGATTCCCAAAACAGCGACTGTAGATATTTGAAAAAGGGGGTTTTTGGGGTGGCTATATAGGGTTTTGCCTTAGTCAAACCCCCATTTTGGTGATCTCCACCTCCACGAATAGCCAATTGAAATAGAATGTGTGTGTGTACATATTGAAAGTGTAATGCCAAGATCTAATCCTCTAGATCAAAACCCTAGTATGTATGAAACAACAATGCATAGATTTAAATGAGATAGAAAAGCATACCAAGCCCCCAAGGCTAAAGTACTTCTGCCAAACTCACAATCCATAATTGTTACTCCATGATTAAATCTTTGAATGCTTGAAAGTTGATAATGGTGGATCAAGGAAGAAAGGATCTCTCTTGCTCCAAATATGTGTTCACAAAGATGCTTGATGTCAACAATGGCTTGATCTTCTATATCATCCTCTTGCTATCTTGCATCTTCACCATTCCTTGCTTGCTTGAAATATTCTTGCTCATGAAATTGACTCCTTGAGAGAACTTGATCATGAGAATGCTTGGTTGTACTTGGTGAAAATTAATGCAAATGAGAGTCTTTATATAGAGGTTTCAAGGTGAGGCTCCTAGAGCAATGTGAGGACCCATAATTCAAATTTCACCTCGAATTAAGGTCCAATCACAACAACCAACTAAGGAGGGAAAATAATTAAATGAATTTAAAATTAAAACTTTTTCACACTCGGATCCAAGGGCCTGACATTGATTTCGGGGCCTGTCAGGACCAAATTTTGAAAGAGGGGCACAAATTTTGGAGGAGGTCAGAATTGAGGTTGTAACTGACCTAGTCAGGATTGAGCTCAATGCTGACCTAGTCAGGATCAAGCTCGATCTTGACCTAGTCAGGAACAATCTTGATTTTGACCCTGTGGGCCCAGATCCAACCAGACTCAGGACAGGAGGTCTCGGGGATGCCCAGATACCTAGAAATGATAGCAGAATGGGACAGAATGCCAGGGATAGGCATAAAACCCTATGATGACTATGATGAAGGCTAGGAGGACCTATTTCTAAATCCTACCTAGAAAATAGAGCCATGGAATAGGGAAATTAAGGAGAATCCTTGGGATCCTGACCCTAATTTCACCTAGAATGAAGAAGATAAGTGCAAAATGCATCCTAAATGCAAGTCTATCATGATAAATGTACTAAAAGAGGGTGCTAAACCTATCAAGATGGAAGTGCTTCCATTTTAAGATGATACACCAATGACAAGAATATATCCCTTAAAGAAATAATGTATGCCATAAACTTAGTAAAGAGTGAAAACTCTTCTTTAGCTAAGAAAATATATAATTGTAAAATGATATTCCACTTGTGGAAAGAGTGATGCAAAACACACATCAAGAAGTCTAGGAAATGTTCTATTTCCTCTCCAACACTCCAAGTTTGGATTTTACTCAATCCAATCCTTTTGACTTTGAAACACAAGGTATTTCAACCAAGTAGTGGTGATAAAAAAACCTTTCCTACTTCTCCTCAATGCCTAAAGGCTTCACACCAATTCTTCCAAATTTGATACTTAGGGACACTAGCCCTATTCTAGGCCAACTTGGGAAATCTTCACCAGTGGCTTCAATCAACCAAAAAAAATGTTGGAAAACCTTAATTATGATCTAAGGATAGGGAAACAACCCTCAGATTGACCTTTCAACCTCCATAATGTATCAAACACCGATTGACCTAGGAATCCTACTAGGTCTCCTTAACTAGTTTCTGGTGTGCAATTTCTCCTTCCGAATGAGACTAGTAAAACTAAGGGTAGATTTAGATACCCTTTTGGAAGTTACAAATATCCCCAAATCCTTGAGACCCAACTCCAATCCTGCAACAGCTAACCCTTACTAAGTTCTCAAACCTAATTAGCCAAATTAGGCTTGGCTTCCAAGGCAAGTGGTTAAGGATGGGTTCATGGGATTGGTTCAGGGTTTTGGACACCTTCTCCACACTCCAACTAACACAAATCCACCTTCAATTTGGTCTCATGGATCAATTCTCCAAACTACACACTCTAGCACTCATCAACCTAGCTGAATACATTGAGATATTCAGCCTAGGGCTTGATGCAAACACCCTCAAGCCTTCGAGTCACACCCTAAGCCTTTGGATTCACTAATGTTACACTCCTAAATTTAATTTTCCAAATGGGTGAGCAATTCCACTGGTGAAAATGCAAGTTAGGGTCCCATCTGTAGGGCATGCTTGTTTTAGGCTTCTTCCAGGACTGGTTTTAGAAAATGAGCTAAAACTCTTGTTACACAAGACCAACCAAATCAATTTTAATTGTCTTAGAAAGTAGAAACTCCAAGGATTAAAAAAATGTGATCAACTTTCTCTCAACCCTTTGTACATGGTTGTACCAGTTAGAGATTACTTAGGGAAATTGTTGGTTCTTCATTAAAATTGCATCAGAAATCATGTTATAGTCTTCTTACCTCTTGGAGAGGAAAAAGCAAGTTGAAATAGGTTCATATATGAAGCAGAACTAGTTCTTATGGAGTTATGACTATTGGCCTTCCAATTTGAACCTCTCGAGCAACTTTTGAAAAGTTGCTCAAGCAACTTTTACATCTTTTTTGCAACATTTTGCATTTTTGCATTTTTTGCTCACCTAAGACCTTAGGTTAATACTTTAACCTTTAAACCTATACAAACATGCTCAAAATGTTACAATTTTATTGGAATCATGTCTAGAAATCATAAAACATTAAAAACACCTAATTCATCTATTGCTCAAAGACTAATAATCCAAGTGGACTAAGGTATCCCAAGGCTTGTAGGTGCTCCTTAGGGATCCTTAACCACAAAAATGGATCCAAACCAAAAGAGGATGATCTCAAAGATCCATCCAATTATTACAAAACACACAAAACTAAAAAACATAAGGAACATCTAGGATGTTGCCTAGGGTGCCCTGCACCATACTCCTCAAGACAAAAAGAACTCAAGTCTCTTGAGTTGGGAAGTCTTCTAATCTGAATCTAGCCTTCTTGATAGCCTCATGAGTCATCCAAGTAGCATCCTCCATGGAATGGTGTCACCGTTTGACTAAGTCCTCATAATGTGGATCTCTTGGTTTGTTTTGCTATCCTCTTATCTAAGATGCACTCAATCTCTTGTAAGGGTGGCTTAGGTAGGTCTTGTATCTCCTTGCCTTGTTGAAGACCTTGATCACCTACAACAAAAACATTAGTAATAGGACCCTTATATGCATATATATCAACCACATTGAAAATAGGTGATACACCAACATTAGAAGGCAATTCAATTCTGTATGCATAGTTTCCACATTTCTTCAAGATTTTGAAAGGACCAATCTTCTTCATCACGAGCTTGGTATACTTCTCCTTAGGTAGTCATTCCTTCTTGAGGTGAACCATGACCATGTCTCCTACCTTTAAATGAACATCCCTCTTCTTGACATTTGTTTCTTGTTTGTACTTATCTGAGGAATGTTTCAATTTCTCCCTGACTTGTTGATGGATATCCCTCATGACTTCTGCAAAGTCTTCTGCTTGGGCACTCCTCTGACGAATGTTTTGAACATCTCTTAACTCAAATACACCCCTAGGATGAGAACCATACACAATTTGAAAAGAACTAAATCCTAAACTCCTATTGACAGAATCATTATAGGAGAGTTTTTCTTGAGGGAAAATGGAATCTCATGTTTCTCCATACTCCTTAGTTAGGCATCTCAATAGATTTCCCAGGGATCTATTGATGACTTTAGTCTGTCCATCTAATTGAGGATGATAAGCAGATGACATGGCCAAGTTTTTTCCAAGTCTCCTCCATAAGGTGCACCAAAAATGGCCCAAAAACTTTGGATCTTTGTTTGAAACAATGGTGAGAGGTAAACCATGGAGTCTCACAATCTCTTTGAAGAATAACCCTGTAATGCTTAAAGAAACATGTGTATTTTTACAAGGAAGAAAGTGTGCCATCTTGAAAAACTTGTCCACAACCACATAAAAACTATCATAGCCTGATTTGGTCCTTGGAAGACCCAAAACAAAGTCCATCCTGACCGAGTCCCAAGGTTTAGCAGGAATTGGTAATGGTGTGTACAAGCTTGCATTGAAACTTGTTCCTTTTTCTTTTTGACAAATCAAGTGACACTCTACAAATATCCTAACATCAGATTGCATCTTGGGCTAGAAATAAAACCTCCTAACCAATTTAAGTGTCTTGTCAAGACCAAAGTGGCCAAATAAGCTTCGACAATGCTTTTCTCTTACAATGTTCTCCCTCATAGAGCAATTAGGAATACAAAGCTGACTACCCTTAAATAAAAGACCTTCCTAAATAATGTATTATACAAATTCAGTATGAAACTTATCTCCTAGTTCCAAGCAAACCTCATAGGCTTCATTGAAGTCTCCATCATTAGGATACATGTCTTTTAAGGCAGATATACCTACACTTTCCAATTGAACCTCATGTATGGTCAAATTCATCCTACTCAAGGCATCAACTACCTTATTCACCACACCCTTCTTATGTTTTATGGTAAAGGTGAATGCTTGCAAGTACTCCATCCATTTGAGGTGTTTATCATTCAATTTATCCTGCCTATTCAAAAAACTCAAAGCATGATTGTCACTATAAACAATAAATTCTTTGGGTAACAAGTAATGCCTCCACTTCCTAAGGGATTGAACCATAGCATACATCTCCAAGTCATAGGTAGAGTACTTATGCTTTTCCTCATTAATTTTTTCACTGAAAAAATGCCACAAGTCTCCCTTCTTGACTGAGAACACCCCTAATGGATCTCTTACTAGCATCACGTTCAATGGTGAAGACTTTGTGAAAATCAAGAAGTACTAGGATAGGTTGTTTAGCAATCCTTGTTTTCAAATATTCAAATTACTTATTTATAGTATCAGTCCAAACGAATTGACCCCACTGAAATTCTTTACAATCTTTTGATAAAAACTAGCAAGGCCATGAAAATTATTTACCTCACTAGCAGATTTAGGAGTAGGCCAGATCACTATGGCTTCAAACTTTGAGGGGTCCATTTTTAAGTTGCCCTTGGAGATGACAAAGCCAAGAAATACAAGTTCTTCCTACAAAAACACAAAATTGTCCAAATTGATCTTTAACTGCTTCTCATGTAATCTTTTCAATACCATTTCTAGATGCATAAAATTCTCATCCTTATCCTTGCTAAATATTAAGATGTCATCCAAATAAACCACAAAAAAAATGATTGATGAAAGACTTAAGGATCTCATTCATTAACATCATAAAGGTGCTAGGAGCATTGGAAAGGCCAAAAGGAATCACAACCCATTCAAAAAATCCTTCATTGGTTTTGAAAGATGTCTTCCATGCATCCCCTTCTTGGATCCTAATATGGTGGTATCCACTCTTCAAGTCAATTTTATAGTAGTATATTTCCCCCCCTAGACAGTCCATGAGATCTTCTATCCTTGGCATAGGAAACCTATATCTGATGGTTATCCTATTGATGGATCTAGAGTCAGTACATAACCTCCATGTAACCTCCTTCTTAGGGGCTAGGATGGTTGGCACAGCACAAGGGATTATGCTCTTTCTAATAAAACCTTTCTCCAATAATCCTTGAATCTATCTTGCAACCTCTATATTTTGTTCGAGAGTTAGTTTATAGGAAGCCTTATTGAGCAATATAGAACCAAGAATGAGGTCTATACGGTGACTAATGTCTCTCTTTGGTGGAAAAGTATTTTTATTGTTATCTGCAACTATCCCCTCGTACTTGTTAAATAAATCATGTACTTCCTTTTGACCAATACTTATTTGAGGTTCTTGACCTATTGGCATCTCCTTAGTCTTTGTGTTTAGCTTGACTATGATGGAAAAACAAGGTGTATCTTTCTCCTTGAGAACTTGTAAAAACTCCTTCTCTCCTACTAACATCACACTATTTGACAAGATCATATCCTTATAAGTATCAGGGAGAGGGATCATTGTATAACTTATTCCATTATTGGTTAAGGTGTAGACATTCTTCTTCCCCCATGTTGAGCATCAACATCATACTACCAAGGCCTACCTAAAAGGAGATGGCATTCATCCATATTCACAACTTCACATAAGACTTTGTCTTTGTACTCCCCTACTTGGCACTCTACCCAACATTGTTCATCTACCAAGGTTTGTTGATCTTTATTGATCCAAGACACTTTATAAGGATTTGGATGGGGTATTTTCTTTAAACCAAGATTTCTTATCATTTCATTAGAAGCCAAATTTTTTGTAGAATCAGAATCAACAATAACTTTCCAAACTCCACCATTTACCTTCCAGTGAGTTCTGAACAAGCTCTTCCTTTGTGGGGGATCCTTATGAGTTGGCACCTTCAAGAGTGTTCGATTGAACATGATACATTCTCCTTTCTAAGGATCTACAAGCCTAGAGGTAGTTGTATGATATGAAGTCATTCTCCAACAATCCTAATCTTGAGTGAGTTGCACCCTCTTATCTCCTCCTGGTGTGTTAGAACTTGTGTTGTCTTTGCTTGGACACTTAAAGGACCGGTGACCAACTTGGTTACAAGAGAAACACCTTCTAGTGAATACATGAGTGTTTCTACCTCCAGATCTTCCTCTATTGCTTCCTCTACCTCCTCTGAAATTATTCCTTTGTGATGTAGGGGCATTCTAGGGTACTCGGTGAATCTACATGGAGGTGTGTTGTTTTGGTTATGTGTTACTCGATTGCAGCTTTAACCAATGGTCTCAATTATTGAAGGAAGCTCGGTCATTGAAGGAACTTGGTGAAACCTCTTGTGCTTGGTGATGCTTGTGGTGCTCGATCGACATGCTTGCTCGGTGATGCTTGGCTTGTTTGGTTGTTTCTCTGGTGCTTGATAGTTCTGGTTTACCGACTGGAGTTCTTGGTGGTTTAGTTGGCCAACTTGGTACATTTGTTGTTGGTAGCTTGTGTTGTATTCTCCTATGTATACCTAGAGGCTGACATGGAGAATTAAATAATTGTAAGGCTATTTGATTGTAGACTTGTATTGCATTTAATATCTATTTGTAGTAGAAGTTGACTTGGCTTAGGAGTTAATTTTTTCTTCTAGTTGACTTGTGGTTGAAGATTAGTATTTAAGGAGTGTTTGGGTAGTTGTTTAAGACATGAATTTGTAGAAGAACATGGGCAGATTGGGAAGTAGATATGATAGACTTGGATCCTATGAGATCTTGAAGTTCAAATTGATTTTTGATAGTTTGTAATAGCAGAGCTAGTGGTTGTTTTCTTGGAGACAAGGAGATTACTTGGAGGCTTGCGAGCTGAAGTTCAAATCTACCTTAGGGTCTCCATCAGTTGCTGATTGTTTTCAGAACTGGACTAGTTGGGATTGGGATTGGATCTTTGTTGATCTTGCAGAATTGTTTCTTGATTGTAATTGGCCATAACCCGGAAGGCCTTACAGTCAGGCATGTTAATGAAAATCTGATTTGAAGTATATCTTGTGTTATTCTATTGTGTTGATGGTTGGCTACAAGGTTGGACTATCCTTAATTGGATCCACCATCCTTGACTACGTCAGGTGGTATCAAAGAGAAGGTTTTTCTTGAGTGAATGTTGATATTGTGAAGTTGACCTTGTTTGTGAGGAGATCGTAGGATCTGAGTTGCGGATCTATGGCACTGAACTTATGGAATCTTGACCTAGTTGTTCATGCAAGGTGGTAGATTGATCTGACTTACATACAACTTGGAGATTGTCACAAGGTGGTTGGTGTAGGGTTTTTTTCTTTGGGTTTTCTTATCTTTAAGGATGCCTCTGAGAAGATTGGACCCTAGAGCGATTGCAGATCTCTATGATGTTGTCGAATCGAAGATTACAGAGAAGATGAAATCTAATTTTAGATCTAAGATGGAGCTGATGAAGAATGACATGATTATTGGCAATTTGGCTAAGTTGGTTACATAGATGTTGTCATTATGGAAACATATGATCTACATGAAGATCACACAGGTCAGAGAGCTAGTATGTCAGAGCGCAATGCGAAATTGTCAAAGTATGAGACAGTGTGTTTTTACCAGTGAACCTGATGATAGTTTTGGTTTGCGATGTTGATTGGAGTAAGTGTAGTGCTTGTGCACTTGAACATAGACTCTATGGTGACTATTGAAGACTCATCTTAGAGCACAAGTTAGTATGGCATGTACAAAAGAAGTTATGACAGTTTTTCTAAAGAAAGTGTCAAGCTAACAGGACAAAATATGAAGATAGAATTGATAAAGAGTTAAGGGATTATTTTGTTTATCAAAATAATGACTTAACGATATGAAGGGACAATAGATGTTAACCCTTGGGTAAATTTATTTTGTAATATGGTAGCCGACTAAAAATTTATTAGCCTTAATAACTTGTATAAATGTAATTGTAAATTGTAAGAAGGATATGATCAAGAAGTGATATGATGCGAGATATGTGATGTATATGTAATAGAGATAGTGAAAGAGTAGTGAAGAGATATTAATGCAAGTAGTATAAGGTTATGTACCTTGACCGACTTTTGTAATCAATAAATATTGTACATTACTTGTTTGGGCAGTGGGCTCATCTGGTAAATCACATTTTGTACTACCAACTCCTAACAAGGTTGAGGATTCTAATAAGGCCTATAGTCCCTTAATCAGGACTGAGACACTATATGCATGTAATAGACTCCTAACAGGGTCAACATCCTTAACAAGATACTTTTGATTAGTGGATCTTTGTGGGTACCATCCCCACTGGGGTTTTCCCTTGGCTAGGGTTTCCTCGAGAACAAATAATGTGTTATGAGTTCTTTTTTTTTATTGTTATGAACATTGTTTAACTTTTTATGTTATGCATGCATTAAGATCATATGTTATATCCATAATTGGGAAAAAGTAAAAGTTTGTAGAATATTGATTCACCCCACCCTCTCAGTATTCCCTGTTTCTAACAATTGGTATCAGAGCTTAGTTACAAAGAAAAGAATCATTCAACGAAAGCCTAGCAGCTTGAGTAAGATCTCTATGGATATGGATCAGCTACAGAAGAATCTTGAAGAAGCTCTTGAATAGATTGATATGCTTACTGAAGAAAGAGATAATTTGAAAGGAAAATATGATGATGCAAAGAACCTCATTGAGAAACTAAAAAACAAGTTGGAAGATCTTAAATCTGAAAAGGAATCTGAAATTCACATTGAAGATTGTGATAACAACTTAGAAAAAGAAAATGAGATCCTTAAACATGAACTGAAGATAGCAAATCTAAAGCTAAGTCTGAAAGATGGAAATGGCAAGAATGAAGAAAATCTGAAATCTAAGAATGAAAGTCTAAAGACTGAAAATGAAGGACTAAAATCTAAACTTGGTAAAGTAACATCTGAACTTGAGAAAGTCAATTTGCAGTATACTGAACTTGAGAAATACAATACAATTGTGAAAGGAGAACTAACTCAATCCAAACAACAACTTGAAAGACTATACTCAACTAGTGAGAAGATTGATGAACAAATATCTTATCAAAAACCATTCTATGATAAGACTGGTCTTGGATTCAACACTTTTAAAGAAAATGAAGAAAGCAAGGAACCAGATCTAAAAATGTCTGAAAGCATAGATGAGAAGAAGTTTGATGAGACTAAGAAATCTGAAGATACACCTAAGGAAGAAGAACCACCTAAGCAAGAGGAATCACCCAAAGGTATGCAAAGAGAATTCAAAGGTAGATGTTTTGCTTGTAATACTATTGGTCATATGAAGAGAGATTGCACAAGTAAGCAATTTAAACCTCTTAATGGTTATTGTTATAATTGTCATGGTTTTGGACATAGAGCTATTGAATGCAGGAAACCTAAATTTATTGAGAATAATAATAGTAGTAGAATGTTTAGGAATACTAACAATGCAGATAAGAAACCTACTAAAGATATGAATAGAAGAAATGGAGTAGTCTGTTATAGATGCAACAAGGTTGGACACATTGCTAGAAATTGTAGATCACAGATCAATCAACCTGGACCAAGATATGGAAACAATGGAATAGTTTGTCAGATATGTAACAAGATTGGAAACACAATAAGGTTTTGTAGAATGAACAATAAAGTTTTTCATACCAATCCTAACCCTAGAAATCATGCAAGAAGAAATGAAGATGCAAGTAATAGTCAGAAAGGATGTTGTAGTAATTCAGATGAAGTGAAGTTTGTTAAAGGCACAGATCAAGGAGACATATTTAGCACTGAAGGCAGTTAGGAAGGTGAAGTATTAAAAGGTAAGAATGAATCTTTACCTGACCCATCTCAAAGTACTTAATTTATGAAAATTACAGTAGAATAGGAACTTAGGTTAGTGTAGAAGTAGATATATGATGAATTGAGTCTTGCGTAGTTAATGCAAGGTATTATATGATGTTCTAATGCTATGGTTAAGAGCGCAAAGAAAAATATTATGTTTTGCAAGATTGCAAGAAGTTTTAAGTTTTGCAGGTTAGCAGAATCAGCTTTTTGGAAAGAAGCGGCAAAAGAATTGAATGCGATGTTAGATCTAAGTGAGATTGAATTAATAAAAGGTCACGATCGGTATTATTTGATCATCAAAGCTAATTCAAGTGTTAAGGAGATCAAAGAGTAGTGATTGGAAGCATTTTTCAAGGATTTGGTGAAGAATTTTGTGTCGAATCTACGCAAGCCCTAACTCACAAAATTGAGGTATTTTACTTGGCAGATCTTTAAATCAGTTAAGGAATTAGAGTAAATCATGGATGTTTCTTTGATTCACAATTTTAGAGATAAAAATAGACCTAAGATGAAAAGGGAACTAGTAGAACCCTTGGAAGATGATCCTAGGTTAGCTTTATCATCTATACCAGATGGAGTTTTACATCTAGAGAATGTTAGAAGTTATCTTGGATGCAAACTAGAAACTATTAGTGATAGTGATTTCACCAAGGAATATTAGAAGATCTACAATCAGGACATGTCATTGAGAGAAGGATTTGAACATTTGAAATATAATGAGATCATTAAGTATGCATTTCAGTATGAACTTGATAATGAAGAATGTATAAAGATAATCCTAAGCAGAATTCATAATGGGAAGTTTTGGTTAGAAGATAGAGTGATAGATATCACAGCTGATTTGATTCATGAAGTTATTGGACTATCTAAAATTGGAGCCATTCCTTTAAATGAGAAGAACATGAGGAAAATAGTCATAGACAACACAAATTCATCCTATAATGGTAGAGGAATTGTGATTAGTAAGATTCAACAAGATGATGTCATATACTTATGCAAGATCCTAACCACTAAGTTTTGTGCAAACTCAAGAGAGGATGACATGGCAGCTGGAATGATACATGCAGCTTATTTGATGTGTGTTGACAAAGTACAAGTTGATATGTGTGAGATTATAAGAATTCATCTGTTTGAGAATTTGGAAAAGATTAAGAAGACTAAGTATACACAATTTAGATTCTCATCCTTAATCACTTATATGTTTTTTCATTTATTGAGAAGATTTCCCTACACCATTGGAAATGACTAGAATGATGGCCAAACTACAATGGAAACGATTAACCAAGTGTATAGGAGGCATGTTATTGATAAAGTGAATGAGAGTGTAGTATTGGTAATTAAGATATTTCAGGATTTAGTGTCTAGTAGATCAAGGATCCTACAGTCTCTTGTGGAGAAGTATAAAAATGAGATATGTTTCATGGTTGATACTGACTTTACTTACATTGAAGCAGTAGAACTTAGAAAAAAGTTCATAGACCCTCTTGGCTATGAGATATCTGAGGTAGAGACAGAAGAATATGTGAGTAGGTTACTTAAGTTCAAGTTGGACACTCACTGTAATAGGTTTGGAACCTTTGAGGATAACTTCAACTCCGCAAAGACCTTACTTGAAGAGAAGCAGTCAAAGAAAAGAGTTGAGAGTACTATCAAGAAAACTCTAAAAGATACAGGGATGACTAAGCATGAATTCTTGGTAGCCAAGCAAATAGCAGCAACAATTAGAGATATTGGACAAAAAGAAGTTTTGTCTATTCCACCTCTATCATCAATTGCAGCACAACAAGGGGAAACATTAGTCAAGGTAAAAGTGGAAGAAACATAGAAGGATCAAGAAGCAAGGATATCCACTAGATCCACCTCCTCCACACCTAGCAAAAGAGTAAAAGAGAGTGCTACTGGATCGGGTAAGAGACAGAAAACTTTGGTGCCACCAGTTGCAAGGAAAATTTGCAGAAATCAAAGATGATGACACTTCTATTAAGAAGAAAACTTGGAAACCTAGAGTTGAGAAGGTTAATGAACAGATCATTCAAGATGGAGACTTTAACAAAATGAATAAGTATTATGATCTCTATGATTATGCAAAGAGATTAAATCTAGAAAATGCAGTGGTAAAGCATATGATTTTATCCAATAAGAAGTTTGATACAATTCAGGGTAAGATACCTGATGACTTGTACAATAAACTTGTAAATAGGAAGAAGAGAGCATCAGAAGAGGACATAGCTATTAGAGAAAAGCTTGTAATAAAGTTTTGTGTTGTAAGAGATGAAGTACACTTCAATCAGATTATGAAAGCCTTAAGCACCCATTTGAGAACCAAGAAGAGAACCATTCAGATTATGGGAGGCAGATATGAAGAAGTTAATGCAGAAACAGAGCAAGCAATCATTAAGGTAATGTCAGAAAATGTTGGAGAATCATCTGTTGCAGCAGAATCTAAAGATCAAGCAGTAGAAGAAGCAAAACAAGAGGACATTCCCTCTCCACTAGCCATACACATTGAAGATGAAGTCATGAATGTAGAAGGAACTAATATCACCTTGGATAGTGATGATAACTTATTCAAGAATCTTGAAAACATTGTTGACAATTCGGCTTTTGAAGAGCAGGAGACTACCAAAGGAGAAGAGAAAATAGAGACCATAGTTGTAGAATCTAAAGTGACCAAAAAACTAGTACCTGTTCCCATTCAAGAAGATATCAATCTTACACCTGAGACTGGAAAGAAAACTTAGATTGGCTCTATGATTGAGAATTTGGGAAAGGAAGTAGATGATGATGATCAGATGGAATTGATCACATCTTTGAACAAGATCATTGGAAAGAATAAGAAAGTAAAGAGTCTTGAAGGATGCCTGAAGGAGCTTACTGAGAAATTACAAGGCATTATTACTACACAAATTGCAAGAGATGACCCTCTAGAAAGAGCAAAGGAAGTAATGAACACCTTTGATAATGAGTTTACAAATCTATCTAATATAGCAAAAGTGAAAGCTCATGCAGCTTATGAGGCCAAAACACTCTTGAACATCAGTCAGAATATTAGGAATGATATCAATAACCTTGATATCTGTATAAAGGACTTGAGGAAGAACTTGGAAAGAGGAAAATCCTTGTACATTCAGTGTACAAAATTAGAGACCTTGGCAGCAGAGGAAGATCAGAAGATGAAGTTGAAGGAAGCAGAAATTCAAAATGAAACAAACCTTCTTTCAAGCCCCAATGTGAAGGTATCTGATGTTGAGCAGAAAATTTGTAAGATATATGATGAGATCAGAATTTTGCAAGATGAAAAGGACAAGAAAATGAAGAGATTCACTCTTTTGAGAGAACACATTTCTATAAACTTGAGCACTATTGAAAGGCAATTGGAAGAATGTCTTTCAACTAAGACATCTTTACAAAAGTTTAGCTTTGAGAATCTCCAAGCATGTGAGATAGCATCTTATGGGTTATGTGCACTACTTAGTGTGGTAGATTCTATTAAGAAATCATGGGAGAAAGAGTTAGAGGCTATGAAGATCAATTTTGCAGATTGTGTTGCAAGCCTACCGGCTTTGCAATATTGAATTAAGGTATAAACTTTTGTGAACACAGTTTTGTTACCCTCCTTACCTTTTTTGTCATTGTTGTCAAAGGGGGAGAGATATATAGAAATTTTTTTGATAAGGATACATAATCTTAGGGGGAGTAAAATATATAGAAAGGATTAATAAAGTCATAAGGACAATACATATATGTTTTGTATTATGGCCACAATTTTGAG
Source organism: Chamaecyparis obtusa (assembly GCA_027943335.1). Lineage (NCBI taxonomy): Eukaryota > Viridiplantae > Streptophyta > Pinopsida > Cupressales > Cupressaceae > Chamaecyparis > Chamaecyparis obtusa. Next base: position 272,279 of record BSBK01005535.1, read on the forward strand.
ATTTTTAAGTTGTAAGACTTAGCCAATTTTCTCATATGTTGCCACCAATGATAAAGGGGGAGATTGTTGGCAATTTGGCTGAGTTGGTTACATAGATGTTTTTATTATGGAAACATATGATCTACATGAAGAACGCACAGGTTAGAGAGCTAGTATGTCAGAGCGCAATGCAAAATTGTCTAAGTATAAGACAGTGTGTTTTTACCAATGAACCTGATGATAGTTTTGGTTTGTGATGTTCATTGGAGTAATTTTAGTGCTTGTGCACTTGAACATAGACTCTATGGTGACTATTGAAGACTCATCTCAGAGCACAAGTCAGTACGGCATGTACGGAAGAAGTTATGACAATTTTTCTAAAGAAAGTGTCAAGCCGACAAGACAGAATATGAAGACAGAATTGATAAAGAGTTAAGGGATTTTTTTTATCAAAATAATGACTTAACAATATAAAGGGATGAAATCCTAGATTTTAACCCTTGGGTAAAGTTATTTTGTAATATGGTAGCCGACTAAAAAGTTATTAGCCTTAATAACTTGTATAAATGTAATTGTAAATTGTAAGAAGGATATGATCAAGAAGTGATATGATGCGAGATATATGATGTATATGTAATAGCGATAGTGAAAGAGAAGAGAAGAGATATTGATTCAAGTAGTATAAGGAAATGTACCTTGACCTACTTTTGTAATCAGTAAATATTGTACATTACTTGTTTGGGTAGTGGGCTCATCTGGTAAATCACATTTTGTACTGCCAACTCCTAATAGGGTTGAGGCTTCTAACAAGGCCTATAGTCCCTTAATCAGGACTGAGACACTATATGCATGTAATAGACTCCTAACAGGGTCAACATCCTTAACAGGATACTTTTGATTAGTGGATCTTTGTGGGTATCATCCCCACCAAGGTTTTCCCTTGGCTAGGGTTTCCTCAAGAACAAATAATGTGTTATGAGTTATTTTTTTTTATTGCTATGCACATTGTTTAGCTTTCTATGTTATGCATGCATTAAGATTATATGTTATATCCATAATTGGGAAAAAGTAAAAGTTTGTAGAATACTGATTCACCCCCCTCCCCCCCTCTCAGTATTCCCTATTTCTAACAATGATCACTGAGATCATAAGGGCTATGACTGGTGTACCTCAGAATGTTGGTAATAAGGATGGTTATGAAGAAGCTAGTGAAGACTTTGAAGCTATTGGATCTAGTGGTGATGACCAGAGAGATAGATCTGGTGAAGATAGAACTAGTCGGTTACATAGATCTGGAGCTCGATTAAGTACTAGTTACCGAATGGAAGTTTCTACTTTCTCTAGTACTTTGAAACCTGAGAATTTGATTGATTAGATTAGTGAATTAGAAGACTTCTTTGAGCTAGAATAAATTGAATATCCTCTTCAAGTGAGATTGGTACAAACTAAGTTGAAAGGACATGCTGCTCTTTGGTGCAAAGAATTACAAAGAGATAGAGAAGATGAAGGTGAAATGAAGATCAAATAGTGGAAGTTGATGGTGACTAAATTGAAAGCTAAGTTCATACCTACTGACTATGAGCTTGACTTGTTTAAGAAGTTGCAGAATCTAAAGAAAAAGGATTTGATTGTTGAGGACTATACTGAGGAGTTCTACAAACTTACTATTTAGTCTGGACATAGAGAACTTGGTAAGGAAAAGGTAGCTTGGTATGTGAATGGTTTGAGATTCAATATTTAGGATGAGCTTGGTATGCTGAAGATTGATTCTGTTGAAGATGCTTATCAGTATGCTTTGAAGGAAGAAGAGAATTTGAAAATGAGACAACATAGTAATCCCCAAGGGAAGGAAAAGATTGATCACTTGGTGAAGGATAAACCAATTGCAGAAGATGAACAGAAACCTTTGGAACCAAAGAAGAAGACAGGTAGAGTTTGTTATCTCTAATGAGCATTTAAGGTTGTCATTAGTATCAAAGGTTTGTAAAGATATCAGTCGGTCACTTACATTGAGCTAATTGGTAACTAGAAGCAAGATAGACTAGTCGATAAAGCAGCGTATTGAGCAGCAGACAGTTTGCCGAGCACCAGCAGACACCGACACCGACAGATAGTAAACACCGAGCAGTTTATACAGTGTTTACCAAGGATCATAGAAAATGGCATAGTAATCTGAAATGGCACATACTTCTATGCATACGATTACAACAATTCATAAAATGTTTTACCAAGATCAAGGAACATTTAATGTGATGATATTCATTAAATGCAATGTATATCTTTTGTAATAGTTGATCTAGGTCATTATTGTACACTGTAGATCTTAGGGTTATGACTATGTTGTGTAACCTAATTTTGTTAAAGCGGCAAAAGTAGAACACTATATATTTGTGTGTTCGCATCATTCTTTTGGTGTGAGCTAATATATGAATCATGGAGCACTTGAAGCAATTGCCTAACTTCAAGTCTATCAGTTAACAGAGCAGAACCGAGTACAGAGGAATTCAGATTGAGGAGAATCAGAAAAGGCTACCGAGCAGTTTAGAGCAAAGATTCATCACAAGTAAGGTGATATTTTATCAGAGCATATAGATTTGTATCAGACAAGTGAGTTGTCAAATAGCAGATAATTACCTATTGCTTTTTGACAATTGTAATAGAGTTTTGGATAAAATCTCTTAACAAAGTAGACTTAACAGTCTTATGTAAATCTCTTAATCGAGTGCACACTTCATTAGTGTTGTTAAAATCCTATAACTAGGTAGATCTATCTGATCTAACATCTCACTCCTAATAGGGTGAGATCACCAGAAGTGATCAAAACTTGTAGTCCTAATAGGCAAACATTTTCTATCTACAGTAGTGAAGAATTTATGGGTGTCATCCCCACCGCAGTTTTTACCTTCTAACAAGGGTTTCTGCGTTACCCAAATACTTGTGTCATTTGATTGTCATATTGATTTCATGTTGTTTACTTTCATAAGTTAAATGAATGATTGGTACATGTAGTTAAAATCAAGTTGTTTTGGTCAGTTATCACTGTTTACAGTTATATATCAAAAAGGTTTACAAGTATAGTTTTAGTAGGCACTGATTCACCCCTCCCCTCTCAGTACCTGTCTCTCCTAATTCCAACAATTGGTATCATAGCATAGTTCTCTTATTGAATAGTTTAACCAATGAAGGGTAAAGATCTAATTCATGGAGAGATACAAGCTTAATAAGACTATTGAGAATCAGAAGATACAAATGAAGATGTTTGTGGAACAGTATAAACAAGCTAAGGAAGGATTGAAGAAATTACTAGTTGAGAGGAAGAACCTAGCTATTCTAAAAAATGAGATCGATTACCATGAAGAACCTATTGATGAAATGTTTGAGCATATTGGATCTAGTTCTGGAAGCATCTCTGATGGATCTAAAAGCATAATCACTGATTTATCTGAAAAGAATCAACATTTAACTGATCAAGTGAAAGCACTACAAATTGGTCAAGAATCTCAGATGGTGAGAATGGTAGAAACAATGAACAATGCAAGACAAGCCGAGAAAGAAAGGAATCTGGCAATTGATGACCGAAGAAAGATGACTAAACAACTTCAAGCTAAAGAGAGTGAGATACAAAGACTCACTGATCATCATTTCCAAGTAACTAATCAAATGATGACTATAAATCAAGAGGTAAACCAACTAAATGGAGAATTGTCAAGAAGACTAGAAGATGTTGCAAGACTCAAAGAAGAGAATGAGAAGCTGAGAAATGAAGTGAAAAATCAACAACAGCAAAATGAAATGAAGAAACTTGCTGAGGATAGTTCTAAGAAGATTGATGACTTTTTGACTAATCAAAGAAGATTTGGGAGTAGAGCTGGAATAGGCTACACTGGTGAAGGAGAATCATCACAACAAGCTAAACAAGTCAACAACAATCCAAATCAGAAACCTAAAGTGTTGACATGTTATCACTGTGGCAAACCGGGACATACATCTAATGTGTGTAGAAGCAAAGCACAAGGTAAACCTCCTGTCACTCCTAAGTTTAATGGATACTGTTATTACTGTGGTAAGTTTGGACATCCAACATATGAGTGTAGAGCTAAACAGAATGATATTGCTAACAATACCATTGTGGAGAAAATATGTTATACTTGTAATAAACATGGACACACTACATGAGAGTGTAAGGCTAAGATGAAGCAAGTATGGACTCCTAAGCAGAAAACACAGTGAAAGCCCTATCAACCGAAGAGACAAGGTAACTCTTATGTTTAGGATTATAATACATGGGCTAACTGTACTGCTTGTGGTAGATATGGAAACATTTCAGAAAATTATTATAGAAAGAGTTAGATTGGACAATCAAGAAGCTAGACAAGCACTGGAATGGCATGTATGCACTACCATAGGGTCGATCATTTAAGCAAGAACTGTAGAGATTGAGCACCAGATGAAAACCATATATTTGAGAGTGGATATACTATCGCAAATATCATGAAGTTAAGGAACACTATGTGGAAGAAGGCATCTAATGAGAATGTTGAGTCAAGTAATGCTATCAGTGAAACCTCGTCCATTGGATTGGGTGACATCGATACCTCCACTTAAGGTGAAAAGGTATGTATGGGACTGACATTTCTAATGATCACATTTTACATACAATTCCTTATACATGATGTACTAATACCAAATCAGCATCAATAAAGATGCGCTATGGTTTATATGTTATGAGCTAACAATGTTATACAATCGGTAAAAGAGAGACCAAGAGTTGGTTACCCATCGGTAATCACTATTCAAGGTTAACCAAAAACATGTATCAACCGATGAAGAAAACCTATGTTAACCAAGCGGACAAAAATTTTAGTTGTCACTGAGCTGACAGCTGTTTTGTACCAAAAGTTAGGTCAAGCATTTATTGCATGAAATTTTGAGTGAGAATATCAAAAAGTCTATAAATACACGAGAACAGAGTTTATTATTACATTGTGATTTCGAAGAGCGGAGATTTCACAGAGAAGAGTTCAAGATAGAAGATTTTTAGAAGGATTCAAGGCTACTTTAGATTGAACCGACATCACTCTTCAATGATTTTGAGTAAGTTCATTTGCTATCAAAACACCTTTTATCCTGTTGCTTACCGAAACCCTAAAATTGATTTATGGCATCGACACCATCTGCAAGAAAATCACAAAGCATTGAGGAGGAAGTTAATCTAATCGTTAGGGAAAATTTCAATGAACCTAAGTTTAAGCCACATCCCAAGGTCGCAGCACAAATAGATACAATGGGTGCTTTTTCAAGCATACCAGATAGGGTTCTGTTGACAGAAGATGTAAGATCGTACATTCATTGCAAAATTGGAGAAGTTGGAGTTTTTGAAACTATTGTAGCATATCAACAAATCTATGGCACCGATGGTAAATTGAAATCAGATCACAAGAAGATTGAGGAATCAGGGTTATCGTGTATCACACACTATCCGCATTCATTTAAGATAGATTGGATCATAATTATTTTAAGCAGGTATCACGATGATAAATTTTGGTTGGATAAACCGATTGAGGTCAACAAGAAAATGATTAGTAGGGTTACTGGGGCTCACTACAACTGACAAGGCTAAAGCCTTTCATAGTTCATCACGACCAGATGTTGAGAAGAATACTAGAGCACAATGGGATGGTCGGGCACTAAATATTTCAACAATCAGAGACCCAACAGTTAAGTTCGCAGCACATGTGATCGAGTACAAGTTATTTCAATCAAGTAGACTCAATAGCGTACCCTACAACGCAGTAGACATGGCACACAAAATTGTGGTAAAAGGTCACCAAGTTGATCTTGCCGAGATACTATTTCATCAACTTCAGGAAAATATGAAGACAATAAGGAAAAAGAAGTCTAATACATGTAAGTTTGAAACACTACTTGTTTGCATATTTTTCTATCTACAAAAGTATGTACCTAGCGTCGGTAAAGTAAATTGGAAATCAGATATACCGATAATGAAATAGATCAATGATATGATGAGTAAGTTAGGAGATAAGCTAAACATAGAGTTTGATGCATACTTCAAAGAGTTTCACACTAAAATTCATAAAAGAAGCAGAATTCTGAGTGAATTAGTTGCAAGATTTGAGAATGATATATGTTTTGTAGTCAACACAAATTATTCTTTGATAAAAGTAGTTGAACCTAGGAAAAAATGGTTGGCACCAATGGGTTATGAAATGAACCATGATTTAGCACTGAAATCTATCAATGCACTGCTTGCATTACCAAAAGATCCCATAGCCACTAGGTTCGGAGTATATGAAGAGGCAAAATCTAGAATTTCAACAAATATAGAGATTGGAAAAATATCTAGAAAGGTAAAGAAGATGAAGAAAAATATTACTGCTATATATGGAGATGTGTCTGAAACACCTGAGGAGACACCGATTGAACAGGAAACTGAAGGTTAGTTACAATTGGCTGAGAAACCATATGATAGTGAGGAGCCTGAGTCTCGTGAAGAAGAAGCTCCCACACCGGTTCCTCCACCTAAAATTCCTATGAAGAAGTAGTCACCAGTACAAGAAGGCATGAAAACAAGATCATCCACTACAGCTTCATCACCCGAGAAGAAAGAAGTAGAGAAAGTACCTAAACTAAGGGCAACTATACCGACAAGGAAATATATCAAGATAAAGAAAAAGGTCATAGATGAGGCACCAAAGAAAAGGAGAAAAATGATCAAAAGTAAAGAAGATCTTGAGGAGATAGAGACTGAAGATGACATCAATCAATTCAAGGTGGTCAGTAACAAGGCAAACACAATAGATAAAATCATTGAAGAAATAATTGAGCACGGTGATCTTACCGATCCCTTACTAGATAGATTTGACAAGATGTCAAAAGAAGATCAAACCAAGATAGAAGAGGTTGTCATCCAAATGATGATCAAATTCAAGAAAGTTCCAATGGAATTTTTCTATGCATTACCGAAGAAGTTGGATGACAATATTACTGAGAAATGGGCTATTGCACTAGACACCGAGAAAAGAAAGAGAGAATGATATCTAGTTCAGGCAGCCCCACATTTAAGCTTTGGAGAAATAAATGAGTACTTGACCAAATACCAAGAAAAATTTATGATCAAGAACAGAGCCTTGATGATAATGGATGAAAATGTAGCAGATATGGATACCACAACTGATTTTGTGTGGACATCAATTTTTAAGGCTAAAGAAAAAGCTGAGCAAAAAGCATTTTAAAACCTGTCTAAGAAGAGACAAAATTCCAAAGGTAAAGGTATTTGTATTGATGATGGAACATCAAAGAAATCAAAGAACACCGGTATATCAGTTACCAAGGTAATTGATATCACCGATCAAAAGGAAGAAATAAGTGTTTCATAGGATGCACCGGATAAAGTTGAAATTCAACTAGAGAAGAAAACCGATGATGATGTACTCATTAAGGACATCACAAATGGTGATCCTGATGACAAAGATGATGAAGATGTAAATATTGCACCTAATCAAGATAAAGTACAAGACACTGAATGTCTATTTACATCACTACTGGGTAAACTTCCTATACTTGCAGAAGTAGCCAAAATTCTTTCCCAAGTACAACCCGATGGCTCCGACCCCGAGCAAAAAAAAGACACCACAAGGGATCAAGACATTGAGAAACTGGTAGAGATAGATGAGCCTACACAAACAGAGGCACCTTCAACTGAGGCAAAAGGAACAGAAGAAACAAAGGAAATCGAGGTGATCCCACTTGACACCACATCTGAGACTCCCACTATATCAACCGAGACTATAGCTATCGAGGAGTAGAAGAAGGAAGAACATGTGTTAATCGGGAAGGATACTTCGAAGACTGGAGATAAAACTATCATTGTTATTGAGAATAAGTCACCTCTAGCACCAAAGAAGAAGAAGAAAAAGAAAGGAAAAGGGCTGGTCACCCTAGATGAAGTGATAATTATCCCTGAGTGTGACCCGAGGACCCTAAGCCCCGAAGACTTAGGAAAATATGGGGAATTATGTTCAAGAAAGGCAGCTTAAGAGAAGTTGAAGAAAGAACACAAACGAAAAGAGATCTTAACTGATGTGAGGGATATCCTACAACAGGTAGTACCTGAGGTGAATATTGATGAGGATACTCCTATCATAGATCAACTTGCTACACTTGCCAAGAAGATCAATGCCCCGGACGTTGATGCAAATAAATGAATTGAAGAAAGGGTAGAATCTAGGATACAACACAAACTAGTAGAGAAAATAAGCCTAGAAGTGGCATTGAAGAAGGTCAAATTATCTGAGGTAATCACCGAGATAAAAACTATCACCTAGTTAATTTGTAACTTCTTACTGAAGCTTTGTACTATAGACACCTTCATTGTTGAAGTCACTGAGAAGATCAAAGGATTGGAAGCAAAAATACAGTTAAGTACAAATGCAGCTATAACCAAGCCTACTTCTTTCTCTAAGCACGTTCACCGAGTTTAGGAACACTGGCGGTTAATAGAAGATTTGAAGAAACAAGAAGAGCACATAACAGATCAGGTTACTGAGTTACAGAAAGAACTCCTACCATACTTGAAAATTTTTGAGGCACACATTGTCAAAGCTGAAAAACTCGTTGCAACACCAAAAATTTTAGTGTTAGATAACATCTTTGACATGCATGCACAAGTCGGTCTTGAGCATATTGCTCTCACCAACTTGAAAGAGGAATGGGACAACCTCTTGGAGTCAATGAAGAAAACCCACTAGCATATTTTTGACAAGATGTGAGTATACTTCTTAAAATTTTGTATTTGACATTACTATCAAAAAGGGGGAAAACAATGTATAAGTTTTTATGCCAAATATGTACATAGATGCTACGTATACTACATATTACCAAGAGCATGCACCGAGGGGGAGTACTTAGTACTTAGAAATTTTTTGATGTGTATATGTATATGGCGGAGATATAGGTTATATAGAAAATTTTGTCTATATACATTCAAAGTTTTGATACTAATGCCAAAGGGGGAGATTGTTATCTCTAATGAGCATTTAAGGTTGTCATTAGTATCAAAGGTTTGTAAAGATATCGGTCGGTCACTTACATTGAGCTAATCGATAACTAGAAGCAAGATAGACTAGTTGGTAAACCAGTATACCAAGCAACAGATAGTTTGTCGAGCACCAGTAGACACCGACACTGATAGATAGTAAACACCGAGCAGTTTATACAGTGTTTACCGAGGATCACAAAAAATGGCATAGTAATCTGAAATGGCACATACTTCTATGCATATGGTTACAACAGTTCATAAAATGTTTTACCAAGATTGAGGAACATTTAATGTGATGATATTCATTAAATGCAATGTATATCTTTTGTAATAGTTGATCTAGGTCATTATTGTACACTGTAGATCTTAGGGTTATGACTATGTTGTGTAACCTAATTTTGTTAAAGCGGAAAAAATAGAACACTATATATTTATGTGTTCGCATCATTCTTTTGGTGTGAGCTGATATATGAATCATAGAGCACTTGAAGCAATTGCCTAACTTCAAGTCTATCAGTTAACAGAGTAGAACTGAGTACAGAGGAATTCAGATTGAGGAGAATTAGAAAAGGCTACCAAGTAGTTCAAAGCAGAGATTCATCACAAGTAAGGTGATATTTTATCAAAGCATATAGATCTGTATCAAACAAGTGAGTTGTCAAATAGCAAATAATGACCTATTGCTTTCTGACAATTGTAATAGAGTCTTGGATAAAATCTCTTAACAGAGTAGACTTAACAATCTTATGTAAATCTCTTAACCGAGTGCACACTTCATTAGTGTTGTTAAAATCCTATAACTAGGTAGATCTAGCTGATCTAACATGTCACTCCTAATAGGGTGACATCACCAGAAGTGATCAAAACTTGTAGCCCTAACAGGCAAACCTTTTCTATCTGCAGTAGTGAAGAATTTGTGGGTGTCATCCCCACCGCAGTTTTTACCTTCTAACAAGGGTTTATGCGTTACCAAAATACTTGTGTCATTTGATTATCATATTGATTTCATGTTGTTTACTTTCATAAGTTAAATGAATGATTGATACATGCCGTTAGAATCAAGTTGTTTTGGTCGGTTATCAATGTTTACGATTATATATCAGAAAGGTTTACAAGTAAAGTTTTAGTAGGCATTGATTCACCCCTCTCCTATCAGTACCTATCTCTCCTAATTCCAACAAAGTTATCTTTAAGGGTACTTGTTATAATTTTGGTGAAGAAGTACACCATTCTTTTGAGTGTACACATAATAAGTTTGGTGATCGACGAACTACTGTGGTGAATGAGAATGTTGAGAATGAAAATGTTATCATTTTAGTTCACACTATATTGGTAAATTGATAAATATTTTGCATTGAAATATAGATTTGATAAGTTGTTTTAAGTTGTAGAATGGTTCAAAATTCAAAAAAATAGAGTACATATGCAGTATTACAATTGTAAAAATTAGAAAAAAAAAAAACTTGCACTAAGGTACACTTATTTACATGCTACTATTCAATTTTTTAAGAAAAATACAGATGTTTGAGCTTAACAAAAAAGTGGAAGATATGTATGCTTTTCAAACCATAAAAGTACAACATTGTATTATCCACACAAGTAGTGGTTGCTCTTAAAACATAAGTGGAAAGTATATTTGAAAGATGCATAAAGACATACAATGAAAAGTACATTTGTAGCCACACATCCTGTGACAATAGGTTAATGCAGAAATGCATTTCAGTTTTAATTGAATGCATAAATTAAAGGACAATTTACATTTATGTAAATGCAAAGAAAGAAGATGAGAAGATAGGTTAGGCCCCTCCATTGCCTGGTGTTTTTGTGGAGGGTCAAACAGTGCTCCACCTTTGATCTCGCATCCTGAGGTATCCCAAGTTATCCTACAAAAGAAGAGAGAGAAAGAGGGGTCAGTTCATATGAATTGAGCAATGGAGAAAGACCAATCTATCATTCTATCTATCTACTTGATTGCATTTACAGAAATATAAATCAAAATGTATTAATGGAACTACTGGAAAGAATGATCACATCACAGAAAACACTTTATTTCTTAACATTGTTTGCTTCATGTGCAGATAGAGGCAAAGACTAAGCAGGTTGTTGAAAGGACATGCACACATTACATGCATGAAAATTTTTGACTGAAGCTATGGAGAGGTGAAGACATGAAGAACGGAGGACTAGAGGAGGCTATTGAGGGGGCATGCATAAGTTTTAGGCATGGGACCTTCTGGCCAAATCATGGGGCTGCAGAAGACAGGCTGTTGAAGGGACATGACTTTCATGATGAAACTTTCCAGTCAATAAATCAAAGTTAAAGTATTATAGGATCATGTTCATTTCATTCTAAGGTTTCAGGATTGTCACAAGTTTTACAAAAGGTATTTATCAAATTGTTACAGAAGTTTTTTTATGAAGTAATCAGCAAGCTTGTAAATTCATGTATCAAAGCAAATGTTGTCATAAAGTATACATATTTCTGCAGTACATCCACAGAGAATGAGCTACATGATGTTGTTTTAAAACAAGGATGCAATGTGCTATGAAAAAATATTGCTCATATGCTGGATAGATGCTGAAATGTCAAGTACAAAGTCACCAAAGTTTGTTTATGAGTGTCACGAGCCCGTGCTCGAACTTCATAAACAGGTTTCGGTGCCGATGTTACATTTACTTTAAATCTTGATATTTACTTGTACATATGCTGACAAAAATAGAATTCCTATTCAATGTGCAATAAAATGGGAAAATGTATTTCTGTTGGCCAAAAATTGAAGGAAGGAATCAAAGCACTACTAATGCTACAGAAATTCATCAAAAGTACAATACCTGAATATACAATGAAATAGAGTTGGGGATTAATGTTGGAAATGATAAAGTGTCAGTTACATTGGAGATCATACCAAAAAGATCTAGCATTCGGTCCATAGAGGAAAAACACTGTAAGTTTTAGATTCAATAAATAAAGACTAGTCAGCCTGTGTACAGCCAAGCATTTCAAATGTTTCAAAGAACATGAGTTTATAATAAGCACAGCTGAGTTTCCTTGCTAAGGCCGAGCTACATGCAATAGATCGTATTTAGTTTTCTATTGTAAGCAATAAATCATAAGATCCTAAATTTGTTGTAACAGCCAAAGAGAACCATATTTCAAATCAAATTACAAAATCTGAATATCAGTCAAGGATAAGCCGTGTGAGGGCTGGAAGCCGAGAAACAGGGTATAACCAAGGTCTATAACAAAGTGGCAAGCTAAACAATATAGATTGAGTTTCTTGCAATAGTCAAGTCGAGCATTGCACGGTTATAGGTAGCAGGGGGTTTATAATTCCAGTTGTTCAAATTGTAAAAGGGGAAAATAAACTGGAGATTTTTAGTTGAAGAATCAAAGCAATGAAGTAATAGTAATGATTTTGGTGTTTCAAAATCACAGAGGAAGGTAGCCATTTGTCTATTATTCCAAACATTGGGGAAGTAAGAAGTCCTAAATTAACGTAAATAAAAAGAGAAGAAACTCGACTTCATCAATGGATAGGTGAGCAATCAATAATGCAGTTTGAAACTAGTAAACTATCAATTATCTTTTTCATCCAGAACAAAAAGCCCTAAATTTATGCAAACTAGAAGGATAAATGACAGTTTGGCTTTCAGCATGTGCATGTCTAAACATAAATAAATCTACTCAAGCAGAAGATAGATACTTATCTCATTAACAACCTGTGATCTAGAGCAAATTGTAAGTAAAAGCCACCAAAAGAATCATAGAGGGTCAAGCTTCAACAGTTGGCTCAAGTCTTCAAGCCCGAGATTCATAGTTCAAACAGAGAGTGCCCATGAGTATCATAACTTTAGTCAATACCGAGCCTCAACATTATGCCAGTAGCGGCCGAGTTCAAACAGAGAGTGCCAGTCAAGGTCAAGATATTGTCATGGTGATCTCTCAATCAAGGTCGACTAATGCCAAGCTCTTCCAGCGAATGAGGCTCAACAGCCATAAAATTCCAGTCATGACTTAGAGAGATAAAACCGAGTTTCAGATGTGCCCTCGGGTACATGAAACAATTACAAAGCCCAAGTTTCAACAAATTCATAGCTCATTTGTTCAACTGTCAAGACTTGAGTTCATGCCAAATCTCCAGTTCAAGCTCAAGACACCAAACTCAGAAAAGAAGAAAAATAGTGAAGTCCAAATGCAGACATGGTGATGCCAAACAAACCCTAAGTCTTCTTCCACAAGATGTGAAAATACCTAAGTATGTAATACAAATGAGATAAAATGAAAAGCCTTTATCAAATTTCATCAACATTTGGAGTCTGCAATGCCTAATAGACTGTAGAATATAGATACTTCTCAAAATGCCACGGCATAAGGATCACATGCCTTTGTATTAAAAAGAGAGATATTTGTTTTTGAAGGTCATGTTGAATATAAGTTAGGTTTCAAATTAGGTTATATTAGGCTTGTTTAGGGGTTTTTTGAAATTATTTAGGTTTATACTTTGGTTCTAAATAATTATTTATTAAACATTGCATGATAAAACTTTTAAATATATAATTCTTAAAACAAATAATTTTGATTATTTGTTAAAGTATTATTATGCAATAATTAATAGATAAATAATTATTAGATCTTAGGGTGATTATTCCTTTGTGCTTAAAATGTGAGTAATATTAATTATTTGTCATAATTATAAGACAAATAATTATTAATTATTCTTAAAGAGCAAATTATGGGAAGGTCTTTTGAGTGTTGAATCTAGTTAAGTCTCACTTTTTTAGTGTTGACTTTTGTTGACCACTCATTCTTTGCTCATTCAGAAGAGGAATTCTTTCAATTCTAGTCAGTTGATGGAGCAGTTACAACATCTTGGAGTTACTTAGAGTTGATTTTTGAGTTCTCCATCGATTATTGACAGTTGAGAAGCCTTTTGGAGCATTTTACTCTCAGTTTCTACTAGTTACACTCCTGTTTTCATGGGCTTTTTGTTCATATCTGACCCCCACAAAATATGCATGTTTTATGAAGATTTGGAGCAGTTTTGAGGGGATTTTGAGTGGCACTTCAGTTACATATGGCTTCAAAGAGTTCAAGGATCACTTAGACTGCATTTTTTGATAGTTTGACTCCTTATTTCATAAGGATTTCTCATGCATCCGAGTTAGAGTTTTGGGACTCTATTTATTGTATTTTCACCTCATTTGTAAGGGTTCAGAGTTGGAGAAGTGAGAATATTGTTCCTTAGCCTTTTTTCTCATATTTTGTAGCCATTTTTGTAGAGTTTGAAGATTATAAAGCTGGCCTTATTATTTGCATATTGTTATGAGTTTTGTCATTGAGTCTTTCAACTTTTCTACATTTAAGTGTTTGTATCTTTCAAGCATAGATTAGTGAATTGTTCAAATTCCTATTCTAAAATTGTAAAGAATTAACCTTTTGCAGAAGTTATCTGTTTGTTGGTTGAAATTTTATTATTAGTGGTCAAACCCTAATCGTGAGTATTTACCATCCTAGGTGTTGAAAAGTGAATTTAATTGCAAAATTTAGTAGTGTGTTTGATAGATACAGATTTGTGACTCTAAGAAATATGCATCCATTTTGGTGTATCACCTGCTAGTTAGGTTTCATTTTTAGTAATCCTTCTACTTTTTTCTCAAAGTTTTATAAGTCATATTAGGTGATATTCCAAATCTACAGGAACCAGCCTAGAATCTGGAGATTCGATCTCTTTCCCACAAAGAGTTTGTTTCCATGTTTCAATAAGAAGGCTAGATTTCCAATCAAGCTAGAGGCGCATTCCTGATTGACAACAGTTTTTGGCATGCCCGGTGGGACCCAAACTGCTTCTCAGTTCCTCGATTCACAAGTTTTTATTGCTATTTTGGTGTGAGCAGCAGTATTTCAGCTTTTTAGAAGGCATTTACCAGCACCTGGTGACTCTATTTTTGAAGGTTTCTTGTAGATTCAGTTGCAGATTTGAGTGATTATTTTAATGAGCAGACCTCCAACAAGATCAAACAAGGAGGGTTTTGTGTACTAGGAATTGCATCTAGGTAGAAGGGGAGGTAGATCATCCAGAAGAGGAAGGACGCCACAAGATCAAAGAGGTAGATCTTCTCTATTTAATTCTGATTTTTCATCATTTGATAATCCCATTTTTTAAGATCAGGCTACAAATTTGGATGAACTTGAGGTGTTAATTGAAGATATCAGTTTTCCAGAGGATCTAAGTGCACCTGATAATTTTGGATCAGAATTACCAAGTTTTGAAGACTTACCAAGGGATAATACTATTTTGGGAGCATCTACAAGTAATACTACAGCAACTCCTCAAAGTTTGAAAACATACCAAAGGAAAGTAATTCATCCTACCTAGCCTTCCGTTACACCTGCAGTTCAGCAACAAGCACCACCAGCTCATCAAATGGCCCGAAATTTTCCATTTGTGGCTTTCAATGCTGGCAGCCCTTTACGGATTGGTACTCACCATGATATTCCACTAGCAACGTTAAAAGGTTTGCCTTATTTTACTAGTGAAAATCATGTTTCAACTATTGAGCATATTAAGGATGTGGCCACTCTTTGTGGATTACATCAAGTCACACATGATGATGTGGCATTAAAACTGCTAGCAACCTCATTCAAAGGTAAAGCTTTGATTTGGTTTAGAAGTCTACTTGTTAATTCTATTGCTACGTGGGATGATTTGGGGACTATTTTGATTAGCAAATTTGAAGATAAGTCTGATAATTTCCCCTTGGTTGAGTAGTTGACTACAATTAAAAGGCATCCAAATGAGCATATTTCTGATTTTAATTTTTCTTTTCAACGAACTTGGGATAGAATTCCAACATCTGTTAAACCTTCTGATGATTACGCATTTTTATTTTATTTGAAGGCTTTTAACAGTGATATTTCAGTGATTATTCAGTCTATGAGTGGACACACGCTGCCAAATGCATTTGACATTGTTGTTAGACCTGAGAACTATTTGATACAAGCTGGTAAGTTACCTCCTAGACCTCCAATGCCTTATTGTGTAGAGGTACAGCTAGTTGTACCAGCTATTGTTCCACCAATAGAAGTTGTACCACCTATGCCAACGTTACTAGCATTTAATATGCAAGTTGCAGCAGAAGAACATGCTGCCACAGCTCCTTTTAGAGAGCTAAAAGAGAAGAATTTGGAGTTAAAGGACAAAAGTGACAATATTATGAGAACGCTGCAAACATATGGCAATGAGATCACGAACTTGAAGAGGCAACAAGGTTAGTATAACAGACCTCCTCAAGTATCTTATCAACAGAATAGACAATCAAATCAAGCTTATGGTTCAAATCAACCACATCAAGCTCAAGGACAGCAAAGAAATTATAGGCAGAGGACTAATCAACCTTATAATTATGCAACTCCTAGTACTTCCAAAAAGTTGGTAATTGTTCCTCAGAATAATTATGCACAAGAGGAGGAGTGGTGTAACACTTGTAACGCAAGCCATTTTTGGCTTGATTGTCCTCATGCGCTTGAAGCTAGGAGGCAGGATGTTCTGTAGGGCCAAATGACTAATGTACAAGGAGATGTTCAGAATCAACAAGTACAGCCACAAGGTAATCCAAATGTTACTTTAATAAATTTTAATGCTGATGAGACTGTTTTAGCAACTAATTTTGATCAAAATCAAGTATGGAAACCTTTAGCAGCAGGTATAAGGTCCAAAACTAAGGTTGTAAATGAACAGCAGCAAGCTGATAAGGTACAATAGCCTGATGTTATTCCACAACAACAAATATTAAAGGTGAAGCAACAGCAAAATCAAGCCCAGGATGCTCCTTCACAGCCATTACAATCAGCAAAGGAGCTAACTGTTTCAAAATAGCAGCAGAAGGTTAGTGCTCAAAATTTCAATATTGTTGATCACTTAAAGAAGACACATCTTCCTATTTCTATTTGCGAAGTCTTAGCACTTGCAGGCCAAAAAGATATGCTGTAGGAAGCATTGCAAGCACTAACACTATCAGATGATGCTTTAAAATAGAAAACTCCTAAGGTGTTAATGGATGGAAATAAAGTTTCAAACTAGCAAGCACCCAAGTTGATAAAACCACCACCTTTTTATATCACTATTATAATAGGACATAATTTAGTGCATAATTGTATGATTGATTTAGGTGCTTCTAAATTAGTTATGCCTAAGAAAATTCTAGACCAGCTAGGCCTTGAATATGAACCAATGGAAAAAGGGGTAGTTCAGCTTGATGGTATAGCAGTAGATACTATTGGAGTTATTAAAAATTTGGATTTGACCATGCATGCTTGTCCTAGTTTTTCAATACCTATGGATGTTTTTATTATAGACTTACCTCCTAATTTCTCTATTTGTTTATCACGAGATTTTACTGCTAAAATAGGAGGGTACTTATCTGCAAATTGGTCTCATATGCTTTTCTGCACTAGGTACGGTAATAAGGTAACTATTCCTTCAGAACCTATTGTAAAATTCTATATTGAGCCATATATTAGTAGTATCTAAAATGGAACATCAACTGTGATTTTTGATCAAGAGGAAATTAATTCTATTCATGAGTCACAAAGACAAATTAAGAAAATTCCTAACATATTGTTAGACACATGGGCTACTGAGAATGTGAAGATTTCTGATGCGCAGATTGAGGAACCTAGTTTGGTTAACTATGTTATTAATGAAGTTACTGATTTTATGCTAGCTATCATGAAAAGTACAGATTTAGAGAAGCAAACTGGTGTTGTATGGAAGTTGTTTTTTGATGGCTCTCGCAGCAATGTAGGTGCTGGAGGTGGTTGCATGCTGGTTTCACCAAAAAATCAAAGGTACTATGCTTCTTTAAGATTCACTTTTAGTTGCACAAATAATGTGGCTGAATATGAAGCTCTCATTAATGGATTGAAGTGGGCAATTAAAAGGGGTATTAGGTGTTTACAAGTATATGGTGATTCTGAATTGATTGTAAATCAAGTTAGGAATGTGCATACAGCAAAGAATGATTTATTAAGAACTTATAGACATGTTGTATGGGACTTGATTGAAGGTTTCGAGGCTTTTAATTTACAATCTATTCCTAGAAATCAAAACAAACACGCTGATAGGCTTGCTTCTGTTGGAGCCCAATATGATATCCCAACAGAGATCAATAATAGTAAGAAAATGAATTATGTTAAAGTTATTGTCAAACTTGTTGTCCCTAACAATGCAGATAGTTGACAGGTTTTTGAATCTGACCAACACATTGTAAATTTTTTGAGAGAAGAGACTGAGTTTTCACAGCCAAATTAGAAAAAATTGTAGGATCAATATGAAGAACAGATTATCCAACTAAGGACAAATAAAATGCCTAAAGGTCTTGTGACCTTAGAGTCTATGTTTGGTACCAATGATGAGTTCAAAAATGACAAATCCAGCTTACAAATCAAGGAAGAACATTACGAAGAGATTGTTGTTTCAGAGGATAAAGTGTTGAAACTTGGCAAGGTATGTACACCTGAAGAACGTCAAACCTTTGTCAATTTATGCAATGAATTTCCTAATATAATTGCATGGAATTATTCAGATCTGAAGGGATTTGATCCCAATATTTCTCAGCATACAATAGAATTAGAATCAGGATCTAAACCAGTAAAGCAAAAGCAAAGGCCTGTAAATCCCAAGCTAGAACCTCTCATGATTAAGGAGTTCAATAAGTTAATAGAATGTAATATCATTTTCCCAATCAAACATACTTCATGGGTTTCAAATTTGGTTCTTTTTAGGAAAAAGAATGGAGAAATTAGACTTTGTGTTGATTTTCGTGACTTGAACAGAGCTTCATTGAAGGATAGGCATCCTTTGCCTTCAATGGAACAAATCTTGCAGGTCATTTCAGGTTCAAAACGGTTTTCATTGCTGGATGGTTTATTTGGTTACAACCAAATTTTGGTGAAAGAAGAGGACAGATTTAAGACAACATTCACAACCAAATGGGAAATGATGGCTTATCAGAAGATGCCATTTGGTTTATCTAATGCCGGTGCGACATTCCAGAAAGCCATGGACAAGGATTTCATAAATCTAATGTGTAGGTTTGTGTTGGCTTACTTGGATGACATAAATGTTTTCTCTAAAAATGCAGCAAATCACTTTAATCATTTAAGGGTTATTTTTGAGAGATGCAAGGAATATGAAATCTCTCTAAATCCTAAGAAGAGCATTTTTGTTGTCCATGAAGGTAAGTTGTTAGGGTTTATTGTTTCAAAGGAGGGTATTACTATTCAGCCTGAAAGAGTGAGTGTTATCCTTGCATTACCTCTTCCTCTTCACAAAAAGGGTCTTCAAAGCTTCTTAGGAAGAATTAACTTTGTTAGAAGATTTATCCCTGATATTGCAGAGTTACTAATGCCATTAACAGCTATGCTCAAGAAGAATATTGCTTTCAAATGGACTAAAGAGGGTAAACTCAGTTTTGAACTGATTAAGGAAGCATTAGCTTCAACCCCTACTTTGTTAAATCTTGATTTTTCTAAGGATTTCATTTTGTATGCATATGGGAATACTGATAGTATTGCTGCCATGTTAGTTCAAAAGAATGATATAGGATATGAGCAACCAATAGCATTTTTCAGCCAAGGATTAAAAGATTATGAATTGCATTATACTTTCATTGAAAAACATGTTCTTGTTGTGATTAGAAGTCTGAAAAAATTCAGACATATGCTTTCTAACAACAAGATAAATCTGAAGGTTGTGCATCCTGTTGTCAAGGAGTTTTTATTGAATAAGGATTTCAACACCAAAAGAGCTGGCTGGATCACAAAAGCAATGGAATATGACGTTGATATTAAAGTTACTAAGCTGGTAAGGAGTAAAGGTCTATGCGAACAGCTTGTTGGAAATGGAGATAATACTCCAAATGATGATCCTAAGGTAATTTTGGCTTTACAAGACCATGACCAAGTTGTTGTTTGAGATTTGCAGAATGATTGGGTGAAAGAAATGATTGTTTTCTTGCAAATAGGATGATGTCCTGAAGGTTTGGATAGATCAAAAAGAAGATATTTTAGATTGCAGTCAATACCTTATTGTTTATTAAATAATGAGTTTTATAGAAGAGATTATAATGGCATATTGTTGAGGTGCATTAGTGGAGATCAAACTGACAAAGTGTTACAAGAATTCCATGATGGACCAGTAGGTGGACATTTTGTTGCAAGGACAACAACATTAAATATTTTGAAGGCTGATTATTTTTTACCAAATCTATACAAGGATACCTTCATTTGGGTAAGAAGATGTTTTAAATGTGTTGTTTTCTCAAACAAGCATAGGTTAGTAGCTTTACCTCTTAGTCCAATTCAAATTGAACAACCTTTTGCTAAGTCAGGTTTAGATTTTATTGGTCCAATAAACCCATCATCAAGTTCAGGTCATAGATATATATTGACAACAACGGATTATTTTACTAAGTGGACTGAAGCTGTGGCATTGAAAGATGGCAATGAAACTTTAGTTCTTAATTTTTATGAAGATCTGATTGCAAGGTTTGGAGCACCTTGTTGGACCTCTAAATTTTGGGCAAAATTTGGAGTCCTATATAGTGATAAAACCCTAAAAAATGGCATCTTAATTTCCATGCCAAATAATTAATGATGGAGTATATGAAATGGGATAAAATATTACATTAATTTTCAATTAAAAAGTTGAGATATTATGGAAGGAAGCTCTATGACAAGAACAATCAAAATTATATGATCAAAGCCTTCAGAAAATGTTGTAATTTCGACCTGCTGCAAAGATGATGTCGACAAAGGTAGAAGATGGTCGAATTTTAAAACTATAAAAAAGACCCAGTTCGGAAAATCAAATTTCCTATCTCCCATAACAATCTTAGCTTTCCATGAGGTGTTTTGGTTTTTCAACCAAGCCCAAATCCGAAAGATAGGTAGTTATTTCTTAATTAGTTTATCATTTTTTCAAAATAATTTGTAATAAGAGTTGTCTTTTCACCCTAAAGAGGTGTGAAAGCCACTCAAACATGTATATATACATAATGTAAAATGTAAAGAGAGAGAATACAATACAAGATATATTTTCATAGGATATAATTCGATCAAAACTACAATATGAATTCTAATGTACTATTTTTTTCAACATTAATAAAGATAAGTGCTCTTCTTTTTTATTTGTGGTTATAAGTTATATGTTTTCAATTAGTCTTTTAGATTACTCTATGAACTAGGGTATCCTACTATATTTTTCTATTTGATGCATTCATTTATAACTAATTTGTACAATTTGAATAATGGTAGCATGGTCTGAGAACCTGTTACTATTTCCTTTTGGGCTCTTAAGTTGGGTTAAAAACCATAGGACCTATTGTATAAATTGTTTTAAATTTTGTTTCAATAGAAGCTTGTAGGGTGATGGTCTCGCTTTACAGGAGTGAGTTACCTTAAAATCATCTCTGATTGTATGTAGGATTGAAAGTTTTATGACTCTATAGCCCAAGTATTTAGAAGGCACTGATCTAACTATAATTTGGAAATTGTCATTTGGTTCATACTTTGTGGTTTGTAGATTATATAATCATTATTTCAAAAATATTACTTTTGAGTCCTTAGTTTAATCCACTTTAGTCAAGATTTATAGAATAGAGATTATTAGAGGATTTGTTTCTTTCCTCCAAGGATCATTCACCACCTTGGGAGGAACTTTGTTTATTTATGTATGTAGTTGTGCAACATAGAGAATTTGATAGTTTAAAGTGAATTTAGGCCTACAGCCTTAGCTTGATTAAGCCAAAATTACAGAGGTATAAGTGGTGCATTACCATTATACCTATCAGTTGGCCAAAAGAGAATCCATCATTTTTGGGCACCAACACACCTGAATCTATTGTTTCTAACAATACCTTGGCATTCTTAGACACAAGAATTTCTGATTCGGCAGTTAAAAATAATGTGTATTTTCGTACCTCATCCAATTATTATCCACAGGGTAATGGATGTATGCACCCTAAAATGATCACCTAGACTTTGGGCCCCATTATTGCAATTTATCAAATTCCTGAATCAATATTTTCAATCAAATCAATTTCCTTGATCAAATCCTAATTCTATCATTTATTTGATTATATTATATGGATTAACCATTTTATCCTAAGTCTTTATTTAATTAAAAAAAATTCCCTCCCCTTTTATTAAATAAAAAGCCCTCACTTTCATCTTATCCTAAGTTGCACAAATAAAATATTATTCCTATTTTATAAAAAGGAGAAAAGACATTTTTGTCTCACATGAGGCTCAAAAGTCAACACTTCTTTCTCATTGGAGGTGACTTGTGCATATGGATTTCTCCTCTTTCAAACCCCACCCTTGATCAAATCTTTTGCCACTTAATCTCTATCGTCCGTTGATTCTCATTTCTTATAAAAGAAGAGCTCTCTTCTCATTCTAAAATACCAACTTTTTATGCTAATCTTATGCTGCAGGATTTCTTGGAGACTTTGGAGCTTTAGAGATCTTCTTTCATTCTAGCTTTCATTCTTGTATCATAGCTTCATGTTTATGCTTTCTTAGCTTAGATTTCCTTTCAAGTTCTAGCTTAGCTCACATAGCTTAATTAGCAAGGATTTGTAATACTTTCACTTTCCTTTCATAGCTTAGTTTGCATTGTTCATTTCTAGCATAGCATTGCATTGCATTCTCATCTTGATTCTTGAAGATATTGGCATTCTTGCCCTTGTCTCTTTGAATCTTGCATTGTGTGGTTTACTAGAAAGGTTATAGGCTTAATAGCTCTAGCTGAGAGCATTCTTAATATCCTTGTGACTCCATGCCTAGGGAGCTCTAGGTTGCTTTCTCAAGGTTTCCAATCCATGATTTCTCTTGGAAGTAATGACTTAGAGAAGTGCACATTTTAGTGTGTACATTTTTAGCATAAACACATCTCACCATACCCTTATCTCTAGTGATTTGTATAGGAGGGGTTTAGATGGGACACTTCTTAAATGCTTAGAAAAAGATGAGTCCGATCAAGCGCTAGTTGACATTCACGAGGGCATTTGTGGGGGACATTCCAATGGTCTTGCCATGGCCCGAAGGTTGCTTAGGGTGGGGTACTATTGGCCTACCATGCAAATGGATGCAGTAGCTTTTGCAAAATCCTATGAAAAGTGTCAAAAACATGGTCACCTGATACATGCTCCAGGCAGGGAGCTTATTCCTTCTATTTCTCATTGGCCATTTCAGCGCTGGGCCTTTGACCTTGTTGGGCAGATTCATCCCAACTCATTAGGTGGACACAAATTTATCATCACTACTACTGAGTACTTTACTAAATGGGTAGAAGTTGTTCCACTTTTTGTTGCCTCGAGCAAGATAGTTTCTCTTTTCATCCTAAACCATATCATCTGTCGATATGGCATGCCTTCTGAGATTATCACTGACAATGGAGGTCAGTTTAAAAATAAGGACCTAAAGCAACTCTGCAAACAATTCAAGATTAAACAACATTGGTCCTCCATTTACTTCCCGCAAGGAAATGGTCAAGCAGAGGCTTCAAATAAAACCATTCTTAAAATTCTCCATAGAACAATTCATAAGAATGATAGAGATTGGCGTTTATAGATAAATCTGGCCATGTGGGCCTATAGAATGAGTATTCATACTCCAACTGGGGCTACTCCTTTTGCCCTTACTTATGGTGCTTAAGCAGTGTTACCTTTGGAGGTGGAGATTCATTCACTTAGAGTTTCCCTCAAAGGTCTAGTTATAGATGAAGACTACCACGCCATGAGACTCCAAGAGTTAGAACTTCTTGATGAGAAACATAAAGCATCATTTGACCACATGAGGGTTTACCAAAAGCGTATGTCCAAAGCTTTCAACAAAAAGGTTCACCCTAGAGAATTCCAAGTGGGAGATCTTGTCCTACGTGAAAATCCTAAGAACCAACAACATAGAGATCAAAAGGGAAAATTTGAACCTAATTGGCTTGGACCTTACATCATTACTACTGCTTTTGGGACAGGTGCTTATTTGTTATCTATTGCAGAGGGAGAACAACTCCCTGATCCTATCAATATCTTGCACCTGAAGAAGTTCTATCCATGATGCATGTTATGTCTGGGGGCATCCTTTGTACATGTTTATTGATCCTAAAAAAATTCCAAAAAACATTCATATATGATGCTAAAAAAATCCTAAAAAGCCTATAAAGTCCTAAAAAAATACCAAAAAAATCAAAAAATTGCAAAAAATTCAAAAAATAGAAAAGTGCCTTGGTGAAAACCTGGAAACAGGCGCCTTGGTAGCAAAAATACAAAAAAATTAAAAAAATTAAAAATTTGTCAAGTGGTGAAAACCTGGAAACAAGCGCTACTTGAGGCCTTTGCACCCTTGTTTCTTAGCACACGTCCTCGACACTTAGCCTTTCTCCATCATGCCTTGTCCTTGTTGCCTTAGTTTGGAATTGGTCTTTATCTTTGTCTAGGGGGCATAACTGTGTTAACTTTGGTCTCTTGGATGTGTCAATCTTTAGGACACCTTGCAAATGATGTTTTTCAACACCACCCCAAACTGTGTTTTTCAACACTGCCCTAGCGTCAAGTGTTTCTCAACACTTATCAAATATCCTACTCATAGTCTACCATGATATGATATTTTCCACTGGCAGATGCAATACTCAAAGTTTGATTCTATGACCTACACACACGCATTTAAAACACTTGACTCGCTGAGACTTGCTTGACTTTATTTCTTTGTGTGATGTCTATGATGATTTCTTTGATGAGTGTTCTCTCCCTAATAGTTTTCGATGATGTCGAGCTAGAAGACTGGGGGCACGAGGACATGTTTTATTTGTTTGCTGCTTGTGGGTATATTTTGTTGATCTTAACTGTCATGAGCATTTATGCTTGTTCCACTTGACACTAGGATCTACAAGGTATTATCCTTGACTATTTTTTGCAAGTACATGCTTATAGTCATCTTGACTTTCTTGTGTCTCGATGCGAGCATAATCTTGCTATAGCAAACTTAGGGAACCTCACTGCACTAGTCATCTTGACCTACATGTCTTTGATGCTTAAGTGAGATTCCCACATACCTATCTGATATAGATCATATTCAAATTCACATAGTTATACTAATGTGTATTGTATGATCTTGCAATGCTACCAATAATGCTCGATGATGAATATTAGAGTCTAATGGCTTTTTAACCTTGCAAGTAAACCACTTTTCATAGTAGCTTGCATTCTTCGGTTCATGTTAGTTTAGTTTTGCTTCTTGCATATGGAGAGAGCTCTCCTTTCATCTTTCACAGACTTGTCGGTCAACTGCGCTCACCTTTCACTTTTTCTCGATCATGTCTTTCGCTCCTTGTCTTTCACATCACATCCTTTTCCTATCATCACAAAGGGTTAATCGTATCATCATATCTATATCACAAAGAGATCATTTTTAGAAACATGAGTCTACATCATAAACATGAGAACTAAACATACATCTATGAGAGAGATTATACATGAGCATTCATCATACATTTTGAGCAATATAACAAGACAATAAAACTGAAACATCCATCACAAGTGGGACAAATACACAAGATACATCAAAAATCTAGTAAATCTCATATATGTATATGTGTGTCATGATACAAAGTAAAATGTGGGATCCAAAATCTGGATGATGTCCCAAGATATGACTCTATACATCTAAACCTAGACCTAAGTCTGACTCTCCCCATCACATGGTGGTGGTGGAGGTGGTGCTACCACTCTGTCCAGTACCACATCAAATCTGTCTGCCCTCTCGAAGTAGAGTGGCGCTCTCTGTGCCGTAGGGATGATTGCTATATATAGCCCATGATAATAGGCCGCTCATGCCGCCTCTCTTCAGATCTCTACTGCATCAGCCTGTGCTGCCCTCTCTTGCCGATCTATCTCGGCTCGTGCATTTGTTAGCTGCTGATCTCACATAGCAATAGTAGTCCTAAGCTGCTGGATCTCAGTCTCCAAAACCTGCACTCTAGCCTTGAGATCCTCTCCTCCTCCCCTATCTATAGGTTGATCCTGTCCTACGTCTACCTGTCGGTGAACTAATCTCGCCACATCCTTCCCCTCATCATCAAAAACCTATCTCCATGACCGTCTCGAGCCACCTAATCTAGGTCCTAGTCCCCTATCTACTCCCCTCCCTCCCCTGTCTCCCCTATCCCTGTCACTCCCATCACCACCCTGTGCCGGTGGCTATGCATCAGGAACTGTAAATCATGAGAATGGATGTCTCCACCGCTCTGCCCTATAGCCTGCATCTACAACTGCATCTGCCATATCGGGCAGGTAATCCCATGGCTCTCTACGTATACCTATAGTCTCATGTGCTGCCTGCTGGTAGTCCAGCATCGACAGCCATCCCTGTCCCCCCTCATCCCTGGCTTGGGCATATGTGGTTGTCTCTGTGGGTACCCTCTACTACCACCCAAACTATCTCTAGACTCGAGTGATCATGAAGTGCTCAACTATCTCAGAGTGGCAACCTAATAGTGGCTGGCTACACAACATATATCCAAGCTCCCGCTCTCGATCGCTCCACTGCTCACAAGCCCTGTATGATCTCCACTCGAAAGATGTGAGCTCGTCTAAGAGCCTCCTATAGTATGTGAGGTCTCCGCTATGGGGCTGGCTGATGAATCCCATGTACCTATAGATATAGGGGCATCTCCGCTCCCTAGGCTACACATGTGGGTGCACAATGGTGATGTGCTCCCATGCCCATACCTGTGCTAGAACAGCACCGCATGCCCATGTCCTACTCTCCCTGTATACTATCTCATGTAACTCATGGTACATGTCTGCTAGGATGGCTGGGCCCCATGCCATCCGTTGAGGGTGTGCTATCAAATCGAAAACCAACCTGCCCCAACCCAATGGGAACCCTCTCTGGCTCCTGTCAGTAATAAGGGCCTATGCAACTATCGAGCACACTATGCATGGAACTGGGTAATCGCGACCAAACTCCTCCATTAGCTAGTCCCAACTGAGGTGTCTATTAATGATGGTGACATCTTGGAACATGTCCTGGATGGCCTGTCGCCCCTCAGTCAGATCCTAATCATAATATACCTGTGCCAATAGAAAAATCATGTCAGTTTCTATCATATGGAAACTTTACATTTATGAACATCTACAAACATGATTATACTCACTGGATCGCCACGGCTAGGTATCTGGAGGATCCGATAGATGTCCTCCGGAAGGTGATCGACACCTCTCCAGTAGGGATATGAAAGGTGTTGTGCTCACTATGCCATCTCTCAGCCAACACCATCAATAACTTGTGATCTTCTTGAATATGGGGCATATCTAGCAAGAACCTGAATCCCATGTTGATGAGGTCATCTCTGCCAGGAGTATCCAGATCTCTGACACAGCGTAGTCCGGTCACTCTCGGAGCCTTGATAAGGAGCACTAGAAAAGTCTCCTGCAAGCCATAACCCATAACCCAGATGTCAAAGCATATCATGATGGATGTCTAAAATCAGTACAAGGAATCTTAAATGTAAAAATTGTCTAGACCCATGTTATATTGTTCAAATTCAACACATGCGATATTTCTTAATATACTTATGTGATACTATTTTTGGATATAGTATCGGGCGATACTTTCCTCTCTAATAGTGCGATACTATTCTCCTATACGATAGTTCGCACAAGATCACACGATGTTTCATCCAGTATCATGTGATACTGGATTGAACACTTGTGCAATACTTTGTGGACCCGCGAACTATTGCACGATAAAAAGTATCGAGGTGTGCGATACTTTCCAAATGTCGTATGAACTTTCGCATAAATAAAATTTGAAATATTCAAAAACATTAAAAACATGTTTTAAATGTCATAAATAGCTCATAAATGACTCAAAAGGTGATTTTTTCTGAAAACTTACCGGGGCACCATAGTGAGGAGGTCGGTTGTGCAACCGACCACGCTCGAATCGATGTGTGTGAATCAAAATCACTACTTGCTGGGCCATAATCTCTCTCTGAGCTCTCAAAAGTTCTCAAAATCACAAAAGATAAATGAATTTGAAAATGACCTTTTTACCCCTTTTATAGCATTTTGACTTTTTAACCTAATTTTTGAAACATCTCAGAATTTCATGAAAATTGCACCCCTAGCTAATTTTGATGTCCTAGATCCGTTTTCAAGATCGAAATTGAAATCTGAGTTCATCTTGATAGTCAAAATTGCAATTCAAAATTTCTCCTTCTTCTGCACAGTTGGCTGGCCGTTTGAGGCCTGATCCTTCGATCTTCGCTGGGGCATCTTCATTTTCTTCATCCCCATCTCTTTCAACCTTCTAGTCTTTCATTCATTTTCATTCAATTCATCTCTTTGAGGTTTGACTTCATTTTTATCCTATATCTTTCTCAGTCAAACCTAGTCAAACTGGGGCATATCTTCACTGCTTGATGGTTATCCTATCATCTTTCACCTTTGATTATGATTTCTAGTGATTTGATCAAATTTATCAATTTACTGTTTCTCCTCTACCTGATTTCAATTTCGATCACGAGGGGGCAGTACCTATCAAACTTCAATCCTTGATTCAGCTTATCAATCAAACCTTGCTTGAGATTCTTATCTCTTATCTCAGACTTGACAATTACCTATTTACAGGGGTGTTGGCCTTGTCTTTTTCAATTAGCTTACCTTTGTCTTGATATGTTCCCATCCGTCGAACACGTGTCTGAATTGTTTTGTGATCCCAAATCGATCTCACATTTCAACTTCCTTCTTTGACTGCATGTGATCCCAAATCGATCTCACATTACTCAAAGAGGGGCAAATGTATGCACCCTAAAATGGTCGCCTAGACTTTGAGCCCCATTATTGCAATTTATCAAATCCTTGAATCAATATTTTCAATCAAATCAATTTCCTTGATCAAATCCTAATTCTATCATTTATTCGATTATATTCTATGGATTAACTATTTTATCCTAAGTCTTTATTTAATTAAAAGGAATTCCCTCCCTTTTTATTAAATAAAAAGCCCCCACTTTCATCTTATCCTAAGTTGCACAAATAAAGCATTATTCCTATTTTATAAAAAGGAGAAAAGACATCTTTGTCTCACATGAGGCTCAAAAGTCAACACTTCTTTCTCATTGGAGGAGACTTGTGCACATGGATTGCTCCTCTTTCAAACACCACCCTTGATCAAATCTTTTGCTTCTTAATCTCCATCGTCCATTGATTTGCATTTCTTATAAAAGAAGAGCTCTCTTCTCATTCTAAAATACCAACTTTTTATGTTAATCTTATGCTGCGGGATTTCTTGGAGACTTTGGAGCTTTGGAGATCTTCTTGCATTCTAGCTTTCATTCTTGCATCATAGCTTCATGTTTATGCTTTCTTGGCTTAGATTTTCTTTCAAGTTCTAGCTTAGCTCACATAGCTTAATTAACAAGGATTTGTAATACTTTCACTCCCCTTTCATAGCTTAGTTTGCATTGTTCATTTCTAGCGTAGCATTGCATTGCATTCTCATCTTGATTCTTGAAGATATTGGCATTCTTGCCCTTGTCTCTTTAAATCTCGCATTGTGTGGTTTACTATTAAGGTTATAGGCTTAATAGCTCTAGCTGAGAGCATTCTTAATATCCTTGTGACTCTATGCCTAGGGAGCTCTAGGTCGCTTTCTCAAGGTTTCCAATCCATGGATTCTCTTGGAAGTAATGACTTAGAGAAGTGCACATTTTAGTGTGTACAATGGATGACCTGAATCAACAAACAAAAATCTGATTCACATCATCAAGAGGACTATTGAAGACAATCAGGGAGTTTGGAACAGCAAGTTGAAACAAGCCTGATGGGCTGATAGGATCACCCCAAAGCGCTCAACAGGTAATTCACCATACATGTTAGTTTATGGGAAAGAAGCCTTTATCAAATTTCATCAACATTTGGAGTCTACAATGCCTGACAGACTACAGAATAAGAATGCTTCTCAACATGCCACGGCATAAGGATCACATGCCTTGTATTAAAAAGAGAGATATTTGTTTTTGAAGGTCATGTTGAATATAAGTTAGGTTTCGAATTAGGTTATATTAGGCTTGTTTAGGGGTTTTTGAAATTGTTTACGTTTATACTTTGGTTCTAAATAATTATTTATTAAACATTGCATGATAATACTTTTAAATATATAATTCTTAAAACAAATAATTTTGATTATTTGTTAAAGTATTATTATGCAATAATTAATAGATAAATAATTATTAGATCTTAGGGTGATTATTCCTTTGTGCTTAAAATGTGAGTAATATTAATTATTTGTCATAATTATAAGACAAATAATTATGAATTATTCTTAAAGAGCAAATTATGGGAAGGTCTTTTGAGTGTTGAATCTAGTTAAGTCTCACTTTTTTAGTGTTGACTTTCGTTGACCACTCATTCTTTACTCATTCAAAAGAGGAATTATTTCAGTTCTAGTCAGTTGATGGACCAGTTATAGCATCTTGGAGTTACTTAGAGTTGATTTTTGAGTTCTCCATCGATTATTGACAGTTGAGAAGCCTTTTGGAGCAGTTTACTCTCAGTTTCTAGCAGTTACACTCATGTTTTCATGGGCTTTTTGTTCATATCTGACCCCCACAAAATATGCATGTTTTATGAAGATTTGGTGCAGTTTTGAGGGGATTTTGAGTGGCACTTCAGTTACATATGGCTTCAAGGAGTTCAAGGATCACTTAGACTTCATTTTTTAATAGTTTGACTCCTTATTTCATAAGGATTTCTCATGCATCTGAGTTAGGGTTTTGGGACTCTATTTATTGTATTTTCACCTCATTTGTAAGGGTTCAGAGTTTGAGAGAAAAGAGGTATTAAGTGAGCATATTGTTCCTTAGCCTTTTTTCTTGTATTTTATAGCTATTTTTGCAGATTTTGAAGATTATAAAGCTGGCCTTATTATTCGCATATTGTTCTGAGTTCTGTCATTGAGCCTTTCAACTTTTTTGCATTTAAGTGTTTGTATCTTTCAAGCATAGATTAGTGAATTGTTCAAATTCCTATTCTAAAATTGTAAAGAATTAACCTTTTGCAGAAGTTATTTGTTTGCTGGTTGAAATCTTATTATTAGTGATCAAACCCTAATCATGAATTTTTACCATCCTAGGTGTTGAAAAGTGAATTCAATTGCAAAATTTAGTAGTGTGTTTGATAGATATAGATTTGTGACTTTAAGAAATATGCATCCATTTTGGTGTATCACCTACTAGTTAGGTTTCATTTTTAGTAATCCTTCTACCTTTTTCTCAAAGTTTTATAAGTCATATTAGGTGATATTCCAAATCTAAAGGAACCGGCCTAGAATTCGGATATTCGATCTCTTTCCCACAAAGAGTTTGTTTCCATGTTTCAACAGGAAGGCTAGATTTTCAATCAAGCTAGAGGCGCATTCCTAATTGACAACAGAACCTAAATCTAAGAACTTGTTGGTTTGAAGAACATTGCTTAGTACAAACGTGGAACCTTGTCAAAGGAGTAAATTGTTCAAGACTCGGTGCAAGTTTGGAGGTAAAATTTGTGATTTTATTGTTGATAGTGGTAGTACTGATAACCTTGTTGTTGAGGACATGGTTCAGAAACTTGGTTTGAAAAGAATGAAGCATCCTTATCCTTATAGGATTGGTTGGTTGCAAGATGATCATGCTATGGAAGTGAGGGAACAGTGCTTTGTTGATGTTCAGATTGGCCAGTATAAGGATCTTGTGTTATGCAATATTGTGGAGATGAATAGTTGTCATATATTGCTCGGTAGACCTTGGCAATATGATTGTAGAGCTATGTATGATTGTGTGAGGAATGTTTTTACTATTGAGAAGGATGACAGGAAATTTTCTCTAATGTCTTTGCTGGATACAACACTTGATAGGAGAAACCTGATTATGGTAGCCAAGTTGAGTTGTTGGATCCTGAGAGTATGGATGATCAGTATGGAGAAAAAACTTATGTGTTATCAAGGAAACACTTGAAAAGATAGAGGAAATAGAAGTGGAAGAGTATGCAAGCTGAAGATTTGGAGGACTTATATGTGAAGAACCAGCTCGGGGTTTATGTGTTGAATCCCGAAAGATGTTCTTCCAGCATATGGGAACATCTTTTCAAACCTAGGGTGTCTGATGTAGGGGCATTCTAGGGTACTTATTGAATCTGCATAGAGGTGTGTTGTTTTTGTTCTGTGTTACTCGGTTGCAGCTTTAACTGATGGTCTCAGTTATTAAAGGAAGCTCGATCGCTGAAGGAACTCGGTGAAACCTCTTATGCTCGGTGATGCCTGTGGTGCTCGGTCGACATGCTTTCTCGGTGATGCTTGGCTTGGTCGGTTGTTTCTTTGGTACTTGGTAGTTCTAGTTTACCAACTGGGGTTCTTGGTGATTTGGTTGGATGACTTGGTGCATTTATTGTTGGTAGCTTGTGTGTATTCTCCTATATAGATCTAGAGGCTGACATGGAGAATTAAATAATTGTAAGGCTATTTGAGAGTTGACTTGTATTGCATTTAATATATGTTTGTAGTATAATCCGACTTGGCTTAGGAGTTAATTATTTCTTCCAACCGACTTGTGGCTAAAGATTAGTATTTAAGGAGTGTTTGGGTAGTTTTTTAAGACATGAATTTGCAGAAGGACATGGGCAGATTGGGAAGTAGATCTGATAGACTTGGATCCTGCGAGATCTTGAAGTTCAAATTGATTTCTGATAGTTTGTATTAGTAGAGCTAGTGGTTGTTTTCTTGGAGAAAAGGAGATTGCTTGGAGGCTTGTGAGCTCAAGTTCAGATCTGCCTTAGGGTTTCCATCAGTTGCTGATTATTTTCAAAACTGGACTAGCTAGGATTGGGATTAGATCTTTGTTGATCTTGCATAATTGTTTCTTGATTGTAATTGGCCATAACCCGGAAGGCCTTATAGCCAGGCATGTTAATGAAAATCTAATTTGAAGTATATCTTGTTGTGTTATTCCATTGTGTTGATGGTTGGCTGCAAGGTTGGACTATCCTTAATTGGATCCACCATCCTTGACTGCATCACTTTGACTATGATCCCTTGTAGGGACTTAATGGCTTGATTCTCCTTGTGGCCATGATGATGATGATCCCCTTCCTTGAAACCTTCCTCCTCCTCTGAAATTGTTTCATGTTCCTCTGTTATTCTGCTTCCCTTTCCTCTTTTTCTTTTCTTCAATATTCATTGCCATTTGGTAGCACTGATGTATAGATTAAGGATTAAACAAACTTAGTTCATATTGGATACTAAACTTAAGTCCATTTTGATATCTGGTAAGCTTTTATATTTCATTTTTAGCAACATTGGCCTTCATTGTGATCTTGTGAAATTCATTAGTATATGAGCCTACATCAAGATCTCTTTTCTTCAAATTTTGTAACTTTTTATGCAAGGTTACCTCATAATCTTCTAGGACAAATTGTCTCTTAATTTTTATGAGCATCTTCTTCCAAGAGGATATTGGTTCCTTCTCCTTTTACCTCTCATTATATAAGAAATTCCACCAACTCAATGCAAGACCTTTCATTTTTTACTTTGCAATATTGATTTTCTGGTGTGCAAGAATATCATCACATATAAAGTGATTCTCTAGGGCTTCTACGCAATCCATACATTCCTCTAGATCCATTCTTCCCACAAACATAGGTATAGTTGCTTTGTTATCTTTTCTACCAACCCTCTCTAAGGCTTCTATGATCGATCTTTGATCATCTGGAATCCCCCATCTTGCAGGGTTTGAGTTTTCTTCTTCATCTTCTAAATCTGATTCTCCACCACTAGATCCACTGAGTTGCAAGTTCTTCAACCTTGCTATCTCTTCCTCCATCTTATTGTTCTTGGCAGCTTGTTCCCTCACAATTTTGGCTAAATCCACATTTGCAATCCTTTTAGGTATCTCCTCTTCATTGGTGTTATTTTGGTCTACCATTGTTATTCCAAAGATCTTTTGTAGGCTCTGAAACTACCTAATGCAGAGCACACAACAAGAAGTCTAGGAAATGTTCTATTTCCTCTCCAACTCTCCAAGTTTGGATTTGACTCAATCCAATCCTTTTGACTTTGAAACATGAGGTATTTCAATGAATTAGTGGTGATAAAATACCTTTCCTAATTCTCCTCAATGCCTAAAGGCTTCACACCAATTCTTCCAAATTTGAGACTTAGGGACACTAGCCCTATTCTAGGCCAACTTGGGAAATCTTCACCAATGGCTTCATTCAACCCAACCAAAGGTTGGAACACCTTACTTATGATGTAAGGATAGGGAAACAACCCTCATATTGACCCTTCAACTTCCACAATGTACCGAACACCGATTGACCTAGGAATCCTATTAGGTCTCCTTAACTGGTTTTTGGTGTGAAATTTCTCCTTCTGGATGATACTAGGAAAAATAAGGGTAGATTAAGATACCCTTTTGGAAGTTACATAGATCCCCAAATCCTTGAGACCCAACTCTACTCCTAAAAAACCTAACCCTTACTGAGTTCTTAAACCTAATCGACCAAATTAGGCTTGGCTTGCAAAGCAAGTGGTTAAGGATGGGTTCATGGGATTGTTTCAAGATTTTGGAAATTTTATCCACACTCCAAATAACACAGATCCATCTTCAATTTGGTCTCACCGGTCAATTCTCCAAACTGCACACTCTAGCACTCATCAACCTGGTCGAATACATTGAGATATTCAGCCTAGGGCTTGATGCAAACACCCTCAAACCTTCAAGTCACACCCTGAGCCTTTGGATTAACTAATTTTATACTCCTAACTTGAATTTTCCAAATAAGTGAGGAATTCCACCGGTGCAAATGCAAGTTAGGGTCTTATTTGTAGGGCAGGCCTGTTGTAGGCTTCTTCCTGGACTGGTTTTAGAAAATGAACCAGAAATATTGTTACATAGGACCAACCAAATCAATTTAAATTATTTTAGAAAGTATAAACTCCAAGGATTCAAAACATGTGATCAACTTGCTCTCAACCCTCTGGACACGGTCGTACCAGTCAAAGATTACTCAAGGAAACTCTTGGTTCTTCATTAAAATTGCATCAGAATTCATGTTACAGTCTTCTTACCTCTTGGAGAGGCCAAAATAAGTTGAAATAGGTTCATATGAGAAGCCAAACTAGTTCATATGCATTTATGACTATTGGCCTTCCATTTTGAGCCTCTCGAGCAACTTTTGAAAAGTTGCTCAAGCAACTTTTACATCTTTTTTGCAACATTTTGCATTTTTGCATTTTTTGCTCACCTAAGACCTTAGGTTAAGACTTTAACCTTTAAACCTATACAAACATGCTCAAAATTATCAATTTTTATTGGAATCATGTTTAGAACATATAAAACATTAAAAACACCTAATTCATCTATTGCTCAAAGACTAATAATCCAAGTGGACTAAGGTATCCCAAGGCTTATAGATTTGCCTTAGGGATCCTTGACCACACAAATGGATCCAACCCAAAAGAGGATGATCTTAAAGATCCATCCAATTATTAGAAAACACACAAAACTCAAAAACATAAGGAACATTTAGGATGTTGCCCAGGGTTCCCTGCACGAAAGAGACCCTTGAAAGGAAGAGATCTTGGTTAAAAGTTGTCTACCTTCAACAGGAATTCTTGAACAAAGACAACGTCTTCAAGACAAAGAGGGGAATAGAAGAAGAATGCAGCCTTGTAGACCCCTATTTCTAGGTGAAAAGGGGATTGTTGATGAAAGATAACATACTTTAAGACCCAAAGTAAGGAAATATATTTAGGATGAACATAGTTTCCCAAATAAAGAAGTGGTTGTGATTAATGATACACAACTCTTGTATAAGAGAGAATCCTGGATTTTAAAAAAAAACAATTCTTTATAAGAAAAGAATGTCACATTATCAATAAATGCCACTATACTAAGGAAAGTAGATTCTTAGAAAAAGAAAGAGGAATATGAAGACATGAAACCTTGCCCCACACCCCCCCCCCCCAAAAAAAAAAAAGAAAGAGAAAATTTGTGAAAGGAAAGGACTAATATAATATATTATACACCCTTAGTGATAATCACTTTATAATAGAAATGCACTTTCAAGCAAAATAAGTTTTAAACCATAGAAGCTCCTAATAAAAAAATAACATATTTACACTAGAAAGGACATCATATGATAAAGCAAGAAAGTAAATAAGTGGAGAGATGAATGATAGAAGAAATATATAGTCCCTAAATAGAAGATCATTTCATAATGGACATGCCCTTTTGAGGCATTAAAAAGAGTTTTAAGAAAAGATATAAGTATATTGTGTGAAGAAAAGTATCTCATACCTAAAACATGTACCATCATGAAATAATACAAATCCATAAAGAGGAAATAAAGAGAAAGAGGAACTAATGTAACATTATGCAAACTTAGTGGACATATCAATTATACAAGATATACACATCTATGCAAGCAAGAGATTATAAAGAGGATATCAATTGTTGATGCCTTTAGTATTGTCATTGATGTAAATCAATAATCAGCAAGCTTGTTGTCAATATCATTATATATGGTTGAATCATGAACTAAGATCCTTGCAAATGAAAGCCTTCTCATACTATAACTATTGCTAACAGGAACATTTTATTCATGATAAACCATAATAAAATTTCTATATCTTTTTTCTCAATATCAAAAATGGTTATGGTCACTATGATCTTCACTTTCTTGGTGTTTTTCTTGATAGAGATTTATATGGGGATATTATATACAGTTTAAGACTGTCAGTTACTACTCTCCGTCACCATGATAATAGTCATGGTTATTACAAAAATAGCTATAGTCATAGTGTTATTTATGATTTTCATGGAGTTATTTGATATAAGGAGTAATTGTCTTGATCAATCTAGTGATTTCCATGTTAAACATTCAAGGATATGTGCTTCTATTAATGTTTTTAAGTGTAGTTCACTTCCTGTCACTCGGGCGACAAGAAGCCTGGAAGTGTTGATAGCAAGACAAAAGCACGACTCCATAACAACAAATGATTATTTAATTGTTGAAATAGATGGAAGATATTAGTATCTAAATATTTTTTAATCCTTTTTGTCAGTGTTTGGCTTTTGAATAACATTCTTCAAATTGGGGTTACAATGAATGTTATACACGGTTCCAAAAAGAAGTTCCAGATTTGTTTTATGTTTGTAAAAAACCATTTGTAAATTACTTTAAGATAAATGTTCTTTTTTAAAAAAATGATCATTGAATGAAGTCATTTTTTGAACGAGTACATTATCTTAATCGAGTACATTTTTTGAACGAGTTTTATATCAAGATTAATCAATTAAGACATAAATAGTATATGTTGTACTGTATATAAAGGGTGAAAATGTATAGAGTAGGATTTTTTGATGAGAAATGGATGTTAATTTGAAATTAATGTTCATTATATATACTAATTGAATTAGGGTTTAACGTTTGAACATTGTTAGTAAGGTTTTGGTTGATATCTGATTAGTGAGGGTTTTGTCATGACTATTTTTTTAGAATTATTTGCAATGATTTGAATGCCGTGTTTATATAAGAATCAAATTATGTTTGAATACATGAAATTTGTGTTTTGTCTTAAGTATTACTGATGTTTTTAATGAGAACTTGTGTGCAGATCCTTGATGAGCAGTTTGCATAAGAGTTTGTAAAATGAAGTCTACAAAGTTTGTAGAGTAGTGATTGAAAATTTTCTCAGAGAGTTAATTGTATTTGTGAAGAACAAGTATGTCAATAATCTCTAAGGTGTTTTTATCAAATGCAATGTATTGTAATAGAGTGTCCTTGTAATTAAAATTTCTTCTTTGTACTGGAGTTGGTGCTTCAGATTGTAAAGGATTGGTGTTCTTTGTGGTGGGTGATCCTAAAAGTGTAACAGGGGTTGGTGCTTCCTAGAGTCGGTGCTCTAAACATTTTCCAATAAGGCTCAATAAAAGACAATTTGAGAGTGGTTTTTTACCCTTAGGGGTTTTCCACTATGAATCATTGTGTCAAGTATCTTTGTGAATTGTGTTTATTGTTTATAGTATTATTGTGTTATTGTTACACATATTTAAGTTTGTTTTATTGAATAGTCCTCCTTGGTTAAAATTGTACCAATGATTCAACCCACCCCCCCCCCTCTCAATGGCTTCAGTATTCCAACAAATAGTATCAGAGAAAGGTACCTAGTGCTTGGTTTCACAACCTTAGGTAAATCTTGGATACTGGAATATATATTCATAATGGATCAATATAATTCATCAAAATTACTCATGTTCTATGGTTTCGACTATGAGTTTTGGAAGATCATGATGCAAACCTATTTGTTTTCTATAAGCATTGATGTATTGGCCTCGGTTGTAAATGGATACACTATACCCAATACCCTACCTACAGATCTAGCTAATAAGAAGGACTATGAAACTAACATGAAAGAAAAATTTGCAATCCTGAATAGTTTGTCTAAAGATGTTTTTGTAAAAGTGATGCATTGTAAATCCGCTCAATAAGTGTGGGATAAGTTAAAGAGCATTTATCATGGGAATGATAGATTTAAAGAAGTAAAGATACAAAATCTAAAGGCAAAACTTGAAGGTTTGAAAATGGGTGAAGATGAGAAAATTTGAAGAGTATCTACTCAAAGTAGATGAAACAATAAATGGCATGCATGTACTTAGAGAAGACATTCATGATAAGGATGTTCTCAAGAAGGTGCCAATGTCCTTACTTGTAAAGTTTGATTCAAAGATATCAGCAATAGAAAAAGCAAAAGACATTAACAAATATACCATGGATGATATTCATGGTGCACTTGTTGCATATGATATGAGGAAGCCTGGTAAAGAAGAATCTTCAAGAAAAGAAGAAGCATTCAAGGTTGAAAAGAAGTCTAAAGCAACATCATCAAACTATGAAGGCATTAAATTTTTAGAGGCTCATCTTTTAAGAACATTAAGGAAGGGCTCGGGTAAATATAAAGGTAAACTTCCTTTTAAATGCTTTAATTATGGAAAAATAGGACACTTTTTTTCAAAATGTCCTTTTGATGATCCTAATGAAGATGATGACAATAAAGAAAAGCGAGGAAAAAAGAAGTTTAATAATAGAAGGAAGTTTACATTTTAAAAAATAAAATTCATTGTTGATATTTCTGATAGTGACTCTGGTAGTTCTTTTTGTGAGGAAGGTGAAATTTTATTTATGGCTATTGAAACTACTAATGAAAATCAAGACTCTGTTAGTAAAATGGATAGTGACATAGAGTTGGTGGAAGCTAATCTTAAATGTGAGTTATTGTGTGCACTCAAGAAGATAAAAAGGTTGAAAAGTGAATTGTGTGCCCAAGAAGAATAGGCCTCGAAAGACAAAGAGGTTTTGACAAATAAAACCAAAACCTTGGAACAACTAGTTTCTGATTTGAAAGTGCAACTTCAAGAACAAAAGATAATTGTGATAGTAGCAACCGGTGATTTCGATTCAAAGGATGAGGAATGTAAAAGACTAGAGAGTGAAGTTGTGTAGTATAGGAAGAAACTTGAAAAATATGAAAATACTACTTTGGAAGACATGTTGAGAAGACAAAGAAGATATAATTATGTGACTAGTTTGGGCTTTAAGGTTAGACAAAGTTCAAGTAATAAAGATAATAAGTCATTGTATGACATTTTCATATCTGAAAATAAAAATGTAGTAGTTGAGGGACAAGGTAAGAACAAAAATTTATCTCATTATGCTTCAAGATCTAATCATACATACTTATCCAACGGTTCAGATCCAAATAATCCTGCAAGAAGTCAAAAGAAAATGGTAAAAGGCTCTCCATTTGCTAGTAAAAGGTTGCCAATCAGATTTAACTCTTATTTTGTTGGGTATTGTTACTTTTGTAATTAATTTGGACATAGGATGAATAATTGCAAAGTTGCTTTAATGAGGAATTCTAGATTTAAGCTTGGATATTATTTTTTTAGAATGAATTCTCTAAGATTTTTTAAGTGAAATAATGTTGTCCATGTCAAGAAAGATTGCAGACTTATGAGGAAGCAAATTAAGGAGTCTATTGCTATTTTGAAAAATGATAAAGAGACAAAAAAATAAAAGTTAAGGAAATGAAATTTTGGAGATATAAAGTGGGTAAGAACATTGGTAAGTCTATGTTTGTTCAACTTGCTCTAAAGTTTGACAAGAATGACGTATGGATCATAGATAGTGGTTGTTCTAACCACATGACAAGAGATAGGAGGAAATTCACAAAGTTGGTAAGTTATGAAGGTGGTTGTGTGATCTTTGGTGATGACTCTTCAAGACAAATAAAAGGTTTAGGTTATCTAATGCTTAGTGATAATATGCCTATTTATAATGTATATTGTGTAGAAGGGTTAAAGTACAATCTCTTAGGCGTAAGTCAAATTTGTGATAATGGATATGAGCTTCTATTTGATGATCGAGGTTGTCAGATAAAATTGAAATCGAGAAAGTTGGTGGCAGCAAGTAAATAGACCAAAGGAAATGTTTAGAATCTTAAAGATGTCACAAATACTTATTGTCATGATAATATTTGTCTTATGGGACAACTGAAAGAAGTTTGGTTATGGCACAAGAGACTTGGGCACTTAAATTTTGACAATTTGGTGAAGATAAGTAAGCATCACAATGTAATAGGTATGCCTCGCATACATAAACTTGAAAATAGTATTTGCAAGGGTTGTCAACATGGTAAACAAACTAAAATCAATTTTTCTTCAAAGGAACACTCATCTACTAGACCTTTATAGCTTGTACATTTCAATTTATGTGTTCTTACAAGGACAATGTCAACTAACAGAGATAAGTATTTTATGCTCTTTGTAGATGATTATACCAAGATGATTTGGGTAACTTTTTTGAAACACGAGTTTGAAGCTTTTAACAAGTTTAATATTTTTTAGGAAAATGATGGAGAAAGAATTAGATATGAAGATTAAATGCCTAATATCTAATAAAGGTGGTGAGTATACTTTAGTTGAGTTTGTCAACTATTGTGAGAAGCATGGTATCAAAATATAGTACATGGTACTCCAAGAACCCCTCAACAAGATGAGATTATAGACAAAAAGAATATAACTATATAAGAAATGACAAGATCTATGTTGGATGAGGCAAAGTTACCAAATAGATATTGGAAGGAGGTTGTTCATACATCTATATATAAATTGAATAGACCACAAATCCAGGTAAAAACCAAGTACACTCCATATGAGTTATGGTATGGTCATCCTGCATCTGTTAAACACTTTAAGGTTTTTCGTAGAAAATAATTTATTAAAAAATCTTATGTTAATTTGGGAAGTTTTGATTTACCTATGATGAAGGAATATTCTTAGGTTACTCCACACAAAGCAAGGCTTACAAGTGTTTTAACAAAAGGCTAAATAAACTCGTTGAAAGTGTGCATGTTAAAGTTAATGAGATAGTGCAAGATAAATAAGAAGTGCACGTTGGTGATAATCTAGTTCAAGAGGCTGAGGATGATGTTAAATAAAAATTTGAAGAAGAATCAAAAGAGAATGATAAGGAAGATACTACTACCAAATGGGTCATTGGAATCAACAAAATAGTTTTTTCCTATCACGGATATGACAAGATCAAAATCTGCAACAAAGATGCTAACAAAATATCATCTGCAAGATCAAATTATTGGAGACAAAGGAGCAGGCATACAAACAAAAATAAGGGCCACAAAATAAGGTGAGCAAGCTAATCTATGTTCTTTATCTAAGATAGAACCCAAGACTTATGTTGAAGCTAGTAAATTAAGGCAATGGAAGAGGAACTAGGGCGAATTGGAAAGAACAAAACTTGGGAGTTAGTTCCTAGACCTGAAGATAAGAATGTAATAGGTGTCAAATGGGTGTTTTGAAACAAATTAGATTAGAATGGAAAGATAGAAAGGAATAAAGCTAGATTATTTTGTAAGGGATATTCTCAAATAGAAGGTTTTGATTTTGGAAAAACCTTTGCACTACGATTAAGGCTATTAGAATATTTCTAGCATTTTTATCTTATAAAGGATTTAAAATGTATCAAATGGATGTTAAAACAACATTCCTAAATGGTTATCTTGATGAGGAGGTATACATGGAAAAACCTAAAGGCTTTCAAAACAAAGAACATCCTAAATATGTTTAAAGGTTAAAGAAGGCTCTTTATGGTTTGAAGCAAGCCCTAGAGCATGGTACTCTAGGTTGGACAAGTACCTTGTGAAAAATGGCTTTACAAGAGGTGGAGTTGATAGAAATTTATATGCAAAGGTTGAAGGTGATGATGTTCTTGTGATACTTGTTTATGTTGATGATATTGTATTTTGTTCCAATAATGATGACTTAAGTCAAAATTATTCTAAACTATTGAAATCTATATTTGAAATGTCAATGCTTGGAGAGTTGTCATATTTTCTTGGGT
The DNA here is from genome assembly GCA_027943335.1 of Chamaecyparis obtusa. NCBI lineage: Eukaryota > Viridiplantae > Streptophyta > Pinopsida > Cupressales > Cupressaceae > Chamaecyparis > Chamaecyparis obtusa. Next base: position 314,835 of record BSBK01005535.1, read on the forward strand.
TGCAAATTTCACAGTTAGAGGGAGGAGTTTTCACATCTCAAACAAAGTATGCCAAAGAAATGCTCAAGAAGTTTCATATGGAGAATTGTAAAATGATGGGAACACCAATGGTAAAAGGTTGAAAACTTAGTAAGTATGATGATTCTCCTAATGCAAAACAAACTAGGTATCGGTCAATGATTGGAAGCTTGCCTTATCTTACAGATTCAAGGCTTGATATAATGCAAGTTGTATGTCTTGTTGCTTGGTTTCAATCATCACCTAAATAGTCTCATGTTAATACTATTTAAATAATTTTTAGATACATTAAAGGGACTTTGGACTATAGTTTGTGGTATCCAAGGCATGATACTTTCACTCTTACTTCTTATACTAACTCAGATTGGGGAGGATTTCTTGTTGATAGGAAGGCTACTCCTGGAGTGGCATTCTTCTTGGGAAATAAGCTAGTGTGTTAACATAACAAGAAGCAAGAAACTGCAACACTATCGACAGTCAAGGCAGAATACATTGATGTATGTTCTTGTTGTCAACAGGTCCTTTGGATGGTGCATACATTGCAAGATATGCAGGTGAATGTGTCTAAATCACTCTCTATCTTTTGTGATAACACCAACACCCTTAGCATTTCAAAAAATCCATTCATGCACTCCCACACTAAGAATATTGATATTCATTATCATTTTCTCAGAGAACATGTGTTGAATGGTAATATGGTTTTGAAATGTTCCTTTTACTGCTCAGTTGGAAGATATTTTTACTAAACCTTTTCCTAAGGATGTCTTTGAAGGTTTAAGGTAGAAGTTGGGGGTATTATCCCTCTCTTCCCTCACATGGTTTCTTGGACAAGTGGATAGGTCTCAGGGGGAGTATTCATGTTGTTCATTCTACTCATCTAAAACCTAATAGTGTCCCTCATTGTCATTAATATCAAATGGGGAGATACGGTAGCATGTAGTTTATTATGTTCATTAGTTGCAGGTTTGGAAGGTGTATTTAGCAGCAAGTTTGTGATATGAGATTGAGGTAGTAGACAAATGTATCTATTTGTTCATGATATTCTTTGTTGTTTGTTCATGATATTCTTTAACAGGGGGAGCATGGTTGTAAGTATTGTCATCAATACCAAAGGGGGAGTTTTTGTATGCCTTTAGTATTGTCATTAATATCAATCAGTAATTAGCAAGGTTTTTGTCAATATCTTTATATATGGTGGAATCATGAACTAAGATCCTTGCAAATGAAAACCTTCTCATACTATAAATATTGTTGACAAGATCATTTCATTATGAGAAACCATAGTCAAAGTTCTATGTATTTTTTTCTCAATATTAGAAATGGTTATGGTCATTGTGATCTTCACTTTCTTGGTGTTTGTCCAGACAAAGATTTCTATGGTGATATTATATAGAGTTTAAGACTGTCATTTACTAGTCTCAGTCACCATGATAACAATCATAGTTATTACAAAAAACAACTACAGTCATAATTCTATTTAAGATTTTCATAGAGTTATTTGACATAAGGAGTAATGGTCTTGATCATCCCAATGTTTTCCATGTTAAAAATTCAAGGATATGTGCTTCTATTAATGTTTTTAAGTGCAATCACTTCCGATCACTCAGGTGACAAGAAACTTGGAAGTGTCGACAACAAGACAAAAGCACAACTCCATAACAACAAATGATTACTTAATTGTTGAAATGGTTGGAAGAGATGAGTAACTATATTTTTTAATCCTTTTTGTCAATGTTTGGCTTTTGAAGAACATTCTTCAAATTAGGGTTACAAAGAATGATATACATAGTTCTAAAAAGAAGTTCCATATTTGTTTTATGTTTTTAACAAACTGTTTATAAACCACTTTAAGATAAATGTTCTTTGTTAAAATAATGATTATGAATGAATTCATTTTTGGAATGAGTACATTAGCTTAATCTATGCAGAAGAAATCCTATTCAAAAAAGAGTGATCAAGTAGAAGAAATGGTTATTCAGTTTTGTAAAAGGATGAACAAATTAAGACATAAATAATATATGTTATACTATATATAAAAGGATGAAAACATATGGAATAGGATTTTTTGATGAGAAACAAATGTTAATTTGAAAGGAATGTTTATTATATGTACTGATCGAATGAAGGTTTTATGTTTGAACATTATCAGTAAGGTTTTGGTTTATATCTGATTAGTGAGGGTTTCTATCATGACTATTTCTTCAGCATTATTTGCAATGATTTGAATGTAGTATTTATATTAGAATAAAATGAGGTTTGAATACATGAAAGTCATTTTTTGTCTTAATTATTATTGATGTTGTTAATGTAAAGTTTTGTGCAAATATCCTTAATGAGTAGTTTGTAGAAGAATTTGTAAAACATAGTCTACAAACTTTGTAGAGTAGTGATTGAAAATTTTCTAAGAGAGTTAACTGTATTTGTGCAGAACAAGTATGTCAAGAATCTCTGAGGTTTTGTTATCAAATGCAATGTATTGTAACAGAGTGTCCAAGTTCTAATTCAAATTTTTTCTTTGTACTGAAGTGGGTTCTTCAAGATTATAAGGGATTGGTGTTCCTTAGGGTGGGCACTCCTAAAAGTGTAACAAGGGTTGGTACTTCCTAGAGTGGGTTCTCTAAACATTTTCCAATAAGGCTCAAAAAAAGATAATTTGAGAGTGTTTTTTTACCCTTAGGGGTTTTCCACTATAAATCATTGTGTCAAGTATCTTTGTGAGTTATGTTTCTTCTTTATAGTGTTATCTTGCTATTGTTACACATCTTTAAATTTGTTTTATTAAAGAGTCCTCATTGGTTAAAATTGTACCATTGATTCAACCCCCCCCCCCCCCCACCTCAGTGGCTTCAATATTCCAACACCAATCCCATTAGAGAGAAAGATCCTAAAAAACAAGTCCACGTATGGAAGGACATCATAGCATAAATGATATAACAAACAAGGAGATAATGGATCCTTTGAGAAAAAAAAAAGAGATAAGGAGACCTTAACCTCCAATCTAGGAAACAAGGAAGAGGGCCTATTATGATGCTAACAATGCACATTATACAAAACAAAGAGCCCCTAATAATGTAAGCTACTAAAGTTACATAATGGAGAGCAACATAATAGGAGAAAATAGATGCCAAGGTATATCTTTGATATCAAGAAAATTTATAATATATATTGTTAAAGTAAGAAGGGGTCTATCTACCAAATCTTGAATAAATTGTCTAAATTTAATACAAACATCAAGAGTGTTTATTGCTATGATGAAATTGACATAGAAATTCACCATTAATAGGTATTTGGTTCTTTGGAAAATTTTGATAAGGAAAGTGAGATTTTTATTCATATTTAATTCTCCAAAAGATTCTCTTAGCTAAAGACAAGTGATCATGAAAAGGAGATTGCACAATAAATGGTGCTCGTAAAAGAATGTCAAGTGGAGGTTTTGGTTGAGATGAAGAAGGAAAAGTAGTATCTTGAGGTATGAAACCTAGACCACACCTAGTGACTTGTGTGGGAGGATCTATAGGAACCTTAATACCTTGTTCATTAATGCCAAGCCCTAACCCATTATAACCTTGTTGAGTAGTAATATCATATTCCACATTGTAATTGGCTTTTAATGTAGAGGGTGGAGGAAATTCATCATGAGCTTTATGGAAATGTGTGGTATAAAGAGGAATAGGAAGAGGAATATTCTCTTTAGGGAGATCCTTATCTCTATTCTTATCATCTTTAGGTGGTGAGGAAGAAAAAGGATTATCAAGATCTTCTTTTCTACTCAAGATCATTGGAGAGAAGTCATCAAGAAAATTCTTGACATCGAGATTATGAATAATATTTTGATAAAAGGAAGATTGTTTAAGATCATCCAAATAATTTCATAAACTAGCTTCTCTAAGACTATCCATTAGAGTAGGCTGGGGAAGAGGAGATATAAGAATCACTAGAATGGGATCATTGAGATCATTATGAGCTAGATGATTATTATGTATTATAGGAGTAGGACTAGGAAGATTTATATTAGTGTTATCTTTAGGTTTTTTGACATATTCCATGAATTTTGTTAAGAATTCAATTATAAACCCACATGAAATATTGATGAAAGTCTTGAAATATTCCTTGCAAGAAGGAAAATATAAGATAATCTCATAATGCCAAATGCAAGAATGCTATCAAGGAATACAAATGTTATGTAATGCAAGAAATCATGATTCACTCCATGTGATTGATAAAGAGAGGCCAGGAGAAATGCAACCACATATATTATTACACACCAATCCACATTCGTAAATTTCATCTTAATGAATTTTAACACGCACACAATGAGATCTAAAACCAAAATCAGAAGTGTGTAGGAAAAGTTGGGTTCACCAAAATGTACAAAGGGAAAGGGAAGAAATGCAAAAGAATAGGTAAATCACCTCCCTTTTCAATAAATATACATTTAGAAGGAAGATGCCCCAAACTCAAGCACTAAATGGGGATAATGGTCATTCACTAAATGATGCTATTGAAAAAGTGGAAATGCTAAAACAATGTGATCAAAGTGCTTAAATTGGTAAGTTGTCGAAAACTGGAAATTACAAACAAAGACAGATTGATATTGAGCAGAATGTTACAGACCCGAAAATCAAAGTTGAAGACTAACCTATGGCTAAAATTTGAGTAGAAAATGGTAGGGACAAGCCAAAATTCATCCTATACTTGTAAATTCTAGCTGATTTTTTTTAGATCTTCAAACTATACTTGATCTATTTGATCTTGATCTGATGGCTCTGCAACCTATTCCTACACAAAATAAACAAGGAAAAGGGGTTTTCCCCAGTCAAAGCCCTATATAGGAATCAACCTTGAAATGAAATAAAGAAAAGTGTGTTGTCATGTAGGAAAGGATGGATCTAAATAATGAAGTATATGATACCTTAATAATTCAAATGTTTCTTTGAATGTGATCAAATATGTTGATGCAATAGCTTTGACTAAACACAAGAGCCCAAAAGGAAATCATGAAAAATAAACCTTATAGAATATATGTTATAACTCACCATAATTATTGATTGAGGAGAAGAGAGAGAAGACTTGAATCAAATATATGTGGATGTGGATCTCCTTCCTTGATATAAAACTCCTTTATTTGGCCTCCAATGGGGGAAAGAAGCTAGATCTATAGAACAAAACACCTTGATTTCTTGAGAGGAATGAATGATTTCATTGCTTGAACTTGATGGCTCTTGATTTTCTTAATTTTCTTCCTTGGACTTGATAGATTGATTAATAATAATGGTTGTACTTGTGAATTTTTTTTTATCATGAATACTAACAATGGATCTTGGATTCAAATTGAGGAGAGATACAGGGTTTATATACATGTCACATCATTTCGGGGAGTTAAAATTAAGTAGGTTAACCATAGGACTATATTTCCCCCCAAAATCTAGCACCGATCCCCGGTCCAAATTTGGGCCAAAAACTTCAGGGACATGTCAGCAATGGTAGCCTATAACAAGGAAAATGAGCCTAGATTAGAATTAGGTGCCAGAGGAATAAGATATGTGTGGGATTTCCAATTACAACTCAATCTTAGGTTAAGGCAAATTGCAAAGGCCAAAAATAGGGATATAAGGCCTATATGAGGAAATGAATTATGAGATTGGATGAAAAATAGAGAACACCTAGAAATAGGGGCCAACCTTGAGATTAAGCAAGATTGAAAGGAATGGAGGACCCATATTTGAATTTAGGTATCCTTTAGGTGTCATATGAGGTCCTACCATGAAAAATACACTAGAGTGGGCCTGAAATAATCCATAAATTGTACACAAATTAGATGCTTACAATTTAGAACTATACAACACTAGATCAAGATATAATATTTATGAGAAGTATCTACTGATATTTGCATTATACCCACCGCATAAGAGGCCAAAGATCATTGATACAGGAAAGGCCTTTGTCCATATGATGACACCTAAAGTTAGGGAAGTTGATCCCATGATCGCTACAGATCTTAGTGTAAATATAGAAATGTTCAATAAGGCTTAGATACAATAGTTGATAAAGGAAAGGGATATGTACAAGTTGAAAAAGGAGAAGTTACTTCATGAGAATACATCCTTGAATGATAAGATTTAAGAAATACCCAAAGAATTGACATATCAATCAACATAGGCAAAAGAGTCCTAGTAGAAGATAAAAAATGAAAAATTAAAGATGGAGAACCAACAACTGAATACACGAATGATAAATGTAAGATTTGAAATAGTTTCTATCATAATTCAAAAGAGGTTTTCCAACCTGATGTTTTGGGTCAAACATTAAGGGTTTCTCACTCAAGAAACTTCAATGCTATTTAGGAATGTAAAAGGATAAGAGGTGGGATTGAATGAAAAGTCTAAGAAACACACAACATAATCCCCTAAATAATAAGACTATCATGGATGCTCGAGCATTGCTAAGGAAAAATAAGGAGTTTCGTTATGTTGTAAAAATGGAAATCAAGGAATTGTTGTATGTTGTAGGGGTGATCTTACCACCACTATTCAATTATGATGGAGGTATAAGGAATCAAAATGAATGGATAGTTGACTGTAGAGCAATGCTTTGAGATGTCTTAGAAGATGTAAAGAATGAGGATTCAACATTTGAGAAGACCCACAATCACCTTGAAAGGATGTTTGGCATTGAGTTTTCTGCAATAAATATCATAAGTGATGTTGATACATACTTGACACAAGAGTACCTTAATCATATTCCCCGAGTTCATTTATGGCTCATTAAAGCATAATATTTTTCATATTTTGTGTTATTAAGTTTTTTTAAGTTGTTTAACTCAAAAGATGCTATGAAAATGCATGACGTTTTCAAATATTTCTTTATAAATAGGCATGTAAATATTGAACAAAAGGATGACATATGATATATAATATAAGTGCTCTTTTTCTGCATATTTTGTAGTTTATACATTTTCTCTTATGAATTCAATTTCTCTTGGTTCTCTCAAGAAGAGATTAAATTCAGATAGATAAGTTATAGTAGCAAATATAACTTAATCATGTCTAAAGAAATAAATAGTGGATAGATCAACACAAGTTGTGGATTTCAAAATTATCTTGTAGAGTAATACATTAAGATTTCAACAAGGATTGACTCTATTTCCCACATAATGACAAGGTACTCATCATTTAATATCACTAAAAATTATATTCGGTCAGTTAAAAAATAGAAGTAGAAGTAAGCTAGGTATAGGAAATTAACTTGGTTCAAATCTATTATGCTAATTTGGATCAGTTAGGAAAAGGATCTAAAAGTGTAGATTGTAATTTGAATAAAGTATCATCATTTTTAGTAAGATAAGTTATGATAAGGTACACCTGCCTAGGTTTTGTAGAACCTAAAAGTGTAGGGAGTAGCAACCATATTGATTCATTCCATTAGTTGACCAAATCATTAGAAAAAATTGAATATAGAGCTTGGAAAACTCTTAGGGTATCACAATCTATTGATTTGAGAACCAACACATCCAACGATGTTCTCGTATGTTCAGGTTCAACTGAGAAAAAATATATTGTAAGCTACGATGATCATTATGCAACTCAAACCTGTGAGCCAAAAGAAAATTCCTCCAACACGCTAGAGAATGCACAACCACCGCTAACTCTAAATCATGGGTGGGTTAGTTCAAATCATGATCCTTGAGCTTCTGGGACTCATATGCAATCACTCTGTTTTCCATCGTCCTTGTAACCTTTTCGCTCTGCATGTTTCTCAAGTTTATTGTGAAAATTAAGACCCAAGTTTTTATATTCATTGACCACTTGTAAAGGGCTATCTTCAAAGATAAATTCTCTATGAAACTTCTTTCTTTTCAAGGTAAAGATCGTGACCTTAGTTTTGTTGGTGTTTACTCGCATCCCTGCCTCGCGACAAAATAATTCAAGAACTTTCAAGTGTTCCTTCAAATCTTGTGTTATTTTTGCCATTAAAATAAGGTGATCTACATATAGGAGCAACTTTATTATATAGTTGGTCAACAGAACCCCATCACCACCAAACTTGTCTAGCCATTCCTCTAATTTGTCAATGTACATCCCAAACAAAGTAGGGGATAAAAGACAACCTTATTTGACCCCAATATCACTTTCATAGCATTATAAGTGTTGTTTGCTTCTAATTTTGGTCCAAACTCGATCGTATAATCTATGAACAACAACCGTATAATACTCCATAATTTTCAAATCTTCCATTCTGCTCTACAATTTTGCTTATAGACAATGTGTCAAAACTTTCTTAAAATCAACAAAGCAACAAAAGATTTCTCTTCCCTGTGTATCCCACAAAAGTCAAAATTCTCTTTGTTATATTCCAAGTCAAAAGAAGTTTGACCTTTGTCTTTAACAAACAACGCCCACGTTTTCTTCAAGCTCAACCAGTGGGAAGTGGCAAGCTGCAATCGCAAAGGGAGAGTATGGCGTCGGAGGTAAGTCACAGGATAATCAAGACCAATGGCATCAACATGCACATAGCAGAGCAAGGATCAGGTTTGTCTTCGCGCTTTTGTTTTGTCTTATCATGTGAGCTTTCAATTGGAACGAGGGAATACTGAATCAACGGTTTTTCAGGTCCCGTGGTATTGCTGATACACGGGTTTCCGGAATTGTGGTATTCATGGAGGCATCAGATAGCAGCATTAGCAATAGCAGGATACCACGCCGTGGCCCCTGACATGAGGGGTTACGGAGATACCGATGTTCCTCTCGGTGTCCACAATTACTCTCATTTGCGTCTTGTGGGCGACTTGATCGGATTGCTTGATGCCCTTGGTCATGATAAGGTACATGCTACAAATATTTTCTCTTTCACTTTCCATTCTCAAACATCATGTTCTGCGACCTTACCTTAAATGCCAGCCGCATATAAATTTAGCTTCCCTTTCCCCCCACAGATAATTGATCAAAATAGTTGCAACAAGAAAGCTTTTGTTAGAAGTACCTTCTGAAAAAACTGCCTCTCATTTTTGCATTAAAATTTTAATTCACACTCTATTATCTATCGTTTGGATGGAAAGCAAATTATAAGAAAGATTTAAATCGATGGGATTAAAACAATCTGTCATTAGGATTCCGGAAGTACACAATTACATAAGGTACACACCGTGTAAGCCAGAAACATATTGTCATAATTTTTGCATTCCGTATATGAATGCCATGCTTGCAAAATTATTGACATTTGATTCTAGACAGAATCCTTGTAAAAGTGGATCACCTTAGAAAGTCCTAAGCTCAATTTTTCTTTAGGCAGATCTAGGAAAAAGGCATTAAAGACCGACCCTTTCATCTCACTGAAATTAAAATGAAATAACCTGTTTTATTTCCAACAATATCTAATATCTATGTGATACTTTCAGTTTCTTTCATTAATTTGTTGCTCATTAATTCTATGTTTTATGTTTTAATTGAACAATATGGCATTTTTCAAGCACAAAAGTATTTTTCTTTATGATTGGTTCATAAACATCATACTTCCATTAGATGAGGGTATAACCATTCATATTATTCATTTAGTTGTTAGGAATAAGAGATTCAACTTGAAGAAGTCCAATTTTATGAAAAACAATTCAGTCAATAGTTCACTATCAAAATCACTCATACAATCTTGCTCCTTGTTCAGCCACTATGAATATCAACTCAGCGTTTTATCACTTGCATCTAATATAGTCAACTCTTTTGGATACTTACAATCATACCATTAAGAAACAAGGGATGGACTTCCACCTTTTATTGCTAGTAACCCTAAGACTACTATGACAAAAAAAATCAATTCTCAAGAAAAATTAATATCTCCAATCCTTCCTTGACTTTAAAATGAAGGATTAGCTAACACATCTCATTGGGTGTATTATGCTAAAGAATAGGCACATGAGTGAACCAAGAGGTAATAAAATGTCTCTCATGCAAGAAGTCAAAATGAAAACCAATTAAAATCCCTGGATAAAACTTCCGTTCTACTGTTTTGTCCTATATGCGACAAACTGGTTTGCAAATGAAACTGTTGAATATTTTGTCCTATATGGGACAAAATATCCCAATTTAGAAAGCGTGGAGAGAATGAGTTGATCATCCTTCTTTTCAATCCCACATTCTTTGAGTTGCCTCTGTAGTGATTTCATTTCTATAGTACTAAAGTCTCTTGGACTTAGACTTAGGAGGTAATTTTCTAGCTCGTGGCTCCTTAATTCATTGATCTTCCCAAATAGATTTTCAAGTGTTGTCCACACTCCATTGGGAGTTTTCAAGGCCTTGACGTGAAATAGAAGCTCTAGAGATAGATTAATGCTTAGAAGCCCAAAGGCTTGATCACATTTGCTAAACCACTTTTCTTTATCTTTGATAGCATTAGGCCTTTTTTCTGTACCCATAGTACAACCCTTTTTTTAGTGCTAGCTGAACATTTACTTTGCACTCGTGGTAGTTGAAAGGTGTAAGAGAATTAATAGGTAGATTTGGCTCCATGCTATGAGTACAACTTAGAATCATGGAAAGAGAAAAGGATTAATAGGTGGATTTGGCTCCATGCTATGAGTGCAACTTAGAATCATGGAAAGAGAAAAGGATTGACAGGTGGATTTGGCTCCATGCTATCAGTGAAACTTATAGTCACAGAAAGAGAAAACTTAGAGAAATATAAAGTGCTCAAAGCACAAAACATTGAAAGTTCCCCCTTGATTTTGGCTTTGAACCCCCCTTGTGATTGGCATTTCATATTTTACTTTTTAGTGCATGTACAAAAGAAGGCACTTTATAAATTAGCGTGTTTTAAAATGCAAATAGTCCTTGTGGATGGGGAATGAGAAAATATGAACTTTTGCAAAAGACGCTACTCAATTTCGAGTTACCATTCAAAAGTTATTACAATTTTCAATTATATAGGCCTATTTTAATTATAGCATCACTAGATGATAAAAATATGCACAAAGGAGAGATCTAACCTATGCATGTAAGAACTCATTGGAATTATCTTTGAATAAGCTTACCAATGAGTATCTATACTCAGAAAAATACTTCTTTGTTTGCAAGTTATACTAGAAACCTAAGTCACAAAGTTCGAATTCGAGTTCGAGTTCAGCAACCATGAAATTTGAATGAAGTTCGACAAGGGTAAAAATTCAGAATTTTTTTTTGGATTGAATTCGCCTTATATAAATGTTATTTATTTTTAAATATAAGTAATATATCTAATAAATTATCAAAATAGTTAACATTTCTAAATAGATTTGAAAGCAATATAAAAGGATGGCACATTTATTAAATTTATAACATAAGGAACATGTGAAATCATGATTGCAAAAATGTTTTATTCTCAAAAAGGTACAATAAAAAATCAAGACTTCAGAATTTCAAAAGAGCTCTAAGTCATCAAGAGCACTTCGCTCAGATGGTGTATCATCATCATCAGTATCACTACCCAATTCTTCATCAAAAAAGTCAGGCTCATCTGCACTTGACACTACTATGTCTTTTGAAATTTGTTGTTGTGAAGAAGATGTGGAGTCATTTGCTGATTTGTTCATGAACAATTTTAAATTGCTGCGAACATAGACAAGATCTCCCAACTTCCTAGACAACAACTTGTTCCTCTTTTTGGAATGGATGTGGTCAAAGCAACTCCAATTCCTCTCACAAGCTAATGAACTTGATCCTTGACTCAATATTCGAATGACAAAGCACTAAAGTTCAGGAGTTTGTGCTCCATAGCTCATCCACCATCTATAGCTAGGTACCTCATCTCGTGCCATATCATATTTGGCTGCTGCTATTCCAAACATTCCTTCAACTTTCTTGTATTTCCAACCTTGGTCTCTGATTAGTGTTGTAAATGTTGGGTCTAGTTCAAATTTGCTAATGACTTCATAAAACTCTGTCATAACTTCACTCTCACCTTGTCTATCAATGTGAAATAGTTTGGGCTCCAAATAGCCTTCAACTTTCTTGTTTTTCCAACCTTGGTCTCTGATTAGTGTTGCAACTGTTGGGTCTAGTTCAAATCTGCTAATGACTTCATAAAACTCTGTCATAACTTCACTCTCACCTTGTCTATCAATGTGAAATAGTTTGGGCTCCAAATAGCATGCTGCCGCATGTAAAGGTGTGTGCATCATTTTCCATCTGGAATCAACTGTCTCTCATATCTCCATGTACTTTGCTTCCACATTGTTTAGTGCTCTCTGAATAGCTTCCTTACAACGGTCCATGCTTTCATAAAGCATGCTAAGGCAACGAGTGTCACCATCAACCATACGAAGCACATCAACAATTGACTCACAGACACTCAAAACCTTTGCTCGACTTTTCCAGAAGTTGCTATTTAAAATAATTTGCTCTATTTTCTTTCCCTTAGCACTTTTAGAAAGTGTTGAACTTTCTCACCCATTGCAACAAATTATAGATCTCAAAACTGCTTTCTCTTCAACCACCCTTTTTAAAGTGATGTAAAATGAAGCAAACCTTGTTGCCTCAACAACTCTCTAGATTCATGTTGCCTATAAAGGCTCATTGTGAGATGACGATTTCTTATGAAATTTGCAACTCCTCTCCCTCTGTGAATTGCTTCATATATCCATGAGAATTTAGTCAAATCATGAAGCAACAAATCCAAACAATGTGATGTACATGGACTCCAATAAATCTATGGGCACTTCTCTACAATTTGTTAAATTTATTTATTCGTTTTTACATTTGTATATTAGCTTAAAAATTGATTACTTTAATATGCTATTTCAATTTAATAAATGGTGATAAAACAATATAGAAATAAAATAAAATAAAATATTATTAACTTTAATATTTATATAATATTTTTTTTTTTAACAATTAAATAAAATATAAGATAAAATTTATAAATAGTAATTTAAGTCTATTATTAAAAACTTAAAAATCATCATATAAAGCATTTATAATAATATTTCTCTTTTAATATAACACTTTTTAAGATAATATTATTATCTACCTAATTAACTATTATCTATAACTTTTTAAAATCTATGTTTGCAAGTTGAACTTAGAAAAAATGAGAAGTTTTCTATAAGGAGTGATTGAATAAATTTATAAATTTTATTGTTGTTATGAATGCACAATTAAATCTGCGATAGGTTTTGTTTTTACATACTTGTACCTTGAAAGCATTCAAAAGGATATTTCAGTGGTATCAGAGCTACAAACCCTACCAGCTTGTGGTATTTTAGTTGCAGGTTTGCTTTTTACATGCATGACAAGGATTGTCCATTGGATGCCAAAATTTGTGTTTTTTTTTTGTTCCAAATTAAATGCATGCTGGTATAAAGTGGCTCTATGTGCCCAAAGGGTTGGAACCGCACAAATATAATAATAGAAGCAGAACAAGGCAACCAGAGAACACTGAAATTAACCCAGCTGAAGCAAAAATGGGTGAAAGAAGAGATGACAACCCACAAAGGGAACTGAATAATCAACTAAATGATTTTCTGATAGTTTTTGCTCAACAACAACTAATGATGCAACAATTCCAAGATCACATGATCACAGCTATGGGACAAATGAGAGTTGGACATTCGAGGTCGGGAAGGTACACTAGTCAACACAGCGGAAGTGAGGCTGGACATGAAAATCAAGATAGATAAGCCTCTAACGTTGCGATAACAATGGATACATGGTCTGATCGACCATTGCGTCCCACCTTTTTACCTCATCCAATTGAAAGAGAACCAATTCTTGAAGTTGAGGTAGAAGAGATGCACATCGTCGATGATATTATGGTGGCTCGAGATGAATATATGCAGCTTTCGGCTGATGTAAGGCAGTTGATGAATTTAAATCAGTATGGCTTTGATGTAGAATATATCAAAGGGAAAAGGAACGTGGTTGCTGATGCATTTTCTAGGAGACCTACTCTTTGCTCACTCACAAAGATTTCAGCTAATTGGAAATCTCAATTATTGTCCGAATATGCTAAGAACTCCTATGCTTGTGATATAGTGAATGGAAGAATATAGGATGAGAGATATTATGTGATAGAGGATGTGATATATTACAAAGACAAAATCTACCTGGTGCCCGAGTCTGAGTTAAAGTACAATATTACGAGGGCATTACATGACACTCCTCTTGTTGGACATTCAGGCTTCTTCAAAACATATAGACAGATAAGGGAGAGATTTTCCAAGAAGAGACTTAAGGATGATGTGCTGCAACATGTTCGTGAATGTTTGATATGCCAAAAAAACAAATCAGAACACACCTTTCTTGCAGGCCTTCTGCAACCACTACCCATTCCGAAACGGAAATGGGAAGGTATCTCAATGGATTTCATCACGGGACTTCCATGAGCACAGGGGAAAGATTGTATATTTGTGGTGGTGGACAAGTTGACTAAATATTCTCATTTCTTTGCCATTGCTACAGACTACTCAGCCTCACAAGTTGCTGATTTATTTTTTTGAGAAGTGGCCAGATTACACAATCTTCCTAAGACCATTGTCAGTGACAGGGACAACAGGTTTATCAGCATATTTTGGCAGGAGTTGTAAAAATTGGTAGGGACAAAATTGACATCCAGTACCAGTTACCATCCTCAGATGGATGGCCATACTGAAATTGTGAACAAATGGGTCAAAGGCTACCTTAGAAACTATGTTTCAGAGCAGCAATGTGCTTGGGTCAAATGGCTGCATTTAGGTGAGTATTGTTACAATACTATCTATCCTATGACTATTGCAATGTCTTTGTTTAAGGCATAGTAGAGATATGAAGCTTTGTCATTTATAGACTTAGCTTTTGATGACAGCAAGGTTCCCCGAGCAAAGGAAACCATACAAAGTTAACAAGATATTCTCAAAGCATTGAAAGACAATATCTTACAGGCACAAAATCAACAAAAAATGTATGTAGACAAGCATAGAGTCGAGAGGACCTTTTTGGTGGGAGACTTGGTTTTTCTATGCTTGCAGCCCTACAAGCAGTCTTCTTTGAGGAGCAGTGGAGCAGAAAAGTTGAAACCAAGGTTTCATGGACCCTACAGAGTACTTAGGAAGATTGGAGATGTTGCATATGAACTTGAACTACCAACGGGAAGTAGGATTCATAATATTTTCCATCTCTCTTGTCTAAAGAAGGCATTAGGACAACAAACAGTCTCCTCTCCTGAGTTGTCACCATTGGATGAAGAGGAAAAATTGATTCTAGAGCTTGAAGGTATTGCAAATTGGAGGGATAAGAAGCTAAGGAATAAGATTGTTCGTGAGTATCTCATAAAGTGGAAGGGACTGCCTATTGATGATGCTTCATGGGAAGGTGAAGAGATACTACAACATCCTAATTTACGATTGCTAGCGGATCAGCAATCTCGGGAAGGGAGGACTGTAATGTCCCCCCTCAATTGAAGAGTCAAACTGCAATAATCTCTTTGCTGAGTCTGTTTTAGTTGTGTGTCTCCCAAACTTAGTAAATTTTATGAAATAAAAGCAGACAAGTGTGTGGGGCCAGTTTCACTTAAGTCACTTGAGTGACTCCTACTTTCCAGTTGTCTTGAGTGGGGCCTTTGGGTTTTCCCTATTGATGGGCGAATTAATGAGTTTAAGGCAACATAATCTTCCAACTAAAGTGGCAAGCTCATCTTCTAGAAAAATCGCCTAAAATCTAAGCTTTTGCAGCTGTTCGATCCTTTTTGGATTGTGAAGTCTTCATAAGGCATCGCTGAGGATTATTTGCTATTCTATTGTCTGTGTTTTCTTATTTTCTTCTTCTGCAACAAGAATACAGACTTCCAGGACGTAACCCTTGAAAATTGGTGAACTTGGATGTCCACCCAATCTTCATCTATGGAGAAATATGAGCCGCTGATGCTGAGACAGTCACATGGTTCTGAAAGTTAGTGTTTGAGAGGAAAATGCAGAACAGATTTGGGCAGCAGTTCTTGCATGAAATGATCGCAGGTGTTGGATGGATTCTTAGTTGTAAGTGACGAAGATTCCATCAACTGCTCATCATTTGCTAGCCTACTGGGCTGTGAATTAACAATCAGATTTCCTAAGCATACTCGTTGTAAGGAGATAAATAAACTGGAGTTGTCTATTCATGTATTTCTCTATCAACACCTCTTCTGTCAGTAATATTTGGTTCTTGTTTACAAGTTGAACTTAGAATAAATGAGAAGTTTTCTATAAGGAGCGATTGAATAAATTTATAAATTCTATTGTTGTTATGGATGCACAATAAAATCTGCGATAGGTTTTGTTTTTACATGCCTGTACCTTAAAAGCATTCGGAAGAATATTTCATGCTGTGTGCTGGAAAAGAGGCCTATGTTGATCTGCTGTGTGCTGGAGAATGTTGGCCGAAAATCTGCAGGAAACTCAACACAACAATTTAGATAAAAGCTGGCAGATTTTGTGACAGTATTGCTACATAAGTAAGCCAAGTAGGAGACCAAAGAGAGGCATGGTAAGGGCCAAAGGATGCTGCTAATATTTAATATATTGTGACTGCGAGAGTACTGAAGAATGGGGGTGTGACAATGCTTCAGCTAGAACAAATTCTGTGAACAGATCAACCCTCAAATGTTCCTCAAATGCTTTTTATTATACATTTTGATGTTTAAAAAAAGTAACAGATTTCAACTTTCTCAAAGAACGGTGCATGCAAGTCAACCTCTGGGTCAAATGAACAAGAGAATGAGTGAAAATCATACACAACTAGCAAAATAGATTGCTACAAACTTGGATATCCTCCATACAATATCCAATGACAACATATGTTGGATAGATCATATAAAACCTGCAATAACTGCCATAAATATTTGACATGCAAATAGAAAGAATTGAAATCTTGAATAGCTAGATGGGTGATTGCTCAAAATGGGAGAAGGGTTTTCTTGGAGGCTTTGATATCATGTTAGAGTTCTCAATTTCTACAAGCAATGAACCAAGTTTCTACAAACAATGAGCACACTAACCCAAAATAGTATTAATCAAGAGAAAAAAAATGTACATAACAGGCTTGCATATATAGGCAAGCAAGATGAGCGAGAAGGTAGGAGAGAATGACTGACTATCCCTACACAATAGGTGACACATATGAGAACACTTAACAAGTGTATGACCAAGTGGCAAATGTGCATAGAAGAGGTGTCAATGAACCAAGCTTCTACAAACAATGAGCACACTAACCCAAAATAGTATTAATCAAGAGAAAAAAAATGTACATAACAGGCTTGCATATATAGGCAAGCAAGATGCGCGAGAACGTAGGAGAGAATGACTGACTATCCCTACACAATAGGTGACACATATGAGAACACTCAACAAGTGTATGACCAAGTGGCAAATGTGCATAGAAGAGGTGTCTCACTAAGTGAGAACACATGTCTACACTACATGAGGTGAGACAAATCACTAAATAACAACTAAGTAAACTTATGTTAATTTGAATAGGTCACCAACTAGACAGGTTAAATACTAACTAGATATCAAATGACTCTATGTACACCAATAGGAACAACGATTTGGCAAGATTTCTTCAACTTTTCCTTCTATTTTCCAAGTGACTTGTAACATCTGGCATTAGGCTGGACTTAATTTGCCCTAGAATTCTTAAATGAGGTTTGGATTAAATCTTTGATTTAAAGCCTGCAACCAGGTTAGTTATCAATAGTTAAATAAACATATACTCAAACGATGATCCAAAGAGAATTCTTATCATTAATAAAATAGAAGATCAAATATATGTAATTCCGCAATGTTATTTGAAAGAATCCTAAACACCAATATAATATACAAGTAGGATTTTCTTAAGATCTCCCCCGATAACCCATCCACATCATGAAGTACCCTAGGGGATCACACAAGGTGTCTTGAGCCTGTCCATCCAGCTCAGGAGCATGAAATGTCAATTGCCATTCGGCCTCCTGGCCCCTCTCGGGTCACCACCACTTGAATGGACCTTATGCTACTTGCATTCCTTGCATGTACCCTGTTCCCCCCCGTGCGCCCCCCTCCCCAGTTATAGGTCTTAAAGGAATCTTTATCATCATTATACATGCCCACTAGATTACTAATTATGCATATATTATAGACAATGGAATATCTGCCGTAATCAAATGAAGACATATGACAAATTGACCAATTCATAATGTATTGCATCATATTTCACACCACAGTATATGATCAATAAATAACTGCTGCTTGCTATACTCATTTCTGAGTTTTTGTAATCTTCAATCAGATCCAATGCTGCTCTCCTCAATCGATTCTTGCCTTATGATAAAATATCTTCCACACATCCCTTCATGAAAGGTGGTATCTCTTGAAAGAGATAGCCTTTTGCGTGGACACAACCCTTTGTTGATTAATGTAAACAATTCTTTCAAATTGCACCTTTTGGTATCTTTGATTGCTGGCTTAGTTTGATTACTATTAATCACTGTCATAGACACTGCATACTTTGTTTAAATGATGTCTTGCATAGCATACTTGTTTAATACTAATTGCTGTTATAGTTTCTGTATAATTGATGTCTTGTATACTTTGTTTAATCAAAGTCTTGATTAATAATCACTGTATGTCTTCAATGCTTTGACCAGAATATGAATTGGTTTATTAATCATATAACTGACGGTTTGCACTAGCGATTGCCATATTAATCATGTGATCGTCGATTAACATTTTGTCTTTTACTTATAAAATATAATTGATTGTTTCTATGAGACAGAAGTTATTAATAGATTGCCATATTGCTGTAGTTGACTTGATTACTATGTAATCGATATCTTGATTGATTTGTTTATTACCTTTTGTCATTACTCAAAAGGGGTTTGGCCCATAACAGTGAGTGGATTGTTGTTTATTTAAACTAATTGCAATCGCTGCCCCTTATCACATGAATCACTTGCCCTGCTAGTAATGAACACCACTCTTCTAATAATGATCATCCCTCGGTAACTATAATTGCTGTCTCCTTAACCCTTATTTGCTGACTGTATTAGATTTCTTTATCATTTATCGATTTGTTATTGCTGCTTATATTGGATGCACTTTATATAATGTTGTTTACATAGTGTGATTTAGTGGCCTTTGCCTTAAGGATTTGCCTCATACTTCCTTGGTGACGGGGCATGACAGTCCGCCCCTCCCGAGATTGCTTGTTCACAAACAATGATGGAGTCTAATTCATAAGCCACCTTTTGCTGTGCTACTCTGATATTCTCATAAGTTGTAGAGAAGAATTAAAACACACATGTTTTCTTTTTTAATTTGAATGCGAGTTATCTCAACCAATAATTTGTAGTTTGCAAGGTTTGTACTTTTAAGACAAGTTTTCTCTCATCCATTGTAATTGTAAGAACTGTTTTGGTTGGTCCCATGGATATCTCTTCAAGATAAAGCAAGGGCGAGCTTCCCATATATTGAGAGGAGGATTAGAAGCATTACACACTTCTATGCAATGGTACTCGAACTGCTTGTTAGTTTTGTATTATGAACCGTTCTCGATCAAGCATTACTCATTTGCTTTGAATGAATTGATCAAATGGATACCACAAATAGGAATTTTCCTTTTCTGTACTTGGGGGTTAGTTTGCACTACTTATGATTGCCATGTGTTTCTTTCTGACTTACAGTCAACACAAGAGGAGACACACTTGTACTCTTCTTTAGTTTAGGTTCTTTTCAGTTACTATCAGCTTTTAATGTCAAGTTTTAACAAGGATTTAACACCACTGCTTTTGTTCCTGTAAACATGTTGTATTGGCTCATCTCTATCAGGTTTGTAGAATGTATTATTATACAATTGTTATGTCATGTAAGATATGAATCCTTTATCATCCATACCCAAAATTAGACATTTTTGTTTGTCAAGAAAGAATTAATAAAGGTTGGTAGAGTTCCTCAAACTTTATCCATAGAAACGGCTCGTGATTAATGTATTTTAGTCTGAGAATGTAAACCCTCTGAGTGGAAATTTTTAGGGCTTCACGTCCGTTTAAAGGAACATTCAGTTTCACTGCTTTGTTGCTATAAGGAGGTGATATCAATTTGTGAGTTTGCAGAAAATTTGGTTTTATATTTAATGTTTTGGCATATATTGTTATCATTATTTCTAATATCATTGCTCATATTGTTTTGCTGTTGAAGAATTAGTGGGTTGTTACTGGCAGCCAATTGACAAATACTGTAACAGGCTGCAATGACATCACCATCTAGTAACTAATCATATTGCTTGTATGACTTCAGAAAGTAGTACTGATAGGGT
The DNA here is from genome assembly GCA_027943335.1 of Chamaecyparis obtusa. Lineage (NCBI taxonomy): Eukaryota > Viridiplantae > Streptophyta > Pinopsida > Cupressales > Cupressaceae > Chamaecyparis > Chamaecyparis obtusa. The sequence goes on from BSBK01005535.1 coordinate 335,117, forward strand.
TATACTTAGTTTTTTGGAGTGGAATGCAATCATGAAGTATCTACAGAAAACTTTGTTAGTTTAACATATGCCGCTCCCACTGAACCTTGCAATGATTTGTGTTGGCCGTGGATGTGCCACTTTCATCCTTGTCACAAACGGAAGCTTTAGGTATCTTAAATATGCATTCTAGTAAACATCATGAGATATCAACCTAAAGGGCCTTATCAACCCTTTTGATAAGATCAGGATTAATGGAAATATTCTAAAGCTATTATAGAGTCTAGAAAGTTTTGCCAATTTTCATGATTTTTAGGAAAATATGAATACACGCTAGATTTGATGCATACTCATATGACACATAGCATAAGTACGTAAGATATGAAGCATAAGATGCGAATAATACCCATACACTTAAATACACGTAAGGCATAAAGCATATGTAGCTTGAAGCATACATGAAAAGGGTGCTTATGGAGTAAGCATGATATAAACACATCTATGATGAAGCAAACACACAAATGCATGTAGCATCAATCCACAAGGCATACATGAGAAAGGTACACTCATGAAACACACATGAAGTGTGTGCATTAGGCATGGAGCAAATATGTCAAGTATATGCTTGAATCATACATATGAAAGTGTAAAGAAAGAAGTAAACACATGAATACACGTAAGGCATGAATCATACCCATGAATATGCATAAGGAATGAATCTTATGCAAGAATACACATAAGACATGAAGTATACACCTGAATACACACAAGACATAAAGCACATGAATACACGTAAGGCATGAATTATACAAGTAGAGCATGAGATATGCACCCGAATACACATAGGGCATAAAGCGCATGAATAAACATTAGGCATAAATCATACACATAGAGCATGAATATGCACCTGAATACACATAGGGCGTAAAGCACGTGAATACACATAAGGCATGAATCATGCACTCGAAAACACATGAATAAATATAAGGCATGGATCATATACACGTAATGCACAAAGCATGAAGTATACACTTGAATACACTTAAGGCGTAAGGACACCTAGCACATAAGCATGAATTCATGTAAGTCATGAAGCATACATGTGAACACACGTAGCACATATGTAAAGTATGAAGTAATACATAAATACATGTCAGACATGTAAGGCATGAAGCAATACACATAGATACATGTTTGACATGTAAGGCATGAAATAATACACATAAATGCATGTCAGATATGTAAGGCATGAAGCAATACACATAAAAGTGCAAAACATACCTGAGGAATGTTCTCATGGAGTAAACATGTTGAAGCTCATTAGTTGTGAAGCAAACACAATGTGATGAGCCTGACTGGCTCTCAACTGCAATTAACTTCCTTTTCTATTTTATTTGTATTTTTAAACATATATACTCTTTTTTTTGTAATTTTCCAATTTATGAAATAGTAACAGCAGCAATTTATTTTAATTCCAATGCTCACAAAATAAACAAATTCAGTACTTGCAAGAATTACTGAGCAATACATTTAATGTAGAAGGCACCTTTATTGTCAAAGCAGTTGCTATCTAACTCAAACGAGCCTTGACTCAAAACGTCAACCTCGAGATAAAAATGCAACCATTGTGATATTATTCACAGCCTTCAAGCAAATGACACAGCCTCCAAGAACAGACCCGAAACTTCTCCAACACAAAACGCAACTGTTGTGTGTATTAACACAGCCAATAAGGAAGGTATGCAGCCACAAAACATTAACTGTTTCCCCTAACAATTGTCGTACCATTCCCTGATGGAATTCGCAGCACCTACGGATTGAATCTCAGCTCAATACCATTAATCGCAGCTTCCATAATTATTGATGCCACTCTAAGATCAAAACGTAGCCTCTTTGATATCCACACTTGCAAATTTCACATTCAGGCACGCAGCAACTTGTTGAATTAATTATTTAAACCCTTGTAAATGTCGTACAGATACAGACCTTTCAAGTCTGAAACAAATTGCACAATTCACTGGCAAACATAAACAAATCAAAAACACAATTCACTGGCAAACATAAACAGATAAAAAACACAATTCATTGACCAGATTCAGCCAACTCAAAGTGTATGATCTACAGCAGAAAAAACGAAGCACTTCAAAAACCCTTGTTTCTCACCAAATCCTCCTTCAATTTCATAAAATAATCATCATATGAAGATTTCGAAATCCTCAAGGCTTATTAATAAGCATTATAACAAAGCTTCTTCCTCACACTTTTCATTAAAGAAGCTTCACCCTTACACTTTCAAATAATAACATGAAATAACATAAGTCATTAAATTAAACCAAGCTTAATTTAATGACTCCCAATATAATGAGATGTAATCGAATTCTCTGACAACATCTTGAACCCACACTGCCTTGCCAGGAATAGTAACCAGGCCAATATAGACTTGCTAAAAATAGCAAATCCCTCAAAATGGAGATTATGCATAAGTAACCCCAACTCCACTAAAACTAAAGCACAGATGCCCTACTAAACATAGCAATCAAGACGATCACCAATAATAACACTTACTATAAATAGTAAGTCGGTCAAATTGGCTCTAACGAAGAGTGATCCTGACACCTCAAACCTCCAAAGTGGTAACCAACCATTGGCCCTGCCAAACGAGCCCCCCTGCCAAACGACCCCCTCCGACAACCTGATTAGCTTACGAGGGTCACTGAAATAAGCTAATCTCAAGGGCCTAAAAATGGGGACATTACACACAAGGCATACATGTGAAGAGCATGCATATAAAATACACATGGAGTAAGCATTCTTATATTAGATACGAAGTAATTAAAGGCACACACATAGAAATGAGACGATGTCCTTCTTGATTTAATTCTTGACCTACTTAAGAAGAGGGCTGAATGGTCAATCCTAATTGGATAGTGGTTAAAGTAGGTTAGTCCCACATCTTGGCAGGATTATTGCTCTAATACCATTTGTAATGTCTCCTATTAGGATTTAATTTTCCCTAGAATTCTTAAATGAGGTTTGGATTAACGCCTTGATTTAGAGCCTGCAACTAGGTTAGTTATCAATAGATAAATAAACATATTCTTTAACAATGATCCAAAGAGAATTCTAAACATTAATATAATAGATGAACAAATATATGTAATTCCACAATGTTATATAAAAGAATCCTAAACACCAATATAATATACAAGTAGGATTCTCTTAAGATCTTCCCCACTAACCCATCTACATCATGAAGTACCTTGGGGGATCACACAAGGCACCTCAAGCCTGTTCATCAATCCCAGGAGTATGGAATGACACTTGCCATTCATTGTCCCACTCCCACTCGGGTCACCACTACTCGAATGGACCTTATGCTACTTGCATTCCTTGCATGTACCCTACCCCCCCTCCATAATCATACGGTTTAATGGTTGTAGGTCTTAAAGGAATCTTTATCATCATTATACATGCCTACTATATTACTAATTATGTATATATTGTAGGCAATGAAATATCCGCATTTATCAAATGAAGACATAGAACAAATTTACCAATTAATCATGTAATGCATCATATATCATACCACGGTATTAGACCAATAAATAACTTCTGTTTGCTATATTCATTTCTGAGTTTTGGTACTCTTCAATCAGATCCAATACTCCCCTCCTCAATCGATTCTTGCCTTATGAATAAATATCTTCCACATACCCCTTCGTGAGAGGTGGTATCTCTTGAAAGAAATAGCCTTTCGAATGGACATAACAATTCTTACAAATTGCACCTTTTGGTATTTTTGATCGCTGGCTTAGTTTGATTATTACTGATCGTTGTCATAGTTGCTGCATACTTTGTTTAATCGATGTCGTGCATATTTTTTTTAATCAAAGTTTTGATTACTAATCACTGTATGTGTTCAATGCTTTGACCAGAATATGAATTGGGTTGTTAATAACATAATTGATGATTTGCACTAGCGATTGCGATGTTAATCATATGATCATCGATTTCCATTTTGTCTTTTACCTTTAGAATATAACCGATGGTTTCTATGAGACATAGGCGTTATTAAACAGATCATCATATTGCTGTTGTTGACTTAATTACTATGTAATCGATATCTTTATTGATTTGTTTATTACCTTTTGTCATTACTCAAAAGAGGTTTGGCCCATAACAATGAGTGGATTGTTGTTTATATAAACTATTGCAATCACTGCCCCTTATCACATGAATTGCTTGTCCTGTTACTAATGATAAACAACGCTCTTCTAATATCAATCATCCCTCGGTAACTACAATCGCCGTTTCCTTCTTAATGCATGATTCGCATGAAAGCTTAATGTGAGTGAAGGGATATTTCACACGTAACATTATTCCCGTATGTGCCATTTGATGTTGTATCACAATAGAGCCCAATGGAGCTCTAAATTGAAGCTTGAGATGGTTGATGGTTAAGGCAAAAGATTGTATGTTCAATGTTGGAACTATGCATGGGACAATAGATGCAAAAACCAGTGATTACATCAGTTTCCATGAATGTTTTATAATGAAGATAGTGATGGAACTTGTAATTCTTGCAATTAGATTGCCCCCAAGAATAATGGAGCTGCTGAGGCCTATAGCTTTAGATCCAGAACAAAGTTCATATGCATAACTTTGGGGATTGGTTTTTCTTTTCTAATTGCACTGTCATAAGAGTTTATGGATGTCCACAAGCTCCTCGTTATTTACCTAGAGCTGTTTCTCCACAACTGGCATTCTTGGAGTTTATGTAGCAAATGTTATGGATGGAAAAGGAAATAATGGATTGGCAGAAGAAAAGTACATTCTTGTCTCATCTTATAGAGTTCTCAGACTTCTCTATTGGGTCTGATACACTTGAGGAGGTCCAAAACTATTTGAAGGCCAAGTATTGCTTGAAGCTTGGAGTGAAAAGGGTCTTTGACCTTGAAGGACATATTACTTTTGTAAAACAAAAAAATCTTACAAAGACAAGTGTTTCCCATGAAGTCTACTTTGAAGAGGTCATAAGAAATTGTATTGAAACCTCAAAAATTTTGCAAAGGAAAAGGAAATGGGCTATCTTGATGAAACAAGAAAGAGTCAAAAGAGAATGGGAACCTAGTTTCCTTGGTTTCTATGCGGAGGAGGTAAACCCAATAAAATGAATTAATTTGATGATTGATAATTTTAAGAAAATATACTAGTCAACAACAGTACTGGAAGAGCAACCCCCACAGACCAACAAAACTTCAAGTTAGAAGAACTAAGGGGATTTCTATTGTTGAACCTCCTCTAGATGCAGTGTTAGTTCAGATGTCTTACCACATGTACCCACAAAGCACCCACCATTGAAGGAACAAAAGACTGATGTCCAACCCTCCATTATGCCATATAAAACCTCAGAAGAGGTGGGGGATACAGATGAGGTGGCAGATGTGCTGAGGGAAATGAAAGAGGACATTGAGGTTGATCAACCCCTAATCTCACCTCCAAGGGAAGACAGCATAGTTGTGGTGCCACAAGACATGATTGATATGCATAGGCCCATTCCAAAGGGGCAATGTGATGACAAGAAGGTGGTAGCATCTTTAAGGTTTTAGGAAGATGGTGAGTTCATTAAGTCCTTCTAACTTTTAACAAAAAGCAATCGATTCCTTTTCACATGAATATGAAACCTTCTAATAACTTATTTAACAACTTTCAATCATAAAGAAAATATGATATTTAAAAAGAAAATGTATTAACATGACAAGAGGATAACTAACAGTCTATAACTGATTCATCTAAAATGGAAATTAATTGAATAACTGAATTAACTAATTACATGCCAGATATAACAAGAATCTGTAAAGAAGAGAGTAACTGTGCTTTGATTCTTTCTGGAAATTTGTGTCTCTAATGTCTTCCTGGGAGAGGGAAAGCATCATTAGATGTTTTACCTCTTATCCATTGATCAATTGGTCTCCCACACAACTTCCTTTTAGAAGTGGCTTGACCCTATACGAGAGGTGCAGAAACAGGATCCAGTTTTATCATTGACATCTTAGTGTTTGGCGTCTAGAACCTACAACAATCTTAGTCGGTCACACCCTATAGACTCCTTGCTTATGCGAATCATAAAATGGCTTAGGTTTACTCAACCAAGGAATCATTAAGCATTATAGAGTATTATAGTATTGTTACACGATTAAGATATCAAAGGAGATTTAGAAATTGATGGGTACTATTAAGCAAATGAGGCAGCTTGAGCAAGTTAGGATGCACTAGATGAAAGGCCTAAGTGTCACGATTTATTGACTGTAAACTATGGCAATCTAATTGCACACTAATCTAAGATACATGGATGATATAACTGATATGCAGATTCATATTCCAAATTTAGAATGACATTTGAAAGACCACTACATTGATGGTGTATGCTCTCATTTTCAATCATTGAAACATGATGATTAAGTTATAGTATTTTTAGACTATTTAGTATTTACTACATGATACCATGCCGATTTACAAAGTTATGAAAGGTCTACAGATTTCATCTCATATAAATACAATGAGCATATAGTTTCATTTTATCATGCATAATTCAAATATCATTCTTATGCAAAGCATGTCTACTATACGGCATGAGATCTATATGCAACTCCATGATTTGTAATAATTAATGCATTGTAATGTGTATAATGATCCGAACCAAATATGTGGAATAGTTATGTGATGCTCGTCTTCCTTCCCTATATGCAATGCATAATATAACAAGTGTAATGTCCCCATTTTAGCTCACCATGGTTTGTGGTTTGGTTTAGCCTATCATTGGCCCTCATAGGCTAAGTCAAATGGTTAGAGGGTCTCAGATGGCAAAATAGGAAGCCAATTCCCATTCCGAAGGACAAGAGTGTTCAAGATTGCTCTTCATTTGGTATAGAATGCGTCTATTTCAAGAAAGTCAAGATTTCTATCTTTAGCAAAGCACCTAAATAGGTTATTTTGCAGTGTTGAGATTTGGCATCTTTGGCTTGAGCAGTTATTTAGGGACTTACTATTTATAGTAAGTCATATATGTGCAGTTACTATTTTTGACAAGGCACTTGGTCATGGTCTATGCAATGGTTCCCTTGATCTCTAGTGGGCTCAGTGCTTTGAATTAATGGCACAAGTTCATAATTATTAAGTTATTAAAAAGGTGAACTTTATTAATAATTATTATAAAGTCTTTTATAAAGTAATAAAGTGAATGGGGCCAATTGATGTAATTAATGTCATTAAATGACTTGTTTAAAAAGGCGCACATTTAATGTTTTTAACTAAGGTCAACGCCATGTTATGGAAAAGCAAATATTTTTAATGAGAAAAGCCAATGCCAAAATCGAACCAAGTGGATAATATTTTAAAAGTCTCAAATAAATCAATTTCATTATGTGATGATTGATTTTGTCTTGTTTCTTGGAAATTTGGAATTGTGTAAGCGACAAGGGTTTCTGCAATTCTTTTGCATTGGAGGGCAATAATTCTTCAATATTTTCAGCAATTTGAGATGGTGAGATATCCATTGAATTTTGCACACAATGATGGCTTCATCCTGGAGTCATAAATGTGCCTAAATTCATAGTTTTGGAGAAGTTTGAATGAGTTTTAGAGGTCAAATGCAGAGATTATGCCATAGGTGGCCAAAAAATAAGAATCACAACACGTACACAGATTTTGTGGAGTTTTTGAAGCAGCTAACTCATATATACAACCCATGTGAGCCTTCTTGGCAAGGCGTCTAGTCTCCAGGTTTGAATCACATGTCATTTGGGGTTCCCTATCAACTCAATGTTGGGTGTCCAATGACATTAATGCATTGTATGTTGATCGGGAAGGGATCCAGTGAATTCCTATGAGTTGCATATGCATATCAGGTTCCATTAATAGCTGCAAATTCCATTTTGTATTTGAATAATTGCAAATGTATGCAATGTTATTATCTATTGAATAAAATTAAATAGTCTCTGCCTGCATTTTGCAAGAGTGAGATTTATTTCATGCATTGTTCTTATTTTTTTTTAAAAACACAGAAAAAAGTATAAAGTTCCAAAACACAAAAGAAAAATACAAAACATTGCAAAAACTTCAAAAACTGGTCAATCGTCAGAGTGATAGGAGATTGAGCTAGCAGGGCTCATTACAACAAGTTTACCACTAGTGCTTGAAATGAAAATGCTACTGTTATTTCTTTTGTTCGGAACAAGAAAAGCCTTGATGAATATTAATGTGTATGCATCCTTAACTTGATTCAGAAACAACGTCACTTAGAATTGTTTTAAGGAAGAATCACTTGCCTAATTGAATGAGATTGAAGTAATAGATTGGGATTGACTTCATTCATCCTTGCTTGATGAAAATGCAGAACTAATGCATTCACTTAATTCCTAGCTCTAGTATGAATACCGATAGAAGAGTAATAGAACAATGATTGTTATATTACAGATTGCAAGGAATGTCCAAGACAAGAATCGTACGAAATAAATTGACAGATGTTAGCTTTTGAGAGTGTCGTCCCAAGAAGTGAGGAGTAGTTGTAAATGAAGAGAAAGTTTTCTATGTTCGATAAACAATGCTTGGTTCCCAAATGTAACAAGCTAAGTCACAAAATATCATTCCCTGCTCTTTCTCCCATAGGAGTATCAAGATGGCAGCAATCCTCCTGTTCCTTCTCCTTGAAGTTTTCTCCATTCCTTCCATAACAAATTCCGAAAGAGTTTTGGTCTTCCCCCACCTACTCCCATCTTTGAAGAACAAAACCGTGATAATGGCTATCACTCCAAGAAGAGACATAGACTAACACTCCACACCTCTTTCACTCACAACAAGCAAGGTGGTGATAGGAAACAAGAAGAATAATGCCCCCCACTACAAGCCCCTTTCTCTGTTGAAAGGAAGAACATATGATTTGATAATCTCTACAGTCCAAATTATAACAAAGGATGAATATGTCCTAAGGTCTACCATTTCAAGAACTTGATCTCCTTATATTCCAAAAGATATGCCATGCTAAGAGAGAAGGAAACTATGATACATAAGGTAGAAGAGTTCTTGACTAGGATAATAGGCCCTGATGAACTTGGTTTTATTCCAAGAGAATTCAAATATTTGAATTGTCATTTATCTTATTAATAAATATGTTTATAATTATTTATTTGTACTCTTTCAACATAGACATATATTTATATTTGAAACTGGCAATGATTTAAAGGTTAATCGAGCAATAAGATATTAAGTTCAGTTACTTACAAGTTCGATTGGGCATTTCGGTTTATAGCTGAATAATATGAATTTTAATTATAATCATGATTTTTAATTATTAATAAGATACACATATTATGCATATCCATATACATAGATCATCATGAGGTTATTTTAAATAAATTGATAAAGGAGATGCTTAGGATTAATTCCTTCCATTATAATATAAAGATGAAATTCTTATTGAAGAAGATAATTTCATTTTAATTAATCTATGTATAAGGACATCCTATCGCCACCCTAACAACAGATTACTGACGGCCAAACCTAACCTTAACACCATGTGACCAGATGACCAAGATATTTATAGGTTCTATCTTGGATGACAGTTTGGACCTTTTCCAAGCGCTCACATCCTCTCTCCTTGATGATACACTCCTTCCCTTCTTCGAGGGTGATCATTCTCCTATATATGTTGACATATGAGGTAGTTAGCCATAACTTACATTTCATTTTGATAATACATTAAATATTTCTTACTAACATAAATCATCTAGGTTTACCAACATTTATCCATGTTCGTCACTATACATCAGTATCCATCAATATATTATGTTTTTTTCAAATGTATCAATATTCAATAATATTCAAAATAAACATACTTCAATATTAACATCACACTTCTAGTGAAATAGTTAAAATAGTTATTTGAAAAGTCCATGGGGAAGGGATGTAACACAAAAGTATTTTAATTGGATCAAGTTGAGAGCCAAGAAGACCCAATGTCGGTTGTATTCAGACTAGGATGTGGGTGGTTCAAGATACAATCCTAAGATTGAAACACAAGCATTTGGAATAAGGCACAAGAATGATGAGAAGCCAAAGGATGTCGTACAGGAAATGGGAGCAACAACTATGGCTAGAACTCTAAGAGATACATTAGCTCTGGAAGCAACCACAATGACAATGCATTTGGCTATGTTCACAAAAGTTGCTGTGAAGAATTTGGAGCAAAAATTGGTTGAGTATGAGAAAAAAAAGTAACATTGAATGAGGAGATAAATAGATTGTACATTGAAAATATAAAATTTAGACAAAATATGTCACTAAGAGAACCCCCATTACTTCCAAATATTGATATGGTGTTGTATCAACCTCCTACTACAAAATCATCTAAAGGAATTATTATAGTAGAACAATTGAATAGAATGAAGCAGAGTTGGGTAGGAAAGGTGGAAGAATTGGAGGAGCTTGTTAAAACTACTAAAGAAGGGGTTGGAAAGCAAATTGTTGCAGTGTTAGAAGAAATCCTTAGTCATAGGGTGAAACATGTTGATAAAATTGATGATATATACAAGTACAAAGATACTTTGGTAAAAGCATGGGAGCATTTGAAGGTTCATGCTTTGATTTTGAAACCACTTTATGAGAAATGGCAGCTAACCCACCATGTTGTATTGACATTATGTAAGGTCCTTTAGAAAACTCTGGATGCCCCAATAGCATTGATACCTACAGAGAAGATGGTGAGGATTGCTGTTGACGAATTTTAGTATGTGTCTGGTGAAGAACAGAAGATAAGGTCTAAAATTGAAATCTTTCATACTTTTAGTTTTACCATTGGTCTATTCCGGGAATATTGGAAGATGACAAGAAGATAAATGGTTTGGAAGAATGGACAAGAATTTGACCAAATAGTTCCTCAAGTGCTTTCACATGTGCAAGGAGAGATTGATGTTCAAGATTTCAATTATTTTCTAGATAGGGTGGTGGCGCTTGAGATAGGTTATACCAAATTTGTGATAGAAGCCAGAGCAATATTGGATAAAATGTGGAAAAAACATTTAATTGATGTGCAACAGCTCCAAGAGTACAAATGGGCTAAACACTATGTAATTTATTAGTGGGAGCAAAAGTATCTTAATCCTTTTGAGGATTAAGGTTTCATTCAATTATTTGTCTTTTCAAAAAATTTGTCAAATTTTGATCAAATTTTTGGGGAGAACAAGTAGAGATGTGTAGTTAAGATATATTCACTGAAGAATATAACCTTGCGAGACCTTGAATGGCCATGGGTATCTATGTGGGCCTCAAAGTATAAGAGTATATCCGATTGTGCACCCTCGGTGTTAATTGTTTTTTCTTTTATGCAAAATTGCGGTTGTGACAAGCACTTGGAAATTCAAGATGGATAGAAGAATGAATTTCAATTATAAAAAGGAGCTTGCTAGATCGACTAGATCATGGGCACCTTATGAGTACTAACAGGAATTGGATTTTCAGGACCTCAATGCTTTAATGGAAGATCAATGTTCAATTTTGTCTTCTTTCAACATTTTTGTATTCCAACGGTCACATTGGTCAACATCGACAACTAAAGTGTTTGCAAGTTGAGGACTAAAGTTTTAATGATGAAATGAATAATTATTTTGTATCTTTTTGTCTAATTTGGACAGGTAGTTGACTAGTTTCTTGTTCTGTAACTGAATTTTTGGCAATTGTAAATGGTCTAAAACTTGTTGCTTTCTTGTTTTTCTATAAAAGGGAAATCATGACCATGTATAGAAGAAATTAAAGTAGGTTTTAGCGTAGGGTAAGTTTTGTGTAAAGTCTTGATACTTCAATGGAGAACTAGTAGTAAATTCAGTGTTCTGAATATGGTTTCAATTGTTTGTTGAATGTAATTAAAAAACACCATTGAAATTGTCTCCAAATTGTATTCCTCATTTTCATATAAATCAATATATCAAGGATGTTTTTCTTGTTCCAAGTTCATGCTTCGGTGTATTGTATTTGACGAGTTTTCTCAAGGAGGAATTAAATTCTATTAAGTAGATTTATGTGATTTTGAAGAACAATCAGGATCAATAAGTAGGGTTTTGTGGTTATCTTGGTTTTACACGTTTATGTAATGCATAATCAATTTGAGTGCCAAACAATTTAAATTTTAGCCATTGCATGAACATATATCAGTCTTAAAGTTTGACCGTGTTGGCTGGGATTATAATATAACTTTTTCTCCAAACCAATTATTAAATCAATCTATATTTTGAAAAATTTATTATTTTACTTCATGCCAGCACCAAATAGAGAACAAAGGGGTATCAAGTTGAAGTTGTAGTCAAATAAACCCCTGAAATTATGTGCGAGGTTTTTATCTATTATATCATCATTGTTGAGCATTGCAAGATAATTGAATGGTGAGATAATGGTTTACCCGCCAAGGTTTTGTAAAGCCAGAAGTGTAGAGGATATTAACATTCTTGGTTAATCTATTCATTAGCCAAATCTAACATTGAGCTTGAGCATAAGACTTAGCATATCTTTAGGATTTGATGATTTGTTGAATTGGGAACCAACAATCAGCATGGTAGAATATTAATGGTGAAATTTAATGTTTATTTATTTTATATTAGTTAGAATGATGCATTTGTATCATAGCTATCAGGTTAACACTAGACCTATAATTTCGCTGCCACTTCATCTATAAAAATCAAACCATCTCATCGATGTTTCATAGGATGTGGATTCAATGAACTCCACATAAAAAGATTCATGACCCGAGAGCCATTCGCTTATGGACGACCATAACCATGTATGACTATTCTTGTTCTTCACCTCCATCAAATAATGAGACTCTAGTAGAAGCTATCTAATGCCTTCGTAAAGAGAGGCGCATGAGGTCTCCTTCAAACAAGAAAATAGTTGAAACTTCTTAAACTGAGTTAACTTCCAAACCTGGAACCACAACTGAGAAAGTATAAGACGAAAGAAGAGCCCCACTTTGGGATATCGTCTCATTCCTTTTGATTTTATTGGGAAAGAAGAGCCCATCCCAGATGAAGATAGTGACTCTCAGATAGAGATCTTTCTGTTGTTTTAGCAATTAGTAATGTAGAGAACTAGAACATGGTAATATGTAATCAGAACAAGAAAAAAAACCTATAGCCAACTAGATCAACTCCTTACTATGTTGCGAGAAACCCAAACCAAACGTTGAACCTAGGAACAACAAGCAAGGGGCCATAATGAGACTAGTGAAAAGGAGGAAGAGTCGTAGTAGGGAAAGCTTTAATAGACAAGACCATACCACTCATAGTGAGCACCAAGGATAAAGCTTGAATACTCACACTCAAACTAAAAGAGAAATCATATAAGTAGTGAGATAACTAATGATATGGCAAGATTAAGCCCCCTAAGTTTGAGGGCTCGATGTCAAGAAATGCCACTGAGTCTTGGTTGATGTAGATGGAACAATATTTTGAGATTAGAAATGACTCATAAAATACTAAAGCCGTGTGGGGAGCCTACTAGCTGACTAGAGAGGCAGCCACCCAATGGGGGAACAAGAAGGCCGAGTTAGGTCTGAAATCAGCTGAGATTTTTTGGGAGCAATTTGTTGGAATCTTCAAGGAAAAATGGCTTCTCCAGCTATTTTTTATTAGAAAGTGACAAATTCTGTCATGTCCCCATTTTGGTTGACATCGTTTTGCGTGCCGAATTTGCCTATTATCGACTCTCGTAGGCAAATGATTTGGAGAGAGAGTCATTGTGCTGATCATTTGATTGCATATTGCTGACAGAGCCTACATTCGATAGAGCCTACATCTAGTTTGAGGCCTACATGCAGTTGTAGTGGAGCCTACGTTCAGTTATGAGACTTTTGGGGCCTACATTGTTATAATTTTAAGTTGAGATTGCACTTTTTTATATTATAAAGTGCATTATAATATGATTTTATAAAGGATGTTTCTAGAAGTTCTTAGCAACTTCTCCAAAAAGTGAATAAATAGAGGGCTGGGCCTCTCATTTGAACATGCTTGGATTTGAGATTTCTTCTACTTCTTCATTGTGAAGCAATTTGTAGTCTTTTGGGTCTGCAAATACTATTCGATCTTTGGGAACGAATCACTCCCCTAGATTGGCATAACTGAGGTAGTGAAATATCTACTGAAGGGTTGCAAGTTTGGAGTTGGTATTCAGCCATCTCAATTGTACTTCATTGAGAAATTGTCTGAAGGGTTTGTAACTGGTTGGAATAAGGTTTGAAATTCATCATTGGCATTGGTGAATCAATTTGGCAAAGGATTGAAGACAAACTGACACATTTTGAGAATTGCAATATCAGGGTTTGGAACCAATAAATTGTTCATATCTCCTAATCCACTTGGAGATAAATTTTATGCATTTGAGGGGTTATTATCTAACCCTAGGCGCCCCTATTCCTATCAGTTTCGGCAGCTTTCACCTTGCACATAATTTAGTACAGGTGCCGTACTGTACGGCCTGTACCTGGGTCTGTACGGCAGGTTGCAGAGGAGCAGTTTGGGGGTCTTCTTGTTCGGTCTTCTTCAACAATCACAGCAGGGAATAAGGAGCAATCTCAGGTGCAACTCATAAGTTATTGTTGATAATATTTGATGTCAAAATTTGCATAAGTGCTGTATGTAAACAGTCATAGATATACAGGACAGAATTAGTACTGTTACTGCATCATTTCCAGTCATTGTTATAGTCTTGGAAATATTGTGTAAAAGGGCACTATTAGGCTTTATTGCTATCAGGTCTCTTGCTGTGTAATCAGTCCCTATATATATATTCAGGAGACAGTCACCATATCCAGACTTAGTATTGAGGTTTGGTAATCATATATTATATGTGCTCAGAACAGTCCATTATAATCAGTCAGTGCCACACTTGTAATGAGTTTAGTATTGATTATAATATATGTGACTTCGTTGTTAGATCAATTGTCTTGAAGTCTGAATATTGTCATAGTCATTCTGAGAATAGTCATCAGACATTGCTAGCTGGGTTGATCTAGTTACATGCTATTAGTTGCCATGTATCTATGTTCATTGTAATAGTTGAATCAGTCCTACTTTGCAATCAGATTTGAGTAGTTCATGATATATTGGCTTTGCCCTGTCATTTCATTTCATATTGGTATTGTTATCTCAATAACATTTGGTGCCCAAAACAAATAAACATCATTGCAAACAAGACCATTCAAGTGCATGCCAACTGTTTGACGAATTTACACGGATCAGATTTGGGGTTTTTAGTGATCCTACTAGTGAGGGTCATTACAAATTCCTAGAACCTTAGGCAAGGGGAACTCTCAGTCAAATAGTACTAGGAGAAATTCACCCGATTGTTAAAATGTGTACCCCTTGTCAAATGGATGAATTGTTTAGGGTCCAAAATTTTATTATGGGCCTTAATAACCTCAATAGAGGAGTTGCATGATGACATGATGATCTTTGAGACAATCACTCATAAAGAGTTAGAATCAAGGGAGGCTAGCAAGCCAAAAGAATCATGCACAGATAAATACCCCTATCTTCGGGATTACCAAGATGTGTTTCTAGAAGAACTACTTGGATTACTACCAAAAAAAGTATTCAATTTTTCTATCAATTTGGTGCTAGGAGTAGAACCAATATCTAATGCTCCTTATTGGATGATGACCATCAAACTCGTAGAGTTAAAAGAACAATTGCAGGAATTGTTAAGCAAGGGATGTTGAATAAGGTGACAATAAGAAATACACATTCCTTACTGCGTATTGACGATCTGTTTGATCAAATGCATGGTGCTCCAATATTTTCCAAGAGAGATTTGTGGTTAGGATATCACCAACTTAGATTGAAAGAAGATGTACATAGAACCGCTTTTAAAATTCAGTATGGGCAGTATGAGTTCACAATATTATCCTTCGAGCTTACCAATGCCTCGACAACATTTATGAATCTAATGAACAGTGTGTTTAGGGATTGCCTAGACAATTTTGTGTTAGTATAGACTTGGATGACATTCTAATCTATTCTAATAATGAGGAGGAACACTTCCAACATCTTCAAATAGTTCACAACTACTTCAAGAGCATAATTTATATGGAAAGTCATCCAAGTGCACTTTTCTCTGGAAGGAAGCATGGTATTTAGGGCACATTATCTTTGCTAAGGGAATAGCAGCATATCCAACAAAAATAAAGGCCATACCCAAACAACCAATTCTGAGAAATGTTCGAGGTAAGAAGTTTTATGGGATTGGCAAGTTATTATAGAAAGTTTGTAGTGAATTTTTCAAGAATAGCTCATCCTATCACCACTCAAGTGGAAAGGAAAAAGGTTTGAGTGGACAAAAAATGTTAGAAAACTTTTAAGTATTTTGAAGAGAAGCTAACAACACCAATTTTAAAAGTGCCAGATCTCGAAGAACATTTTGTAGTTGTCACAAATGCACTTAGAGAAGAGTTAGGAGAGGTTCTCATGTAGTTTGGGTAGGTAAATGCATATGAGATAAGAAAGTTGAAAAACTATGAGCAAAATTATGCACCCCATGATCTCAAGCTTGCGGCTATTGTGCACACTCTCCAAATGTGGCAGCATTACTTAATGAGAAAACCATTTGAGCTCATATCTGATTATCAGGGATTAAAAAATATTTACCTAGCTAAATTTGAGTGGTTGTCAGAGAAGATGGTTAGAGTTGATCTCTAATTATGATTTTGAAATCAATTACATTAAAGGTAAAGAAAATAGAGTAACTATCAACACAAATTTTAAAGCACATGTTTTACAGAATTTGGAAGGGGATGGATACTATAATCATGTTCGAGTGGCCTTTAACCTAATCCCTAAGATCCAAGGTATGAAGGGTTCAAAGTTGAACCAGATAATCTTTTGAGGTACCAAGGCTAAATGTATGTACCCGATTCCATAGAATTAAGTTAGTTTGAAGGAGGTGCATTTAGCACCATACTCTGGACACCTAGATGTTACCAAACTTTTAGTAGATATTAAACATGTATACTTTTGGAATGGAATGAAGAGGGATGCCGCTACATTTGGGTCCCGCTACATTTGTGGCCACGATAGGTTAGTGTTTTATCCTGGTTGTCAATTTCCAGTCAACCAGTTGGTTTGGTCAAGGTTGCCTTCTCATGTTAATCCTTTTATTATAAATTCTAATTAAACACTTTAAGGAGAACTTAAGATGAACTTAAACTTAAAATACCTATATATATATTTAGCCAATCTTATAATGATAATTTTATTATTATACACACACACACGTGTATTTTTATATATGCATTCACAATAATAACTTTGATCAAGTTCGAAGAATTCAAATTTATGTTGACAATAGCTTAAAGCCAAGCTCACATTTTATTTTTGCATTTTAGAGGAGACTGGGGATGGTGGCATTACTACCACATATCCTCTCCGGTAGGAGGGAATTTACCAAGACTGTAATTCCCATATTGCATATGTTTAATGCTCTAAGTGATGAGAATGAGCTTGCATTGACATCCAAGAAAGTGAGTTACTTTGGTTATTGATGGTTATTAATATGAGTCGCTAACATCCAAGAACATAAGAAATCACTTACAATATATTACTATTGTGGAGCTAGGGCAAAGCAGTTTATCATTGAGTAATATATAGTAATTCTAAACATATTGGGGACCATGATAGTAAAATATAGCAGTTTATTACTCAAAGCAGTTTATCGAGTAAAATACAGTAATTCTAAACACATTGGGGACCATGATAGTAAAATATAGCAGTTTATTACTCTTTTGCATCAATCAGAATCCATGCATTTTGATTCTTATTCAATTTAGTATTTTATAATCTGAGTCACATAGACTATGATGTTTTCATCGTAATATATTCTGCAATAAAGCTGAATGATCATAATATTATTGCATCGATCTACATTTTCTTGTCTACTATATGGAATCGATTAAGAATAAATTATAGATTCAATCACTTATATATTGCATATATTAAAGTTCATCCATGTCGGCTTGTTTTCCGTCACGGGTAAACTGGTTTAATACATGCTGCAGTGGAAATGTAAAAGCATAACACATAGATGAATAGAACACAATGCTTCACAAACCAGAATGTTATTCCATTAATGTTTATTGCTCAAAACATAAGACCGCACAACAGATATATATTAATTGACATCAATTCCTGTTCATGACAAGCATACATATAAAGTCCGAAGGGTTGTAACTCAACCGTCGTGACATACCACCTTCGGTAACTGACTTCCTAACATAGTTAATTATCCCCGAAACATATAACTATTCCCGAAACATAATTTATTCGACATCGTCCCCCCCAAAAAGAATGTTGTCTCCTGATGACAACAACAAAATGGAGAATGTTTTGCACTATATACAAAAGAAAAGATATCTAAGATGAAGAAGTGTCCCTGGAGTTGGCTGAAGTGCTGAAGGATTCAACTTTGCCCGTAACTGGTACACCTGCCGAGTTTGTACATTCAAGTCCGCTTCTGCTTGCATCTAGGCCTCCACTGACTCTTTCAACATAACTACAATATCCCCGAGCTTGGCCTCTTTTCCCTCACACTCTGTTGTAGCCTCGACCAACTATGTCTCCAGCATGCACTTATCCTTTGTAGTTGCCTCCAACTAGGCTATGAGTGTTGCTTGCTCTTCCGCCCAATCCAACTGCTGGGTGGCTAGCTGGGTAGCCATCTCCTCTCGAGATCGTTTTGATGCTACCATGTCTGCCTTGCTCCGCCAGTGAGCATAGTAGGTGCCCTTATACACCTTTGTTATCTCACGAGTGAGGCTCTCAACCACCAACATCTCTCCAATAGTCCACTCCTGAATCATTTCAGGAGTCTCTATCGTGGCCCATCCTCTTGCCTCAAAACAAGTTTGAAAGGTAGAGGGACACTCATCTCGCATAAAGGACAGTACATGCTCCAGCTCTGTGACAACATGTAGTACCCACCCATAGTTTGCTTTTAGTTTGTTTTTTGTTTCAGATGTCGTACTCTTTTAGGCTTGTATTTTAGTTGTTTGGCCGAATTCTTTTAGGTCACTTTTCATGTGATCAGTTATTATTTCAATGAATGATGATTATGGATTATGTTCATTATATGTGTTTATCATGCGATTGCATAGATTAGACGATGATATCATTATGTTGTTATATTTATGTTTTATATCGGTTTATGATGTTAGTGACCCCATACTTGCATGTATATGGTTGGCATGTGTGTGTATCTGTTTGACATGTTTGTGTGGTAGAGGACGGAGGCGTAGTTACTTGCATAGTCGAGATCCACACGTCCGATCGTACCTTATCATTGTCTACTATATATATATATATATATATATATATATATATATATATATATATATATATATATATATATATATTGGATGTACATGCTTCATCTTGTGATGACAGGTTTGCAGGTACAGGGCATCGTCTTCCCTGAATTGGCAGGAGTGACCGTGCCCATAAATATTCATCTCAATGGTAAAGCGGGGAGATAATACACAGACCCAAAACCCTAACCTAAGCCTAATTGTCCTAGGATTGGACAAGTACCAGTTTGACTACCTTACCCGGATTCGTCTAGTTGACATGGATTCATGGATCCCTTCTCTTGAGTTTGCTTGATTTTTACTTCGTTTGAATTCAGTTGATTTATGGCTTATGTGGGTGACTTTCTGTGATTTATTGATTAATGATTATAGTTGAAATTTAATATTAATCATGTTCCTAAGTTGGTTTGAGAAAATTTAATTGAAGTCAAATATTTGATTAGTTGGATTTAATTGATTATTTAATTGTAATATTTATGTTATGGAATCTTTTGTTGATGTTATTTTAGTTGTGTATGTTCTTAAGTATTTCTACGTCATGGGACCCTCGAGTTTTGTAATATGTTTTGGATGTTGTATTAATGTGAGTAAATGTTAATTGTTTCCACACTGATGTTTATCTTGCATGATAACTTTTTAAAAAAAAATTATTTTGTAAACTTAGTTGCATGTTTAGGTTAAGTTCTTTTGGGTTCCCTGGCGGGGCATTACACAATAGCCGCTACAGTCTTCACCGGTGCGGAGACCACTACCCGACGACCTCTAACTACCATGTCTGCCAAATAAGCGTCAATATCCTCGCCAGGAAGATCCTTCTGCGACTCTATGGCTGGTTGCGCCCATATCTCTCCCATAGCATGAGTACTCTCCAGTCCAAGTAAAACGCCCTCCTCCATGGCTCTTGTAGAACACCCTTCAGCCACCGTATCAACTCCTGGAGCAGATGCCATCTTTCCTCTTCCTACATCATCCGACTCCATAACCTCTGAAGGTATCTCTCTCATGGGTGACTGAATAGAAGGCTCTCATGAAACTGGTGTGAGTTGGAACTATTGCATCAAGTAGTTTGTGTGTCCCTCTACTGGACGTCTCGGCCTGGAACTCTCTCCACCCGGTTCAACCGCACCCACCAAATTGTTCCTCACTAGCTCAGCTAATAACACAGCATCAACAGTGACCATAGCATCTGATCTGACAACCTCTAATCGGACCTATGGCTCAAGCCTACCCTCTATCTTAGGAATCTCCGTAATGTCAATCTCCTCAGGGGCATCTCTAGGTGGTGAAGTGGTCTGCTATGTCGCCACTATAGGCGGAGTCATATAAATGGGTGGTCTCATCTGGCCAAAGGTAGGAATGGGAGTGGCGCTGGTAGTGAGGATCAATTGTGTTGTAGTAGACAAGATAGGTCGTGCAAATAATATTGGCATCGCAGACACTACCTCAACCTCGTCCTCTTCGTCCCCCTGAGTGCTATCCCGCTCCTTTGTGGTATCCTCGTTGTCGGAGGTGACCTGGCGTCTACTACCTGCGTCTCCATGATCTGAGCTGGAATCCCCCTGTATGGCTCGCTTATGTCCTTCAGGTGTGTCCAGGTGGCACCACCGCATAATAGGAGGCTCACCTGGTGCCAAGGGTCCTGGTTTAACCTTCTTCGACATCGTGTCCTGAGGACTCTGCCTGACTAAAGCGTTCAGAAGTAATCCAATTGCATAATGTGGCATGTAGAATGTTTTGTGTTGTACAGTCATACACTCATGCATGCCTTCTAACAATAATCCAGCCCAGTTATACCCTTTGCCTCCCATCAAGTTGTTCATAAGAGATATTTGTGGAAAAGAAATATCTGAAGCACGACCTGAACCTGTGAGCTTGCTCTTAACCACGTCCATGTGGCTTTGCCAGTGCCCTTTCCTGACAAAAGACTTCTTCACTCCTCAGCCTTGTGAAGACTTTTTGATAGAATCTTTTTCTGCCTCGGAGAGGTTATCCCTACATATCATCCATTTATAAAAATCCTTTACCCCTGTGGTGATTTTCTTGCCCTTCAGATCAATCTTCTACCCCTTATCTGGTAGGCCAAACACCCGTCTAAATTCCATGGCTTTGAAAGAAATCTGCACATTGTACTTCATATAGGAGACTATGCTAATTTTGGAGAACCTGTCATATGTCTCGACCATTGCACGCAATGGGCCTTCAAAGTCTTTAATACAGAAAATGGGCATTTGAATGACCCATTGTACCTGAGCCCTTCACAAACTTTCTTTTATCGGATCGCTCTCCCGCATCTCCTGCCACCACTTCTGATAGCCTAATCCATTTAGACCTTCGAAGGTTATGGTCTGAGGCGTTACATGATCCCTAGAAGAAGTTGCAGAAGCCATCTGCCTTTGCACTTTCGGTTTTATTTTCTTCCTGCCTATGTCTATGCGACCTATAACCCGCATGCCTGAGGGAAAAACCTACGCATTCTTGTTCATATTCATACCACCACTAATTGAATCATCTGCTAACTTTGTCCTCCAAGTGTGTTTCCTTACTAAATCCATAACGGTTTCCTTGTTGTCTTTTGTGTGAAAAAAAAACCGTTAGGGCTTTTGTATTTCAGTCATACGGCTGCGAGCTTCAGCTTGTCTCTTCGAACCCTCTAGCTACTTTGCCTCCTTGTAAATTCACACAAGTCCTCTCTTTTGCGTTGTTTTTTGTTTACTCTCCTTGACCCTACAAAAGTACGGCTTTGTAATGCCTCCGTTCTGCCTCCACGCTCTAATTCTCCTCTCGTATGTTTTTTTTCCTAACACCCCATGTTTTTGTCTTTTATTTCTCCAAACCGTACAGAAGTATGCGGACTTGCTACGACACCGTACTTGTTGTACGGTTTAGGCTCTCCTTTAACCGTATGGTCTTTCCCTCATACTGTTGTGTATATAGAACCGTACAGATGTGTTTCTTCTGGAATTGTACGATCTAAGTATGGTACGGTCTTCTACTCACGTGCCTTCCTCCAACGTGTTTTTGTATGACCATATGACCTTCTAGCTGAACACTTCTATGTTGCCTCCCCACCGTACGAAATTTCTCCCAACTTCTATGTTGCACACCGTATGGACTTCAACATTTTTTACATCGTACGGACTTCATCGTATTCAATGACTTATATGGCATACGGTCTTGACCCTATGGCTTCTGGCTTCCCCCCTCTGGTACAGTCGTACGACGACTGGTCGTACGGTGTGTGTGTGTGTGTTTTAAATTATTTATCGTCTTGCTGGGCCCGCCAACGTGAACTGGGTTGTCGCCCCGTTGCCTTTTGTGGTATGGCTTTAATTTGGACCCATTTATTGTATCGGGGATTTCCTTGCAGTCGAGCGTCCATAACTTGATTGCGCAGTTGTCACTGACTTGTCAGACTCAATATGGCCCTAGCCACTTAACTTTAAACTTGTCGAGCTTGATCTCATTCTTTCCATTGTATTTTAATATCAGTTGTCCCGGGGTGAAGCAGACTTGCTTGAGATGCTTGTCGTGTCAGGCCTTCCACTGCAACTACGCAACCTCCATAGCCCACTGTGCCATCATGTGACACTCATCCAGTTTGTTCAAATTGTACAATCTTTCCCAAAGGCTTTCCATATCTCTGAGTCTCTTCTCCACCGCTATCCTTAAACTTGGTACCATGAACTCGACAGGTACAACTGCTTCCTATATGTACATCAATTGAAAGGGTGTTTGCCCCATGGTCACCTTGTACGTTGTTCTGTAAGCCCACAACACAGAAGACAATTTATCTTCCCACTCCTCGTGCTCTACCCCGCAGGACTTGTAAATGACAGACACTAGAATTTTATTTGTTGCCCCAGCCTGGCCATTGGCTCGAGGGTAATACAGACTAGACAGTGAATGAAAGATTTTGAATTCCGTCGTCAATAGTTTGATGACATGATTGACGAAGTGCCCTCCTTTGTCACTAGTCAACTGAATGGGAATTGTGTACCTTGTTACGATATGCTCGTATATGAATTTGGTCGTACTCAAGGTCGAGTTGTCCGGCAGGGCCCGTGCTTCCACCCACTTCGTGAGGTATTCAGTGGCAACCACAATGTATTGGCACCGGTGGGCTCTTCTTGTCCTCAAGGGCCCAATAAAATCCAATCCGAAAAGTTCTCGTGCGTGTGAGGGGTTTAAGGGCATAAAATCCCTTTTTAATGGTTTGCCCGCTCGTTGGCATGTATCGCAACTTATGACCCATTCCCTGGTGTCATTGTACAGTGTGGGCCAGCATAGCCTTGCCAGGAGTACTTTTTGTGTCGTCGTGTTTGGCCCCATATGCCCCCCTGTCGGGTCTTCATGAGCTCCCCTCAAGACACTTTGCACTTCTTCCTCCATAATACACCTTTGCAACACTTGGTATGGGCCCATCCTATACAAAAGTCCATTGATCAATTGAAACGTTCTACTTCTCAGTACTAGCTTCCGTCGCTCACCTAGCGACATTTCCTTTGGAAATTGTGATGCCGATAGATATTTGCCAATGCTTTTGTACCATTTCGGAAGGATAGCAATATGAAATAGTTGTGCGTCTGGAAAATCGTCGTTAATTCCTTCTAGCGGTTCTCTCGACTTGATTCAAGAGAGTTGATCTGCAATGACGTGGCTCTTCCCAAGTTGCACAATAATGGTGAAGGTGAATTCTTGAAGTAGCAGCAACCATCTACTCACCCTCCCCTGTATTATCGGTTTGTTCACCAGATACATCAGTGCCTGGTGGTCAACGTAGAATGTGAACGGTGTTGCCAACAGATAGTGCCTAAACTTTTGCACCGCGTACACCATTATGAGGGCCTCCCGCTCCATTGTGCTATAATTCTTTTCGGCTCTCAACAAGTCTGTTGGCAAAATAGATGGGATGGTCGAGGCCTTGATCACCTATTTGTGCCAAGGTTGCACCGATTGCAAAGTTAGAAGCATCCACATTTACGTGGAATTCCTTATCCCAATTGGGATATGCCAGGATTGGTGCTCCGACCAGGCCTCATCTTCAGTTCTCCGAATGCAACCTCTAGTTCCATACCCCACACCTATGGTTCCCCCTTTCGTGTCAGCCTGTCGAGGGGGCAAGAGACTTGTGTGAAGTTCTTGATGAATTGCCTATAATAGCCGATGTGTCCTAAGAATGACTTCACTCCCGTCACGTCCTTGGGGCTTCCATTTCTACGATTACTCGAACCTTGTCGAGATCAGTGTTCAATCTTGTCTTACATACAATATGACCTAAAAGCTTGCCCTATGGGACCATAAATCTGCACTTCTTTGGATTGAGTGCTAACCTTGCCCATTGGCACCTTTCCATACATTCTCCTAACGCCGCCAAGTGTGTGTCTTGCCCACTAAAGATAGACCAATCATTAAGGAAAGCTCGGAAGTTCCCCACGAGCATTTTATCAAAAATGTGAAGAATTATTCTCTGAAATGTGGTGGGTGTGTTGCATAGACCAAAGGGCATCCGATTATATGCATACAGCCCGTCCTCCACCATGAATGTGGTTTTCAACTTATCTTTTTTTGCAATTGAGATCTGGTTATATCCCAAAAATTCGTCCATGAACAAATACATTTCATGTCCAACAACTTCTTCAAGTATTGTGTATGTAAATGGAATGGGAAACAGATCCTTTATGGTGATGATGTTTATGCATTTGAAGTCGACACAAATTTTGATCTGGTTTGCCTCCTTTAATGATATTACTATGGGTGATACTCAATCGCTTGTCTGTACTTTGAAGATAATCCTTGCCTCAAGCATGTGTTGAATTTCTTCATCTACCCTGGCAACATAATTCTTGTTCATTCTGTACAGGTATGGCTCAAGGTACCAAAGGTATACGATGCACACACAACTCTTGTGGTACACCCTTAAGGTCCTTGTAAGTCCAAGCAAACACATCCTTATATTCCATGAATATTTTGAACGCTGCAACTTTCAGTACTGGATTCCAATCATCTCCAACCTATATGTTGCGCGGGTTTTGCTCATCCTCAAGGTTGGTAGTTTGCAAGGACGGTTCTTCATACTTGACTGGTCCCTCGACGTCAAATTTGTGAGTTGGGCTATCATTCACGTGGGTCTCTCCTTCTCTGTATTCCCCATGCTCCGGTGGGAACACTTCCTTTTCCGACCGTTGTTCTATCTCTTCCACCCCCAACATGTAATTGTGAAATAGTTCATAGTCTTCCATCTACTAATGGAAAAGTCCATTCATTGAATCTGTGTCATCTTCCAAACATTCCTCGAGTTTCAGTACACCCTTCTCATTGGGTTCCATTCGGTTCTTCCCCTCATCCATTCCACCATGCTCCCCGTCGGACTCAGACTCTGTGATGATGCAATTTCTTCACTTACCATTTGTGTACAAAGGTCAATGACAAATTTGCTCCTGCCACTTTCCATGGAGAGGGTATTCCTCTTCCAATTGTGAGTGGTTCTTGCTTCGACGAGCCACTCTCGACCAAGAATAGCATCATACCCCTTTTTCTTCAGTGGAATGACCACGAAGTCTAGCACAAAGGATTTCGTGTCGATGGTAACTTGTTGGGCCATGAGTGTCCCCGGGGGTTTAATTTCATGCCGACCTGCGCCCAACAGGTTGAAGATTGGAAGCCATAGCGTTGGCTTACCTATTTTCTTCCATGTTTCCTCCAGAAGGACATTCACTCTCGAACCACCATTGACTATGGTGTCTGTAAGAATTGTTCCTAGGACGCCCATTTTGATGACTGTCGGGTACCAACCATTATACACCGCCAATAGCATAGGGTCCATTGTCAATCCACCCAAAATAGACGCCTGTTGCATGGTGTTGGATTGTGACGTAGTACTAGGTTGTGCGTGACAACCATTTAATAATGTCATCTTCAATTGAGGTATGGTATGGAGGAGATCCTGGATTTTGACACGCACCTCCATCCGTAACATCTGTCGTAGTATATTGTTTTCTCTCCGCTCGGATGTGTCTGCTCTCTCGTGCGTGTCTTTCCCCGCTTTCATGGCTTTCTCTATTTCTTCCTTTACCTCTTGTGCTCTCTGCTTTTCGGTACGGGGATCTAGATATATTGCTTGTTTCATTTGGTTTCGGGTGACAAGTACCCTTTCTTCTTCAATGTTAAGGAGGTTCACATCGGGCTTCGAACTGTTAGCATCTCGTGATCTCTGGGGCCGCACCATCGACACAACTTTTGTGAAGTTTCACCTTTTGTGCAATTTTGGGCAAAGTGGCCCCACTGGCTGCCAGAGATAACTTTAAGAAACCCCCTCCTAGGAAAAAGTGTAAAATCCTGACAAATCCTACATTATTTTAGGTGAAATTTTTTCTTAATAAAGGCGATTTTTTTTTCAAATCCGTGAATTTTCATAGTTTGTATTGGCGATTTTTTCCCTACTGAATGAAAATTCCATAAATTCCTGGCGAATTACACAATAATGTGGGGGAAAATATATATTGTATTAGGCGAAAAAAAAAAATTTGAAGTATGAGGCAAATGAATTTCTTTTGAAGGGAAAAAAAATAATTTTATTGGCGGATTTTATGTATCGTTTGAAAATGTATTTATTTTATTAGCGATTTTCAAAAGATGGGACACAATTTTATTGCAGATTCAACAGTGTTATCTACTATCGATAAGCACAGATAGTCACATCGACACGTAACCTAACAGTAACATCCATTATTTTATAATGTTAAATGTATTATTTGAGACCGTCTAATGATCTTAGATCAATGGCTGAAGTTTAATTTTGGCCCCAATTTCTTGAAGGAAACAAAGTTCTCCAGGAAGTCACCAGAATGTTGACACGTATCAAATTAATCTGCACCATAACCACGATCTAATTAATGCAACATCGCGTCGAGAGAATAATGCCTTAATTAGTTACCAACTTGTCTGCTTGACTTTGCACGATTCTTGTGTTCCACACATACCTAATATTGATCATTTCACCATTTTAAATGTATTACACGTATCAAGTCTTACAACTGGTTAGTATTAGTAGGTTGTGTCAACGGTTGATAATGTGTCACAGTTGCAGTTAATAAAAGAAATATCTTATCACTAACATTAAATTGGTAATGTTACATGTCATGACGCTTTTTCCAATTTCACACACTCATGCATTTAATATGAAAGATTTACAGAATTTTGAAGGACAAATGAATTAATAAGGTTAGAGAAAGAATTGAGGGTCATTTAGAATCCACACATACTTAATATCGATCATTTCACCATTTTAAATGCATTACACATATCAAGTCTTACAACTGGTTAGTACTAATAGGTTGTGTGGACGATTGATAATGTATCATAGTTGCAGTTAATAAAAGAAATGTCTTATCATTGACATTAAATTGGGTAATGTTACCTGTCATGACGCTTTTTCCAATTTCACACACTCATGCATTTAATATGAAAGATTTATAGAATTTTGAAGGGCAAATGAATTAATAAGGTTAGAGAAAGAATTGAGGCCTATTTATAGACAATCTATGCTTCTTTCTTCTTCAATTCTCATTTGATTTAGGTCTACCTCTGCTAAGTCCTTGAAAGTTTGCCTCTGGCTTAGGTCTTTAGGCTGTATAATTTATCACATTCTAATTTATGATATTCTGGTAGTGCTTTTCTAAAGATGGACACTCCTATCCGTTTGATAAGCACATTTGAGGAGGATCAGAAGGCCTTCTTAGGTCTGGTCTCAAACCAAACACTGGAATCAGTTTGCAAGGAGGTTGGTTCCTTTACAAATGAGGCTGGGAGGATGGTGTTGGGCCGTGAATTTTTGGAAAATATTGATAGATACTGAGTTAACACAGACATTACGTCTCAATTTTTGGCATCTCTTATAGACCTTGAAGGAGACAAGGTGGATATACTCTTGCTGTTAAGGAAGGTATTCAAACAAGAATTCCTGGGTGACAATGTTTAGGTTGTCATTTTTGCACAAATAGGGGTGGGGATCCCTTGGGCAAGTGATTTACCCAAGCTTCTCCAACCAGGCCAAAATGTGGTCATGCAACCTTTTCTTTTGAACCTGAATGTTGAGCAGTTGACGCACCGTAGGAAATGGGTGTAGATTGGTAGGGGTTTTCTTCGAAAGTGGTTTCTCTTGGATGAATTGGTGGACTACGAATGGTTGTATGAATTCTTAGAGTTTATCATCTCTGAAGAGTTCTACTTAGATGGAGGGGAAAATCCATAGTGTTGTGTTACCCAGGACCCTATGGCCTAAAATTTTGAAACAAGGGTTTTTGTGTTTTGTTTTTTTGGATGCCAATGCCTTATAGATTATAGTAGGTTTTTTTTTACCACTACCTCGCAACCTCCCTCATTTTGTCTTTAAAGTTTTGGAGGGACTCCAAGTCCAAATATTGTATATTTGTAGATATTATAAATGAGAAATTTGCAACTTCATTTCAGTGTATTTTTTATGCATTGGATACTCTATAATAGTATTAGTTTAGTTGTTTTGGGAAATTTTGAAGGAACTACGACAGTTGTAAATTTTTAGAACATATTAATGGAAATTTTGCAAGTTTGCTAAAATTTGCAAGTTGTTATTTTTAACAGTCTAGAGACAAAGCAAGATTTTTATTATTGTTTACGAATTAATTTAGATTAACTATATGCCAATTGCCAAATTTGCCAATGTGCTACTACCATATCGATGTGTAATAATGTAATTTCGATTATAATACAAATAGAAATAATTCAATTCAATTCAACTTTAAAGTCTGAGTTAAACATTATTCAATATATAATTAATTGTTAAATATTTAAATTTCATGACAGTGAATGCCAACTATCGTTGGATGAGCACAGATCGACGATGTACGGTGGATTTTGGGATGAAAGGGAAAAGAAACCCCATTGTTGCAATCCCGTTCTGGAACCATGACACGTGTCCAATTGCATGGTCAACCGTCAATGCCATTCGATGATGACGTTGGACTCGTGAGGTGACTAGGTGACTACTAGTACTAACAAGGCAAAAGTTAATGGGACCCACAGGACCACGACACCAGATAGTGACTAACAATGATTGTTGGATGATTATAGATCAACGACCGAAGGTGTATTTCGGGTCGAAAGGGAAAAGAAAACCAATTTTTGCAAACTCATTCCAAAATCATGACATGTGACCACTCACACGATCAGTGTCATTCGACGATGACGTTGGACTCGTGAGGTGACTAGGTGACTACTAGTACTAACAAGACAAAAATGAATTGGACCCACGACACCTAATAGTGACTAATAATGATCGTTGGATGAGCATAGATCGACGGTCGAAGGTGTATTTCAGGTCGACTTGGGGAACAGTCACCTCTATTTGCAAATTTACCACGGAAACAAGGCACGTGTCATGAATTAACCCTCATCTAAGTATAATTAAAATCTAAATTGGAGTAAACTGCAAAACGGATTATTTAATAAGTTCAGGTGTCTAACTAAAGTTGTAATTTCAAACGATTAAGTGACACGTGTCCTAGTGACATCAGATATTTGTCTTCATAAAGAAGCAATAAAAGTGACACGATTGACAACTGAAGATTGTACAATTTTTGCCCTTTAGGTTTTCAATCTAAGTTTTCTAGTTCTAACTAATATTGGAGATTTAGAAAGGGGTTACGACTTCTAGGTTGAGGATTGAGGTCCGAGGAATGCAACAGAGTCTCTTAGCTCTCTGCCCACTCATACTCTGCACAAATTGAAATTACGGGTAAATACTAAAATCCTGAACACCTATGTCTCACATTTTAAATTTTTCAAATCTCGTGGTTTACAACTTTACTATTTATATTGGAGAAAAAGAATTAGGGTTTAATTTTGAATCACCCCTGTAAATTGTAGCTGTGTATAATTATTTGAATTTTCCTACGAGTAAATAGTGATACCGGTTACCATGATGGGCAAAATAAATACCAAGATTACGAGTAAAAGGCAAAGTCAGGAGACACAGATAACAAACTTCCACAATTTGGTTAAAACAACAGGTTTTACTGATGAATTCCATGATATTTATGATCCTATTATCCATGGAAATAAGGGAATAATGGAAATTAGATTTGCACTTGAAAATAAGTGGAACGATCCAAAGAAGTATTCAAAATTTTGTCTGTTTAACAGCATGGTAAAGGCAAGGACAAATTAAATTGCATCATGGGTTGCTGGGTCGGCACGCATGGCGTTACCTCAAGTATTTCCTTGCCCAAAAATTGTCATGGTCTGCGTCGAAAATTATGATGAAAATAGAAAAGTAATTGAGAATAAAAATACTCAGGAGGAAATTTTGTCCATAACTGAGAGTGAATTTGCTAGTCTGTTGGACTTAGGGTTTGAACAACAAAACTCAAACATGCACATTGACCTAGGAAAGCTAGCATAGGATTATGAAAAAATAGATGCAACACAGAAAGATTCATATATCAGAGGAATAACAAGCGGTTCTAGTCTGAATCCAGATCATAAGCCTTCTTATGATTATGATATTTTTGTGCAATGGGTTCAGGATAGTATTTCCTTGCTAGCATTTTGTTTGGGATTGGATAGTAACAAAGAAGTGGGTGCCAACATTCTTGAAATGATTTTTCATATTCATTGTGAAAATGAACCAGTAAAATATAGTTTTATTGAGCACATTGTTCATTGCATGCAAGAACAATTACTAAGGATTAAAAGAGGTTCACATAAGACATTTAGATTGACAACCTACTTGTGTTATCTTCTCTTAGCAAAACATCGTGCAATATTTTAGACAAACAAGCTTCGAAGTCAGGTCCAAAATCCAATATATGAATGGACACTTGAGATAAGGATGAGTGATAACATAAGGAACTACGATAATTTTGTAGACTTCCTTTTGGCACCAATGTATCATAAAATTACCGGCACTCCAATGCCTAGATTGCTTGTTTCTTGTAGAGATTGCATTCAACTCGGAAGTGAAATACAATTGGCTGACTGGAAATTAATGTAAGACTACACTATGTTAAGGTTTTACGGTTCAGTGGTAGAACCCTACAAACTTCCAATACATGTGATAGAGATGGTATTTGCATTGGAATATGTACGGTAGATGGAGAGCACAAATGTACTCTTTAATGGTCAGCAAAAGAAAATGATATTTCCTTCCTTGCCTTTCTCATTTGGAGGGTTCACATTTGAAAGAAGAGGATTCCAAGTGGTACAGACTTTTTTTTCAATTTTTCACTTTGATGTTGACAGTCACTAGCAGTATGATCCACTCAACATAATTGGAACAAAACTTAGAGAGAATGGGAACTCTGCAAGAAAATGTCAACATGAGAGTATGCCATTGATAGAAAAATTTGAAAACATGGAGTCCTAGGACGAGGTCAAAAAAGAGATGGAGAAATACGTCGCTGAAAATAATATTTCAATATAGGAATTGTCATCACAAATTATGGCATTGCACAAATAGAAAGGAAAAGTGCAACCCATGACATCGTACAATTTCTACCAGAAAGCTGCTCAACCATCTAGAAAATCTATTCCAAAAGACCTAGTGGATGAATGTACAGATGGTAATTGGAGTCAAACCAAAATTCTGATTTTTGGGAAATGAGGAATAATCTCGACGAGCCAAAGACCTCTGCAGTTCTTTATGAAGTGGAAGAGGATCAAATATTTAGCGATTTGTAGAATAAGGAGCATCCAGCTGAAGCATATCACAACAATGATGATCGTCCAAATAATGAGTATGAGCAAGATTTTGTGAATCCCACATCCACTAATGTATATTCAATTAGTAGTGGAGTTGATGTGTCCACAAAAGAAAAATATACCAAAGGGGCAGAGATTATAGAAAAATTGGGATTTCCAGGTTCGGGTGGTCTGGGTCCCATAGGACAAGGGCCTTGGTTTCCACCTGTCCCACCAGTTCCACCAAAATATGGTGAGAAACCAATCCTTGAAGTTGAATCATCAAATTCATCAAAAAAAGATACTACTTAGTCTCGTACCCTTGCACTTTCATTTGTTCCAGCTTCAAATCCAATTCCACCTCTTCCAAGCACTCTAATTCAATCTGAACCAAGTGCCACTCCCAATGGTGTGGATATCATGGGTAGTACTAGTGGTCTGAAAAGGACATTACAAGTGGACATGGGATCAGTGGATCCCAGAGATCAAGGTAGTGTAAAGGAACAAAAGGTTATGACAAGTACAACAATGGCAATGGTGACTGTGAGTCCAACAATTGCCACACCTTTAGGACAAAACCCTCATAACAATCCAAAAAATCCACTTGTAATGGTTCAGGGTGTTGCTAATCCTCATGGTGGAATTAGGAGAACCACAAGCAACATAGGTGAAAGCTCGTACATCACTACAAGTGCTATTTCACTTTTCAAACATTCAATTATGTCAGAAAACCCTGATTTTCCTTACAATGATTTTGTAACTAACTTTGAACAAACAAAAAATACGAATAGACAAAATACTAAGACATTGAAGAGGGATGCAGTTGTTGCAGCTTGTGATGTAGAACCCGCATCGAATAGGTTGTTTCTCACATATGACCCAAAGAAAGAAATGATGGAGTTCATGGTTGTTATGCCCCCAGCTAGAGATAACAATCCACCAGAGAGTCAGTTAGATCCATTTGAATTTCAAGTTAGCACCCTCCAAATGGATTTATCCAAAATTTAAAATGTGGATAAGATAAATGTGTCGAAAATGACCAACCAAGTGATCTACAGTTCAGTGATGAAGTTGGAGAGAGAGAAAGGAAAGCTTCAGGGTAAAATAGATAAGTTAAAGGCAGACTTGGCAAATGAAAAGGCAAAGGAGAAAGCAGCAAATAACAAGTGCAAAGAATTAGAGAAAAGGATAAAAAATTCATTCTCTAAAGAAGCAATTGGACAACAAGAACATATGGATGCAAAACTGAAAATTCTAAGGGAAAAATTGGAAGAGAGCAATAAAAATCTTGAGGATAAAAAAGTCTCTTCATTAAGTTTATACAAATGCATGGAGACTGTGGCACAGGCAAACAATAACTTAAATAAAGAATTGGAGAATGAGAGGGTAAAAGAAAAACAGTAGGAAGAGAAAGAAGAGAAAAAAAAACCATAGTGAACACCAGTTGTCAAAAATGAGAGAAGAGCTAAAGAAGACAAATAACACAATTAAAATTTACAAAAACAACTTGAATGACCAAGTAAAAAATACAGTCAAGCAACTAAAAAAAGACTTTTGGAGGAAAATAAAGGTGACTGGTGATAGGTTGTGTGATTGGTTTGAATTGAATGAAAATCTTAGATATGTTTCTAGGAATCTCAAAGAGAACATTGAGAAGAACAAATTTTTTGTCAAAGACAGAATACTGCAAAACAGATTTTGCAACAAATCAACACAACCAGTGACAGGCATTTGGCAAGCAATGGAATTCATGACCGTGTTCGTGCATCAATAAAGGCGAACTCTATCTTTCAAAAATGTCAAAAACTAATGGAAGGAGAGGAATCTTTGGCCTTATTTGGGACAAAGCTTGCCAAGATGAATCCAAAAACAACCAAAATGATAGGTCTTTGTTTGTCAAGTCTTGGTCCTAATAACTCATCAACGAATTTCGTTTGAAGAGAAGCTTACAAAAAAAAGTTGGAGGACACAATGACATTTGATTTACGCAAGCTTCCTCAGGACACAACTCATGAAGGCATTGCAAAGTGCATCAAACCATTGACAAATTTGAATGCAGTATTGGAAGGATCAGTGCTTTCAAATCACTCGTCCAAGTATGGATGGCTGACGAGGTTGCAAGTCATTTACTATAACTTGACAAATATTGACCTTCCAACCAACGCAGAATGGAGCATACTAAACAAACTAGCAGAATCATCTCATCAATCATAGTATGTGAAAGTACTTTCAATTTCAATCATCTCTATATTTTTTTTCTAATGGCTTGAATTGAGTATAAAGTAACAAGTTTGAACTTTGTTTTTTGAACAAGATCAATGTAGCAGATGCTATTGCTAATTTACTAAACCGGCCTGTCAAATGCAGAAATGTAAAGTTGTGGAGATGTTATAGTTGTCTTACTAATTTTGATTTTGAGACTTCGCATTAGGCAAATCGACCTGAAGTTGTTGTTGCTGCCTTGTTTCTATAAAAGGGAATTTAGGGTCATTTGCTAAGGGTAATGAAATTGAAATTGGGTATTGAGTCATTGACGTTTGCAAACAGAATCACATAGAGTTGTGTTCTTACTACTATTAATGAATGAATTGTTACATTGTATCATATTTGTAAATAAATTAATAAGAATCTCTATTTCTAAGAATTGTATCATATGAATTGCTATGATTTCAAAAAAAATAATGAAAATCTACAAGAATTGTACCATATGAGCTAAATAATGCAAATGAAAACCCTTATTAATTGTAGAATTGAATCTTGATGACATTATCAACCACAGTCGTGTTTTTGATATTGGAATATGCTATTATGCATGATTGATGATGACATATAGAAACTGACAGTAGACTGCATCAAAAAGTTTAATCAATACCTAGGACCTGCTACTTCTACAACGGTTCAAGTTGCCACATCATATCATTATCGGGATACTCGGATTCATCGCCATCAACTTCATAGCTTCCTTGGTTCTTTGATATGTTTTCTTCACTCTACATACCTCCGCTTAACTGAAGTTCAACGCTAGCAGTACCAGTACCAGTACATGAGTCAATGACATCATTGTCTCTAGCACTCCCACTTTGGTTTGAAATGTTGCCCAACCCTCTTCTTTGACATTTCTTCCTCCACAATTTCAATGCCCTTTCGTAAGGAAAAAGTATTAACTTCATACCTGTATGTAAAGAGCCTTAAGCAATTCTCTAAATTCTTGTCTAGTTTGTTTCTTAGCTTTGACTTTAGAAATCCCAAAGCATTGAAGAATCTCTCATCCTCCACTGACCCCAATATCATGGTCAGACATAAATCAGCAAGCTTGAAAAATTCTAATATTGAATCAATCAACATTTCAATCTCAGCTAGATTTTTCCAAAGCCTTGTTACCGATCCATCTTTGTGGGGGTTCCACATAATATTATATTGATCCCTCATTGTCTGTGAAAAACGACCTGATTGTTCTCTCAAACGAGATTCATCTAAAATTCCATTTAGAGTTACTCCATTTAACTCTTTGGTTTTGCAAAAATGATCTATCAAAGTTAGTAGCCTAGTTCGAAATTTTTTCGAATTGTTGATACTCCAATATCGAGGAAACACAATAGTCATGGATTCAAGTAGTTTGACTAGAGGGAATCTTGCTCTAATCTGTGAGGAAAGATCATAGGCAATGTGCTTCACAGGAGTAGTTATAGACTCAACGACCTTGGTAAAGTCTTCCCTTTTAACACTTGATAGTCACTTCCTGGGGTTCTTTCCTAGTTCCTCGGACTCGAACCTAGCAAAGTAGTGCATTGGTATCTCAACTCTGTGAACTTTTGCACATAACTCCTCATTTGCACCGATCTTTAAGAAGTTGTCAGGATTGTCCAAATCTATGATTTTCAGCCAATTGACAAATTTTACATCATCACATGATCGATAGAGATTATCGAACATCATGGATGTCAATTTACGTAGCGTAGCATATTCTACAATATACATAGCTCTTTGCTGGGCCTTTTTCATTATATTTCTCATTTCCTCAAGCATGGGGAGAAGACCTGCTAACGTTAAGAGTGTCTCTACATTAAACTTCGCAACAGCACAGGAAAATTCGATAGCCCTGCGTCTTCATGACTTGAGTTAATTAGACCAAGCAACGATTGATATTCTAAAAAAACTCAATGCGTTGGTCCATCCAAAGAGATCCATCTGGTATCATTATCCTTAAGAAGCTTGTTCCCATCGGTTAGTCCTTCGGCAAAGTGTTGAAATTCCCTGAATCGTTTCGGACTTCAACAGAAGTATTGGTAGTAACATAGGGTACACAAGAAGATTGTATCTTTGTGCAAAGACTGCCCATGTGGCCTTGCATTACTGAAGCTCCATCCGCTCCAACACACACCAACTTTTTGGCAATCGTCATGTCATTTATACCTCCATATTCAATTAGAGAACTCTTTACTAGTTCAAATAAATTTTTCGTTGTCGCATTATCCTTCATTTTAGCAACAGTTAGTAGAAGAGGTTGGCGGACAAAATTGCATACAGTATAAACATGCATGCATACCCATGAATTATTATCTACTGTTGTAACCTCGTCTAAAGACAATGCAATAAAATTTGACTGTTTAATTGTTGCCTTTAGATCCTCTTTTTCAACCTTGGCAAGACAACTTGCCCATTCTCATCCACTGTTTACTGACCAGTGACTGTTAGGATAGTTACGAACTTTCAGAAAGTGTAATAAAGCACTCAATGATGGGTAGTATGTCATAGGATGCCCTCTGATCAAAATATTAAAGACAACGCTTAACTGAACAACTTTTCCTATTAGTTCTACTTCCAATGCTTTTCCAAAACAAGTTTCAATAGAGCCTTAAACTTCACCAGACTTCGTCTTTATATTCTGTTGAAATTCAAATAATTCTGCATTGCTAACATGTTGAGATTCCTCCTTTGTTTTCCATCTTATCACTGATTTTTCAACTCGATCTATGGTTTTCTTTTCGTAAACTTTACCCATATGCTTCTCTATGGTGTCAATTTTTAGCTGCAACCTCTTTTCCTTCTTATTTATCTTGGTGCAAATCTTACATTTGCATTCTACCGTAGGCTCACCTTCAATTGGATTGTCCACTGGTTCAATGAATGGATACTTTGACACCCGTACTACTTGAAAATTCCTCGACAGATCCCACTTCTGATCTTTTTTCTACTTCTCCACCATTCTTTGAATTGTATTTTCTTTTCTTCTTCCCTGCACCATCATCTTCTTTGATATTCTTAGTCTCATCCAAGTTGATTATATCATTATGGCTACTCTGGGTATTTAATTGAAAATCTTCTTCAAGTTCATCGTGATCTGAGATATCAGACGCATTGACTTCTTCAATATGTCATGTAGGTTTAGGTTGTGAATCTTGTAATCTTCTTATGATGAAGTAGCTTCCCGATTTTGGCCAGAAATATTTCCAACACCATGACCAAAGTACGAAGATAAGATTCTGCGTTTTGCTGGCATCTCTTAGCTTTCCCCATATGCGGGAGCCTTACCCTTATTCTTGTTCGACATCTCGATTCTTCAACGAAATAAAGGTTGCCAGTGCAAAAAAAAATGTTTACTTGTTGAAGAAGTGACAATAGACTATAATATATATAAATTTGATTCATTGGCCCTAAAATCATGTCTAAGGTCTCTCTGGTCATCACTATTCACTTACTGGTCCCCACTAAATAAGAATGAACTCAAAATTACAGTCGCAGAATAATAATCACTTACCTTTGCCTCAAATTCAATTGCAGTCGTGACTCGCCAATGCACTCAACAGTCTGAAACTTCGCTATCGATCAAATTGAGATATCAAAACCAACCAACCAACCCAACCAGCCTTGAACCTACTAACGAACCGAACCAAATTGTGTACAATAACACTGATTTATGAATGTATTTATACTAATCATTTTTTGGCGAATTCGATGGGAGGTATTAGGAATACAAATATTTGGCGAAACCCACATAATTATAACACATCTTGTGTTATTCCCGAGGCGATTATGGGTCCTCCAATACCTTGATATGATTAATAAAGTTAGTGAACATGCGTCAGTTTGAGACATGCGTCCACAAAATGCCAGGCGGATTTGGGGCCGCCTATAAATATATATGTATAAAACTATTGTCAAATATAGGTTGTCGATTTGGAGCCTCTTTGAAATTATAGGCGAATGTTTAAAATTTAACGTGTCCAAAATTATATTCCATTGGCGATAATGTGAAAGAAATGGAGAAAAATAAATAAATCAATGAGCGATGGGCCTGGGCATTGGACCCAATATAAATAAATTTCAGGCGATAGGGTTAACCCAATTTATGCATTATATTTGCCAAATCTCGGGTTGTCGACATGCGACATTCGCCAAATAGCGAATAATCATCACTAAAGTTTCTGTTGTTGGCTATACGCCTGACACTAAATCATCGGTCGTCCCTTCGAATCGTATTGTATTCGGCTTATGTTATCATTATCTCCTCTTCCTCCACACCAGTTGTTTCGAAACCCACAGGATGTTGCATTGTTATTCGTCTAGTGGTTAGGGTTTTCTGCCCCGAAGGTAGACGGTTGCTCCTATGTGAAAAGGACATGTTGGCTTCTCATCTTCATATTGTATGTGCATTCCTTAGTGGAATGACCCATCACTTGCAGATGACGCAAAATGCTTTCTTCGGGCATGACCCCTTCATGTGGCCATTGTCCTTGCACTCCGTGCACCACATCTCTCCTTTGTCACTGCGTCCCGTGTTCCCCTTCATCGTTTTAAACTCTTTCATCATCCTCTCCACGTCTTTCTGGAGGGCTTGCACCTTCTTATTGGATTTGTCTTCACTGTTGTTGCTCTCATCCGTTGATTCATCACTTTCGGATGAGGACTTGCTTTTCTTCTTCTTTGACATCTTATCCTCGCTTTCCAGGTTCATGGCCCTATCATAAGCATCTGCGTACGATGTAGGTGGCACTATTTTTATCTGCTTTCGGAGGGAGGCATTTAATCCCTCTATGAACCATCTTTTCTTTAGTTCGTCAATCGACTGGGTTGTCATCCTCCCTAGCAATTCCTTAAGCCTCTGATTATAGGCTCTTATAGTTTCTTTCTTTCCTTGCTTCGAGCTATATATTTCTACAACTACTTCATTGTCATCCGGAAGCAGTCTGAATTCCGCTTGGAATTCCTTCTTTAGATCGTTCCATGAACTTATTATTGTCTTGTCCATGTTCGAGTACCAATCCATGACAACTCCTTGAAGGGTCGTTGGGAACTCGTGGACCCACTCATCTTTATCCGTAACTCCGTTTGTTGTCCAAATAGTCTCATAGGTCCGACAATGTCTCACAAGATCCTCCTTTCGGTCGCCTGTGTATTGGTTAATTTTTGTTTTTGAGACATATTTATGTTTCCTCTTCTTGGTTGACTGGAGCCCGTTGGTTGTGCTCCTGAACTGGTTGGGTTCAATCCTAATGGGTTGCTTTGACCACTGTGCGGTGTCCCTATGACACTCCTTGCCCTAGTGTCCTCAACTTCCCTTGCTTCTTCTCCCCCTTCCCTTCGGTCATTCCAGCCTCAAATTCCCTCTGTCCGTGGTGTGAGAGATAGGTTTCTAAACTGCTCTCGTGTTTCCTCAATCTAGTTTATCCTTTGTCGCGTCTCCTCAAGTAACTCCTTGCTACTTCTTACACGCCAATGCTTTGGTGAGTGTTCCCCTTCGATTGCCACAGCTCTCATAACAACCTCGTAGTCACCTTTCGTGACACCTCTGTGGTCCCCTTTGGTCATTTGTCTTTTGGCAAGTTGCCTTAACCTTCATCGGCGTTCTACTTGTTGTGCAAGGATTAGCGCTTCATGTGTGGCTTCCAAGGCATCTGGTTTGTCCTTATTATTTCTATCTTTATTCAATAAATTGGGCATAAATTCTCTAGCAACACATCATGTTTGAATAGGACACTTTTATTTATTCGTATCTCCGTACAACGCGAATCAACTATGTGACCTTGTCATTACAGATTTACTTCTTTATTTTCCCTCCTCGAGGGTTTATAGTTCATGGGTTTGTCCTTTGCCAGGTTCCATCAGTCATTCTCAGCAAAATTTTGCAAGAGTTGTTGTCGTCGTTGATCCCATTCAACTTCCTCCCTTTGATTCGTCTGCACGAGGGATGCTTGCGCTAGCAGATGGGGCAGGTTATGCAACAACTTGTTTGCAACAGGGCTGACATTCAACGCGTCCCAAACAGTATCTTCGACAACTTCCGCCCGTACAGTGTCCCTTCGTACAAAAGTTTCTATGGTTGTTCGAAACAAAATGTGGAAGTTTGTGGTTAGTGCATGTTCCCCTTGGAAGAGCTCTATAACTCCATCGTTGGTGCGGACATTTTTGTTAACAGGGAGTCCCATTTATTCACCGTAGTCCATGACGTTCGTCACTTCTTGGATTAGGTCGGCAATGACGCCAAATGTTTACCGTCACGAGTAAACTGGTTTAATACATTCTACAGAGGAAATGTAAAAGCATAACATAGAGTGAATAGAACACAATGCTTCAAAAACCACAATGTTATTCCATTAATGTTTATTTCTCAGAACATAAGACCGCACATCAAATATATATTAATTGACATCCCTTCTGGTTCATGACAAGCATACATATAAAGTCCGAAGGGTTGCAACTCAATCGTCGCGACATAACACCTTCGGTAATTGACTTCCTAACACAGTTAATTATCCCCGAAATATAATTTATTCGACAACACGACTATTGTTTTTCGACATGATAGGGGATAGAGAGACATAGCCTTGGGAGCATGTGTTAAACTGTAACAAAACAAAATAATGAGAGCAATTAGTAGCTGAATGTAGGATTAATCCATATTCATTGTATTAAGTGCATTATCATGATTTCTCAATGGAGCTAAGTATGGCATTCTCTAGTGGTTCTATGATCTAGATCAGTTTGATCAGCATTCTTACAGTTAACCAATAAGGCTTAATGGCCTTGATTTATTTTAAAAACATAAATAAGCTGAAATAACAGATCTGATGTTATGCTAAATCATTCATAAAATAATCTGAGTTCAAACCAATAGTTGGTTTGTAGAAACCTTCAGATGTTAGGATGGTGGGAAGGTAATGTTTAACTGAAAGGGAAAACAATAAAATTAAGAATTAAATAAAAATGAAACTATTATTTAACTTGTATGTGAGCATTCCCTTGAAGGTTGTTAATGACTATTGATGTCAATAGACATTTAGGCAACTGGCTTCTTAGCGGATTACATTCCCTTATAGGACGTTAATGACAGTGTCAGTAGACATTTAAGCAGTTGCTTGATAGCAGGTTACATTCCCTTGTAGGTCGTTAATGACCATTGGTATCAATATACATTTAAGTTGTTGGGTTGTTAGCGGGGTGCATTCCCTTGAAGGTCGTTAATGACCATTGGACTTAGTAGACATTTAAGAAATTGGCTTTTTAGTGGGTTATATTTCCTTGAAAGTCATTAATGACCATTGGTGTCAGTAGATATTTAAGGAATTGGCTTGTTACCGGGTTACATTCCCTTGAAGGTCTTTAATGACCCTTTGTGTCAGTGGAAGTTTACTAGTTGGCTTGATTAGTTGGTTAGTAAACTAGTGAGTTAGTTTAATTTAAGAATGAAGGTACAAGTTGAGAAAGGGTGGTGAACAATGATAGCGTGTAAATTGTGCTTCCAACTTTAAAACCTTGGCTAAGGTGGTGTAGTGAGTTGCATGCAACCATTAGCTCACATGAATCAGATACACATCCTGGTTAGATGGTCATACTAATTAGGAGGTACCTATAGTGTGTGATCGACTAAGGGTTATGTAGGTTCTAAATACCAAGCTTAGATGGCAATAAAACCTACAATTATGTTTGCACCCTTGTGAAGAGTAGGGCCATTTTTGGAAGGAAGGTGTACTAGGGACTGCCAGATCAGTGATTGGAGGTAAAGCACCTAATGATGCTCTCCCTCTCTAAGGCAATGTCGAGACTTGTATGAGATTCCAAGATGGGAAGTAATTAATCAATAAATTCTAACCCTATCTTCTATTTATTGCATTTCATTTTTATGAAAAGAGAAAAGTGCTAATGTTTTATTTTTGAAAATTAAATGCACATGAGGAAAGATTTCATTTCTATTAAGTTTTAGAAAAGTTCAAAAATTCTGATATTAGTTAGCATGTTACAA
Source organism: Chamaecyparis obtusa (assembly GCA_027943335.1). Taxonomy (NCBI): domain Eukaryota; kingdom Viridiplantae; phylum Streptophyta; class Pinopsida; order Cupressales; family Cupressaceae; genus Chamaecyparis; species Chamaecyparis obtusa. The sequence goes on from BSBK01005535.1 coordinate 377,446, forward strand.
ATATGAATCATGCATATAATGTTTTTGTGCTTCTACATATTTGTTTTGTAAACAAAAAGGAACCAAGAACTCTGAATCAAGTTTCTGAAACATGACTCCAAACTTAGATAATTAGCAATGGATCGGGTATGGGTTCAAACTGGAAACCCGTGGGAATTAACATATGAAAACAATGAATTTATGATCAAGCCTATAATATTGTAGAGTCAATGAGACTTCAGGCCATTATATATTGCATAACAGACTTAAGGGAAACTATCCATTGCAATCAGATAAAATGTTAGCTACAACAGTTAATTAACTCCTGAGAAGTCAGAAGGGTGTGAAAGTCATGTTCAGCCAATTGAGTAACTAACCTATGTTATAACTGAAAGCAGAGTTTGTTAAGACTTAAATAAAAAGGAAAGGGTTAACTAACTTGTATGTGAACAATCCCACAGAAGTCATTAATGACCATTAGTGTCAGTAGACATTTAGCAATTGGCTTGATAGTTGGTAAGTAATTTAGTGACTTGGTTGAACTCAAAAGTAAATGTACAAATTGAGTCGGGGTGATGAATACTGACCACATAAATCTTGCTTGCATCTTTTAAACCATGGCCTCGGGTGGTGCAGTGTTTTGCATGCGACCGTCAATTCACATGAATTAGATACACATCCTAGTTAGATGATCATACTAGTTAGGAGTTACCTATAGTGTGTGACTGACTAAGAGTTGTGTAGGTTCTCAACACTAAGCTCAGATGGAAACTAGCCCTAGTCCTTGGTCTGCACCCTTGTGAAGGGTAGGTCCACTTCTGAAAGGAAGGTGTGCAGGGGCCACTAGGTCTATGGTTCGAGGTAAAGCACCTTGATGATTATCTCCCTCTCCACTGCAATGTTGAGGCTTGTATGAATACTTCCAACCAATAGCAAGTTTGTTCTATAATCTCTTATCCCTCCACTTCTTTTATGATTAAATACGATGATATGGTTCTTGACTTAATTTTACTTGTTCTTGAAGGATCAATTTGTAAGTACTCTTAACAGCCATTTTATTTTATTGTTGAAAGAATTATTTCCTTTCCTAATTCCATTTTCAGTTACTAGGTAGTTTCAATTCATGCTGAAGTGTAGTTAGTTATTTGTGATTCAGTTATAGTCAGTTAATTACTTTTATTTTCCTTGTAAATAGTTTAAGCTTGTTACAACATATGTAGACAGAGACAAACTCATAGACCAAGGCAACATAGCAACATATAAAAAGCATTAATGCCAACATGTCTGACCCAAATCCAACCAAGAAGACGTGACAGCTTGATGGTAGATAATTATAAACAATTGCAAACTCAACTTGAACAAGAGTGCAGGGGGAAGCAAAATTTTGCGAAAAACAAGTAGGTTCCAACATATGCTATTTAATTTCATATCCTAATTGGTCTTTCTTTAAGACATACAAGAGTTTTAATAAATCCTAGGTGTATGTTTGGCCTTAATATACAACTAGGTTTTTTCATGCAACTCTGTTCATTCTAGAATTTCTACATGGAAGACAACAATGAATAGTTTTTAGGTGTTGTTATATCCTTACAAATCTTTCCCCACATTGAGTAGAGGTTGGAGTATTCAACACAAGAGTAGATTAACTTGTTTAAATAGGTATGTCAAGCATAATCATAGGAGCTTGGTTGCCTTTACATTCTATAATTGAAATGGAAAACGCTCTACATCATTGAAACAATAAAAGTATAAGTATATTTGTAACAACTCCCCCAACTTTTTTTTTTTTGCAATATAGAAATACATATGCAATGCCTCCACACATTTTGATCACCCAGATCCCGGAGTTGGAAAGGTGAAAGCATACAATGCTTCAACTGCACACTATCTATGATGTATGCAGGAAGATTAATGATGGAAAATTGACCAAAATACATAGGTGGTTGAGATGGCCTAATCAACACCTCTTCTATGGATTGCGTGAATGCAATGCAAGTCATTGGCAAATTGTCTAAACTTTACTTAGACCAAAATGGTCAATAATGCCAGCTTGTTCAATGTCAAAATGGGCTGTATGATAACACTATAATAATTGATGATGGATTAGACCAAAATGGTCAATAATGCCAGCTTGTTCAATGCCCAAATGGGCTGTATGGTAATGCTACAATAATTGGCAATAAGCTGACCAATCCTACAATATAAAATGCATGCGAATAATAACCCTTTGGCAGTATTGCCTTCCGAAATTTACAAAGTAGCTAGGAAATGCATTACAACATGGCAAAGATAAGAAACTACTGCAATCAATTGTATTATCAAGTCTGATCATAAATAAACACTACTGCAACATAATGAAGTAGTTTATAATACCATATAACAAGGGACTATAAGCTCACAATGGTTAATGGAACTCTGCAATATTGAACACATGAACATATGCTGATCAGAACACTTCTGTCACAAAAACCAGATTGATACATTGCTAATAACACACTAGCAACACCACTCACAGCCACTACCCGTATGCACATTAAGACAAACAAACTGAAATACTACTTAAAACATTCTTATTTCTCTTTAGAACCGATGTAGATCAGACTAATAAGACATAATATATTGCTGTAGGTCTGAAAGAAAGATTAAAGCTATTGGAATAGTAGGTACAACCCTCAAAAACCTCAAATATCCTCCTAGAACATCTTATCTTCAACAAATTTGCATCAATAACAATTAGCAATAAAAAATTTCTCACTACATCAAATATTTCCATTTTTATCAAACATACAGAGAAAAATCAGCTTGCAACACCAATATGATCTCAAGGTGAAATCACCATATCTAGATAGAAGGATTTTTGTCCCCGAAATTCGTATTCCAAGAGGGTCTTCGTCTTCAAGAAATATGAAGTCAAGTTCTTGCTTAGAACAAATGAAAATGAAAAATAACTGAATCTTTTTGTCAAGACCCAACCTCCTTTTATAACCTTTTTAGAGCTATTTCAGGAAAGAGTGTTTTTTTAATTTTTGTTGCTTGTTCTAAAAAAGTACTTTTGCATTATTCAAAAAGTTTTTTTTAATGTTTCATTATGTGTTTTTTTTGCCAAAAAAAAAACACTTTCTCTTTTTTGAAAAAGTATTTTCCTACAGTAAAATAATATAGTGTCCTTATGACCACTGTTCATCACTTTGAGCCTTGCAACACTATCTACACCTTTAGAAGACCTTTTTAAATAACTAAATATAAGTTCTCATTAAATTTTACTTTTTCAATAACTTTAACTATTTAATGATTCCATTATTTTCCACAACCACTAAACCTTTAAAAAAAATTAAAAGCCCAAGATGTGAATTTTAATTACAAAACCGATACCTTAGGTGCATAAAATATCCATCTATATGAAAATTGGCACTGACAAAAAAAAAAGAATTCTCCAAGAAGTGTGAAGTGCTCCTAGAATGCCAAATCTGCACATAGAAAGTACCATCGTACTCATCTTGGGTCTAAAGAACCCTCTCCAAGAAAGTCAGGGGTTTCCAAAGGACGTTGGAGTGGACTAGAAAATGGACATTACAATTTATATCTACACATGTTAATTAGATTGTTTTGATAAATTACTATTCAAGCCTCACCTTTCTGCCACTGGACAACTACTTGTCTCACTTACCACAACCACTTTTACACATGTCAACTTACAAATGTTTACTATGACTCATGATGTAATATTTCCAACATTCCCCCTTATTACATTACTTTGAACAAAGGTAGGAACTTTCATAACTAGATAAGATAAGAAAAATTTATTAATGTCCAACAACTGACCACAAAAGGCGTCAAAGGGACTACCGAAAATAACAAAAGGGCCCAGCCTACAGGCAGGGCACCAAATGGTACCCAAAGAAAAGTAAAGCACAAGCAACAAGAAACCAAAGACAACATCACTTACCTAGGGGTTAAGTTCTCTAGTCCTCGACTCGGCATGAGACCTGCCCTCCAACCCTATATCAAAAAGGGTTATGCCTCTTTGGCTCTTCTTGAGCGACAGTACTTTTGACACTACTTTCAGGACACCACGTCCAAGATGTCCCTCATGGACACTCTGATCAAACCCAATGTTCTCTATGGATCTATTGTTTGGGATCCTTCCCTCCTGGGTTCAGATTAGGCCTCTGTGGAGTGGGTTCAGACCCTTCTTCGGCGCATCAACAGGTGCAAACAATCCATCCCTCATAGTATCATCCTGGCAAAGTTTGGGGCACACCCCTTCAAGCTTGAGGCCATCTTTGACTTGGTGTGGTTTATACATCGCCTCAGTGATTTATACATTGTCAATTCTCGAGAGGGGAAGCACAAATACCCTTACGTGTCCTACTATTCCTCAGAGTTGATTGCTTGTCTCCTCGAGTCGTGCTCGTGGGTAGTTCACTAAGGCCTCAACCCTCCTTGGGTCTATTGGGATTTTGATGGATCATCTTACCCCCTTCATGTATTCCCTTGATGCCCCACCCCATCTCCCCACCAGACAGGAGCTGAACATGTACATTAGATTGGACATTTACAGGCAGTATATCTAGACTACTTGGGTCGATCCCCACAGGGACCTTCACCCCAAGATGGCGTTCTATGCGAACCACTTCCATGAGATATGCGACAGGATCATTGTCCGCCCCTCCTATATATCACACCATTGGTCCCACTCTCTCAGGATCTCTATGGGATCCTTTAGGGTGGGCTCCCACAGGCTCCGCTCCAAGACTGATCACCAGCTTGACAAAAAGGACATGATTTGCCAATTGTGCAATATTGGGGAGACCAAGTCGGAGGAGCACTTCAGTTTTCGTTGTCCTATTTACTATGAGATCTGTGGGAGATTTTACTGCCTTTTCAGAGACACTCAAGACCTTTCCACCTTCAGATTCACAGATTAGATGTGCCTTTCTCTCTATCTCCAGGAGGCCACCAAACTCCATGACAGTTCCTTCCAGTGTCAACATCATGCACGCTTGCACACATCTCGGCCTATCACATCCTTCTTGTCTAGGCTCTCAGACACACAACCCAATTATCAAACACCATCAAAGACACACCTAATTGAATATGTTAGTGGATGCCCCTACTAGCTAAAGACTTGTGAATTGAGACACACTATCTAGAAGTTCAACACTTCCCTTGTGAATCAACACATTCACTAATCACATGGACAACATTCTTAAATGTGAAGTGAAACATACTCATTGTCCACAATGCAACACTCCATTTGTGGGTTGAGACATACTTACTAACCACAAGTACACTCCTATTGTGAATTGAGACACATTCATTAACCACAATTACAACACTTCGCATGTGAATTGAGACATGCTCATTAACCACAATGCAAAACATCACCTATAGATTGAAACATGCTCACTAGCCTTAGTTACAACACTTGACCAATGGATCAAGACACACTATCCATGGTTACAACACTTGACTTATGGATTGGGACATACTATCCATAAATGCAAACAACCTTCTTGATCCAAAAAAGATCTGGTGTAACGCCAACTCGAGAATGTGCCTCCATCCTCCTAGTGAGCCCTCCAACCTCCTCTTGAATGTCCTTAGATCTTATCCATCAAATGTAGCATACGAAACTTTGAGAGCATAAGCATAAGAAGATGTAACCATTTTCAAAAGGAGAAGCATGCTGGTTTCAAGCAAAAACACGCCCATGACAATGATTTTATTCTTACAAAAAGTGATAATATATCTTCAAAACTGAAAAATAATATCACAAATGGATTTGAAAGGTGCCAAAATGTATGCAACAGCTGGTTATGCGCCTATATTTTTTAAAACAAAAAATGCAAGATTCCTATTTCATAGGGCCTTTAGTCGTAGATAATCTGACATGAATAAAGGGAACCTTTGTGAGATTTGAACTTGAGCTTTCATCTTGCACGGATGCCTTAAGGATTATTGTTGCTATATGTGCTATGCACTATTCTTTGATTTTAATTGTCAACACCTTAGTATATACATTTTACAATGTCTAAAAATTGTATTAGAGTCCTAGACTTGAATCTTGTTCCTTTACATCATAATGTTTATTTAAATGCTGTACTAATTTTATCCCAATCAACTCTTCTACATCTCAATCTTTGTTTTATGTGCCAGAAATCTGTAGAAATTCAATGTAATTCCATTAAGCACTCTCTTAAAGAAAGTTTTCGATGAAGACAATATAACCAATAACAAATCAAATCTTAAGAATTTTTCCACCTTTGGTAATAAAGGCTTGTAGGAATTGCAATGACTTGCTTTTCTTTTCACTAGCCTTGTTAATTGCCATACTTTTATAATAACAGCTTTCAAACACAACTCAAAATAATAGGAAAGTATTGAGGGTACCGCTATTTTTAATCTTTTCTTGACATGCTCTAAAAAATAAATAAACTATGCCTTCATTCCAAACTTCACCGTCCACTGGCAGTAAAAATTAAATTATTTCCATAGCAGGTTTAAAACCATAAAAACAAAGATGCTTGAAACTGAAAAAGAACTTGCTGTATTTTTCTTATCATGCTGGTGCAAACTTGATTCAGATGGAGCTCAAATCATGCATGATTGATTCCTGTAAAGCCAGCGAACCTCTGCAAAATTATGGTATTTGAATACTTGCAAGTTGCCCTCCTCTTTGAAGCCAGTACCCTCCTTTGATCTTCTCCACAGCTCTGATAACAAATTGAAATGGTAAATGATCATCATTGAAACAATGAGTATATTTTATATCATCAAATACCAATTACATTACTTTGATAAAGGACTTATAAAAGACTCTCCTTTCTTCCACGCAACAACTACCTCTCTTACTTATCACAACAATCACTCTACCCGACAGTATTAATAATGTACTAAGTTGCAAATATTTATTATTAACATAACTACAGTTACTATGACTTAGGAAGTAACATTTCCAACACCTATAATATAGGTAAAATGCCAATCTGCATGTAACCCAAAAGTTGTGTAGTATGTATTTATGCTTCCTTATTATGGAGAATTTTTTTGTTCAAATAATTAGTTTCATGCATTCAATTTAAGTGTTATGTTAAAAACATAAATTCATGTAAGCATTTAAATTTTTGTTGTGCCTCTTCATCTACAATTTTGTGTAAGTGAATTTATTTTTGTGCAGTGAGAAACAGACAAACTTTCTTATTTTCTTTTGCTCATTGTTAACAGGCGTTTGTGGTTGACAACCAGTGGGTTGCTTTATGCCTTTCTTGCACCTATGATTGCCCCTAAAATAAAAAATAGGTTTTCCTTGCATACTTTAGTCACTTCGCTTTCTGCATGGCTTAAAGTGATGGGCAATCTTTGGATCTCATGATATCCCTGCAAATTATTGGTAACATTGACATGAGGATGGAGTATTCTACACAAAATCATATTGTCTGCTCAATTATATCAAATGAAGTCATAAGAGTTTCAAAGAACTAATGCCTATGAGCTCATCATAAATCTGGATTTTCAATATAATGGAACAAATTACAATTATATAGACCTCTTGGATTCATGAATAAGAAGATGACACAGGGAAGTGGCAGTAGTTTACCTCTTAATCACCCCCAATCAGGAGGTGAGTTAATTCAATCTAACTAAGATAGAGACGATCTTGGCTAAATAGACGTGGCACCTAACTACCATCAATCAAGGATTGATGAGACAGTGTTGGCATCAGTTGGCATTTGTGTACCTCAAGTCAAGATGTACTCATCATTATTAGCTAATTAGATGAGAAAGAAAAAAATCTAATATCCTAAGAAAATTTATTTAATATGTGCAATACTACACTTAGTATAGGTACATATTCAAGGTGAACTAAATATAACACCAACAAAATGCTTATCTGCATGCAACCCTATATTTGTTGATCAATCATTTATGCCTTGCTATTGCAGATAGTTGTTTAGTTAATATGATTCTTTGCTCACATTCCACAAATAACTTTTATTTTGAAAACTAAAGTCCAGATCAACATTAAATTCGGTTGTGCCTTTTGATATACATTCAATTTTAACTTTTGAGTGATTCTTATAATGAGAAGGTATTGGTCAAACATTTCTTTTTTTCTTTTGGTGATTGCGAGGAGATCTTCATGGCTATGGCTATAATTGGTGCTCTGTCATTGCTTCATACTTAGCTACGCCTATGCTTGCCATTTTAATACAAATGGGATTCATCCAAGTTACTTTATTCATTCTGGTATTTCTACATGGCTGAGAACAAGGAGCAAAATTATTGCATGATATCACTGAAAAGAAATTTACGTTAGGAAGAGGATAAAATATATTTTGCACAAACCATATTAAAGATTTGTGATAAATCGTGTCAAATGCAGTCATAAGAGTTTGATTGTCTTTACATCCTACATGTGCATTTAATGCTAATTTGCATGTGACCCTAAAGTTGCTGATCAAGCATCTGTACCTAACTGTTGCAGAGTTCTATCAAGCATACATTTTGGAAATGTGTAAATATGTAAAAAACTTAGATTCGTTTTAGAATATAAAGTTGTTTGTGCTTCTTTTCTACTATTACTTTCGAGTGAAATCCTCTCTGCAAGGAGGCATTAGTCATTTTTTTCTTATTCTATTTTGTTTACTGTGAGCAGGCTTTTGTGGTTGGCCATGATTGGGGCTCTGTTGTTGCTTCACACCTTTGCATTTTTCGACCAGACAGAGTAATAGCACTTGTAAATTTGAGTGTCCCGTATCGTCCGCGTGACCCTACAAAAAGTCTGATTGAGAAGATAAGGTCACTTCTTGGAGAAGGCTTTTATATATGCAGATTCCAGGTGTCTTTAATTTTATCCAAGAAATTCTCTGTTAAAATTTGTTTCTCATAGTGCAAATTTTCCTGGTTAATTTCATGCATCCAAATTATGTTGCCACACACTCTCACTAAGGCATGCATAGATAATCAAGAGGGAAAAATGGAGAAACGTCTCACTAGAAGAAATTATGTTTAACGTGTGTATTAGAGAAGTAGCCACATTGAACTATTGGGAGAGAAAGTTAAGAGAAATTTTAATTTTTAGTGTATGGGAATAAAACCCATGATATATGTAAATTTTGAGTGAATCACATGGAAATTAGAACTATGTATGATGAGTGGCAACCTTCAGCACATAAACCCATAATTTTTAATTTTTTTGTTACATAACCTAGGTCCGGCACCCAAGAGCTGCAAAAAACTAAAAGTATTAAGCCTGGGGTTCTCATTCCTTAATTACACCAGATTCATACCCAGATTACATTAATCCATCATAAAATATCAACACAAAAACATTCTATCTGCTATTGACATTGTATATATCTTGTTTTTGTCCTTACAATCACCTAATGGCAATCTTCAGTTTTCACCAAAATAAACGTCTTGGCTGACGGGTAAATTACATTGGCTGCCAAGGAACCATACAACATTATCTCCATCCTCAGATTGTTCTTTTGAGGAGGAAGAGTCACAACAATTCACTTTCACCCAAGGGGCTTTAGTGGACATTCACATTAAGAGCCACAATAATATATATCATACCTGTGTAGCTTTGCTTGACCATACATAAGAGAATTAGAGTGGTCCATGTAACAGTTGTGAAAAGCCTTTGCCTAGTTTTTTGACACTACAAATATCTTTGCATTCCATGAGTGCATTAGCCACCATGGACAACATTGTTGCAGAGTTGCGCACTTGTAACATGTCAAACACATTCCTACAGCCTATAGACTACCCAAGATCTGCAATAGAGATCCCATGACCTCTCAAATAACTACACATGGCTGATCATCCATATCCTTCCCCAATCTCCACATTCTCAACAGCCAAATACATAGGTCTTACTTTGTGATTTCCCTCTTCAAATATTTTGAGAACTATTCTGCTACCCTGAACATGTCATCTTGGCTGGCTACCTCTGGCATTCTTCTAAATGATTCATTCCACTTTCTGCTCCATCCTCTTCTTACCCTGGTCCTTCTCGCTGTTCACAGCTTAGGCCATTTTCCAACCTGTTCTCTTTGCTAGAGCATATGTGGAGAGTAGTGGAGCTGAAAGTTATCTTGATAGGAGGGGTGGCAGCTTGGTGCATTCAAGTAAATGTCCTTTCAACCAAGTTGGACTGTCTTTTTTTCAACCTTCCTAAATGTTCGTGAGAGTTTGCCATCATTGTATAAAATGGAGGTTAAAGCACTTCTTGCTGTAATTTTCAAGCACACATTGCCGTAGAAAATTCATCATTATAACCATAGTTACAAGACTCGGAGTCAGCAAGCTGATTTTTGACTCGGAGCGGACTTGGCATCTAGACTCGGCAAAAACTTAGCAAATTGAAAAACCCAAGAAATTCAAAGATTTTTAAGGATTTAGAATTTGTTTCATGCATCATTTAATAAATTAACTTTAAAGACGCAATAATCTCAACAAATAGAAGCTACTTTGAACACATACACAAGTTTACATTAATCACATAAGTATAAATGCAAATTTTAGGCTTTAGCTGAAGGAAATAAGTTAAACTAAATAACACATTAGAAATATAAATAATGTCAAATGTCTACAATATTCATTGAATTGAAAGTTCAAACCAATATCATAATATAAGCTAGAGCCTAGAAGACTAAGTCTTAGAGGAGCCTATATCAGTGACCACTCGACCCTACAACCCTCCTATGTGTACACCTAAGATAGGTCATTGATGATTCTGCAGCCATGATATCTACCTATGTCTTAGACTCAGCCTCGGTGACATCCACATCATCCTTGGGGTCCTCCAATGGTTCTCCTTGTGCTCTAGCCTCCTTTTCCATCATGACTGCCTCTACCTCTTGATTTACCTAATCAACCCATTCCAAGTCTTCATCATTGAAGACATGATCATCAACCTTAGTGTTCCACTTTGCATCTAGATCAACCTCCTCTAAAGTGATAGGAGATGTGTCAAGGCCCAAGATCTGTCTGTGACAGAGGCGAAGGTTGTAATGAACAAACACAAGATCATTCAACATTTGTACTGCCAACTTGTTGCACTTTTTCGAGTGTATATGCTCATACACGCTCCAATTGCGCTCGCATCCTAAAGCACTACATGGTTGGCTCAAGATACGAACTACAATCCTCTGTAGATATGACACCTTAGCACCAAAAATGTCCCACCATGCATTTGAAACGAAAAAAAATAAAAAATCAATTCTATTCTATAACTTTGAGTTTATCAACATAAAATGGTAATAGAATCATAGAAAAGTTTAAGATTTAAATTTTAAATTATGCCTTGAATAGTTTTTTACCTGGCATCATTAGTGTCTGGTTTTGCTTGCATATGTCTCGTGAAAAGAACTCTCCTTGTGAATTCCTAAACATCTCTATCTCACGGACTATGTGTGCTCCAACTAATGAATCAAAAGACATTCACCCTACTAAACACCTCTTCATCGTCCTTCAAATCTAGGTGAAATTGGAACACCGGATTAAGGTAGTAGGTAGTCACATGTATAGGCCTGTGAAGCAAATTGTGCCATAGTCAATCAATGACCTCCCTAGAAGACGGTATCTATCTTGATTCCTTGAATAAGTAGATCTAATGGCTTCCTTCACTTTGTTCATACCCTCATAAATGAAGTCCATTGCAGGCTTTTCTTCTTCAACAACTCATAAGAGAACAACAAGAGGCTCTATGAGCTACGATCATTGTGAAAGTTGAAACATTAAGCTTTAAGTTTTAAGTTTTACTTTTAACAATGAACGATGAACATAAACAAGTGTGAACAAAAATGTGGAAATTAAATGGAAATGAGAACAAAATATAATTGAAAATTATCCACAATCTCCTTGGCCGGTTGCCAAAAGTCATTTCCATCAAAATCCCGATCAGCCGTCTCAATCCCTACATTGGTCTTTGCATAGGATGATGTGGTCCACCCCTCACTTACAAACATGCGTTTCAAATTTGTGGGCCAACTCTTTCTTATTTGTCAAATTTCTCACAAGGTTGAGGACTCAAGTATGATTATATATGAATTTGCAAATATTTTTTGCGTTCTCTAGACATGTTTTTATCCAGGGAAGTTTGCCAAGATCCTCCAATATGAGGTCAATGCAATGAGCAACACAAGGGGTCCATAACAAGGTGGGGTGCCTCTTCATAAGATGTCTACCTGCAAAAACTTAATTTTCTGCATTATTTGTGACTATCTATACCACATTCTTCTCACCTAGCTCCTCCAACACTTGCTCCAAGACCTCACAAAGATACTCAACATTTTTCATTTTGCTTGAAACATCAATTAACTTCAAAAACACCATGCCACCCGAGAAAGAAAAAAACAATTTAGGAAAATAAAAATTAAAAACTTAATCAAAAAATCAATATACTTACAAAGTAGTAAGTACAAATTGTACAATTACCTAATGAAGAGACAAGAAAATTCAGCATTGTTCTACTTCTCCCGTTGGTCCAACCATCAATCATGATTGTGCAACCCTTCATCCTCCATACCTTACGTTGTTTGGCAATTGTGGCTTTGACATCAGCCACCTTTTGACTCAAAATAGGGCCTTTTAGCTCCTCACCATTAGGGGCTTTGAACCCTCCACCACAAACAGTAATGGCATCTACCATTATTTGCCAATAAGGAGACTTAAAACAAATTAAATTAACATAATAAGTATGAAGTTTTACTTTCAACTTTAAAAGTTAAAATAATCAATGTGGCATACTCTTCAAAGCAAGGAAATCAAGACACAGAAATCAAAATAATAATAAATACCTCACTGCATGAAATGGAAGAGTGTTGTAAAACCAAAAATTTCCAATTGCAATTTTCGCAGCCTCATGTTTCTTATTCCAACCCATGATCTCAAGCGATAGTTGGGCACTCGGACTCATGCGTGGAACAAAAAGGGAATCTAATGTGGATTTCCTTTTACGAACTTGATGCCCAATGCTCACACTCGCAGTACCACTACTTGTAGATGCAGGAAATGGATGTTGAGGATTTGAAGAAGACTCTCCACTATTTTTTGCAATATCTTCCATATGCTTCTATAATGTCCCGAAGGTGATTTTGGTCCGGAGGTGAATCTGTAATGTCCCGAAGGTGATTTCGGTCCGGAGGTGAATTCTGGCTCGGAGGTGATTTCGGTCTGGAGGTGAATTCTGTCCGGAGGTAAATTCTGTCCGGAGGTGAATTCTGTCCCGACAGTAAATTGTTGAGGAAGTTGCTCGAGCCGTACGGTTGAGGAGATGGAAGCCGTACAATGGGAACGGATGAGGGATGATGCCTTCCAAATGCCCGGTTGAAGTCCACTTCTCCTTCGCAGATAATTAGATATGAATTTGCAAACACAGAGTTATACACCAACTAATATGATTGCCAGAAAGATCGTATTGAATTTATTGACGGAACTTCGGATTTGCCAGATCCGATACAAGCAGAGTAGGGTGAGGGTTGAATCCCACCGAAACTGCAACAAACCAAATAGGAAGGGTCTTTCACCTCCGAAATGGCGAACAGCAGAATCCCAACAGGAATTCGCAAATACAAATCAAATATAAATCTCAACATATAAAATCCAACCTACACGCCGAGCATAAATACCCGTCGGGAAAACTCCCAAAAGTGCACAAAAGAGCCGACGACGACAACTGCACCTACGCCAACAAAAGAAAAATGGGCCCAAGATAAACTAAATCGATCGGGACCCAAATACAATAATTTTATTAAAAATGGGGACATTACAAATCCTCGCTGCCCAAAGATTGCTTGCCCTCAAGCAATCCATCATCAACACTCCAGGATTCCAAACTAAGCGCGAACACTGATAACTATATCCACTAGAACCCTCAAGCAGCAACATGACCATGTGCTTGGAAGAAAGCGAGAAAAGTAACTCTCCATCAAGCTTCCGCTGCTCCACTCTGATATAATTGTTTCCATGCAAGATCCCAATGAAACCAAACATCAAACTCATCGATGCTCAAATCCCAAGCCAAGTGCGGACGTTGGTAGTAATATCCATTGAAAACTTTGTGCTGCTTTTGGACCATATGCACATAGTTGGATTTAGTTAGGACGAGTAAACCATCATCAAGCTTTAACTGCGTCACTCTGATATAAATATTGCCATGCCCTTCACCAGGATCCCAACAACGCCAACCCATGAAATCTTTCACATCCTTATGTTCAACAATCTCTTCCAGAATGGGCATAGACACAGAAGCTGACGCTGATAACACTGTAATGTTTTGAAGGCAATCTCTGCCCAGAGGTAATTTTGTTAGATGTCCGAAAGGCAATCTCGGCCCGAAGGGAAACTCGATCCAAAGGCCATCTCGACCCGAAGGGGATCTCGACCCGAAGGAAATTTCGGTCGAAAGGGAATTCTAACACGAAGACAATCTCGGCCCAAAGGGAATCTCGATCTGAAGGTAAACTCGGTCCGAAGGGGATCTTGTTCCGAAGGCAATCTCGACCCGAAGGGGATCTCGATCTGAAAGAAAACTCGGCAGCAAACAAAGCCTCGGCGGTAGACAAGGCCTCTACGACGAACAGAGTCTCGGCGACAAACACAACCTCCGCAGTAGATAGAGTCTCTGTGGTGACGGCGATGGAGAGAACCTCGACGGCGAACAGAGCCTCAGCGACAGACACAGCCTTGGCGGTAGACAGAGCCTCGGTGAAGGACACAGCCTCGGTGACGGACACAGCCTCGGCGACGAACACAGCTTCAGCGACAGACAAAGCCTCGGCAACGGATACAGCCTCGGCGACGGACACAGCCTCGGCGACGGACAAAGCCTCGGTGACGGACACAGCCTCAGCAACAGACACAGCCTCGACGACGGACATAACCTCGACGACGGACAGAGCTTCGGCGATGGACACAGCCTTGGCGAAAGACAAGGCCTCAGTAGCGGACAGAGTCTCAGCGGCAACTGTGTCAGAGAGAACCTTGGCGGCAGACAAAGCCTTGGTGACAGACGGGGCCTCGTGTAAAGCATCATCCTTATCATTGTCATCAACTTTCTCCCACTTGTGCAAATGAGATATTAGTTTTTCTTCACAATGCTTGAAAACATTACTAACCAATCTACACGTTGCCATAGACGGAACACATTCTAGATTACGAACAACCCACAACATGGATATGATAGGTTGAGATATTTCATCCATCTCTTCAATGCACGAAATCATAAGGCTCTCCATAGCAACCGAAACCTTACTATCATGACATTCCTTGATTGTGACCAAGAAGTGATGAAACATATCATGGATCAAGTCTTGCAACTCTAGATCTAAGAGGAGGTTACTCACTTTGACATTTGCACAATTCTCCAATATTGTAGATCTCCTACCAAAAGGGTCACCACTAAAGTCATCAAGACTTTGAAAGCTGTCAACGATCAAATGCAATATCTCTATCATGGTGTTGTCATCATACGGTTCTCTAGGAGCCCAGATTCTCAAAATCTCACTAAGACATGCTGCAACTGCCAACTTCATTTCCTTGTCATGGTGTCTCAAAAGCTTGGGTTGACTTAAGTCATCCTTAATTGGAGAAAGGATCCTTTGTATAAATCTTGAAGGTAATTGGTCAATCTTACACAAACATACTTCCAATATATCTAATGGAAGATCAATACCCTCGTTGAGCTCTTTGCCAATCGTTTGTAGTGCCTTTAACCACCACTGTCCATCACTGTTGGGCGCCATAGTGTGATCCAAATCCCAAAATCTCTCAATCATCCCAACAGGCTGGCAAGATCACCAGCTCTGATACCACTGTAATGTCCCAAAGGTGATTTTGGTCCGGAGGTGAATCTGTAATGTCCCGAAGGTGATTTCGGTCCAGAGGTGAATTCTGGCTCGGAGGTGATTTTGGTCTGGAGGTGAATTCTGTCTGGAGGTGAATTCTGTCCCGGCAGTAAATTGTTGAGGAAGTTGCTCGGGCCGTACGGTTGAGGAAATGGAAGCCGTACAGTGGGAACGGATGAGGGATGATGCCTTCCAGACGCCCGGTTGAAATCCACTTCTCCTTCGCAGATAATTAGATATGAATTTGCAAACACTGAGTAATACACCAACTACTATGATTGCCAGAAAGATCGTATTGAATTTATTGACGGAACTTCGGATTTGCCAGATCCGATACAAGCAGAGTAGGGTGAGGGTTGAATCCCACCGAAACTGCAACAAACCAAATAGGGAGGGTCTTTCACCTCCGAAATGGCGAACAGCAAAATCCCAACAAGAATTCACAAATACAAATCAAATATAAATCTCAACATATAAAATCCAACCTACACGCCGAGCATAAATACCCGTCGGGAAAACTCCCGAGAGTGCACAAAAGAGTCGACGACGACAACTACACCTACGCCAACAAAAGAAAAATGGGCCCGAGATAAACTAAATCGATCGGGACCCAAATACAATAATTTTATTAAAAATGGGGACATTACAGCTTCTGTTGTAATTGTATTTTCTCTTTGATTCCTCTATTAGAGCTTGCATTTTGTGGGGTGAATTTTTCACAATCGACAATTTGGAATCAATTGCAAAACAGTGGTTCTAGCCATAGTGTGTGAGACACAACCTCTTATACTTCTAAGGGAAGGCTCCCCCTTCTTATTGCTACTAGAATCAACTAAACACTTAACTATTTTTATTTACACTAATAAGATAAGATGGGGCGGGACATTCATCATATTCTCTTATTTCAGAATAGATGTTACCTTTACAATAGGATCTTTAATCAATAGTGTAATTCACTTACAAAATATTAGTTGAAGCAATAATCTTGATAAACAAAAGATTAGACATAAGAATAACCTTTAGCGTACCAACAACTTTCAGTAACTTAGAAGCTCGTGAAAGCTCAAAGTATTTCCATGACTCCTTATGTGAATTCGGGAACAAAGATGAAACATACGTGCAGCTCAAAGTCTACAATGTCTACTTCACCTTTCATGTACAAACGCAAAAATAAAAGCAGCACAAAGTCTACAAATTATTCCTTTGCTTGAGCATACTACACTTGTTTCAAGCGTGATAAGTAACTCAAAGTCTACAAGATCAAGCCTAAAAGTCTAACTATAATTCTAAACACAATTAGAAGCTCAAAGTTTGCAAGATTGAATTTAAATCCCTCTTGAACAATAGAACAACACTCACAACCAACTCCAGAAAATGTCATCACATGACAACTTGAATCAACACAAAGTTTAAAAGCAATCTACCTCTTTTATTGATTGCAATTTGATTTAAATGTAAACACAAATTGGCAGAGTTTTTATGCATTTCCAAAAGATCCTTATTTACAATGAGCCCTCTTCTATTTATAGAACAGAGGTTGTGAAAGAAAAGGTGGGAGGATCCTAACTAATTATTGACTTATATCCTAACTAATTGTTGACTTATTCAACATTACAATCCTATGTAATGTGATTACATGCAATTACATTTTACAAGTTT
The DNA here is from genome assembly GCA_027943335.1 of Chamaecyparis obtusa. Taxonomy (NCBI): domain Eukaryota; kingdom Viridiplantae; phylum Streptophyta; class Pinopsida; order Cupressales; family Cupressaceae; genus Chamaecyparis; species Chamaecyparis obtusa. Next base: position 394,941 of record BSBK01005535.1, read on the forward strand.
ACATGCGATTGCAATTTTTTTCCTTACATGTAATTTGTCAAAAATGAATTACATATGCATGATTGAAACTAAACTAAGTGCCTGACAAAACACAACTCTTATTATATTATCCTATGTCAAAGAGGTCTTCCTATCGCCAGATTGCTAGTGTTTGGAATCTTCAAATCTGTAAATGGGTGAGGGCATCTTCATTGAAAATCGCACTTTGACCTTTGCATTTGATGGCATCAACAAATCACTGGTCTTTACTCTAACCCATGACTGAAAACTGTTCATGATCCCTCTTATTGATCTGTTACCACTTGTTTGGAATGAGCTTCAATACAGTCTTCTATGCTTCTAATGTTGGCTCTGAGATTGTCATCCATTTCTGTCTTCAAAGCATTCTACTACCTTGATGAAATAACAACATACTACTCTTGCAAAGATCAAAATGGAAGGCTATAGCGGGTTTACATCTTCATGGATTACCTTGAATACTACTTCCCATACTATTCTTAATCAAGCCTTTTGTTGCTCACTTAAAAGACAATAATGCATCTCTTGTACAACATCAATGATACGCCATCCTCATCTTCTTGCTTGGAATAATACTGATTCTTCAAATTCTCTCTACAAAGGTGAGGCAAGAAGTGCTAAGCGTGAACGAGAGCATTTGTAATGGTGTTGTGGCAATGGATTTCGAGAGTTTCCAAGGTGGCTAAGGACTCAACAAGACATATGAGACAACAAACAAAAACCTTGACTAAAAACGAAAAAGAAGAAAAACAACTAAAAATGACAAAAAATACAATTTCGGAGTGTTTAGGATGCATTGTACATGAGGGAACGACAAGGTTGCAAAGTGTTGTAGTTCACGTAATTGGGACAAAAAGCTATGATTACGAGGGAAAAACATAAAGCTTCATGTGTAATCAGGGTTTTCGACTTCAATTACACATGATATTACATGTGTAGTTCATTATGCAATCGGAGGTTAAAACCCCGATGGCATATATGATTGTATGTAAAACTATGTGCAATCAAGATAAAAATCCATGATTACACTTGGAAGTGCATGATTAAGGTATGCAGTCAAGGTTAAAAACCCCAACTACATATGTAGTTGCATATGCAAAGGGTGTCAAAATCCTCGATTTGCATGGGAAAGTTCAATATATAATGAAGTGCAAGATGTTGTTGGGGGTAAAAACCCCGACAACACTCGTGTCAACACATATAGTCATATAGGTTCAGTGTAATCAGAGCAAAAAACCCCAACTACACTAAAAGATACATGCTCTAAAAATTACAAATGCTTGTGCTTTTTGGAACAAAAGTTCCAATTTGCAAATAAAAGTGTGTAATGGGAGATGTAGTTGGGGTAAAAAACCCCAACTACACTTATAAAACATAGTATAGTAGTTCCGATCGGACCTAGAAAATGTTTGTGGAGAATGAAATCAGGGCAAAAAATCCTAATTGCAAATGAGGGATAGGCAAGATAATAACTTTGTACTTAGGTGGAAATCAAAATCACAATAACACAAGGAAAACGAGTTTCATGCTTTTGAGACTTAAAATTCTGATAGCAAATCGTGATACATGTCAAATCGATTGAAAACTCTCGAATAGAGAACAATGAAAGAAAAGGAAGACTATGGCATGGAAGAGGAGAATCGAAAATCGAAAAGAAGACAAGGCCCTTATTTTGACCTTGGAGGGACTGTCAAAATGTAAACACGCAAACATAGAAACCGTTTCTAGTCTAAGGCGGCCATTCTCGTAGCACAAAACTAGGGCACAAAAAGAAAATAAAGCCTTGATCTGCGAAAATAGATTTCAATGAAGAACACAAAAATGTCACAAAAGAAACCCTAGATGAAGCATGGGAAAGGAAACATAGCTTGAACAAAAATGATTAGAGTTAAAGCATCATCAACAAACACAAAAGAGAGCACTTATATGAGAGATGAACACAAGCCCAAATGGCAAGGAAAAATTATCACATCTAAACACTATGTGTGGAAATCACTCAAGAAGAGACAAAAACAACTTACAATGATCTCATAGTGAACACATGTAGAATGCATAGAAAGTGACGTTTCTTTCAAACTTGAAATGAACTTATAAAATGGAATGGAGGAGTTTGAAACCAAAATGGTTTCTACCATTCAATGGTAATGAATGCCTCTATCGGGTGCTAAAGACCCGACCACATTTGGTGTTGTAGGTAAGACTTTGTAATTTGGGTCTTGAGGTCCGAATTGCAAGTGCAATTTGGGTCTCAAGATCTAGATTACAATTAGGATCTTAAACAAACTTGCAATGATAACTTACAAACCCAAAATTACAAATAAGCCAAACTCTAAAATAAAAGACTTAAACATAAATGAAAATTAGGGAAGTGACCTATGATGGCACATGACTTGGAGTCGAAAACACTCGAGACTATGGAGCTTGCACCTTGAGATGCATGCCTATAGGGTGCATGGATTATGAATTAATGAAATTCGTACGGTCGTCTCTTGATTTTTGTCTAGCAAAAATCAAGGACAACGCACTTCACGTATAACATCAATGGATGTTTTTCTGCATGGTTTGGCATCATGCCTAATATATGTGCAAGGTGATATTTCAACCAATTAATACTTCCCCCACTATATTTTGTTTTGTAATGGAAACATATTACTTCTCCTTTTTTGATCCGAGGATGGCATGTTTCCAAGCCCTATCCTTTTTAGTTGGGTCTGCACTTGGGTTACCACTATTGTCAGGCTCAGACATTATGTTGCAATATATCATAAATGAAAAAAATCAGCATCTACAAATTCTACACATTCTAATTAATAAAAAATAAATAAAATAAAGAAAAAACAAAACTAGGGTTTCTTACTTTTTCCATCCACATACAATAAAATAAATCTAAAACAAATGTACAAAAAGTAAAAATGTGAAAGTTAAAAAATAGAAGAACAAAAAAATGTATGTCACCTCTTCAAATTTGCTCCAAAAATGAAGAAATGCACTTCAAATTTGTAGAGGTCTCCTCCAAATCCTTCTTTTAACTCTTCTAAATGCAAGCTACTAACTTGCACAAACAATCAGCAATCACTATCTCCTCTTCAATCAATCTGTTGGTTTTCTCTTCAATGCCTCAAATTTTTTTCTCAAATGCAAACAATACAATGGTATTTTTAGGGTTGGGAGGCAAATATAAGCCCAAAATGAAAAAGTTAAAACAATAAAAATAACAGTTTTTTTAATTTTATTTGTTGTTTCTACCACGACAAAGTCCCAAGCTAGGTACTCAACGAATCTGCCAAGACTGGCAAAACTTGGTTTAGAGTCGACTGAGTTCGAGTCCCGGGTTTCTCAGACTCAGCACGGCCAACTCAGCTCGGGACTCAACGAGTCTTGTAACACTGATTATAACAATTGGAACAAGATGAAAATACAACAAAATTATTGCCACTTCCACAATGGCAAGTGGCATCATTCCTTTCATTAACATTTAATATGTGGCACAAATTTCTATATTCACCTATCTTCAAAATTTGTAAACTGCCCCTTATTAGGTAACTCCTTTCACTTGCAAATATTTAAGCAGAAAGGTTTGTACCTCATTTGGTAATCTACTTTCTCACAACTTGAAATGGCTTCCCTCCCTACCAACCACACTTCTAGATTAGCTGCCTAGTCTGCAAAACAACCCCCTATCTGTCTGATGTGTGTGAAGAGAATTTTTTCAAACTTACTTGCTATACTGTTTTTTATTTTGAGAGGATGACGTCCAAGAGTCAACCTTTGGATTGTTGCTTCTGATAGAGTCAACAATCAACTTAGATTCCCCCTTTTGCCATGAGTTTTCTCCATCATCTATTTAAGGCATCCTCCAAACCCCACCACATTGCTCTCCACTCTTCCATACTGTTGTAGTCGAGTTGAAGTCAAAAACCAAAATGAGAATAGGCTTTCCATTGGCATCCTGAAAAAAACAACCCCTACTTGAGATGCAAGTTCCCTTTTGTGGCTCTATCGAAATTCATTTTAAACCATCTAGGATCTAGTGATACTAAGTGATCTTGTCCTTTCAAGTGTTGGGATCTTAAGATTGGAATTTGTCGAACCAAGTCAATTGTGTCCATGCCTCCAACCACTCCTTTTCCTTAGGATCATTCTTCTAGTTCTTGGAGACCCGAATCTCTTTGATTTCTTGTAAGGTGGTCACATTTTTGTACCGAAATGTCCCACTTGCTTCTCTTTACTCTTAAAAATCATGCATGATTCAACTTTCTCTTTGATTTCTTGTAAGGTGGCCACACTTTTGTCCCAAAAAATTGTCCCACTTTCTCTAGGATGGTGATCTGGGCACATGCTTAATTGTGCCCAAAAATTACCAACTCCTCAACCCTCTACCAGGGCGTTAATAAAACTTTGCTCTGAACATGTTGTATATGCCCAACTGAACATCATTTAAACAAGCAAAACGAGAAGGCATGTTCTTTTGTATGATATTTATGCTATAGTATGTTTTTCCCTGAGCTAACTACAAAAGATATTTGAAATGGCACAGGAACCTGGAAGAGTAGAAGAGGAATTTGCAAGATATGATTCTACAGAAGTTATGAAAAAGTTTCTATTGGGAACTTCACGAGGAGGTTTGTTTTCTGCACCTACAGATCAAGGAATATTAGATGTTCTTGAGGCTCCAGCAACCCTACCTTCTTGGATGACGGAGGAAGATATCCAATATTTTGCAAAAATGTTCGCCAAAACAGGCTTTACTGGTGGTTTGAACTACTATCGAGTGCTTGAGTTGTATGCTCTCCAAACTTACATCTTTAGAATGTTAATAATGTACTATTCTTTTTAATTTTTTTTATATTTTCTACATTATGTCATTTGATTGGTGGTTTTTATTTTTTTTACTTCTCAAGAAGATGGTTTACGAAGGAGCAGTTGAGCTAATATATTATGATCCATCCTAGGACTTTACTGAATAAACATAAGAAAATTTTAAGGACAGAGCTATAAAGAATATGGTTATGCCTTTTTTCCCTGGATCTTGCAACTTTCTTAAAAGGAATAGAATACTGTTTGCAAAACATAATTTGAAAGATCAAATGTGGAAATATAAAGGTTAATGAAAATCCACGAGGTCAAAAATTATGATTCTTTATATTAAATGGCATTCCTTTATTAATCTAAACATAACACTATACTGTCTCCACTAAATGAATATGTAGACCATGAGCCAAAGGAAAAAACTGGTTATAAGATACTTCTAATACTGTGTTCAGCGTTGTGCATACTTACTCAACATTCCTGCCCCCTTAGAGATCTTTGTTCCCAAAGCCAGTAAGAACTTTAAAGTGTACTAACCATGGAACGGTATTAGGATGAATGACCTCAAGCAAAGAATTGGAGCTTGCAATATTTGTTTTTAATCAAACCAATGACCACTAGGTCATGAAACATAGGTGAAATTGACATACTACAGATTGCATGAATTAGAATGAGGATTCTTTATACCCCTCCATCCCCTTAACATGCCATCTTCTTCAGCTATATTTCAAAATTAAATTTCAATTTAGAAATTTACTAAATGTTTGTACGCCATTCTTCCATTGTAAAATTTCTTTTTGTAGCCTTCCAAGTAGAATATATCAGGTGCCTTAGCAAAGCAGCAATAGTGTGATTGTCATCAACTCCACTTTTTTATGTATCAGTCCAGAATTTTGAATGATGAATGATGTATTCAATTATGCTTGTTTACTTATTTACCTCTAGTTAAAAGCATCGACGTGCCAATTATCTTGGTTTAGTTTTATATACGAGCAAATTGGGAGAAGTTACATCTTTAATTGTCAATAAGAGGTAATTTGTCCAGACTTTGTTTTGAGATGTTTACTCTCTCAAAAACAATTGAAATAGACACTAATGTATAACGCCTAAGGTTGTGTAGAGGTCCTTATATCTTGTTGCAACATAGTGATGTTTGTATAAGCTTTATTAAGGCATGTGATCTTTACTCTGATAATGTGCTACTTTTGGTGCAGAGATTGGGAGCTTCTAGCCCCCTGGACTGGGGCAAAAATCCCAGTTCCAACCAAATATATAGTTGGAGATAAAGACTTGGTATACAACACCCTTGGTACCAAAAACTATGTCCATGAAGGAGGCTTAAAGGAAAATGTTCCCTTCCTTGAGGAAATAGTTGTTATTAAAGATGGTCATCACTTCATCCAGCAAGAAAAGCCACACGAAATTTCTCAGCACATTCTGGAGTTCTTTGGGAAATTCAAATTGTCAGCCCTCTGAACTGCTGAATCTCTTCCAAATTGTAATCCATAAAAATTAGAAGTGTGATTGAAAACTTTAACTAGTTCATGCGCCTGTTTGTGTGTTGGCATGGTAATTGGCTAAATATATGGTGAATTTGTCACCGAAATGATCATGTTTGTTATTATGGACCAAAATGTATAACAAAAAATGGAGATCTGAGTTTCTATAAGGTGATTTAATGCATACTCTTTGGCACCAAGCTTTCATATGAAAAGAAAATTCCTACAAATTTACAACCGTAATATTTATAAGCCACACTTGTCTTGTCCTACAGCTGCAACTGTGGGAAGAATTGTTGTCTTCAAACAAGTGTGTCTCATCATTCATGTTCTCTCCTGTCAAGATGTCTTGTTCTGAGATTTAGGCAAATCGTCATATTTGTGATTCAAGACATGGTAAATTTTTATACTTTGTTGTAAGATTAACCTTATTAATCAGCCATGACCGGGTAATCCTTGAAAAAGTTTCTTATGTGATTACAGGATGCTTCTTTCCATGAATGTGGATTTACGCTTTAGAATTCAAAGAGCAGTAAAAATAGAGATAATTTAATGTGAGCTAGTTATATATGAATCAATGCTTTTGGCATTTTAGATAGAAGTGCTGTTTAAGGAGTCCAAGCTTTATCTGTATTTGTATTTCATGTGATAATACTAAGTGGTGGGTGAAGTTTATTAACATACATTCAAAATTTACTAGAAGACCAGTGGTTTATTATTGACATATAGTAGAGGCATGGACAGTCAATTAATCTAAGCTTGTTTGAGCGACTAATGACATTGGACACTTAAGCTTGCATTACTGCTCACATGGGTATTTTCTACTATTTTGAAAATTCTCGTTAATATGACATTATTTTTTATAAAGATTATTAATATTAGATTTTTTATAACCGGCATTTCATAAATAAGATTGGGACTAATTTGTAAGCAGTGTTGGCAAAAAGGTATATTATGTCAAATCATAATAGTTATTGGGGTCAAACCCACATTTATTGAAGTCAAAATTACATACTATAGAATAAACCAGTGTATATCACAATTGGTTTTTGAGGTTTTAAAATTTTTATTGCAATTGAAAATCTAGAAAAATTCATGTATTGATTTATCAAATAGGAAACAAGGTTTGATAATATGTATATGGATGGAACTTTATAAATAATGAAATGTGTGCATCTAAGAAATGGAAAAATAAAGTTTGATAAATAAACACAATCATACAATGACATAGATTTAATTAGAAGAATTCACAACAAATTTTTAGAAAAAGATAAAAAGATTTTTTTAGGAAAAGTTGTTCGATCCAACATAAAAATACACTTTCAGTGACATTTTAATATAAGAAAAGATTGATGATTAACATTACAAAATATTTGAAATTCAAATATGGTATTATTGTCTCTCTTGAAAATCTTCACGATTCAAGATTTGACAATTACAATGTTCATATATTTTCTTTTTATATTGTGAACAGACTTAAAATATATAAAATCTTAGATTTTGCATGAAAGAAATATTTGAACATTACTTCAATCGGGGTGCTCCATCCCCCCACCAATGGGTAACTACTATCCTATATGTAATTCACTTTGCATCGTCCATCAGGGGTACAAGACCATATTGGAGCAAGTGTCATGTTGAGTTAACAAACATGATGACCAAATAGGATCTACCACTCTATTATTCACATTAAGCGTAACAGACATGAAGTGGTTATATCTTTAATGTTTGCTCTCAAATGGTGTACCTATACAAATGCGATCAAACAAACAAATTGGATAACACAATCAATAATCCCCACTTTACATTATTGTACTTGCATGAACAATTCAGAGTCTTTTGCAGGGAAATGACCATTGATAGTGCTTGACTATTGACAATGCTTGACTACCAAAATATCAAAACCTTGGATGCCTTCCAAATCTATGGTCATAGAATCTCATCAAGTATAATACATCCTCCTAGGTTTTCACTTCTCTAAGTTGTGGCTACATCTATAGTGCAAATCCATTTGAAAATTCATATTAAGTAATCCCTTCGTAGAGACGGATCTATTTTAGGCCAGTTGATAATATCGTTTTGGTATCCTCAAGTCCTAATTTTTCCTTAATAATTTGTAGTTCATCAAATCTACTTGGCATTTTCCCCATAAGTGATAAGTATAAGTTGTGCTCCTTTCAATTTGACCTTCTTCATCATTTATTCCACTATTTGGTTCTCTTCATCAATTTCAATAATGTGAAGCATGCTTAAAATGTCAGTTCTTGCTTCAAGAATTTCTGCTAAGTGTTCAACACTTATGGAAACATCATTATAATATGGGTCATTTTTTACTTTGTATTCCAATGCATCTCTAATGTGATTTCCACTTACATAGCAATCATAATAATGTCTTACTCTGTAATCTTTGAACTTTCAGGACATCTAACTCTTCTATTCTATGCAGAGGTACGTTTGCAATGCTTTTTATGTGTTGTGCAAAGTTAATCATGCAACCACTATATTTGTATTGGCCCCCAATAGCATGGGTTACTCGTAATACTAGGCTTCTATAGTAATGAGCATTTCTTGTACCTGGATCAATCTTTTCAATGCAATAGATTGCTATCCTAGGTCAATTTTGTTGACCGGTGAGAATTAATGGATGCCTTTCTCATTGAAGCATTTTTTGCAACTTGTATGAGCAATTGACGAATGCAGAAGGATAACCAAGTAACATTCCTTGCAAATAATACATCTTTGTAGCTTAGCCAAGGTAGTTATTCTTTGTCTAAATCTTTTTGATGCTCTCATGAAGTTAGAAATATTGTTTAATGCTACGAGTTGGCCTATTTATTGTCATATTGAAGTATGTTCATCCTGGAACATTTTGCTTTCTAAGTTTGTGACATCCTTTTGTGCATTTGTTTCCTCTTGACATCGAGCATTATAACTCTAGCTTGTTATACGATTTTGTATTCTCAGTGTTTCTATTTGTTGCAGACCAATTTGGATTTTTTCTAATTTCCTAGCACATCTACAAGTAGCTATTTCCTTTTTTATGACATGCATAGTATGCTCGACTTCTTTTTCAACTTTGTAGTTTTCAAGGATCTGCTAGTCAAGTATCATCTTGACACTTCTCAATTGAATGGTCCATGTTATACATTTTCAAAATGGTGATCGAAATAACTACTTGCAGAAAGAGCATAGGAATAGAGAAAATGTACATCAAACCAATTTAATATGACTAGTAAATGCATTATTGAGATAAATGAAGTGTGCATAGTCATACATCAAAAGAAACATTTATATTTTGTTACAATTGTTCTTGTTGATTGTCTTCAACATAGGTTCGATACAAGGAAAACATACAACTCAAGCACATTTAACATTATTTCATATAATGTTCACTATTATGATACACAAATGTTACACCAAGTAGTATTTAATAAAACTATTATTGCAAGGATTAATATCTACAATGGCACTATGAACAATGTCCTATAAGTATTCCAACACCATGCTCATTACAAAAAGTTATATCATAATTATACTAAGTTTTATTGTGAGCACAAAAAGGGATAAACATTTATCATTCTATCTTTTGATATTACAAGTAAACAATTCCTACAAATCTAGCTAATGTTCTTCCATGTGTCACACAAAATGGCTTTGAATTTTTCCTTCAAAACAAAACCAATTTTCTCTTAATAATATTTGACATATTTTAGTTCTCACGGGAAATCATGGTACACTTCTAATGACCCACATATCATACGATATTCCCACACAATTTCACCTACCATTTCAACTTCATAATTTTGCACATCATGTGCATCTTGAATCAATTGGCTAGATTATTGAACAATCTCTTGACATTTTTTAAGACCGTTGTTCGAAAAGATTTTAACGTTGCTCTAATAAAAGCCAAACCAATCCATAGATGTTGACTCAACTACTAATACAGCTAAGATTATACAGTTCTCCAAGAAACCACTTGAAATGGTAATAACCTCATCAAATATTCTTGCATTTGTCAGGACCTGTAAGCATAGTTCAACAAAAATAATCTAAATATTTGCCAATAGTAATAACTATTATTATTGATATTGTTACATGATAAATAGGGAGAATATAAACTCTAATGTATTTTATATAATTGAACTAACTAGACCTCTTAAAAAATCATAACCACTACCAAACCACTCATTTATTTATTGCATTATAATAACATTTGCTAACGTCAAACTAAAGTCTCAACCTACACAATACTATATTTTAATTACTTTATTATAGTATTTAATAAATTTTATAATATATTTATATCATATAATTAGATTTGATAAATTACATTACATAATATTATTTGATCAATTTCTTTATAAATAAATTAAATATTGGAGAACAATAAATAAAAGCAATGTAAATTATACACCATAAAATGATGCACTACAAGTCACACGCCTTCAGAATACTTCCACAATGTTGCATGCTAAATGGAGGGCAATCCATATGCCCAATGAAGTTTGGGTCTTTTCACATACAAGAAAGAGGTGGCAAACGTGGGGGGGGGGGGGGGGGGGAATTTAGTTGTGAAAGTAGCTCATTAGTTTCAGCAAGAGTATTTTTTCTTAAAGGTTGTTCATGCTTTCACAAGGAGACTAGTTGAAATTCAATTTGGGGGCATATCTCACAATGCAGTCCATGTACCTATCAATGCTTCCATAATTCTGGATACACATGTAACAAACAAACTGAAGCAAATGTTGGTATGACCATGTCCTTTTTTTATAGGGTTTTCATTTTTTGTATTTGAATTATTTTTATCTTTTAGAATGCTTTCAAGTGCATGTTAGAGGCTCCCTTGACAATATAGACTTTGGTAGCTCCTGACACTATTCTACTCTTATCTCTGGCTTTTTGATAACTCATGCTTCTATTACAACCTTGTTGTCATTATTATAATGTTCAATCATTTAGGGAATTGGTTCTTTCCTTATTAGTAAGAAATTTCCTCTGACATAATTGATTTTGAATCCAAATAATTATATAGTTGTGATTCTGTGATATATTTTAAAGTTTTCTTTTATTGTGATCAGTTGATTTTCTAGCACTTCATTGAAAACCATTTTCTAGAATGGAAAAATAATCCTCAAGAAAACTCAAATGACATCTACTACAAGCAAATTGTACATTTGCAAAAGCATATTTTAGATGTCTTGTATGCTTTTGGTCAAATGCAGAGATATCAATTTATCAGCATAAAAAACCTTAGACAATGCCTTATGCATGCAAAAGCTTTGAAATCTCAAAACTTATTTCACACAACAATTTTTTATTGAGTTTAGCTACTTCAAAAAAAAATTTTATCGTGCCACAAATTTTCACGTTCAATTGTTTCAGGAATTGGTTCTTTCTCTATTGACAAGAAAATTTCTCCTTTCTAATTGATTTAAAGATCCAAAAAATAATATATTTGCAACAATACAAAATTAATGACACATTTTAAGGATTGTTTATGATGACCAGTTAATTTTGTTGCACTTCATTGAAACTCTTGTTCCAAAATGAGAAAACAATCCCTAGTAAAACTCAAATGACATCTACTAGAAGAAAACTGTACATTTGTAAAGCATATATAGATGTCCTCCATGATTTCCATCAAGTGTAGAGAAATCAATTGGTCAGCATAATAAAACCTTGTACAATGCTTGTGCATGCAAAAGCTTTCAAATCTTAAAATTTACTTCACACAATACTTTTCCAATGATTTTAGCTAGTTAAAAATTAAGAATTTGTAAGTCTTCGAAGAAAATTTTGATCGTGCCACAAGTTTTCAATGTTAAATTTTCAACTTTTGTGAAAGCAAACTGTACTGTGCATCTTCTATGCATTAGGTTCATATAATATATTTTACAATGGAAATCATCATAGAAGATAACATCACATCTACATATTTAGATTGAGAAGGATACGCGTTGTCCTCGGTTTGAGTATGGAAAAGCGAAAAAGATCAAATGAAAAATGTTTATAAATGGCAATAACATCCACAAAACGATACATGCAATTAAAGTTCATGTTACATGCAAACAAGTGGATGGCTGATGAGGGGTTTGCCTCCTTGAATAAGCCTCAACATAGATTCCCTAGACTTTTTAAGGTATGGAAACTATTAAATGAGCTATTACTAGACCATTATTGCACACTATTTATAGAAGTTGAAAAGGAGGTTCTAAATATGTTTAAATGAGCCTCCTCTTCTCTGATTTCTTCATGATGGTGGAGATGTTTGGCATTGAATGTAGGTATGACCACTCAGCAAATATGGTGCAATATCAATAGTATAATACTTATTTTTTTTAATGTTTGCACTTCTATCAATGAAAATTACATTTGATGCTTATATATATGTATGTATGTATGTATAATGTCCCGTCAAGGAACCCTTGGAGACAAAGGGTTAAATATGCACTTAATAAAAAAAAATTGAAACATGGAACAACCATCATATAACAATGTGCATTACATAACAATAACCATAAGCAAGATATAAACATGCAAAAGAAAACATAACGATCATCACATGATCGTGCACGAGCAAAAGACTAAACCAACACTTCCAAGGGTTCCAAGACAACTCAAGCACATACTCGGAACGAAGAACACATGTTCACGAGACTACCCTACAAGGATTCAAACAACATCCACGAATCAAAGGAGGCTAAGCCGGTCAAAACCCACGGCTATACAAAGAGTAGACTAATCCATCCTCCAAAATCTATCTAACTGATGTTCATTTTAAGCCCAAAGTAAATGTTCCTACATGATTAAACATAACCATATCCATAAACAATATGACAAGCAACGATCCTAAACGATTGTGCTCAAGTGGAATCACCAAGATTACAGTCAAACGCCAAAAGAGGATCATGTTGAAGGAAACATGTTGATTACTGAAATTTGGCTAAGTTTGAAATTCCATAAAAAGCCTCAAAATCCAGAATCTTTATTTCAACTCCTATGAAGTTGAAACCCCTCTCAAACATGCCACTTATACTTAAATGTTACATTTTATGTAACGTCCCTGTCTTGAAATCAGATTGTTAAGACTAAAAGGACCTCTAGAAGATAGAGGGTATCCAAATTTGAAATCACATTTTCAACTAGCCCTTGGGAAGTACTCTATGTTTGAAAGCGATATTTCAAAAGCGATGCAGAATCTTTCAAAAGCAACATTCTGGCGATCAAAAGCGTTGTTCTATTTCAAAAGCGATGTTTCATCAGTCAAAAGCAATGAAACATCAATCAAAGGTGATGCACTGACCCACTTTTAGGAAAAGTTAAGTTTGAAGCCCAAACAAGAGGTCAATCTAGGTTCTAGGGTAAAGGAGGCTTGTCGACACCAACGTACGGCTAAAATTCAGGTTTGCTCCACACCAAGGAGTACTAAATACACATGGATCAAGGCATTACTCACTCAATTGCAATCAAGAGTAAAAGCAATGAACTACTCTAAGATCATATACATGCAGGTGCATATAAAGATCAAATATATAGATACCTATGAATCTAATCTATGTACATAATTGAAAGAGCATAAAAATACATACAACACGAGTCACATGAAGCACAACATGGAGCTCTAAATTCTCGAATACTTTGAAGCTGGAGGAACCCCACCACCTGTACACTGGTCCCCAACAGTGGTATAGTGCAATGCCACTCTACCACGTAGAACCCTCAGGCCCACGCTACCGTGCTCACAAAGATATCAACCTGGCCACAACCATAAGGCAAACACGCAAGAAAGGAGTAGCTAACACACACGCCAAGAAGATGCATAATGCAAGACATGTGGAGAACACTAAACATATGGACCGATATAATACACAAGAACCGGATGCAATCATACATGGAGAACACTCAACATGAGATCCAACATCCAAGGTGAATACAAAAAAACACTCAAGGTACACAGAGTCTGCTACTCAATTCTAACAAAGGTTTGGTGTAGAGACTCAAGAGTATGGGTGTCATCACATGTCATGTGGTGGCCCATGCGGCTTCAAGTGATCCTTCTCTCATCAAGGAATCTTTACTAAGCCATATCAACATCTGCAGATGGCAAGGCTAACTATACCATATCAACATGCATAGATGGCAAGGTACTATGCCATATCAACGTCCTCAAATGATGACAAGGTAGTCACATTAATTCGTATTATCATGTTTTAATCTCAATATCTTATTTAGTTATCACTTATTAAGAACTCTACCAAATGATACCCATGGACCCCTTTGTGTCCCAACCCATCTTGGAGAGACACTCCACTCCACTACGCGAACACCAACCAAGTTCATCTCACTACAACAACGAGGCAAAAACAAACAATGCAACAAGACATAAATCAAGAAAGACTCAAAAGTCATAAAAACCACAAATAACATGGTAAACTTGATTGGTCTCAATACCAAGAGCACAGGCCACTCAGACCTCATCATAGGAGCATAGATCAACTACATGCCAGGATGCGGTCTCAACACCCTACATCCACATATCGCATGCGAGCTCAAACTAAAGCATGGAGTGTGCCGACACAAGGGAAAAATAAAGAAACAATAACCAAGAGGACACAAAAGGATCAAAATAAAGTTCACATTGCAATACAAGAAGCACTCAATCAATCACAAATTGAGAGTACGGGTCACTCGAGACCTCGTCAAATAGGCATAGCTCAGCTATGCTCAAGGAAGTGGTCTCAAAAACATGCATCAACAAACCCAAAGAAAACCTAGAGAAGCATAACATGGCTAAGAAACCAAGGTAAGAATATTATGCACAAGCACGCTCTAGTTGGTCTCATCACCAAGACCATGGATCCCAAGATGGTTTAATTTACATACACATGGGATAAAAAAATTCCTAAACGTTCCAAGGTGTGCCTCACATCTCCAAAATCAAATGAGGAGCTCAACAATACAAAAATAACAAATTCTAGCAAAATCTGGCAAGGCACGACAATCAACAATTTAACACTAAATGGGCATACTCGGATTGCGGTAAAAGATGACCGAAATGCCCTATAACCATTCTATTTTCACAATCCTACAATACACATGAGAGAATACCACAATCACTAACTCATTCATGCCCAACAAGGTATCAGACCATTCAAGATGGCACGCAAAATGAGGAAAACCCCCAAATGCCCAAAATTCAGACATCACAAAATTCAACGAAACTAAAACCCATTTGCTATTTTGCACCCAACATCTAATAACATCTCACTTTCGAATAGTTCACGAAAATTCGACATCATAACTATGCTAAAACTCAAAATGTAAAGTGAGGAAATACAAATCACTCACATAAACCCAACCGGGTAATATAAACATGTCAAATTGTGGGGGAGTGCTAATTCTCAACCCACCAATCTAAAGCAAAGGACTTCATTCGAAATAACTAAGTAAAACGAAAGAGCCAAGAAGCCCCGCCTCTCACAAAGTGGTGAAAACCCGAAATGAAGAGAAAACTCTAAAAACTCAATGAAATCGAATGAAGCTTTCGGAAAAGCGAAGCAATTCCAACACAATTCCAATGAGTTGCTCCATTCTCCCATCCAATAAGTGGATCAAACCCAACAAGCATAAAACAGATTTTCTTCAAAGCATTTTGGAGAAAAACCCAATTTCACATAAAGACGAATTAAGGAAATGAACTCTTTTTCCCTAATATAAAGTCTTTTTCAAAAATAACTTTTAAAATAGGTCACTTAAATTATCTAAGTGATGCAAGAGCATCCTTGGGTCGTTGGCAATCTTGCATCACCCAAAAAGATTTCTTTCAATTTGTTTGTTGTTCAGTTCCAATTGGGCAGTTGTTTGTATTTTAGGTAGCGATCGTTCCAATTGGCTCGTTATCTTATGCAATCCTTATGATGTGATCTAGAGATCATGGAGATCCTATGTCTAGCTTCGCAGCTCGATCCGATGTTTCCAATTGAAGTTATCTTATGATAGGTTCGGTCGTGCATTGTTTACATGGTCTAACGGTCAGGTTGGATAGATTCGGATTGCGATGGAGACTCATGCTATGCAAAGCTTCATGGCACATCATTCTATGTTCTTATACATGTGGTCGACCTCCTTGAATGTCTTCATGTCATGATCTATCTAGTTGGGGGTGTTCTTATGGATTTAGGTCCTGACCTATATCTTTTAATAAGTTTCCTTTATCTTGGAGATTGTTGATCGAATAGGCCGACTTGTGACTGGCGATTTTGTATATAAGTAGGGTAGTAGTTCTTGTTTAGGGAGTACCATATTGGTAATGGGGATAGCCAATATATCTGATAGTGAATATCAGGAATAAGGCTTATGTCCTTAGTAATGAGGCATGTCTATTGAAAAATTTGTAATTTGCATTTGTAGGTCAACAAGTGATGACAATTGAAGAGCATTGTTCCTTGTTGGTGTTGATTATTGCTTTATTTTTTCATTTTTGTTGTGTGATCTCTAGCTGCAAGGTTGGACATCTCCATTGGGGATTTCTCCTCCCTTGACTACGTCAAGTGGTATCATAGCACAGTTGTGATTCTTGGATTGCATATCTGAGTTCTTGAGATTGCGAAGTTTTAGACTTGTTGTTTGTGGGGTGGCGGAACTGAGGATCTGACCTACATCAATCGGTGGCTTGTGCCAGGTGATCGAGAATAGGATTTTTTGTTGATTAGGCATGAAAGGAGTTTCAACAATAAGATTGATCAGACGAATGTTTAAAATTAAATACAATGTAACAAGTGAACTGTTTACTCTTACCGTAACAGTAGGAGTCCATGGCTCTGTATGCTCCTGATGCACATCTTCATGAGGTGCTTCAGTGCCTGTAGGGTGTTGTGTAGTAACGTCCACCTCGAAGACGTAGTTATATGCATCACTATCATTCAGGGGACCCAAGCACAGATTCTTGCACATAATGCAAGTGTGGGGCACACAAACATGTGAGCTCGTGGAGGATGTGGAAGGGCCAGAAGCATCAACAAGAGGAAGCAACAATGTCGCGCTCTGCGTAACCAGTAGATCACTCAAGGTGTGAATGGCTCGAATAGTCTGTGAGCTGGCCTCAGCAATAATATTAGGATGATGCACTGTAGGAGGTGGTGAAATCTTGGGAGAGGGGACATATGTGCGGGATTTCACCCAGTGTGCCCATGGCCTGTCCTGAGGAGCGCCTAAGCCTACACCCTGGTTTGGTCTCATGCTCCAATAATTTACCTTGTGGCCGAGCACAAATTCAGCATACAATTATTTTATGAAATAGAATGGGACATCCAAATTGTTGTGGGGTGGCCTATCAAAAACCATCCACCAGCGGTCCCAAAAGTTGTCACGTATTGCATCATTTGTGCACCATTTAATTGACAACTTGGGTTTTTTTGGGTCCACTTTTAAACTAGTTTTGGGATCCACAAAAAGGTTACATGTCATGTTTTGTTATATTTAGGTTCATAACTTGATCATAGTCAAAGCCATCGTCAAACTGGGCGTGCATGGAATCACGCCAAAGAAGTGCAACATTATGTTGCTATGTAAGTTTCTCCATGTTTTCAATAATGGAGTTCAACATGGAAAACATGGGGAGCAATGTAGGGATATTGGCATATGTGGTCTAATATCCTCTAAGCTGATTTAGATTGTCTCCTATGAGATCCTCTAAACGTTGAGGGTTTGAGACTAGTTGGTCTTCTGAAGGTGGGGGATTGTTTGGAGGTGGTTCTGGATCATTTGCGGGATCATTGGGAGGGTTTTTTTATTGGTTTGAGTCCATGTCTGATTACAATTGAAACCAAAATAAAACGATTATAACCAATTTAAAAAAACAATAAAGAATATCATTTAAACCCTAGTTTTTATATAAAAAAAACTATAAATTTCAATTAAAAAACAAAAAAAACAATAAAAACTTAAAAATTTAACTTACCTTTCGATCTTGAGCAAATCAGATATCAGATCATTTCCAATATGCGAAATCCTTTGGACTGTGTTCAATGTTTTCACAATGAAAATGTTGAAAGCGACCACAGGCTACAAATACAATTTATTGGTGAAAATCGGATATCCGATTTTATATCGGATATCCGATTAGGCTTGTGCTTTGGCTTTTGGCTTGGCCAGGTGCTGACACCCAGGCCTACTAAAAAGTCAACAAACTTTTTAGTGCGCTTTTGGACGAGTGAAAAGTTCATTTTTTCACATCACCACTTTTTGGCATACCATGATCCTACACATACCCATCAAATAGAGTATATAATAGCCAATATATATGTATGTGTATGTGCACACACACACATATGTGTGTATGTATGTATGTATGTATACACACACATATGTATATATGTAGATTTCCTCCCTCTAAAGTATTTTCCACATCTGCCTTGTATGCAAAAAGACTAGATATATATAGATACATATGTGTGTGTGTGTGTGTGTGTGTGTGTGCAAGTTCACTTCCTTCAAGTTTAGGAAATGAAATGTGTGTTGAAAGCTAGAAATACTTTTTTATGTTTACAAAAGACTCATAGGCTCAGTGGTGGCACTCTAGAGTACAAGTTACATGCCTTGAGAATGCTTTCAAATATTTGCATGCTAAATGGATGATAGTCCATATTTAGTTGTGTAATACCCTTCCATATGACACTGTTTTTGTTTCCTATCCGGAATCTCTAATTAGCGTATGTGTGTGTGTTGGTGCGTAAGGTGACATTAAATGTCCCTTTATATTAAATAATAAATATCAATTATTAATATTAATCTTATATTAATTGATTATTGGTTAAGGGTATACCTTAAGATTACACTAATTGTAATGCCCCGCTAAGGAAACTCTCGGCAAAAGGTCAAATACTCATCAATCATGCAATTCTTTTTCCTTACACAAAGTATTACATTAATGCAACATCTTGAATATGAATAGCGATAAGAGTATCTACAACTATGTTCTCTCTAAACACCAAACCAATTATTCCAATAAAACATATCAATATGAAATCATATAAGACTTACAAACATTGTAATACCTGAGTCATACTTCCTTCACTTTTATGTGTACTTTCCATGATCCATTCCATGTAACCTGCACACCTATTTGTATGACTAGATGAATGCCAAGGAAGTCATTATGCATTAATTACATGTTCATAATAAAACTTTTCCTATTAACTTATTTAGAAAATTTTACAAACAACAAAAGAAACAGTCATAAGGGCAAGACCTAAAGACTCGGGGGCTCATCTCTTATGGCCTTGCCTACGTCACACACAAAGTCTTCGTAGTTCAGTTCTTGGTTCTTGAACCATAAAATACAAGTCCATAAAAGAAACATTACAAAATAGACATAGACATCACATCAAAACTCAAGGGTGACAACATGAGATCCAAGATAAACAACATGGCTCAAAGGTACTCAAGGGGATACCAGAGGTAAACATAAAGTTGAATAGAGAGGATGTTATGATACACGTATGAGAGTGTCATCACATAGCCCCCCACTATCCTAGGTTTTCCTAGCAGTCTCTCTTCACCCATCTCCAGACCTCAGCCCCTAGGTGAGGACTCATGTAGAACCGACAACCTTTCGTGAAGACAAGGAGTCGATCTGTCAGACTTATGCCACACAAGCAACTAGGCCTTCTCCAACCCATCCTTAATCTATACAAGCACTCGAGGTCATGGGGGAGGTATCTCAATTATCTTGATTGATGTTTTAACCTAGTCCCAATTTTTTTTATTAAGTTTTCACTGGTTTAATTATTCATGATAGGTTTCCCCTTTCAACCACTTTAGGGCCCTGACCCCCATTGTGAACCACGCCCCTAACCGTGTTCAGAGTAAACCCTCCTATGCTCCAAATTAAAAACCAAAAGAAAATATCACAATAAAATAACCACAAAGAGATCCTTATAAATACATCTTTTCTAATGGACTCTCGAAAGAAAAGTTTGGAGCATTACAACACACAACAACTTGATCCATATTTATCATCATGACAAAAGGGACATCAAAGCAAAGTCTTCAAAGCATTAAGCAAGGAATATCATGGAATCACCCCGAATTCCAAAACATAAACCATAACCAAATACCTTGTAAGTCATGCAATCGTCCCCTTTGAGTCCATACATCATTATCATAACACACCATTGTCAAATTGATAAAATACAATCATAAAATATCCAAGAAGAAAGACAACCCTCATGTGACCTCAATTACACAGTTGGGCCTTAAATCAACAAATACAATAGAAAATGATAAATCCAATCATAAATTCATGAAAGCATAATCATTCAAGTCTCAAGACAAAGTTAAAACTAACCCCTAGCCTCTGGTAATACTTTAAGGGAACCCAACACCAACCCCAAAGGACTAATAACGCATGCAAATAATCATAAAAGAAATACTCATACATAAGGAAACATCCATTAAATAGGAACATCTCAAAGTTAAGATTAATCCATGATTCCCATGTAGCATTAAAAACGAACACTACACAATCATCACCACATCAAGGAGACAAATATCTTTATATAAGACACAA
The DNA here is from genome assembly GCA_027943335.1 of Chamaecyparis obtusa. Lineage (NCBI taxonomy): Eukaryota > Viridiplantae > Streptophyta > Pinopsida > Cupressales > Cupressaceae > Chamaecyparis > Chamaecyparis obtusa. The sequence continues at coordinate 415,839 of BSBK01005535.1, forward strand.
CAAGGCTCTAAACGATATGTCCAGCCCACAAGGACTAACAATGCATTTGTAAACATGCTTAACGACTATGATAAATTAAAAGGGATCTATGTATCTCAACTACATTTTGGTAACTATCTTATAACACATTTACCATACAATGATGAAACAAAATTGAACATCTAATTCTCCAGTTAGATATCTAAAATAATAATATAATGTATATTAATCACAATACAATCTACTAGATGTAAATAATAAATAAGGTATTTAAAACTATTCAATTCAATTAAGTGTAGTTACTTCAAGCACTTTCCCTAATTTCTAAGCCAATGATACTTTCCTACACTAACAAGAAAACTAATTTCCTTACTAGATTGCACATCCATGTTTAAATTAAGGTCCATAAGAAAACTAATGCATCTATAATGATGATATGAAACAATGATCAAGCACAAAGAATAGTTATTGCAATGAAACCTTATTAATGATATTAACACATAATCCTAAGTAGTATTGTGAAAATTGAATTAACTGAGCCTCATAAAGTCTAACATAAGTTATTTTAATTCTTGTTTGCTCGCCATAATTTTAAAGTTGCTTCTTAGAAACAAAACTTAACCTCACCAAATAAATTGTAAGTAGACAACAATGTTAGATTGCTAAGAATAACTTAAAATTGTTTTATGTAAAATTTACATAAACAACCTAACTATGATAACATAAATTCTTAAATAATAAATCTTAACTATATAAGATGCAAAGAACAATAAAAGAAACACAAATTGCTTTGAATTTAAGTAACATTACTAACACCAATACAAACTTATTAAGTATGCACGACTCGACCTTAACTATCCTTATAAACCTCTAGTCCAACACAAGGACAAGATACAACCACCCTTAGATTAATTATACATATCGTAACCTCCACGTATCTATTAGCTAATTCCTCAACAAACATTCACTAGTCATCATGGTGAGAACTTAATTACACATCCCGGTGTTCATTGATATGCTACATAATACTCTACTATCTAAAACACATAAGAATATGTTTAACTTAATGAAATATTCCTTAAGAATTTACTTGTAACATTTCTTAATCAAGTAAATAAAATAATAAAATACTATTTTTAACACAATGAAATACAATTTCTAAACTAAGAACACTAATAACTAAGATTCAATTAAATGTTGCCTATAAATTATATAAAACATTAAATACTTTATTTATCTATTTAATAAATTATTGAATTGACATTTAAATTAATTATTAAAAGCAAATTTATTTGAACATTCATAAAACCAACTTATCATTCTATGACTTCCTTTAATCAACTTATCATATTCTAAACTTATTAAAATAACTTTAAAATAATCCTAAACTTACCCAAAAAAAATAATTCTAAACATATTATTTTATATATAAATAAATCTAACTTATAATAATATTAAAAGATAAAGTATTATCTATTTAATAAGTTATTGAATTGACATTTAAATTAATTATTAAAAACAAATTTATTTGAACATTCATAAAACCAACTATATCATTCTATGACTTCCTTTAATCAACTTATCCATATTCTAAACTTATTAAAATAACTTTAAAATAATCCTAAACTTACCCAAAAAAATAATTGTAAACATATTATTTGATATATAAATAAATCTAACTTATAATAATACTAAAAGATAAACTATATGTAAACATTAATATCCCATTAATGAGCATAAGCAAAGGAGGGTTCTAATTCTTAACTCATTATGGTGTAAAGATCAAAGGGAATCTAATTCCCAAACTTCCCGAAGTAAAAAAATTCAAACCAGCAACTCTTCCTAATACGTGGCTTTCGAAGGCCAAGCATTACCACTAAATTAAGACATAAACAAACACAAAATTATGGGTGAAATCAAAATTATAATGCAGAAATAAAATAACATTTATTCGCTCTCAACAACATCAAACTCAAGATTTTGTCATTGACATGTTCTAAGTCACAAAAATCTGAAAACATCTAAACGCCCAATGATTAGCAGATTTATATATGTCAAATTGGGCGCAATAACAAGACCTATCCATACCCAAGATAAGAAAAAGAGTACAGATAAGCCAACATTTCCAAACAGCATTTACAATACCAATAACCCAAATTGGTTACTATAGGTAGAATGATGGAACGATGTAACATATTTTCCCTCTGCCACTAACATTGATAGCATGATGAGAGAGGACTGAAAGCTATGGTTGAAAATTCAAGAATGAAACCTTGACAGAATAATAGATCGTACTATTAGGTTAAGGACTAAAAAGCTACACAGACAAGTCGTAAAAACCCCAAAGTAGCCAACCATATCATTTGCAGCATAACGAAAATGACATCGATGGAAGGCTAACAATAAAACCATGAACAATGATAGAGTTGACATTAAATGGATTATCAAACACGAACTCTTTTAAAGAAGGATAGTATTTTTTGGTTCTTATATACCTAATCTAGCATCATGAGTTACGAAAGGGAGAAAAAGAAGAACTTACAGATTTCTTCCAGCGATTGAGGGTATTAGCATTCGCGGCATGGACGAGGAGACATTGTGCAGCATGATCACGATAAGCATAGAGTGTAGCCGCTTATAGAAATTCAACACCTCCCTCCATTCCCATGATATCGTTTCCCCCATGAGTCCTTGCGGGCCTGTTAACTCTCACTAAACCAAGGAGATATCATAGGATTTGATTTATATGTACACTAGCTGTCCATGATTTAACATAATTACCACCACTCGTGCATAATACAGTACTGACAATGACGAGACGGTGGATGTGCAAGGTATTGGCTAAAGTTTGAAAAAAAATTTAGTATCCTTTTGGTAAGATATACGTTTTAGTTTATGATTTAGACGTTGCCGATTAACCTCAAGGTCAAGTCGACGGTCTCATATGAGATCCTCCTAGCCTAGGCTGGTATGTGCCTTAGCTATTATTTGATTGCTATGTTACTTAAAAAAATCTGGGTAATATGGATATGCATTGATGGTCTAGGTTGGTAGTGGCAAAGGAGTTAGAAGGGAGGAAAAAGACGTGGAAGAAACAAAATAACAAGTGGTTAAACAAATGGAATATAAACACCTGCTAATGCCCAAACACTAGGGCAACATCTAAATCGTAAACTAAAACGTATTTCTTACCAAGGGGGACACTAAGTGTTTTTTTGAAACTTTCCTTATATGTTTTACGTTTTAGTTTAGATTTAGTCAATACCAAACACTAGCATTGAGATAGAAAAATGGGTTAAAGAATATTTAGATTCCACGATTAAAGACAAGACACAAACGATGTGAAAATGGTAGATGGAAAGTTCTCAAAAAGATGTAGGAAAAAAGAACTTGTAATTTTTGCAGCAGAGGGGTGGTTGAAACATAGTGGCATTTTATCAAAGAATGTGTTGCTTATGAAGATATTCGCAGTCATTATGAAGACAACTTATAGGTGAACAATTTGAATGAACTTTTTGAAGAGGCAAACTTACACAAAACAACTACTTTCCTAACGAGGATCCACAATAAAAGAGTCTACTTGGAGAAATTTCAGCAAACAGATTAATTTTTTCTATCTTGGTCCCTTAGACCGCTGGTAAACAATTTTGTATAAGTAAAGTAAATAAGAGAACACTTATGATCTATATTTCAATTGTAAAAGAATTTAAGATTATATGAAAATTTATTTAAAAAAATTATAAATTTTAAACTAATTTAAATTATATTATACTATTTAAGTTATTAATAAAATATCTAATATAATATTATAAAAAATATGTTAAAAAAAATTTTAAAAAAATTTATTAAATAATATATTTGGAAAATAAAGTTGACTTTAAAAGAATTTAAATTTAAGTACAAGTAATAGTAAAAGAAAATAGCTTGAATTTACAAGTGATTTTTTTTTCTTTTAGTTTTGATTGTAAAATGGAGAAAAAACCACATGAAAATCATATGTTTGCAATAGATCAAGTTTTTAAAATAAATGAAAAAATTACTTGATTAGTATTGTAAGCTATTTTCAAATATATGTTAGATCAGTTTTTATTTTATTTTATTTTTCTATGTAGGCTTTTCAATAGTTATGTTAATGTGATCATATTATTACACTCCACCTTTTGTTACTAATGTCTCAATATTAATATTAATTTAATGTATTTATACTAGCATAATAGAATATAATAAAATATTATAATTGTTGTTTGAAGTTATGAAATCTCTAAGATATTTTGAAAATTTTAAATAAATATATTTTAATTATATGCCATTATTCGGGTGTTGGGAGAAGAGAAACTTCACAAAAAATTTGAGAAGAAGATAACAAGCATTTATATTTTGTAAAATACATTTTATTTTTGTAGAATTGAGAATTTTTTAATTTAATTTTATTATTTTAAAATTTCCCATTTCCTTTATCTTTGTATTAAAGGTTCTGGTTCTTCTTGTTCAAAGGCATGTCCGTGTTCAGATAATATTAATAAGAAATTTTCAAAAAATCATTTATACCAAATTTTTAAACATTAAAAAATTAATTTAATTTGTTAAACATTAAGAAATTAATTCAAAAAATGACTCCTAAACCAGTCTCGCTTTCTAAGATGGGTGTCAATAAAATAAAATAAATTATATTAAAATGGTTATCTAATGTGAGGAAAGGAAGATTCCTAAAATAGATTTTCTCTATGTTTACACTTTTCTTATTATTTTATTTTTCTTATATTAAAAATGATATTTTATTGATAAATAATAAAGTTTTAAAAGTTTGTACAAATCAATCAAATAAATTGATGTTTCATATATTTTTGTTTTACTTACGTCATTGAAAATGGGCATGAATTAAATTAAGTTAAAAAATAAAATTGTATGGAAAAAAAATCTAATTCATTATATAGATCTAAATAAATTATATAAATCAATACATACATTTTTTATATTTCATTCTTATTAAAAATATTTCTGATCATTAATTTTTTATTCTTATTGGTTCTACTTTTTTTTTCCTTATTTTTTATAATCATTTTTTTTTTTTAGTTATTTTTACTTGGAATTCATTTCTTTACTACTTAGCTATGTTTTCTTCTCTTGTCTTATTTTTTTTAATCAATATATAAAAAATACTACAATTTTAATTTTCAATCAATTAATAAATATGGAGGAGTCAAAAAAAATTATATTAGATATAGAGAAATAAAAAAGTTTTACAGAGTATCAACAGCCATGTAGGCCAAGCCTCAGCATAAAAAAAAAAAGTTGCTGATCTAGAGAGCTATGAACAAAAAATAAGAGTTTGATCATAAACAGAACTCGACTGCCCAAGAACTATACATACGAGAGAGCACCAAATACATGAGGGCAATGCAAAAAAGATTCAAAAAACAACAAAGCAACAAATGATTAATGAAGCACTCCCTCATGGGTATCAACCCATGCGGTCCAACCGAGGGGGCCTTCCATCCAGATGACAGTCTTTCTCTCCTTGATATGAGCAAGCATATCAATTATGGCAAGGGGGGTTCTATATTATCTTCGATCTCGCTATTCACCTTGGTGAGGGCATCTTCAAAGGTGGTGAGGCTGTCCAAGTTTCTTCTCCACTCATAGCCATCCTTCATCTCATAAATGAACATGGTGGCATGTCCATCTTTCAGAAACTGTAAGAGCTTGTTCCTTTCAACATTCATGTTAATGGAAACTTGCATAGCAATTTTAGAATAGGTGAGTCTACGAAAAGACTCAATAAGAACTCAAGACTTAGTAAGAACTCTGGAGTTACCCTGATATCTATCTTTGTTTCTTAACTTCCAAATATATCAAAGAATATTAGAAGAGAGAATAAACCAAAATAAATTGGAGTCTTTCTTAAGCCCGTGAATATAACCAGTGATAATTTCCATGATATTGATGTGATTAGGAATGAGGACACCAAACACTAACCAAATCTCTTTAGCAATAGAACAATCAAAGAAAATATGCCTACAAGTATCAGGCAATCTACAAATGCTACAATAATCAAGATTAGTAAGATCCCTTTTAATACCTGAAGTCTATCGAGCATCAAAAGCCATTTAAAACACTTAATCTTAGGAGCAACCAGACTCTTCCAAAGTTGATTGAAGGATTTCTGCCACAAAAGTACATCCAAGTTAGAATACCATAAAGTATTAACATGTCTCATAATGGAATCATCATAAGTAAGGACACTATAAATATTACGAGCCTTAATTTTAGAGAGAAGAGTGTCATCAACCAACTTAAAGGAAAGAAAGTTGTGAGAATCAACATGACACTCCTTATGAAGGGAAAGAACCCGATAGGCATTAGCTATCATATTATAAGTTTTCTTTTGAGAGTGGGGAAGGTTAAAATTAGAACTAAGAGTCTCCCAACTGATAAGATCAAATTTTTATTAAAATATAATTGTTTTATAAACTTATCATATATTTAAATCTATTTAATATAATATATTAATAAATTTGACTTTAAAAATATAAATTATTTCAAGTGTAAGAAACTTACATTATTATAGAAAATTGTTAAAAGTTGAATTATTTGAATAGTTTTTATTTTATTATTTTATAACAAGTTTGATCAATTATAAAAAAATAAATCTTAATTTAAGTAAAAATTAATTCGTGAAACTATTATTTACATACCAAGTGATAATTGAAACGAAAAATATATGAAATAAAAAAATTTGTTTCTTTGTTTTTTTATATTAGAATTTTAATAAAGAGTCAATATTATTTATAAATATTTTTGAGAGTTTTTTTTGAATGATAAGGGTCATGTTTTTTCCTTAGATTTTTAAGGGAATAGAATGATTATAAGAAGAAAAAAAAAGTAGTATGTTAAAAAAATATTTTCATTATCTCTTTGCACTTCAATTCTAAATGTGGGAAAGATCTATAATTTTGAAAAATGAGTTATAAATGTAGAGTTTAGATTTGTACGCATATGAATGACCTATAGCCATAGGGTTCATATATAAAATAAAAAGATAGGAATGTGTGACTCAAACCACTACATTTTGCTTCTACTTTGACTTGCATTTGAAACTAAACTATAATGGATAAAAAAAGTAAAACACACAATATACATAGAAACTATTTATATTTTCAAAATCAAACAATACATAAAAAGTATTTATATTTTCCAAAAACTCGAGAATATTAAAATGTAGGGTGAGGGATTATGACTAGTTATACTAAATGTAGTCTTTTTTCAACCAAGTAAAAATGGCTTTTGAACTCCAACAAAGTGGATACATTGTTAAAAGAATCTTACCTTGTGAAATATTGTTTAACTATATGGACAACATGATATGCTCTAATACATAGAAACATGATCCATTTGAATATGGTGATGATTCTATATAGTAGGTAATAAAATACATCAATATAATTGATTTAGATCCTATATCAAGATTAGTTATATTGACCAAATGGTGTGGGAAAAAAAATATGTGATTATTTAGGTCAAATATAATAAATTGTAAACTAAAACAACACTATGTATTTTTTACCATTAATTTTTTACTTATTACATAAAAATGTGCTATTTTATTTATTTTTTACTATTAAAGTGGTGTAATTATTTAAATTTAAATATAAGTTATAATAAATTATAGTTAGAACATGTGAATATTTTCATTTAGCTAGACTTATACTTATTTGTTTTGTATAGTTTTTTTTCTTAATAAATTAATATTTGATAGTATATTTATATTTTTTTAATTTTTTAAAGAAATAATACATCTTTATATTTTTAATAGTATATTTACAAATATATATTTTTTTTAAAAATATTTATATTTTTTATCTTTAAATTTTTTTTAGATTAGTATATCTTGTTATGATGTTTATTTTTATATTTAAAATTTAAATAGTTAGTACATTTTTAATATTTCTTATTAGTTCATATTATTTGCATACATTGTTGAAATAGTTATTATACACATTTTTCTCATAGATAAATTGAACATTATATAATGTAATATATCTTATTTTGAAACTAAAAAAATGATTAAAAATAGATTTAATACCCTATTTTATATTTGTGTTGGACCTAGTCATAGGGTTCATATTTAAGAGAAAAAGATATGGATATGTGACTTAAACCACTACATTTTGCTTCCATTTTGACTTGCATTTGAAACTACAACTATATTGCATGAAAAAAAGTAAAATCAAACAATAGATTAATTATTAGGTTCAATTTGGTCTAGTGAGGGTTGCATTTTGTTTTATGTTCAATTAAGTTTATGGTTATAATTTAGTATTGTTTAGTGTTAGGTTTAGGGTTCAATTTTGTTTAGGCTTAGGAATTAATTTGATTTAGTGTGAGTTTTTGGGTATAATTTGGCTTGGGTTTAGGGTTCATTTAGGTTAAATATAGGTTTAGGGTTTTCTTTCAATTCTAATTAGGCTTAGGGTTGAACTTGGTTTAATGTTAGTTTTAGGGTTTAATTGTGTATGGGTTAGAATTAGATTTTATTTAGTGTTACTTTTAAAGTATAAATTTTCTAGATATGGACTTCAATTTGGTTTAATGTTCAACTAGGCTTAGGGTTATGACTCAATATAGTTTGTTGGTCAATTTGATTTAGTGTTATGATTAGTAATAGTAAATATGAAAACATTGACCATAATTTAATAAATATTAGGGTTGGAAGTTTTGTTATGGGGAGTCCATGTTGGGGTGGTATTTTGGAAAAGATGAATTTCAATGTAATACTTTACTTTATAAAAATTAATAAAATAAATATTTAACTAATCAAAAAACTATTAGGGTTAAGTTTTGTTTCCTGGCTAATTAGGTTTAGGGTTAGTTTATGTTTTGTAAGAAATGTGAAAAACATAATATTGTACACACCTCATAATGATATGTTATTGAAAAATATTTTTAAATTAAATTATAATAATTTAACAAAATAAAATATATATAATATTAAAATAATTTAATATTATTAACAAATGAAATAAATAATAGAATTAATATATTATAATATAATTTAAAAGATTGCTAAAATAAAATATTCTACTAAACCTCCCAACCATGCTTATAGAAACAAACATAAACATCCATAAAAGCTATGGGTGCCTCCATCTTTAGTATTCTAAACAAAAATAAATTGACAATTCAAATATGAGAAAAATAAAAGTAACTTCTCACCATTGATTTTCAATCTTTTTATTAAATTTGATATCTACTTGTATATATTACATAATTAAAAAAATAAATATAGATATGTTAGTTTTTAATTATATAATTATGATTTAATTAATTTAATTTATATGATATTATATATTAAATATTATTACAATATATAAATAATTATATTGATTGTGAAAATTTGATAGCTTTAACAAAGTACATTAACAAACTAAGCTATACAAATCATCAACCTAGAACATAGACTCAAAATCAACTCTGCTTTGACATGGGTTGTCTTTTGAGGTCTTGTCAAAATTTATTTTAATCCAATCCTCCTCTTGGGGGTCTCCTCTCTAAATTTCATCCTTAGCTATTGAAGGAGTATCCCTTTAATGCCCTTGAATAGGGCTAAATTTGATGTATGGCCACCGAGATTGCATCTTTCTATCCTCTAAGGTAAATATGATAACATTCACCATAATGTAATAAATATTAGGGTTAAATTGTCTTCACTAGTTAATTAGGTTTAGGGTTAGTTTTTGTTTTGTAATGGTTACATTTAAAAGTAGGTTTTGATTAAGTATTAAAATGAGGTTTAAATTAAATTTATGGTTAGGGTTTAATTTTGTTTACAATTAGGGTTAGGATTAGATATATAGTTAGACTTAGGATGAGGATTAAGATATTAACCAAAATTTAATAAGTGTTAGTGCTCAATTTATTTGTATTAAAAAATATTTGGTATTAGAGTTTAGCTTGGTTTACTATTAACCTTTGGCTTGGTTTATTATTAGGGTTAGGGATGTATTTGGTTTACATTAAGTATTAGGATCAAGGTCCAATTTGGTTTAATTAGGTTTAGGGTTAGGTTTCTTTTTAGTTTAGTGTTATGGTTAGGGTCCAATCTCATTTAGGATTGCAATCAGAACTCAATATAGTTTAGTATTCAATCAGGTTTAGGATTAGGTTTTCATAAGGGTTAGGATTCAATTTCTATTAGGATTTTATAAGGTTTAGGGTTCAATTTATTTTACTGTTCAATTAGGTGTTGTATTAAGATTTAATTTAAGTTGATTAATTTAATAGTATACTACAATGAAGGAATAATAAGATGAACTCTAGAGCAATGGAGTTTATACAATATCTTACTAATTTTGAAATTAAAAATAGAATGTGTAAGATCTAATTACTGATTGAATAAATTGTTGATGCAAAATTAAATGAAATAGATAATATAATATTATGTTGGTTAGTCCATCTTTTTGTCTTATATAAAATATCTTTATTATAGATGAAATTTATATCTATTTGTAGGCATTTGGAAGATAGTCCATAGTCATACATAGTGGAGCAAGTTGTTTCCTTATATTGCACACCAGAAATTAGGTATTGAACTTATTTGCAATGTTTCTTTTTAAATAGTTTTCTTATAAGATACAAATCTCCTAGATTTACACCGTCATCATATTATCTATAATCACATAAAATCTTCATAGACATCCATTATCCATTAACTTGTACTTGTCCCTCATCTCCAAGATAGGTTTTACTTTCCTATAGGATCATCGCCTAAATTTATCACTGATACTCCTAGAAGAGTTATTTTATTTTCATTAGTTATAAGGAAGTCATATTGTTTGGCAAAGTCATTCGGTAATGAAGAAAAGATAAGTCCATAAAGCAAGAAAAGCTATTGATCGATAAAGGAATAAAGGAATAGGGAATTTCAGTAAAGGCAAAGCAAGTTTAGGCACCGAGCAAGGCAGAACCGAGCATTGAATTGAGAAGAGAAGGCAACTATCGAGAAAGAAGAAAATGTGTTACCAAGCATAGTAGGCCAACACGAGGAGAATCTTTAAATACATTGAACCTGGACACCGAACATAACATAGTTTACTAATCTCGAGGAGATTGTATGATAGAACATTAGAGATTGAAACATGATGATTATACATGATTACAAGGTGAGATCTACCAATGAGAATAAAGTATGAAATATGCATTAGAGGAGTACAACCAATATTAGCACCACTTATAGAGTTGATTCTAGAACACCTAGCATTGCTTTTAGAATTGTATATAAATGGATCAAAGTATGAAGTTCAATGTGGTGTGGTATGAATGTGAAGGGAGATTTCATGTGTGAGTAGAGATTATTGAAAAGGTGATGAGTACTAAAGCCACCGAGTAATAGAGAAGAGAAGAACAAAAGGTTATTATGATTCAGAAGTGAATCTATCAAGTACTTAATTGTTATTGTGAAAGGTACATAGTATGAGGTAATGAGTTAATGAGAAAAAAGAGTCTGATAAGAATATGTTTGATGAAATTTTGACAGATATATTTTGTGTTACTGATTAAAGAGTAATCAGAATTGTAAAGTCTCTTAACCGAGTAGATCCTAGCAGATCTTATATTGTAAATCCTTTAACTAGGTGCAGTTATTAGATTAGAATTGTAAAATCCTTTCACAAGGTAGACTTAACAGTCTTAAGGCTCTTAATCGGGTTAATACTCTTAATAGGGTAAGCTATCATAAATAGCTAAACATTGTAGCTCTAACCGAGAAAACTTTATTCTACAGTAGTGAATTCTTGTGGGTGTCATCCCCATCGCAGTTTTTATCCTCTAACAAGGATTTCTACGATACCAAAATATTTGTATTGATTTATTTGTTATATCTTTTATATGTTTTATGAGATGTATGCAAAAGATATGAATTTAGTAAATGGTTAATAAGGAAAGGTTAAATAGTTTAAAATTATTTTACAGTACTGATTCACCCCTCCCCTCTCAGTACTCACCTATTGTATACCTAATCCAACAATTGGTATCAGAGCACAATCTCTTATTAAGAAGTTTAATCACTTGAGATGAAAGATCTGGAGGAATGAAGATCTATAGTTATGAAAGGGTGATTAACAATATGGAAATGGAACTGAGAATGGCCAATGAACATATTGATGAATTAAGGAGAAAATGGTTGCATTCAATCAAAAAGAGGAAGGAGCTAGCACAACAACTGAAAGACACTCAAGATCAGGTTGAGGAACTTGAAGAACAATCAGAGGGAAGCATGCCTGATGAATATAGTGCTATAATATCATAACTATCTAAAAAGAACAAATACCTAGTTGATCAGGTGAAAACATTGAAAAGAGAACAAGAAGCACAATTAGTGAGGATGTGTGAAATCCTAGAACAAAAAGGAAAAGTTGAGGATGACAAAAGAATAGCTAAAGAAGAGAGAGGAAAATGAATACAAGATCGAATGAGAAAGATAGGGAAATACTAAGGTTGACTCAAGTTCAATACAACATGATAGATCAACTAGTCCATGTAAATCCTAAATTTTCAATGAGAGTTGGAGAGATTGTTGATCTAAGAACTAAGAATGAAATGAAATTTGAAAGAGATGCTAATGAAGTCTTGAAAATAAATGAAGATGAATTGAAGATTCTGTATGAACAAATAAGAAATCAGAGACAACCGAGAGACACCACTGGACTTGGATACAATGCAAACAACTTTTTTGATGAGGGTGAGTCCTCCAATCAAGTAGCCAACCGAGATAAAGCTTCTACCCCACTGAGACAAAGAAGCATGCATGCTACCATTGTGGGAAACTAGGACACACAAAAAATATGTTTAGAAGAAAAAAAGGTAATCCACCAAGTACTCCTAAGTTTAATGATCATTATTAAAACTGCAATAAGTTTGGTCATAAGGCATTTGAATGTAGAGAAAGAGTTGCTAAAAATCCAAGGAATCCAAGATTTGAAGGTTACTGTAACAACTGTAAGAGATATGGTCATAAATCTGGAGAATGCATGTCACAAAGGAAAAATGAGAAATGGGTCCCTAACCGAAATATTGTTGCAAACAACTGACAAGGACCAACTATACCATGGGACTACACTACAAGAATTACTTGTACTACATGTGGAATATTTGGTCACATTGTTGTAAACTACTTTAGGATGCATGGTATGAACAAAATGAAATCATGAAGAAACACTAGAATGGCTTGTTTCTATTTTCACAAGGTCGGTCACCTAGATAAAAACTGTAGGTACCGAGGTAAAGACTCAAACGAGGAACAACTAAGTGAAAAGAATCAAATTAACATTGATGAGATTAGAGAGAAGATGAATAAGACTTGGAGAAGGAAGTCTCAAGATGACGGAACATAATTGTGAACAAATGATGGCACCACATCCACTAGATCGGGTGCACCTATCTTCACTTAATCAGTCAAAGGTATGTGTAGGAGCTGATAACCTAAATTCTATCTTAAATTAGTTCCTAGAATTAGTGCTAAGATCCATATCAGCATATTAAGATGCATTTGGATATAAGTTGTGAAGTTATCATTTCATATGTTGATCGGTAAATTATGTGAGTTATCTTGTTCCATTCAGTAAAGTATGAGTAGTTCGGTTATCAGTGAAATGAAGTAGGCAAGGAGCATTTAATGAAAATTTTATAGCCGTTAGAATCCCTAACCCAAGGAAAACTATAAATAGAGGGCATACTATTTCATTTTTACCTTACATTTTTGCGAGCACTTGAATAATTTGACAAAGAAGAGATCACCAAGAAATTTCAAGCATTCAATTGAGCATTATGAGCATCTACAAATAACATTCAAGGTATTTCTGGTATTCACCGAGTTGTGTTCATAAATTCTAATTACTATTCAAGTGGAACCCTAGTGTTTAAGAACATTTATGAGATCAAGATGACACCCAAGATACAAAAACTAGTAATAATTGAGAAGATTGATCCCGTGAATCTAAAATATAAGTTGTCTCTCATCGTTACTATGAAAATTGACAAAGTTGGAGCCTTACCATCAATCCTGCCAAGGGTTATCCTGATTGAAGATGTTCACACCTTCATCACTGTAAAATTGAAGACATATGTCAAGGTGAAATCAACACATTATACAAGAATATGTGTGTGAATGGAAATTTGAAGAGCGACCACACACATTTGAAGACTAAGGGTTTGGTCCATGCTATGCATGTGCCAACTATATTCAAACATGAATGGATGATGATAGTGCTTAGTCAAGTACAAGATTAGTTCATGTGGCTCGATGGACTAGTGAAGATCACAAAAGATGTCTTGCACAAAGTAATAGGATTTTTGGTCAGTGATAGACTGAGGGTTTACAAAAAAATTGATAAAAATAAGCTATGTGAGCTTACAAAAGCCAAATGGGATGGAAGAGGATTAAATTTATCCATAATAGATGATCTTGAATTGAAATTTTCATCCAACATCATATCCTATGGGATATTTCAATCATCTCGGGTAAACAGTGTACCCTATGGAGCAGTTGACATAGCTTACAAGATTGTCAAGAAAGATATGAAGATAGATCTCTGTGAAATATTTTTGAAGCAGCTGGACAATAACATGAATATAATAAGGAAAGCAAAGTTTAATACTTTGAAGTTCAGTCCACTTCTGGTATGCATTTTCTTCTATTTTCAAAACTTTTTCCCAACAGTTAGTGAAGTAACTTGGAAATCAAATAAACTGATTGTTTATCATATTAGTGAGTATATTCAAGGTATAGGAGACAATTTTGATTTGACCATGAATGATTATTTTAGTAAATTTCAAGCTAGAATGCATAAAAGATTCAGAATTCCACCTCAGTTAGTGGAAGAATACAAAGATGAGATTTGTTTTGAAGTAGATACTGACATATGTATCATAAGAGTTGTAGAGCCTAGAACCGGGTGGTTACCACCTATGGGATACAAAATGAATATTGATGCTGCCACAATTCAAATCAAAGGACTATTAAAGAAACTAGTTGACAAAATTTCAACTCGGTATGGAACATTTGAGGAGGTAAAAGAGAAAATTAGGGTAAGTATATTTATATCTAAGGCAATCTTAAAAACAAGCAAAATGATAAACACATTATCTAAGAAATTGGGTATTGTTGTTGACAAAGAGGTTGTAGAACCATCACAGTCTAAGGGGAAGAAGATAAAGGTGAAGAAGCAAACCCCTATCTAAATTGGTGTAAGACCATCTACAAGGTTTATCTCCATACTGAGAGTAAAGAATAAAGAAAAAGAAGACAAAGAGAATACATCTACACAATCTGATGCAAAGAAGGCATCTAGTTCTAAAGAGAAATCAAAGAAGAGGAAGTCTGAGAAATAGGTTGATATCAGTGAACCCATTGTTATTCCTAAGGTTGATATCTTAACGTTGATCCCAAAGGAACTCTCTGAGTTCAGAGACCTACTCAAAATAAAAGATGTACAAGACAAACTAATAGCAAAGAAGCATAAAATAGATGTTTTGGAACAAGTGAAAGGACTATTGAATGAAATTGTACCTAAGGCCACTATAAATGAAAAAGGTTATATTTATAGCCAATTAAGATAACTAGTAAGTTAGATAAACCAGCCTGGCATAGATACAACCAAGTATATGTTGTAAGTTCACAAGAAGGAAGTGGAGATAAAAGTGATTGAAGAACTTCTTCAATCAGTTGCATTAGAAAATGTAACTCTTTCTAAGTTAGTAAATGAATTGGAAAATGAGATGTAATCAATTCTTTTATTATTTCAATAGATTTGTTTGATTTCCAATTTCACCAAGGATATAAGAGAGAAAGATAATAATGTGGAAAGGAGCTCACTGAGCAACTATCAAAAGTTTCCACCAAGCCTAAGTCTATAAAATATTATTATGAAAAGTTGAAGCACTTGATGGGAGTGCAATTTGAGCGAAGAAAGGAGGAGAATCAAATCAAAATGGATCTACTAGAACTCCAAACAATTTTGATACCGCATATAGAATCATTGCAAAAATAGGTTCTCAAGGCCAAAGATTTAGTTAACACACTGTATGTTAGTGCTATGGACAATATGGTAAGTTTGATTGCGGATTTAAGAAAACAAATCATAGTGTTATAGACACTAAAGGACACATGGATGACATTACTGAAGATGCTAAGGTCTGTTATATTGTGGTGATTGATCAAGGAAGTACTGTACACTTTCCCCCCCGCCCTCGCTGGGGTTCGGGGGGAACATTTATTGGCTATTTTTGGGACGACATGTTCTAACCTTAAAGTGGAAAAATAAAATTTTATAAAATAGCTTAGGGTTAGGGATTTTATTATGATGTATGTTTTAGTAGCTTCTTGTGATGGTATTGAGTTGTAAGGGTTGCGGATTGTAATTATGTTGTAAGCACTAGATAATAATAATATTGGACTCATTGTTGGTGGATGCAACCCAGGGATTGGGTGAACCATGTTAAATCTTTGTGTCTTGTGTTCTCTTCTATGTGGTTTATTATTTTCTTATATTGGTTATATTTGCATGTAACTATTATTTTTGTCTAGTTAATCCTAACAAGTGGTATCAGAGCGAGGTTTTTTTTTCAGTTATCCTTTGTAGGAAGATCTCATGGTTTAGTGGGAGTCTCATGGTTGAGTGGGAGCTATGGAAGATGAGGGTAGGCTGAAGGTTGACAAGTTTAATGGGTGGAACTTTTAGTTATGGAAAATACAAATGGACGACTATTTCTATCAGAAGGATCTATGGCAGCCATTGGAAGGAAAATCAAAGAAACCGTCAACAATGACCGATGAGGAGTGGGATATTCTTGATAGAAAGGAACTTGGAAGTATTTGATTATGTCTAGCATAATCGGTGTCATTCAATATTACACAAGCAAAGACAATTGAAGATTTGATGCAAACCCTAGCGAAGTTGTATGAAAAGCCCTTCGCTTCTAACAAGGTATTTCTCATGAAGCATTTATTTATTATGAAGATAACAGAAGGTGTATCTATTACTAATCATTTGAATGAGTTTAATATGATTACCAGTCAATTATCTTCTGTAAATGTTATCTTTGATGAAGAAATTAGGGCTCTCTTGATTTTGTGTTCTTTGCCTGAAATCTGGAATGGCTTGGTAATGGTTGTCAGTAACTCTGTTTCTGGTTCTAATACCCTAAAATTTGATGATGTTATCAGTGTAATCCTGAGTGAGGAAACTCGTAGGAAAAGCTCAGGTGGATCTACATCTGGAAGTGTCTTGAACAGACAAACCAGAGGTAGAACGAATGAGACAGGAAATAATTCTAGAAATCATGGGAAATCAAGAGGAAAATCAAAGGGAAAGAGGTTTGAAGCCAAAGGGCCAAATGATTGCTAGTACTGTGGAAAAATAGGGCATAAGAAGAAAGATTGTTGGTCTTGAAAGAATAAAGAAGGAGACAAACAAGAAGGTAACAAGGAGGCAAATGTGGTAAGTAATAAATCTGAAGAGGATGCTTTGCTTCTTTCTTTAGAAAGTGTTGATGATTCATGGGTTTTAGATTCTGGGGTTTCATTTCATGCTACACCCCATAGAATTTATTTTCTTGATTATGTCCAAGGGGATTTTGGGATAGTTTATTTGGGATATAATGAACCCTGTCATATTTTTGGAAAGGGGAAAATTAAGATTAAGTTTCAGAATGGGAATCATTGGCTACTACAAGAGGTAAGACATGTTCCAAGGCTGAGTAGGAATTTAATTTTAGCAGGGCAACTGGGTGATGAGGGTTGCATAGTTACTTTTAATGATAGAAATTGGAAGGTTTCAAAAGTTTCCTTAGTAGTAGCAAAAGGTGTGAAAGTGGGCACTGTACACACTAAATAGTGCACTTCTCTAAGTCATTACTTCCAAGAGAATCCATGAATGGAAAACTTTGAGAAAGTGACCTAGAGCTCCCTAGGCATGGAGTCACAAGGATGTTGATGGTTCTCTCAGCTAGAGCTATTGAAGCATGCAACCTTGCTAGTAAACCACACAATGGGAGATTCAAAAAGACAAGGGCAAGAATGCCAATATCTTCAAGAATCAAGAATGGAAATGTAATGCAACTATGCTAAGAATGAAGATGCAAGCTAAGCTATGAAAATGAAATTATTACAAATCCTTGCTAATTAAGCTATGTGAGCTAATCTAGAGCATAAAAGAAACTAAGCTAGATGCCATGAAAGCTTAAGCTAAGAATGCAAGAATGAAAGCTAAATGCATGAAGATCTCCAAAGCTCCAAAAGTCTCCAAGAAATTCTATAGCATAAGATTAGTATTCAAAGTTGGGATACTAGAATGAGAAAAGAGCTCTCCTTTTAAAGGAATTGAAAAGGAATGGACCATGGAGATTAAGAGGCAAAAGATTTAATCAAGGGTGGAGCTTGAAAGAGGAGAAATCCATGTGCACAAATCTCCTCTAATGAGAAAATAAGAGTTGACTTTTGTGTCCATATGAGACAAAAAAGCCTTTTCTTCTTTTCATAAAATAAGAATAATGCTCTATTTGTGCAACTTAGGATAAGAGGAAAAGTGGGGGCTTTTTATTTAATAAAAGAGGAGGGAATTCCTTTTAAATAAATAAAGACTTAGGATAAAATGGTTAGCCCATAGAAAATAATCGAATAAATGATAAAATAGGATTTGATCAAGAAAATTGATATTTGAAAAATGTTGATTTAGGAAAATATTGATTTAGGGATTTGATAAATTGCTGAATCGGGGCCCAAAGTCTAGGTGACCATTTTAGGGTGCATAAATTTGCCCCTCTTTGACTAATGTGAGATTGATTTGGGATCACGTGGTCAAAAAATGGAATTGAAATGTGAGATCGTTTGGGATCACAAAACAACCTAGATGTGTGTTCCATGGATGGGAACACATTAGGACAAAGATAAGCATAAGCTGAAAAGGATAAGCTGAAAGGCAAGACCAACATACCTGTAAATAGGAAATTGTCAAGTCTCAAATAAGGGATAAGAATCTCAAGGTTTGATTGATAAGATGAATCAAGGATTAAAGCTGAAAGGTACTGCCCCCTTGGAATCCAAATCGAAATCAGGTAGAGGAGAAACAATAAATTGATAAACTTGATCAAGTCACTAGAAATCATAATCGAAGGTGAAAGATGATAGGATAACCATCAAGTAATGAAGACATGCCCCAGTTTGACTAGGTTTGACTGAGAAAGATATAGGATAAAAATGAAGTCAAACCTTAGAGAGATGAATCAAATGAAAATTAATGAAAGACTAGGAGGTTGGAAGAGATGGGGATGAAGAAATGAAGATGCCCCAACAAAGATCGAAGGATCAAGCCTCAAATAGTCAGCCAACTACGCAGAAGGAGGAGAAAATTTGAAATGCAATTTTGACTATCAATATGAACTTGGATTTTGATTTCGATCCCGAAAATGGATCCAGGACGTCGAAATTAGCTAGGGGTGCAATTTTCACAAAATTTCAAGATGTTTTGAAAATTGGTCAAAAAGTCAAAATGCTAAGATTAACCCCTTGTGATAATAGGAAAAAGGATGTGATGTGAAAGATAAGGAGCGAAAGACATGATCGAGAAAAGGAAAGGTGAGCGCAGTTGACTGACAGTTCCATGAAAGATGAAAGGAGAGATCTCTCCATATGCAAGATGCAAAACTAATCTAACATGAACCTAAGAATGCAAGCTACTATGAAAAGTGGTTTACTTGCAAGGTTACAAAGCATTTAGACTCTAATATTCATCATCGAGTGTTATTGGTAGCATCGCAAGATCATACAATGCACACTAGTATGACTATGTGAATCTGAATATGATCTATATCAGATAAATATGTGGGAATCCCACCTAGGCACCAAAGACATATAAGTCAAGATGACTAGTGCAGTGAGATTTCCTAAGTTTAATATGGCAAGATTATACTCGCATCAAGACACAAGGAAAGTCAAGATGTCTATAAGTAGGCACTTGCAAAAATAGTCAAGGATAATACCTTGTAGACCCTAATGTCAAGTGGAACAAGCATAAATGCTAATGACAGTTAGGACCAACAAAATATACCCACAAGCAGAAAAAGCAATAAAACATGTCCTCATGCCCCCAGTCTTCTAGCTCGGTATCATCGAAAACTATTAGGGAGAGAACACTCATCAAAGAAATCATCATAAACAGCACACAAAGAAATAAAGTCAAACAAGTCTCAGTGAGTCAAGTGTTTAAGTGCATATGTGTAGGTCATAGAATCAAACTTTGAGTATCGCATCTGCTAGTGGAAAATATCATATCATGGTAGACTGCAGGTAAGATATCTGATAAGTGTTGAGAAACAATTGGCACTAGGGTAGTGTTGAAAAACACAGTTGGGGTGGTGTTGAAAAACACCGTTTGCAAGATGTCCTAAAGACCAATGCATCCTAGAGACCAAAGCTAACACAGTTATGCCCCCTAGACAAAGACAAAGACCAATATCAAACCAAGGCAACAAGGTCAAGGCATGATGGAGAAAGGCTAAGTGTTGAGGATGCATGCTAAGAAACAAGGGTGCAAAGGCCTCAAGTAGCACCTATTTCCAGGTTTTCACCACTTGGAGATTTTTTTATTTTTTTCATTTTTTTAATATTTTTGCTACCAAGGCACTTGTTTCCAGGTTTTCACCAAGGCACTTTTTCTATTTTTTTGAATTTTTTGCATTTTTTGATTTTTTTGTATTTTTTTTAGGACTTTATATGCTTTTTAGGATTTTTTCAGCATCATATATGATTTTTTTTGGGATTTTTTCAGGATCAATAAATATGTACAAAGGATGCCCCCAAACAAATTAGGCATCATGGATAGAATTTATTGAGGTGCAAAACATTAATAGGCTCAGGGAGTTGCTCTCCCTCTTCAGTAGACAACAAATAAGCACCTGTCCCAAAAGCAATAGTAATAATGTATGGTCCAAGCCAATTAGGTTTGAATTTGCCCTTTTGCTCTTTATGTTGTTGATTCTTAGGGTTTTCTCGTAAGACAAGATCTCCCACTTGAAATTCTCTAGGGAGAACCTTCTTGTTGAATGCTTTGGACATACGCTTTTGGTAGACCCTCATGTGATTAAATGATGCTTTGTGCTTTTCATCTAGAAGTTCTAATTCTTGGAACCTCATGGTGCAGTAGTCTTCATCTGTCACTAGACCTTTGAGGGAAACTCTAAGGGAAGGAATCTCCACCTCTAAAGGTAACACTGCTTCAACACCATAAGTGAGGGCAAAAGGAGTAGCCCCTGTTGGAGTATGAATACTCATTCTATAGGCCCATAAGACCGGATTTATCTGTAGATGCCAATCTCTACCATTCTTGTGAACTGTTCTATGGATAATCTTAAGAATGGTTTATTCAAAGCCTCTGCTTGTCCATTTCCTTGCGGGAAGTAAATGGAGGACCAATGTTGTTTTATCTTGAACTTCTTAAAAGAGATGTTTAAGGTCCTTGTTTTTGAACTGACCTCCATTGTCAGTGATTATTTTAGAAGGCACTCCATACCAACAGATGATATGATTTAAAATGAATAGAGAAACTATCTTGCCCGAGGCAACAGAAAGTGGAACAGCCTCTACCCATTTGGTAAAGTAATCAGTAGTAGTGATGATGAATTTGTGTCCACCTGATGAGTTGGGATGAATTTTCCCAACAAGGTCAAAGGCCTAGCATTGAAATGGCAAATGAGAAATAGAAGGAATAATCTCCCTGCCTAGAGCATGTATCAGGTTACCATGTTTCTAACACTTTTTGCATGATT
Organism: Chamaecyparis obtusa; assembly: GCA_027943335.1. Taxonomy (NCBI): domain Eukaryota; kingdom Viridiplantae; phylum Streptophyta; class Pinopsida; order Cupressales; family Cupressaceae; genus Chamaecyparis; species Chamaecyparis obtusa. The sequence goes on from BSBK01005535.1 coordinate 437,634, forward strand.
TAGCAAAAGCTACTACATCTATCTACATGGTAGGCCAATAGTACCCAGCCCTAAGCAACCTTCGGGCCATGGCAAGACCATTGGAATGTCCTCCACAAATTCCCTTGTGAATGTCAGCTAACGCTTGGTCGGACTCATCCTTTTCCAAGTACCTAAGAAGTGTCCCATCTAAACCCCTCCTATACAGATCACCAGAGATAAGGGTGTGGCAAGAGGCATTTTGGGTTAAGTTTCTTCATTTAGAATGGTTGAAGGTCTCGGGAATAATTCCATCATGAAGGTATGAGTAAATGGCACCATAGCGGGATGACTCATGGCCAACAAGGGTACAAACAACTTGGCTTTCTTGGGATTCATAGATAGGATAACGTAGCTCTTCCACCAGGAATTTGAATATGGAATCATGATGTTCTAGCTGAAGAAGTGAAGCCAATGTAGCCATAGCATCAACTACTTTATTCTTTACTCTAGGGATTTGTTGAAATGTAACAAAGGTGAAATATCGTCTCAATGAATCAACTATTTTCTTGTAGGGTACCAGTTTTTCATCCTTTGTTTGGTATTCTTCATTAACTTGGTTGATTATTAATTGCGAATCCCCATAGATATGCAGCTCTGTTATTCTCCATTCTATTTCCATTTTTAGTCCATTTGTTAAGGCTTCATACTCCACAATGTTGTTTGTACATGGGAACAATAGTTTGTATGACTTAGGAATTGTGTAATCATGAGGAGAGACAAACAACACTCCAGCTCCTGAACCATTTTGCATGAAAGAGCCATCAAAGAACATCCTCCATGTTCTTGTAGTCATGTGCATTATGTGCTCATCTAGAAATTCAACTTGAATAGGCATGTTGTCCTGAATTGGAAAATAAGCCAATTGATCTGCAATGGATTGTCCTTTTATAGCTTTACACTCAACATACTCTATGTCAAATTCTGATAAGATCATCATCCACTTAGCAAGTCTACCTATGAGAGTAGCCTTACCAAGAAAATATTTGAGAGGATCAATCTTAGCAATGAGGTGTATTGTATGCGCAAGCATGTAATGTCACAACTTTTGGGAAGCAAACACCACTGCAAGGCAAGATTTTTCAATACTAGTGTAATTAACCTCATATGACACAAGAGTACGACTGATGTAATATATAGCTCTTTCTTTTCCAGTATCATCAAGTTGAGCCAATAATGCCCCCAGGGAAGATTCAGTTGCTGAAACATACAATATGAGTGGTTTTCCTGAGATAGGAGGCATTAAGATTGGAGGATTGGCCAAGTATTGCTCGATTTGGTCCATGCTTTTCTAACAATCCTCATTCCAGACACATTTAACCCCTTTGTGCAAAGTTTTATTGAAGGGTTGAGCTCTATCTTCTAGTTGTGAAATGAACCTCCGTATAGATTGAAGGTGTCCTTGGAGACTCCTCATTTGGCTGATGTTTTTGGAAGGTGGCATATCCAAGATTGCTTGAACTTTCTCTGGCTCCACCTCTATTCCTTTGGCTGAAATGATAAATCCTAGAAGTTTTCTAGAGGTGACTCCAAATGCACACTTTTTTGGATTTAATCTTAATTGGAACTGCTCCATATGATCTAGAATGACTTCTAAATCTCCTAAGCGTGTATCCCTTTTTTTAGATTTTGCCAAGGTGTCATCCACATAATCTTCCATATTCTTATGCATCATGTCATGGAAGATAGTTGTCATAGCTCTTTGGTAAGTATCTCCTGCATTTTTTTATCCAAATGGCATGTTGTTCCAGCAATAGGTTCCCCATGCATGAGTGAATGCAATCTTTTCCTAGTCTTCAAGAGCTATTTTGATTTGATTATACCCAGAAAAACCATCCATTAATGAATAGATCTCATAACCTGCGGTCATGTCCACTATCATGTCTATGTTTGGAAGTGGGAAATCATCCTTTGGGCATGCTTTATTAAGATCTCTAAAATCTGTGCATACACGAATGGACTTGTCATGTTTTGAAACTGGTACAATATTGGATATCCATTCGACATAATCAATGGCTCTTATAAATCCTGCACTGAGGAGTTTTTCTAATTCAGCTTTGACGAGAAGAGCTATGCAAGGATGCATTTTCCTCAATTTCTGTTTTACTGGTCTTATACCTAGAGCTATGGACAAGTGATGCATAATGAGATTAGTGTCCAACCCTAGCATGTCTGATTAAGTCCAAGAAAAATTAATCTTCTTGCTTTGTAGGAACTTGGTATATGCCTCTTTTTTCTGTGTTGATAGAGACTGAGCTAAATGCACTATTTGTGGAGCCTCTTGTGTACCCAAATTAACTGGCTGTGTAGGCTCAACAAGCACTGAAGACCTATCTTGAAAGTAACTTGGGAGATGATTAAGTACCTCATCCTTAGGTGCCTCAGAGAGGTTTTCACCCTCAGATACGTCCTTTATTTTTACTTTTATAGGTTCTGACACTGCCACACAGTGGTTTTCGCCATCAGAACTCTTATTCTTTTTTTCTTTTCGTTTCATTTTGCGAATAAGGTACTTGATATATGGTTCTGTCATGCTTGTAGTTGGTTCACTGGTGGAAGAGACTACAAGCTCAAGGGAATTTATGTAACATGCTATCTCATAGTCATTCTAGAAAGTTAGGAGCTGAGGCTCTTGATAGCATTGAGACCAATCAATTAGGTGGGGATTGGCAAGGGGTAGGTCAATGATGGGTTCAATGTTGTGGATATGAATGAAATCATCTCTGGTGATTGCAGAGTTAGGGTTTGTCAAGTATCCCTCTAATGTACCAAAATCAAGATTTATTCTACCAAGCAAGGCATCGTCCACTAAAGCAACTTGCGGAGTCGAATCCACTAATCCTACACTAGACTCATTAGCTACCTCAGGTTGGGAACCATATGTATGGATAACATCAATGTCCATGTCAACTGTAGAAGAATCAAAGAGAGATTCCCACTCATACTCATGTGAGTCTGTATCCGAATCTTGGCTGGGATGTTTACACCAAGCATATTTATGACATCTAGATGTGGAAGCTCCAATGTCACAAAGGGTAACACCTTCTTGAATGCCATTTGTGTATTGATTTTCTTGAATAGGATCCTCAACATGATCTTCAACAACAGATTCTTCTTGTTCTAGGCCTGAAACTGTTGGATGGGCAACTGGAGTATATGAATCTCCCCAAAGTAGATTAGTGGCAGAGACCCAATCTTCACACCTATCTTGTTGATTTTGAAAATTGGGTATGTAGCTTGATTCATCATCACTATCCATCGCAACAAGGATAGGAGTAGTTTTCTTTTCATGCTTTCAAAGCCTAAGCCAACTATTTTTTTAGACTCGTGTCCAAAAAGAGCGTGATCAAGTGGTTCAACTCTAGCATCTAATTTGTGACTAAGAGGACCATGACCTAGATAGCCCATAATTTTGACAAGAGTGTACCCTCTTCCATATGTCTTAGGAGAGGAAGAGAAGTTCTCATTATGCATGTATTTGTCTTCTCTATAGATCCAGTCCTTGACAACCACCTCTTCTTTTTCATCCTAGATGGGCACTAAGGACTCTACAAATGTAACAAACAGAGTCATGGCTAAAGATGAAGGAAACATCTCTTGTGAAGGTTTGCCATAGGACCTAGGTGAGACTGGGAGTTTTGTAAAGGAGTCAATTTGATACCCCCCATACCAAGGTCTATGGACTTGAACTTATTCTTTCATTGTGCTAGGGTTGCATCAAAATCCTCTGCTTCCCTGTTGAGAGGAACATGAGTCTCTGCTGAAATTGCATTTATAGATAATGTGCTATCCCTAGGTATACAGACTTCTACTCTGTTATAGGGGAACTTAACACATTGATGGTAGGTGGATGGTACTATTTGCATGTCATGGATCCATGGTCTACCAAGTAGGATATTATATGCTAGAGGACCAGCATCAACAATTTGGAACAAAATATCCTTTTCAACAGGGCCAATCCTGACAGGAAGGATGACCAAGCCCTTGGAGCTTCTCTCTACCTCATCATAGGCTTTAATGGTAATTTTCTTTTGGGTATCACTAACTTGCCCAGAATAACCCAGTATCTTCAACAGACTCAAGGAACAAATGTTGAGCCCAGCACCCCCGTCAATCAACACATGCCTGACACGGGTCTTGTGAATCATGACTTTGATATGAAGGGCAAGATTATGTGGATGGCTCAAAGCTTTGTCATCTTCTTCTGAGAATGTTAGGTAATGGGGGCTAGCAAGGTGGTTAACCATGTTCTGGAATTGGTTAACATCTATGTTGTTAGGAACATTTGCTGCATGCAAAGCATCCTCAAGGATACGCTTATGTCTTGGAGACAATTCCAAGAGTTCAAAGATTGAGATTTGAGCTAGCGTTCTTTGTAACTGGTCAACAAGATTATAGCTCATCTTAGGGTTGACTGTTGATTTGGTGGTGACATTCTTAGATGCCACTTGCTTGGGTTTGCTGGATTGGTTGGAACTAGGACCTCTAATAACCACAGGACCTTGACTTTGGCTTCTGGTGACAGCGTTGAGAGCATGGGATGACCTTTGAGAGCGAGGACCCCTAAGAACCACCACCAGTTCTTCATTAAATATAGGAGGAGAGCCCACATCATAACCATAAAGATATTTGTCTCTCATCATGTTGACACTATCCTCGACAACCTCAAGCATATTGACCTCATTTTCGGCACCTGTGTAGGTATAGTTGATTTTGGCCTTGCCATTCTTGGGTTTAGAGGTTTCCACCTTTTCATATTTGGGAAAAGGCTGTTTGAATGCCTTATGGTCTACATTGGTATTCAACCCATCAATCTGAAGTTTTCCACTCTCAATAAGATCCTGAATAAGGTGCTTAAGTTTCTAGCAATGTTCGATGTCATGTCCAATGCCATTATGGAATTTGCATAAATCTTTTTCGTTCCACCAATGTGGCTTGACGTCAGGTATACAAAAATTTGCTGGATCTTGTGGTTGTGCAAGGTTATTGGAAATAAGCATCTTGAAAACATCCTCATAGGAGTCACCCAGTTTAGAAAATTGTTGCCTCTCCTTTTTAGGCTTTTCTTGATACTTTGGTTTATGCTCTTGTTGGTTGGAGGATGTATTGAGCTTCATAGCTTGGACTGCACTAGACAAATGAAGGAATCCTTGATCCTTGGGTTGGGAAGAGTCCACAACTCCATTGTTAACTACTTGCTTATTCTTGTTCCAGTGCAAGTGCTTGCCTTTGTCCTTATTATCATTGTTGGTATTTTGACCATTATTGTTATTGCTATGTTTGGTCAAAATGCCTTGCTCCTTCAAGACATCCTCAATTTGACATGCAGTTTTGACCATAGTGTCGAAGGAATCAAAGACCATCTTCCGAACCTCATACCGCATTTCAGGCACCAAATTGCTAACAATGATATCAATCCTTTCATGCTCAGGGATAGTCCTAGAATAGCGATAGCACAATCGTCTCCATCTTTGTAAAAAGGTAACAAAGGATTCCCCTTGGTTTTTCTTCAAATTGCACAAGTCTAACATAGTGACTGATCTTGACAAGTTGTATGCAAAATTTTGAACAAATCTGTGGACAAGTTCTTTGAAAGTTTTGAAGGGAGGCGTTATGTTGGTAAACCACTCCATGGCTTGGCCCTTGAGACTCCTTGGAAATAATCTCATAAGATAGGAGTCATCTTGGTGAAATTCAAAACTCATGATGTAGAATTGATGGACATGATTATGTGGGTTGCCATTGCCGTCATACTTGTCATACTAGGGGATTTCAAATTTTCTAGGAAAATCCTTCATACTGACACTTTTGTCGAAAGGATTGGGACAAATAGATTCAAGTGAAAAGGAACTTTTAGGTGCCAACACCTTTTCCATCATACGCTTGAGTTGCTTGATCTCCTCTTCTTGAGAGGGTCCTTGTTTCTTGATTCTTCTATCCACATCAAAGTTGTAAGGGACTCTGGCACCCTTGTTAATCAAGCTCTCTAGGAACCTATCCTTGTTTTGGTCAAGATACTTCTCCACATATTGTTGGAATAGTGGATCTTGTTGCATTCTCATAAAATCTTGATCATAAAAACTTGCACTACTTCCTCCATGTTGAGAGCCATGATGAGCTTGTTGGGAGGGTTGTCTCAAGTTCCTAGGAGGTGTTTGTCTCCTATGTTGTGAAATCCTCCTTCCTCTAGGACTAGGAGATCTTGAAGGGGTCCTTGACCACCTTCTGCTTCTTGGGGTTCTTGAGGGAGTAGATGGTGGAGAGTTGTTTCCACTGTTGGTACCCCTATTATTGAATTGGTCATTGAGTTGCTGGGCTAAAAGCCTATCTTGTTCTTCTTGGAATGCTTTTATTTTCAATTCTAACAAGGCTTGTTGTTCCACCTCTAGGTGTCTAAACCTTTCTTCTTTAGTGGCTTGTTCATCCAAAAAGGCTTTCTTTTCGCATTCAATTCTTTTAAGCCTCTCATTCGCATATCTTGAGGTTGTTTTGAGTGGAGAGTTAGGTCTTGAATGTTTGAATAAGTCATTAGTAAATGCTGCATTTACATGAGCATCACCAAATTTGTTGTTTTGGTCTTCATGTTGTGACCGTGCATCTTGGTGAGCTTGCCCATAATCTCTTTCAGCTCTTTGATGGGCGTCTAAATATCTTGAGTTAATAGGGGGTGATTCTGGTTGATTGTCATCACCAAATAGCATGTTATCCCTACGTCTTTGGAAAATGTCATCAAGATTTTGATCCATCACTTCTCTCTCCTTTCTATTCATGGTGTAAATCATGTCCATATCTAATTGAGAAGGTGCTAAAGAGGTACTCAACTCACTAGGATTTCTCTTTGGGTCAAACCAAGCTTTAGACTCACTCCTAGGTGATTGATCAAAGAGGGGCTCTTTCCCCTTTCTCTTTTGATGAGTTTGGACTAAGGGTAACTATTCAAAGACAACCTGAGGTTGTTTTCCTTGACTAACTTGGTACCTTGTCGTAACTGACATGAAAGAAAAAGACCCTTGGTGATAAGATGACCCTACAAAACATCAATACTAAACTAAGATAGTAAAAGTGTTCAATTGTCCAAAAAGAGATGGTGAGATAGAAAGCTGCAAAAGGTGTAAACCAACACTGCCACAGAGGTGTATAATAAAAGGATAATTATCCTAACACATATGGACTAGGAGGATGGATTTAACCAAATATATAATTGAAATTGATTTTTTTATGGAAGTGAATCTGGACAAAAGAGTACTGAAACTCTCCAAGTGTGTTACCAAAGAATCTAAAGGTTTACTTTTTCAACAAGGATGATTCCTAACTTATCAATTCGAAGCAAGATTACTTTGTAAAATCAAAGAATACTAATTTAAGGGGTCTAAATACAAGAACCTAAGGTACAAACAGGCTTCTAACGGTAGAGTAAGTTACCTACTAAAATCTAGTCGACCAAAGAAAGACTGAAAATGGCATAAATCAGACAGACAACAAAAAGACTCTATGCGACAATTTCCAGGCTAACAGGATGATAGAATCTAACCAAGTGATATTTCGCACAAAGCAGTGTGACAATTTCCAGGCAGCCTGCACGATAAAATCCAGGCAAGCAGTGTGATAGTTTTGCAGCAACAAACTATCGCATGATAAATATCAGTACAATGTGCGATGAAGTTTTAGGATCGTACGACTCTTGACCAATGAATGTTAAAAATCTCATTTTTAAAGGCAATTCGGTCAAAGTTTCAATCTGATGGTTGGATTTTTTGATTTCAAGCATAGTACTAGCAGTAATCAGACAAGTTTGCAAACAGTAGGTGATCAAACATGTCATAAAACACTCGCACAAGGGCAAAAACAACCTTGCCAAGACAAGAAATTATGATATCAAAGCAATAAAATCCTATGAATGCTACCGTGATGTTTGATATTTGAGAACATTTACATGGGTAGATCACAGTGAGAACACTTCAAGCACTTACTAGCCTAAAAAGACAATGGCTCAATACTTAACAACTAGGCCCACACTTGATGCTCCATTGCCTCACACAAAGTGGTTACCCACAATAGATATTGGCTTTGTCGTGAAAGTGCCAATGACACAACCAAAGGAACACAGATGGTGAGTAATCTTGGGGTGATCTGGGTTAGTCCACTAGGATCAATCCTTGCACCAAGAAGCTAAGTAGAAAAATAGGGTGGCTTCTATCTATGGTTCTTAGTAAGGGCTTCCATTCATAATACCCCTCTCACTCCCCAAAGGGACTCCTTCCCTTGTGGCAAGTAACAAACCTTGTGGCCACAAGAGTATCTTAAGCATTCTTGCTCAACATTTTCCTCATGGTCACAATCCCACAAGTACTCACATCAAGTGAAGACAAGTACTATTCCTACCAAGGTTTTGTGTCCTTGAAAGCCTTGAGTTTATAGTGGGTCGGAATAGCTGGCAAAAAGCTTGTCCCCACTTGGGTCGTTCCTCTTGATTGCTCAAGAGAAGGCCCACTAAAGGATTCTAAAACTAAACAAAGAGTGGATCAATTTTTGAGTTTCAATATTTTTGTTTCACCTCAAGGGTGAAGAGCATACTCTTCTAGCTCAAAAATTTCTCCCAAACACACCAAGAAAAGGTTCAATTACCCTCTTGCCTTCAAAATCCAAAGATGGGTCAAGATTTATGTTTCACCACAAGGGTGAAGAGCATATTCTCCTACCACCAAAATATTCCTACAACAAGATATTAAGTGCCTATGAAAAAAAACAACTAGTATATGCCGCACTTAAAATGAAAGCAATTAAACAAGCACTTGATTGGTTTTTATGCTTTGGGCAGCTCTGCAAAAACCATTAGTAACCCTTGTGCATTTGGAGCTTTGACATGCATTCTTTTAAGAAAATATTTTAAGCAATGAGAGCACCTACAAGCACAACTTTTTATCCCTACAAAGGTTATCACATCAAAACCAAATGAAATATGCAAATCAAACTCTGTTCTACCACAACAAACCAGAGATCCAAAGCAAATAAATCAAATCTTGCAAAGAAATGTCCAAAATCACTCACTGTCAGGCCTGTGTGATAGGTCTATCAAAGAATGAATCGTACGATACTTTTCTGTATATTACTGTGATACTTTATCTCTGTGCGATAGTTTGTGATACCTGCATGCGATAGAGAATAATATGACAGTGCGACAGAATCCGCAAGGGCCCGCGATACTTTAACTAGTAAAGTATCACACTGATATACAAGAAACTATCATATGACATTAGAAGACTATCGCACAATAATTCTGTCAGAAAAATAGAGAGCCAAAACAAAAAGCTAAAATGATGACAAAAAATTGATGAAAATGCATAAAAAGGACAAAACAAGATTGTTCTGCCCCACAGTGGGCACCAAAAATGTACACACTAAATAGTGCACTTCTCTAAGTCATTACTTCCAAGAGAATCCATGAATGGGAAACCTTGAGAAAGCGACCTAGAGCTCCCTAGGCATGAAGTCACAAGGATCTTGATGGTGCTCTCAACTAGAGCTATTGAAGCATGCAACCTTGCTAGCAAACTACACAATGGGAGATTCAAAGAGACAAGGGCAAGAATGCCAATATCCTCAAGAATCAAGAATGGAAATGCAATGCAATTATGCTAAGAATGAAGATGCAAGCTATGAAAATGAAAGTATTACAAATCCTTGCTAATTAAGCTATGTGAGCTAATCTAGAGCATAAAATAAACTAAGCTAGATGCTTAAGCTAAGAATGAAAGAATGAAAGCTAAATGCATGAAGATCTCCAAAGCTCCAAAAGTCTCCAAGAAATCCTGTAGCATAAGATTAGTATTCAAAGTTGGGATCCTAGAATGAGAAAATAGCTCTCCTTTTAAAGGAATTGAAAAGGAATGGACCATGGAGATTAAGAGGCAAAAAATTTAATCAAGGGTGGAGCTTGAAAAAGGAGCAATCCATGTGCACAAATCTCCTCCAATGAGAAAATAAGAGTTGACTTTTGTGTCCATATGAGACAAAAGGCATTTTCTTCTTTTTATAAAATAAGAATAATGCTCTATTTGTGCAACTTAGGATAAGAGGAAAAGTGGGAGCTTTTTATTTAATAAAAGAGGAGGGAATTCCTTTTAAATAAATAAAGACTTAGGATAAAATGGTTAGCCTGTTGGGATTAGGAGAGATAGGTACCGAGAGGGGAGGGGTGAATTAGTGCCTTCAAAAACTTTACTTGAAAAACCTTTCAGATCTATAACTATGTACTGTGATAACCAATAAAAATAACTTGAATATAATTACATAAATCAATCATCTAGTTAACTTGAAAAAGTAAACAATATGAAATCAATATGATAATCACATAACACAAGTATTTTGGTAACGCAGAAACCCTTCTAAGAAGGTAAAAACTGCGGTGGGGATGACACCCAAAAATTCTTCACTACTGCAGATAGAAAAGGTTTGTCTGTTAAGGCTACAAGTTTTGATCACTTCTGGTGATCTTACCCTATTAGGAGTAACATGTTAGATCAACTAGATCTATCTAGTTATAGGATTTTAACAACACTAATGAAGTGTGTACTCGGTTAAGAGATTTACATAAGACTGTTAAGTCTACTTTGTTTAAGAGATTTATCAAAAACTCTATCACAATTGTCAGAAAGTAATAGGAAATTATCTGCTAGTTGACAACTCAATTGTCTGAAATAGATCTATAAGTGCTCATCAAAATATCACCTTATCTGTGATGGTTCTCTACTTTGTTTTGCTTGGTAGCCTTCTCTGATTCTGCTCAATCTGATATCCTCTGTACTCTGTTCTGCTTTGTAAACCGATTGACTTGAAGTTAGGAAATGGCTTCAAGTGCTCCGTGATTCATATATATCAGTTCACCAACCTCATAAAATGGTGCGAACATACAAAATATATAGTGTTCTATTTTTGTTGCTTTAGCAAAAATTAGGTTACAAAAATAATCATAACCCTAAGATCTACGGTGCAAAATTAACCTAGATCAACTATTACAATAAGATAAACATTACATTTAATGAGTATCTTTTACAATAAATGCTCCTCGATCTTGGTAAACCATTTTACGATCTGTTGTAACCATTTGCATAGAAGAATGTGCCATTTTAGATTACTATGCCATTTTCTATGATCATCGGTAAACATTGTATAATATGCTCAGTGTATACTTTGATGCTTGGTGTTTACTGACCGTCGGTGTCAGTATCGTTGGTGCTCAGTAAACTATGTGATGTTCGGTGTAAAGGCTTTACTGACTACTCTGTCTTACTTCTGGTTACCGACCAACTCAATATAAGTAACCAACTGACCTATTTAATATCCTTTGATACTAATGACAACCTTAAATGCTCAAAAGAGATTAACAATCTCCCCCTTTGGCATTAGTATCAAAACTTCAAATGTATATAGACAAAATATTTCTATATATTCCTTATGTCTCCGCCATATACATATCCACAAAAAAATTTCTAAGTACAAAGTACTCCCCCTCGGTGCATGCTCCCGGTAGTATGTAATATACATATCAAAGTATACTTTATTTGGCATATACATGTTTTCCCCCTTTTTGATAATAATGCCAAACATAAAAAAATAATGTATACTTACATCTTATCAAAAATGTGTTGGTGGGTTTTCTTTATAGACTCCAAGAGGTTGTCTCATTCCTCTTTCAAGTTGGTAAGAGCAATATGCTCAAGACTGACTTGTGCATGCATGTCAAGATATTATCTAACACTAAAATCTCTAGTGTTGCGACAAGTTGTTCAGCTTTGACAATATGTGCTTCAAAAATTTTCAGGTAAGGAGTGAGTTCTGTCTGTAACTCTATGACCTGATCAGTGATGTGTGCATCTTATTTGCTTAAATATGCTATTAGCTGCCAGAGTTCCTGAACTCAATGAATATGCTTTAAGAAAGCAGTTGGCTTAGTGATAGCTGCTTGTGTACTCAACTTTATCTCTACTTCTAAACCTTTTATCTTTTCACTGACTTCTACAGTGAAGGTGTTTGAAGTACAAAGCTTGATTAGAAATTGATAGATTATTTGGGTAATAGATTTTACCTCGATAATGACGTTAGATAATTTTACCTTTTTTAGTGCCACTTCTGTGCTAATCCTTTCTGCCAATTTGTCTAGAATCTTTGATTCTGCCCTTCTATTCTTTTGTCTATATTTGTATCAGGGGTATTGATTTTGTCGATGAGTGTAGCAAGTTGATCTATGATGGGAGTATTCTCATCAATATTTGTCTCCAGTACTATCTATTGCAAAATATCCCTCACATCATTTAACACTTCTTTTCATTTGTGTTCTTGCCTTAACTTCTCTTGTGCCGCTTTGCTTGAACATAGCTCCCCATATCTACTTGGTTCCTCGGGGCTTAGGGTTCTTGGGTCACATTTTGGTATAATTATGACTTCATCAATGGTGACCGGCCCTTTGGCTTTCTTCTTCTTCTTCTTTTGTGCAAGAGGTGACTTCTTCTCACTAATAACAATAGCTTTTTCTCCACTCTTCAGAGTATCTTTCCCAATTGACACTGTATCATCCTTCTTCTGCTCCTTGATAGATGGTGTGGGAGTCTCAGTTGTAGTGTCAGGTGGGTTCACCTCGGTCAACTTTGTTTCTTCTAGTTCCTTTGTTTCTGTAGACCATGCCTCTATTTTGTTAGGCTCATTTGTATCTGCAAGTTGCTTAGGTGCTTGTATCCCAGTTGTATCTTTATTTTGCTTGAGATGAGAAGCATCAGGTTGTACTTGTGAAAGTATTTCAACTACCTCTGCAAGTACAGGTAGGTCACCCAGTAGAGATGTGAACACACTATCAGTGTCTAGTGCTTCATCTTTGTTTGGTGCAATTGTCACATCTTCATCATCCTCATCATCAGGATCACCGTTAGTGATGTCCTTAATGAGTGCATCATCATCAGTTTTCTTCTGCAAGTGGATCTTTACTTGATCTGGTGCATCCTATGAAATTATTATTTCTTCCTTTTGTTCAGTGATATCAATTACCTCGGTAACTGATATGTTGGAGTCCTTTATTTTCTTTCCTTTGTTATCATCGATGAAAATACCTTTACCTTTTGAACTGTGTCTCTTCTTAGACAGTTTCAGGAATGCTTCCCGTTCAACTTTCTCTTTTGCTTTCAAAATTGATGTCCGCAAAGAATCACATGTGACATCCATATCACCCACATTCTCATCCATTATCTGCATAGTTCTATTCTTGACTAGAAATCTAGCCTGATACTTTGTCATGTATTCACTTACAACAACATAGCTAAAGTGTGAGGCTGCATGACTTAATGATCGTTCTCTTTTCCTTTTCTCTGTATCTAGTGCAATAGCCCATCTCTCATTTATTTTTTCATCAAATTCCTTCAACAATTGACATGTGAATTCCATTGGTACTCTCTTGAATTTAATCATCATCTGGATGATAGCATGTTCTAGCTTTGTCTTGTCCTCAATTGACATTTTGTCAAATTTGCCTATGCCTAGATTTGTAAGATTTCCATTCTCAATTATATCTTCAATTATTTCTTCTATTGTACTTTCCCTGTTATGAACTAACTTGAATTTATTAGGATCATTTTAAGTGTGAGTCTCCTTTATATCTTCTTTACTTCTTATGTATTTCCTCTTTTTCTTCGGTGTCTCAACTACTTTCTTGTTCTTTCTCTTAACATATTTCTGTGTCAGTGTAGCTGCTCTTCTTTTTGCTACTTTTACTACTTCTTCTTTCTCGACAGGTTGTGCTACAGTTGACGAACATGTCTTCATTCCTTCAGGTTCTGATAACTGCATTTCCTATTCAACATTGGTAGGAGGAACCAGTGTGTGATCCTTTTCTTTTTCTTACTTAGTCTCCTCACTATCTTAGGGATTGTTAGCCAACTGTAACTGACCTTCAGTTGTTTCTTTAACTGGTGACTCCATAGATGAGTTAGATGCATTTCCATATTTTACTGTAAGATCTTTTCTCATTTTCTTCGCCCTTCTAGAAAATTTTTCGATCTCTATGTCTGTAGTGATTCATGACTTAGCTTCATCAGAGGTGCCAAAACTAGTGGCAGTGATATCTATAGGTAATGCTAGCAATGCATTAATAGATTTCAAAGTGAAATCATGGTTCATTTCGTATCCCATCGGTGCTAACCATTTTGTTCTCAGTTCTACTGCCTTTATCATAGAGTGGTTTGTGCTGACTACAAAACATATGTCAGCTTCAAATTTACTCACTAATTCCCTTGGAATCCTACTCCTTTGATGCATTTTTGTTTGAAATTCTTTGAAATATGCATTAAATTCCTTATTCAAATTATCTCCTAGACTTTTCATCATTTCACCAATTTGTGCAGTTATCGGTTTGTCTGATTGCCAATTTACTTTACTGATACCAAGTACATATTTTTTCAGATAGAAAAATGTATAGACAAGTAGTGATCTGTACTTACATGTGTTGGACTTCTTTGATCTTATTGTCTTCATATTATCTTGCAGTTGGTGTAGTAACAGTTCGGCAAGATCTACCTGGTGATCTATATGCCATGTCCACAGCACTACAGGGTACACTATTTGGTCTGCTAGATTGAAATATCTTGTACCCGATGACATGTGCTATGAATTTTACCACTGGGTCTTTGATGGTTGAGATTTTCAGTGCCCTACCATCCCATTGAGCTCTAGTGTTCTTGTCAATGTCGAGATGAGATGAACTTTGAAAGGCTTTAGCTTTGTCGATTGTAGGGTACCCAGTAACCCTACTGATAATCTTCTTTGTGACCTTAATAGGTTTATCTAACCAAAATTTACCATCCTAAAATCTTCTTAGGATGATTCTTATCCAGTCATTTTTGAATGTTTGCGGGAAGTATGTAAAACACAATAACCCTGACTCCTCAATCTTCTTATATTCAGATTTTATCTTTCCATCTAGTCCACAGACTTGTTGATAAGCAACAATGGTCTCAAAATCACATACTTCTTCAATTTTGTAGTGAATATAGGCCCTAACATCTTCTGTTAACAAAACCCTATCTGGAATACTCGAGAATGCACCCATATCATCCGTTTGTGCTGCGACCTTGGGATGTGGTTTGAATTTGGCCTCAAAAAAATTAGCCCTAACAATTAATTCTACTTCCTCCTCAATGTTTTGCGATTTGCTTGCAATTGATGTTGATGCTATAAATTATTTCTAGGGTTTTGGCAAGCAATAGATAACCAGTGTTCGGTAGGCAGATGAACTTACTCAATATCATCGAAGAATTGTTGTCAGTTCGATCTACAATAGCTTTGAATCTTTTCTAAATTTTTTTTAGTTCGAACTCTTCTCTGTAAAATCTCTTTTCTTCGAAATCACAATGTAATAATGAACTACGTTTCGTACATATATATATAGACTTTTTGATATTCCCACTCAAACTTTAGTGCATTAAATGCATGACCTAACTTTCGGTACAAAAAATCTTGTCATCTCAGTAATGTCTACAATTTCCTTTGCTCGGTTGACATAGAATTTCTTCATCAGTTTGCACTGTTGTCGGTTAACCTTGTATAGTGATTACAGATGGGTAATCAACTCTCATTTCTTCTTTTACCGATTATGTGACATTTGTAAAATTTTAACACATAAACCATAGTGCATCTTTATTCATGCAGATTTGGTATTTGTACATCATATATAAGGAACTGTATGTAAAATGTGATCATTTAAAAATGTCAGTTCCATACACACCTTTGTCATCTTAAGTGGAGGTACCGATGTCACCCAATCCAGTGGATGAGGTTTCACTGACAGTGTTACTTGACTCAGCATTCTCATTAGATGCCTTCTTCCACATTGTGTTCCTTAACTTCATAATTTTTGCAATGTTATATCCACTCTCAAATATATTGTTTTCATCTAGTGCTCAGTCTATACAATTCTTACTTAAATGACCGATCTTGTGACAATGCATACATGCCATTCCTACATTTGTCCAATTTCTTGATTGTCCAATCTTACTCTTTCTGTAACAATTTGCTGCAATGTGTCCATACCAAATACATACAACACAACTAGCCCATGTATTATAATCCCAAACATATGAGTTACCTTGTCTCTTTGGTTGATATGGCTTTCATTGTAGTTTCTCTTTAGGTGTCTAGACTTGTTTCATTTTTGCCTTGCAGTCCCTTGCAGTGTGTCCATGCTTATTACAAGTATAGCATATTTTCTGCTCAGTAGTATTATTAGCAATGTCATTCTTCTTAGCTCTGCATTCATAAGCTGGATGTCCAAACTTACCATAGTAATAACAATATCCATTGAATTTAGGAATGACAGGAGGTTTACCTTGTGCTCTGCTTCTGCACACATTAGATGTATGTCCTAGTTTTCCACAGTGATAACATGTCAACACTTTAGGTTTCTAACATTAATTATTGTTGACTTTTTCAGCTTGTTGTGATGATTCTCCTTCACCAGTGTAGCCTATACTGGCTCTGCTTCCAAATTTCCTTTGATTAGTCAGGAAATCATCAATCTTTTTAGAACTATCCTTAGCTATCTTCATCATTTCATTATGTTGCTTTTGTATCTTTATTTCATTTCTCAGTTTTTCATTATCTTCTCTAAGTATTGCAACATCTTCAAGTCTTCTTGATAATTCTCCATTGACTCGATTCATTTCTTGATTGACTGTCATCATCTGATTTGATACTTGGAAGTGATGATTAGTGAGTCTTTGTATTTCACTTTCTTTTGCTTGGAGTTTTTTAGTCATTAGTCTTCGGTCTTCAATAGTCAGATTCTGATCTTGTTCAGCTTGTCTAGCATTGTTCATGATTTCCACCATTCTCACCATCTGAGATTCATGACTGATTTGAAGTGCTTTCACTTGCTTAGATAGATGTTGATTCTTTTCAGACAAGTTAGAGATTATGCTTTCGGATCTGTCAGAGACTCTTCCAGAGCTTGATCCAATATGATCAAATATTTCATCAATAGGTTCTTCATGATAACCGATTTCATTCAGCTAAATTGCAAGTTTTTTTCTTTCAACCAGTAATTTCTTTAGTTCTTCCTTGGCTTGTTTATACTAGTCCACAAACATCTGTATTTGTATCTTCTAATTCTCAATAGTCTTGTCAAGCTTGTATCTCTCCATGACTTAGATCTTTACCCTTTAGTGGTTAGACTATTCAACAAGAGAACTAAGCTCTAATACCAATTATTGGAATTAGGAGAGATAGGTACTGAGAGGGGAGGGGTGAATCAATGCCTTCAAAAATTTTACTTGAAAAACCTTTTAGATCTATAACTATGTACTGTGATAACGGATCAAAATAACTTGAATATAATTGCATAAATCAATCATCTAGTTAAGTTGAAAAAGTAAACAACATGAAATCAATATGATAATCACATAACACAAGTATTTTGGTAATGCAAAAACCCTTCTAAGAAGGTAAAAACTACGGTGGGGATGACACCCACAAATTCTTCACTACTGCAGATAGAAAAGGTTTGCCTATTAAGGCTACAAGTTTTGATCACTTATGGTGATCTTACCCTATTAGGAGTAACATTTTAAATTAGCTAGATCTACCTAGTTATAGGATTTTAACAACACTAATGAAGTGTGTACTCGGTTAAGAGATTTACATAAGACTGTTAAGTCTACTCTGTTTAAGAGATTTATCAAAAACTCTATCACAATTGTCAGAAAGTAATAGGCAATTATCTACTAGTTGACAACTCAATTGTCTGAAATAGATCTATAAGTGCTCATCAAAATATCACCTTATTTGTGATGGTTCTCTACTTTGTTCTTCTCGATAGCCTTCTCTGATTCTGCTCAATCTGATATCCTTTGTACTCTAAATTGTTCTGTAAACCGATTGACTTGAAGTTAGGCAATGGCTTCATGTGCTTCGTGATTCATATATATCAGTTCACCAACCTCATAAAATGGTGCAAACATACAAAATATGTAGTGTTCTATTTTTGCCGCTTTAGCAAAAATTAGGTTACAAAAATAATCATAACCCTAAGATCTACGATGCAAAATTAACCTAGATCAACTATTACAATAAGATAAACATTACATTTAATGAGTATCTTTTACAATAAATGCTCCTTGATCTTGGTAAACCATTTTACGATTTGTTGTAACCATTTGCATAGAAGAATGTGCCATTTTAGATTACTATGCCATTTTTTGTGATCATCGGTAAACACTGTATAATCTGCTCGGTGTATACTTTGATGCTTGGTGTTTATTGACCATCAGTGTTGATATCACTGGTGCTCAGTAAACTATGTGATGTTAGGTGTAAAGGCTTTCCCAACTGCTCTGTCTTACTTCTGGTTACCGACCAACTCAATATAAGTAACCGACTGACCTGTTTAATATCCTTTGATACTAATGACAACCTTAAATGCTCAATAGAGATTAACATAGCCCATAGAAAATAATCGAATAAATGATAAAATAGGATTTGATCAAGAAAATTGATATTTGAAAAATGTTGATTTAGGAAAATATTGATTCAGGGATTTGATAAATTGCTGAATGGGGGCCCAAAGTCTAGGTGACCTTTTTAGGGTGTATACAAGCACCTTATATCTTTGTACAGGTCATACAATTCCTTCTACTTTAATTATTTCAGAGAAAAATGAATGTTCAGGAACAATTGCTACAGTTGAGCAGGAAGAACATCAAACAGTTGTTGTAGATTCTGACACAACACTTTGGCACAACAAACTTGGGCACATGAGTGAAAAAGTTATGAAATTACTTCATTCAAATAAAGTTTTATCTGGTCTAAAATGTGTCAATATGGATTTCTATGAAATTTGTGTGTATGGAAAAAAAGAGAGAGAGTTAGTTTTGTGAAGAGTGGGAAGGAAAAGAAAAATGAGAAACTAGAGCTTGTGCATATAGATGTATGGGGACCAGCTCAAGTATCTTCCCTTGGTTTCTCTTTGTATTATGTTACATTTATAGATGATGCAACAAAAAAAGTATGGATTTATTTCCTTAGACAGAAATATGATGTATTTCAAACTTTTAAAAAATGGAAATGCTTGATTGAGAATGAGACTAGTAAAATGCTAAAATGTCTCAGATTTGATAATGGTGGTGAGTATTGCAACACATAATTTGAAGATTATTGTTCCTCTAATGGTATTTGTAGGCGAAAAATTGTACCGAGGACTCCACAAGAAAATGGAGTGGTTGAATGCACAAATAGGACAATAATGGAGTGTGCAAGGAGTATGAGGTTGCATGCTAGGCTGCCCTTAAACATGTGGGCAGAGGCTATTACTACGATTGTTTATTTAATCAATAGAGGTCCCTCTACTCCTTTGGATTGTGGTATTCCACAAGAAGCATGGACTGGTAAGAAGGTGAGTTATTCTTTTCTCAAAACCTTTGCTTGTGAAGCATTTGCACATATAGATTCTGAAAATAGAACCAAGCTAGAAGCTAAGTCAAAGAAATGTGTATTTTTTGGATATGGCATTGATGAATTTGGTTATAGGCTTTGGGATTTTGAAAATCATAAAATTGTAAGAAGCAGGAATGTCATATTCAATGACAAAGTGTTGTACAAAGATTTGTTGCAGCAGCATGACAAGAAAGAAAATGATTATGTAGTACTGGATGATACTCCAAAAATTAATGTTCCAGTAGTCCCTTGTGCTCTATAACAACATCAACAACAAATACCACAAACCCCAGTGAATGTTAGATGGTCAACAAGGCTAAGTATACCTTCGGAAAGATTTTCTCCCTCTTTGTATTATATTTTATTAACAGATGCGGGTGAAACTGAATGTTATAATGAAGTGGTTCAGGTGGATACAAAGCTTTAGTGGGAGTCTGCAATGATAGATGAAATGGACTCTTTGCTAAAAAATCAAACATGGGATTTATGTAAGTTACATGTAGGTAAAAGGGCTTTACAAAATTAATGGGTTTACAGGCTGAAAGAAGAGGACAGAGGTAAGAAAAGATTTAAAGCCATGTTAGTTGTAAAATGATTTGCACAGAAAAAGGGTATTGATTTTGATGAGATATTTTATCCAGTTGTTAAAATGACTTTTATTCATACTGTTTTAAGTATTATGGCTACTGAAGATCTATATTAAGAGAAGCTTGATGTTAAAACAACTTTTCTTCATGGTGATTTGGATCAAGAAATATATATGGTACAATCACAAGGGTTTGAGGTCGAGGGTAAGGAGAATCTAGTGTGCAGATTGCATAAAAGTTTATATGGCTTGAACCAAGCACCTCAGAAATGGTATATTAAATTTGAGACTTTTATGAATGAGCATAGACACACTCGGTGTCATTTTGACCATTGTGTTTATTTTAAGAGGTTAGATGATGATAGCTACATTATTTTATGTTTATATGTTGATGATATGCTTGTAGCTGGGTCTAACATGGATCAAATTCAGGGGTTAAAACAACAGTTAGCACATTCATTTTCTATGAAATATTTGTGGACAAAAAAACAAATCCTTGGTATGAAAATTTATAGAGATAGGAAAAATCAGAAATTGACTTTATCTCAGGCTGATTATATTGAGGTGTTGCAACGTTTCTCTATGGAGAATGTCAAAGATGTCAGCACACCTTTACCTAGTCATTTGAAATTGACTAAGGAGATGTGTCCTAAGACACCGGAAGCAGAGTCTAAAATGTCCAAGGTACCTTATGCTTCAACTATAGGGAGCTTAATGTATGTTATGGTATGTACTAGGCCATATATTGCACATTTAGTGGGAGTCGTTAGTAGATATATGAGTCACCTTGGGATTGAGCATTGGAATGAAGTCAAATGGATTCTCAGATATTTGAGAGGTACATTGAGTAAGTGTTTACACTTTGGGGGATCTACTACTACTGTACAAGGCTATGTTGACTTAGATTTGGAAGGAGATATAGATAGTAGGAAGAGTACTACAAGCTATGTATTTACTATTGGTGGGATAGCAGTGTGTTGGATTTCTCAGTTACAAAAGGTGAATGCTTTATCCACTACAAAGGTAAAGTATGTTGTTGCTATAAAGGCATCCAAGGAGATGATATGGCTTCAATTCTTCATGCAAGAATTAGGATATTACCAAGAGGGATAATTATCTATATAAAGATAGCTAGAGTGCTATTCATCTTGCAAATAATTCTACTTTGCACTCAAAGACAAAACACATACAGTTACAGTATCATTTCATTCAGCTAGTTTTGGATGATGGGTAGTTAAAGATGGAAAAGATTCATACAAATGATAATCCAACAGATATATGTACAAAGGTAGTACCAAGGGAGAAGTTGAACTCTTGTTTAGCTTTAGTTGGTCTTCTAGACTGAATAGAATAAAGGAACAACAGAGTCCAGGGTGGTTGGGTCCAGTGAGAGCTTCACAGGGTAGCGGTTCTACTACAGGATTAGTCTCCAAGTGGGAGATTGTTGTTTTTTATGGAGTTTGATCAATCCCCAAGTGGAAGATTGTTATATTGTACTGATTGATTAGGGAAGTACTATACACTTTTCCCCTTTCCCTTGCTGGGGTTCGGGGTCGGGACGGGCCCCGAGCAGGGGTTTTGGGGTGGCATGTTGTAACCCTAAATCGACAAAATAAACTTGTATAAAATAACTTAGGGTTAGGGATTTTATTATTATGTATTTTTGGGTATCTTCTTGCGGTGGTATTGAGATGTAAGGGATTGCAAATTGTAATCAGGTTGTAATTGTAATCAGCTAAAAATGGTCATCTAGACTATTAGCCCCTTTTGCTAATCACCAATTGCTTATTCTTGATCAAATCCTAGTTCTGTCATTTATTCCATTATTTTCTATGGGATAACCATTTTATCCTAAGTCTTTATTTAATTAAAAGGAATTCCCTCCCCTTTTATTAAATAAAAAGCCCTGACTTTTCCTCCTATCCTAAGTTGCACAAATAAAGCATTATTCTTATTTTATAAAAAGGAGAAAAGACACTTTTTGTCTCATATGGACACAAAAGTAAACTCTTATTTTCTCATTGGAAGATATTTGTGCACATGGATTTCTCCTTTTTCAAGCCCCACCCTTGATTAAAACTTTTGTCTCTTAATCTCCACCGTCTATTGTTTCTCATTTCCTATAAAAGAAGGGCTCTCTTCTCATTTTAGGATATGAATCTTTTGAATACTAATGTTATGTTGCAGGTTTTCTAAGTGACTTTGGAGCTTTGGAGATTTGGAGCATTCTTATCTTTTACATTCACATTCTATCTTAGCTTCATTCTTGCATTTTAATTTCATTATCATGGCATTCATAGATTAGTTTCCTTTATGCTTTAGATTAGCTCACATAGCTTAATTAGCAAGGGTTTGTAATACTTGCATCTTTCTTTTCATAGCTTAGCTTTCATTCTCATTTTTAGCATAGTTGCATTTCATTCTCATATTGATTCTTGAGGATATTGGCATTCTTGCCCTTGTCTCCATTGAATCTCCCATAACATGGTTTACTAGCAAGGTTATTGGCTTAATAGCTCTAGCTGAGAGCATTCTTAAAACCCTTGCACTCCATGCCTAGGGAGCTCTAGGTCACTTTTCAAGGTTTCCCATTCATGGATTCCTTTGGAAGTAAAGACTTAGGGAAGTGCACATCTTAGTGTGTACATTTTTGGTGCCCACCGTGGGGCTTTGAGCCTCATTCTCTTCATTTTTATCAAGTTTTGTATATTTTTAGCGTCACTTTTTTGTCAATTTTGTGCAAATAGGAGAAACGTCACTTATGAGAAATCTGATACTACCTACGGGCATTCTGATGCCGCTTACAAGAAATCTAACGACGCCTATGCACATTTTGTTCACGCCTATGCACATTCTATTCATGCCTATGCACATTTTGTTCACGCCTATGCACATTTTGTTCACGCCTATGCACATTCTATTCACACCTATGCACATTTTGTTCACACCTATGCACATTCTGTTCATGCCTATGCACATTCTGTTTAGGCCTATGCACATTTTGATCACGCCTATGAACAATCTAATTACACCTATGTATTTTGATGACGCCTGCCAACTTTTAAATGATGCATATTAGTTGTCAAATGTCACCTGGTATTTTCTGTTTAATTTTGCTATCAGATTATTAAATTATTTCCAGATTTGCTATTTTGCTTGTTGTTTTCAATTTTCCTACTTTTGGATTTCTGATTTGCTGTTGTAAAATAGAGGCTTATTTGCAGATTATTATTGGTTTTTATGTGCCAACTCATTGTAGGACTAACAAGTTGTGCTTGTAGGTGCTCTCATTGCTTGCTTATTTTCTTAAAAAGATCGCATGTCAAAGCTTCAAAGGCAAAAGGGCTACTAATTATGTTTTGCAGGGCTGCCCAACGCCTAAAAACAACCAATTGCTTGTTTATTACTTTCCTTTTAAGTGCGACATATACTAGTTATTTCATTTCTTAGGCACTTAAGATCTTTTTGTAGGAGTCTTTTGGTGGTAGGAGAGTATGCTCTTCACCCTTGTGGTGAACCAGAAATCCTGACCCACTTTTAGATTTTGAAAACAAGAGGGTAATTGAACTCTTTATTTGGTGTGTTTGGGAGAGATTTTTGAGCTAGGAGATTATGCTCTTCACCCTTGAGGTGAACCAAAAATCCTAACACTCAAAAGTCAATCCACTCTTTGTTTAGCATTAGGATCCTTTAGCGGGCCTGCACTTGAGCAATCAAGAGGAATGACCCAAGTGGGGACAAGCTTATTGCCAGCTATTCCAACCCACTATAAACTCAAGGCTATCAAGGACACAAAACCTTGGTAGATGTAGTACTTGTCTTCACTTAATGTGAGTACTTGTGGGATTGTGACCATGAGGAAAATGTTGAGCAAGAATGCTTAAGGTACTCTTGTGGCCGTGAGGTCCATTACTTGCAGCAAGGTAAGGAGTCCCTTCGGAGAGCAAGGGGAGTATTACGAATGGAAGCCCTTACTAAGAACCATAGATAGAAGCCACCTTATTTTTCTGCTTAGCTTCTTGGTGTAAGGATTGATCCTAGTGGACTAACCTGGATCACCCCAATATTACTCACCATCTGTGTTCCTTTGGTTGATTCATTGACACCTCCACGAAAAAGCCAACATCTATTGTGGGCAACCACTTTGTGTGAGGCGATGGGATATCAAGTGTGGGCCAAGTTGCTAAGTATTGAGCCTTTTTCCTTCTAGGCTAGTAAGTTCTTGAAGTGTTCTTGTTGTGATCTACCTATGTAAACATTCTCAAACATAAAACATCATGGTAGCATTCATAGGATTTTTCGCTTTGATATCACAATTGCTTGTCTTGGCAAGGTTGCTTTTTATCTTACACAAGTGTTCTATGACATGTTTGATCACCTACTATTTGCAAACCTATCTGTTATCTACTATTACTATATTCTGAACTATGAAATCAAACTTGCCAAACTGAAACATTGACCAATTGCCTTTAAAACTAAGTTTTTCACGTTCACTAGTCAAGAGTTGCACTGCTTGCTTCGAAACTATCGCATAGAGTTATTTCGCTGTCTCATTGTTGCTTGTTGTCTTACTGAATTGTGTCACTTTTTGTCTTCCTTGGTTAGTCTGGGATGGATCTTAGGTGCTATGACATATTTCTCAAACATTTAAATGAATTTCAATAATATCAATTTGCACAAAATAACTCTTGGTCTTCTTTCTTCCATATCTCCCATGTCTTCCTAGTCTCCCATTTCCATTCTTCCTCTTCTTCCTAAACTCTTCATGTCTTCTTGATTCTTTTCCTCTTATTTTCTAGTCTACCTTCTTCTATCCATTTCTTCTGTCGCTTCCATGCTTGATTCCTTCTCTTCTACAACCATGAATTTCAACTACCTTGTTATGGAACCTCTCTTGAGAATGGATGATCTCAAACTCATTGCTCAATTTGAAGAATTTTATTCCTCCAATAGTCCTTTTGGATATCTCATGGGTGACAAACTTAAAGCAAAAATAAAAGAAAAGATGATTGAATTAGACACCTTTGCTAGGATCATAGACATGATCATATCATGACCTCCTTCTTCCAAACATTCTTCATCTTCTAAGTCTTCTCATTTTTCTTCACATTCCAAGTCTTATCATGACTCTTCTAAACATTATTCACCTTCCTCATCTTCCAAGTCTCGTCATGACTCTTCTAGACATTATTCGCATTCTTCATTATCCAAGTCTTCTTCCTCCACTAGGTCTTCACTTTCCTCTTCTTCATGATCTTGTTCCTCTTCTACTTCTCCTAAGAGTCTTACTTCTCTTATCAAGACATACCATGATGAGCAATATGATAGTCCTTATGATACCTTTATTCCTAAGATTCCCCCTAGTCATGTGCTCGTGCTTACTAGAAATGGGACATCACATTTGATAGATTGTGATGGTGATCCATATGATTCTAATTTGGAACAAGACTTTGATGATTTATGTCAACAAAACCTAGATGATGCATCCACTTTTGTTGAGGAATATAAAATGTACCACACTGATATGAAATGTCAATATTATAAGAATCCTTCCTCTAAGAACTCTCATGCCGAAGATAAAGATTGCACTCTCAAGCAATATTATGTTAATAATGGACCTTTGTCTTGTGATGGTTCCCTTCCATCCTCTACTTCCTCCAATACCCATACACTTCCTAAAGCTTTTGAGTCTTCCAAATCTTTCACAAATCCTTCATCCAATGAAAGTCCTAATACTTTTCATACGGTTCCCTATAGTTATCCTCAAGGGCTACCTCTTAAAGAAACTCAAGCTAACCTTCACTTAGCTGAAAATAATTTCAATAATGCTAAACCTAAAGGGCCTAAGCCTTTATGTGATATAATTCCTACTTCAACTAGTCCTTCACCATCTCTGCTAAAGTCTTCCATACACTCCCAACATGCTTCCTTGTCCTTAGAAGTGGCTCCATGTCAAGAGGACTCTAAAAATAAAGAAAAAAACATAAAGAAAGATCAAGTTCAAGAACCCTCCATGTCATCCAATTCTTTTCATGATGTCTCTTATCCGTTTCATGGTCCTTTTGATCCTCTACACCCTTCCTCATTCATTCCACCATGTCTTAAGTCTTCCCCTAAGCAAGATCAAGCTACACTTACACTATTGAGCTTATTGACAATTAAAATAACCTTACTCTGCTTGCGCTTTCCAAAGATGATACTTACATTAAGGTTATTGCAATTGGTGTTGTTACTTCCAATGTTAAGCCTATTGAAAATCAAGAAAAAAATGATACACTTTTGCTATCCAAAGGTCCTTGTCAAGATCAAAGTCTTCCATCTTTTTGTTCTACCACTCCATGTTCGCTTCCACTTTCTACTCTTCTTATGTCTTCGCAAGCTTTGAAAAATCCTATCGAAGAAGTTGCTCCTATTCAAGATGTTCACAATCCTATTGAAAATCCTAATACTCACTCTAAAGATGTTGATGTCCTAGGTTGTCATATAGATGTTGATGAACTTATTGATTATCCTTTTGCATCTTCCACTTCCATCCTTGGACTTCCTCCACCAATACCAAAGGCTTCACATCTTCCTTCCATCTTGGGCCCTTATGTGCCTTCACTTTCCCCTCCTAACTCTCCCAATTCATCATCCATCTTGGGTCCTTACATCCATCCATCTCCTATCTTTCCTCAAGATCAACATAGATGCATAGCCTTGAATCCTTTTCATCCACTCACCCATCTAAACCGGTCATATCATCCTTCTTCTTCCACAAGTCCCAACTCTTTTGGAAGTAACTTGAATGTTCAATACAAGAAAAAGAAGCAATGCAAGAATCCATCAAAAAAAGAAGATCACCATGTCTTCTCTAATCGACATGGAGGCATAAAGTCAAAAGAGATATCTAAGAAGAAAACTACAAGACAAGTATGGGTTCCAAAATCCATCATTGAAGATATTCTCTCTAAATCATCAAAAAAAAATGAAAAGCCTATGGCTATATGGATTCCAAAATCTCTCTTGAAAGAGTCTAATATTGCACAACAAGTGAAGTTGACATTCAAGCTTCCAAAGGCTTCCACTTCATATTCTTCCATTTTATGCGCCTGAACCACAACCTCTGCTAAACATTCACCATATTCCTTCTCATATTCCTTCATTCAAATTTCCTCCATCCTCTCACCACCCTTCAAGGTGTGTCTTGATGTTGATCTTGCCTTCCTTTCCATCTATTCTTTGAAAATCCTTCCACTCATTATCCTTCTACCTTCTATCCTTTTTCCTCATTTTCCTATTCCTCCTATCTTCCAACCTCACTCGCTTTACATAAAACCTTATCCTCCATTTTTTTCTCTTCCATCTTCCTTTCCCTATCAGCATCTTTGAGCATATAATTTTGAATCCTTGGCATATAATGGTTTATCCTTTCAAGGAGCATTATCTAAAAGCTTGCCTTCTTCCAAAAAAAAAAAAATTAAAAATGAAAAAATGAAAAAATTAAAAATTAAAAATGTGCCTTGGTGAAAACCTGAAAATAGGTGCCTTGGTAGAAAAAGTAAAAAGAAATAAATTCATCTTATGGTGAAAACCACTCCCTTGTGGCACCTTGGATAAGTACCATGATGAAAACCTGGTAATCAGGCATCATGTGTAGTTCTTTTACATATTTCATCCATTCCATCTTCTCTCTTTGATCTTGACAATGTTGAGCTATACACGAACATTTGGCTATCTTGTGAGCTATCTTACGATGATCTTGCTTTCATTCCATTCATGTTTAGCCTTCATAGTTATTTTTCTCCATTCATTCTAGCCTTTCTCTATCATTTTCCCCTTTGGTCTTGATCTAATAAAAAAGAGTAAAATGTGATGCTATGAAGCCTCTTGACATGTCTACTCCTTTGGACTGCATCCTTTCCTTCTTTTTCATTATGTTTTTATGACTTATCCTATACTGGCCTTTCATTGCTTGTCCAAATGTGCTTTACATGATAATTTTTCCCTAGCTTGGGTACTCTTAAGGAGTTTGCCTTTGAGGATTTATCCCCTTCATTCTCCTTCATTCTCTTGTCTTTCATCTCTTCCACCAGCTTGCTAATCCTTCTTGTCCTCCACCTTGCTAGACATTGGGACTACACGATCTGATTTTTCTTGGGAGTTTGATGCCCATTCTGTCTGGGGGCATCCTTTGTACATACTTATTGATCCTAAAAAAATCCAAAAAAATGGTATATTGTCAAAAATTCTAAAAATCTGAAAATGTCCTGAAAAAAATGAGCATCCTAGTGAAAACCTAGCAATGGGCACTTTGATGTCTCACCCAAAAAATTAAAAAATTCAAAAAATTCAAAAAAATAGAAAAAGTACCTTGGTGAAAACTTGGAAACAGGTGCCTTGGTAGTAAAAATACACAAAAAAATTGAAAAAAGTCCTAAAAAAATCTATCAAGTGGTGAAAACTTGGAAACAGGCACTGCTTGAGACCCTTGCACCTATGTCTATCAGTCTTGCGTGGTGCTCCTCCACTCCACTTCCTGCTTTGCCTCTCCTAGCCTGGAATTGATTCTTGTCTTAGTCTAGGGGGCATACATTTTTCTAGCTTATCTTGGGTCTCTTTGTGTGTTCAGGTTTCTTGGGCCTCTTGGTTCCAATTGTGTTTTTCAACATCACCCCAATTGTGTTTTTCAACACTTTCCTAGCGTCGAGTGTTTTCTCAACACTTATAAGATATCTTATCCACAGTTTTGAATGATGCAATATTTCTCACTAGCAGATACGCTACTCAAAGTTTGACTCTATGACCTACACACACGCACTTAAACACTTGACTTGCTGAAATTTACTTTATTTCTTTGTGTGCTATCTATGATGATTTCTTTGATGAGTTTTCTATCCCTAATAGTTTTCGATGATGCCAAGCTAGAAGACTGGGGCATGAGGACATGTTTTATTTGCTTTCTGCCTGTGGGTATATTTTGTTGATCTTGGTTGTCATGAGCATTTATGCTTGTTCCACTTGACTCTAGGATCTACAAGGTATTATCCTTGACTATTTTTTCCACAAGTGCATGCTTATAGTCATCTTGACTTTCTTGTGTCTCAATGTGAGCATAATCTTGCTATATCAAACTTAGGGAACCTCACTGAACTAGTCATCTTGACTTACATGTCTTTGGTGCCTAGGTGGAATTTCCACATTCCTATTTGATATAGATCATATTCAGATCCACATAGTTATACTAGTGTGTATTGTATGATCTTGCGATGCTACCAATAATGCTCGATGATGAATATTAGAGTCTAATAGCTTTGTGACCTTGCAAGTAAACCACTTTTCATAATAGCTTGCATTTTTAGGTTCATGTTAGTTAGTTTTACATCTTGCATATGGAGAGAGCTCTCCTTTCATCTTTTGTGGACCTGTTGGTCAACTGCGCTCACCTTTCGCTTCTTCCGAATCATGTCTTTCACTTCTTGTCTTTCATATCACATCATTTTCTATTCATTTCAGGATCGAAACTGAAATCCAAGTTCACCTTGATCGTCAAAATTGCATTTCACCCTCTTCTACGTAGTTGGCTGACCATTTGAGGCCTGATCCTTCGATCTTCACTGGGGCATCTTCATTTCTTCATCTCCATCTCTCTCACCCTTCTAGTCTTTCATTCATTTAATTCATCTCTCTCTAAGGTCTTAACTGGGGCATATCTTCACTACTTGATGTTTATCCTATCATCTTTCATCTTCGATTATGATTTCTAGTGATTTGATCATGTTGCTCTTGCTTTTGCCTTCCCTCTACCTGATTTCGCTTTCGATCCCAAGGGGGCAGACACATCTTATCCTATTGGATATTCTCTAGAGCATATGCTTGACCACTCCATTTTCTCTGATCGATCTATCTTTGTGCTTGACATGTTAGTTCTCATCTCAAGTCCTGATATTGTCCATCTCTTTCCTAAATGCTTAGTACTATCGCTACCAGGCTGACCATGCAGGATTTGATCTCTCTCTGCACTTCATTCTTTGGAGTGAGATCTCTATCTATTTTTTTCTTGGCTGATCTATTCTTTGATGTAATGTGTTCCCAGATCGATCACACATTAGTCAAAAAGGGGAAAATGTAATCATCTAAAAATGGTCATCTAGACTATTAGCCCCTTTTGCTAAATCACCAATTGCTTATTCTTGATCAAATCCTAGTTCTGTCATTTATTCGATTATTTTCTATGGGCTAACCATTTTATCCTAAGTCTTTATTTAATTAAAAGGAATTCCCTCCCCTTTTATTAAATAAGAAGCCCCCACTTTTCCTCTTATCCTAAGTTGCACAAATAAAGCATTATTCTTATTTTATAAAAAGGAGAAAAGACACTTTTTGTCTCATATGGACACAAAAGTCAACTCTTATTGTCTCATTGGAGGATATTTGTGCACATGGATTGCTCTTCTTTCAAGCCCCACGCTTGATTAAAACTTTTGCCTCTTAATCTCCATCGTCCGTTGTTTCTCATTTCCTATAAAAGAAGGGCTCTCTTCTCATTTTAGGATATGAATCTTTTTAATACTAATGTTATTGTTATACACTAAGTTTTCACCCTTGTTTCAAGCTCTCTTGGTCATGATAACTTAGTATAACATGGGAATCATCTCCAGGTTGTGGGACCTATGCTAACTGAGATGAGACCTCCAAGTTCTAGGCTGGTTCCTCTTGGATAATCACCTTAATTTGCTTCTTGATAGGAAAGTAAATTCTTGAGGGGAAAAGGGATAGAAGGAATGCATGAAATGAAAATTACTGAAAAAAAAACTACCTACTAGGTGATACACTGAAAATATGGTATGAATTGCAGTATGGAGGATGAAGTCAGTGCATGAACTTAGGTCTAGGAGATCACAACTTACTGAATAGGCTTGCATCAATACTTCATAGAAGGGTCTGCAAACACACATTCACTTTGGCAACTAGGTATAGGAATGAGATAGACTGTCAGGGGGTTGAAGAATACCCATAAGATCATTCAAATCAAAGCATCCATAGGAATACACAAGAATTGCAGAAAGAAAGAGGGATCAGGAACCCTAAGATATCACTGAAAACATGCTTATACTGAACTCAATAAGAGAAAATTCAGACAAGAAGGCATAGGGACAAAAAGAATGTCACAAAATACCTTTGCAATATCTAAAGTTCCAATGACAGTTACAAACTGCAGAAAGTCAGAGGGCAGAAAGAATGCCATGGATAACTCCTTAGAGAGAAAATTCTCTTTTACAATTGCCAACTCTGAGCTCTAAAAGCTCCAAAAACATTATATACATCTCCTCTATTGCACGTAGGCAGGAGCAAAACCTAACTAGGGTTTACATAGATTTTTATAAAATAATCAAACCCTAACTTTGTCAACTCTGATCATAAATGCACATGAAAATATCTCAATTGATTAGATATCATTCCGCGTGTCCATCCCATCTCTCTGCTAGTTGAAAACCTCACGCCACAACCATGACCCTGTCTCGACAAGTCGGGCTCATCATGAATGCTCAAAATCCAATCCTTATAGATATTTGTATTTTTTTTAAGTACAAAAGGCAAAAGGTCGTGCCAACCTTTAATGCTTCTTCAGTGCAAGAACACTGACATGGTACCCTAAGAAATCACACGCGATAGCCATCAGATCTTCCTCATCATCCTCTCCAACTGCAACCATCTTGGGAACATCAATTTTGAGCTACTTGCAGCTGCATTCGACCAACAGCAAGAAACTAGCAAAAAATATTTAAATTTTGAAAACAATGGCTAACTGATCCAATTTAAAACGTGGCCATCGATATCAATCATTTCCCAGTAGATGAACGGCCCAGATCACCTTTGTAACAGTCGCAAGCCCTTCTGGAAAAAGTCAAATGCCACATCACCAGTCGGAATCAATGAAAAACAAACATGTCAACATGACTATGTGGCACATTGGACCCATGACCCACTGAGATCTTCATCGAACGGTTGTCGTTATACCATGACACTAAACCTCATGCATCTTACTTCAATGGTATAATGAAAATCATAGATCTTGTCTGAGCTTTAACCTGCCTCATAAGCCAAAGACCTTGGGCTCACTGACAAACCTCCACATCACAATCCAGCTGGCCAATGAAACATGAGCACGTCACAATAAGAGGACCGACCCGACAGAGCCTGGAGATAAAGAAAGATCAATGGTTGGTGTATAATCACATGGGCCAAGAATATTCCATGCGATCATACAACAACCATAGATCTTCAAGAAAGACAACACACTGGGCCTGCTCTGTCATGGCTCCATATCACAAGCTTTTGACCAATCAGAAGCAACCTTCTCAAACTATGTGGCAGTGGACCCACTAGCATGGAAGTGCTGCATTAGCATGAAGATCAATGGTCATTGCAAAATCGCAAGGGGGAAGATTAAGTCTTACGATCATGCGACAACCATCGGATCAAGAGATTAACCTTGTTAATCAAGGTCACTTAGGATCTTTAAAAAACTGGGCCTAGACCTGTCATGTGTCGCATCTTCATTCGCCGTTGACTTCCCCCTCAGATCCATCTGGCATAGGACCTACCTGACATGAGCGCTAAGCTAAAGAAGAGGATGGACGATCATCGTTATACTGCAACACTTAAAAAGGCGTTATCTTCACCCAACGGTATAATGAAAATCATTGATCTTGCTCAGATCTTAACTGCTAGCTAAGAAAGAGGAATAGGCTCACCCAAATAGGTGTCACCCCGTCGCTAGATTGCATGTCAGAAAGTCTGACAACCCAGAGTCTTGAGATTTAATGATAGCCACAAGTTTTACAAGGTTAGTTATTTGGAAATATTATCGGGAAAACTTAGGCTTTGAGGAAAAAATGATTAAAAGGGGCCTCGCCTGACAACCTAATGGTATAACACATAAAGGGGTCACTTTTCAAAAGGCACATGCGTTTAAAGGGACTTGAGTGGCCTAAAAAGGTAATGGGGAATTATAACTTGGCCAAGGGTTCCTAGGATTTTTTGGCTATAATGGCTAGATTATTAGAAAGAAAGGCTTGCAGACCAGAGAGCTGGAAGATTAGTAGAGACCAGAAGAAAAGGCAGAAGGCCATGAAATTTTTTTAAGGTGCTCGATAGGGTTAAAATGTAGACCAGGGATAAAATCTAGCTTGACCAAAATTGAATATATATGAAATTTTGGGCAACAGTTATGCTGCAAGTTTTCTAGGTGACTTTGGAGCTTTGGAGATTTGGAGCATTCTTAGCTTTTACATTCACATTCTATGTTAGCTTCATTCTTTCATTTTAGTTTCATTATCATGGCATTCATAGATTATTTTCCTTTATGCTTTAGATTAGCTCACATAGCTTAATTAGCAAGGGTTTGTAAAACTTGCATCTTTCTTTTCATAGCTTAGCTTGCATTCTCATTTCTAGCATAGTTGCATTTCATTCTCATATTGATTCTTGAAGATATTGACATTCTTTCCCTTGTCTCCATTGAATCTCCCATTGCATGGTTTACTAGCAAGGTTATTGGCTTAATAGCTCTAGCTGAGAGCATTCTTAAAACCCTTGCACTCCATGCCTAGGGAGCTCTAGGTCACTTTTCAAGGTTTCCCATTCATGGATTCCTTTGGAAGTAAAGACTTAGAGAAGTGCACATCTTAATGTGTATAGTAATAACTGGTTAATAATAATATTGGACTCATTGTTGGTGGACGTAGCCCAGGGATTGGGTGAACCACATTAAATCTTTTTATATTGTGTTCTCTTTTGTGTGGTTTATTATTTTTTGATATTGGTTATATTTGCATGTAATTGTTATTTCTATCTTGTTAATCCTAATAAGGTCAAGTGTAAAACTATTTTTGACAAGATCCCCACAGCAGAACAAAAGTAAGTTCTTATTTTGGCATTTATGTTTAAAAAGGGGGAATATATACTATAAAATATAATAAGGGGGAGTATATTTGATATAGTTGAAAATATGTAAAAAGGGGAAATATGTATACAATATGGATATGTATAGGAGATATTACTTTAGGGGGAGTAATAAGTTTTACTAAGGAGGAATGGTTATATGGACAAGGACAAATTTTGCAAATTTTGAATTTTGTTGATGACTTTGAAGGTTTTTAACAAACATACCAAACTAATGCCAAAGGGGGAGATTGATACTCCTAAGAGTTGTTTTTGTTGTCATTAGTTATAAGGAAGTCATATTTTTTGTCAAAGTCATTCGATAATGAAGAAAAGACAAGTCAATAAAGCAGGAAAAGCTATTCGGTAAAGGAATTAAGGAATAGGGAATTTTGGTAAAAGAAAAGCAAGTTTAGGCACTGAGCAAGGCAGAGCCGAGCACCGAATCAAGAAGAGAAAACATCCACAGAGAAAGAAGAAAATGTGTTACCTAGCATAGTAGGATGACACAAGGAGAATCTTTAAGTACATTGAACCTGGACATTGAACATAAAATCGTTTACTAATCTCGAGGAGATTGTATGACAGAACATTGGAGATTGAAACATGATGATTACACATGATTACAAGGTGAGATCTACCAATGAGAATAAAGTATGAAATATGCATTGGATGAGTAACCAATGCTAGCACCGCTTGTAGAGATGATTCTAAAACACCTAGCACTACTTCTAGAATTGTATATAAATAGATCAGAGTACGGAAATCAATGTGGTGTGGTATGAATGTGAAGGGAGATTGCATGTATGAGTAGAGATTACTGAGAAGGTGATGAGTAATGAAGTCATTGAGTAACAGAGCAATGAAGAACATAAGGTTATTGTGATTCAAAAGTGAATCTACTGAGTACTGAATTGTTATTGTGAAAGGTACATAGTATGAGGTCATGAGTTAATGAGAAAAAAAAGTCTGATAAGCATATGTTTGATGCAATTTTGACAGACATATTTTGTGTTACTGATTAAAGAGTAATCAGAATTGTAAAGTCTCTTAACCGAGCAGATCCTAGCAGATATTATATTATAAATCCTTTAACTAGGTGCAGTTCTTAGATTAGAATTGTAAAATCCTTTACAAGGTAGACTAAATAGTCTTTAGGGTCTTAACCAGGTTAATACTCTTTGTAATACCCCAAAAATGGGCTATAGGTTCATTAACCTCCTACATCTTTAAATTGAACGAAATCGACATCAAAGTCCTAACCTAAGGCACATCTGCACATTATCGAATCCTAATTGATTATCCTAAATTCTACATCGGGGGATATTCCTAGTAATATCCCTATTTATTCTAATTATCTTTAATTTAATAATTATTTGGTGATAAATCCTATTTATTCTAAAGTTTGATTAATTGAATATTCTGAATATTTAATTAATTAAATTTAATACTGCCACTTAATTATTTAATTGAATTTAATTAAATTATTTCTAAATTGTATTATTTAATTTTGACAATAAATCTAAAATCTTATGACTAATTGATTAAATTCCCATTTAATTAATTAAAGTCAGTTGTCAATATTTAATAATATAATTTTTGAATAAAGTTTGATTTAATAATTAATTAACCCATAAATCAATTGTTTTAATTCAAAAATCAGTTAAGTTGAGGATAAATCACTTTATTTATTTAATTAATTCATAATTAATTATGCACATTCAAAGAGCAGTTAAACTCAAAATCAGGAAATCAATGCAAGTTGTTAACTTTTGGAAACTCAACATTCTATTTTGAGTTCAAAGTTGATCTAAACTTCTGATTTGAGTTAAAAAACTGTTCTTGCATGCTTTTGCATGATTTTGTGAGTTAATTATCTCTGATTTCCTGATAACTCAAAAATCAACCTGAGTTTATCAAGAGTGATTTATGGCTTTTCTCTTGCATCCTCAAAGCCCTGGATTTCTATAAAAACAAGGCTCAACTCTTCATAATTACAACACTCGAATTTGCACAATTACTCTGGAGAATTGGCGATTGAAGGATTGAGCATTTGTGACAAGCAATTTTTGAGATCTTTCATAGTTGATCATTCAAATTTTACATAGTTTCTTATTCATAGTTTCATACTCATTCATAGCATTTTTAGATCAAATTTGCATTCCAATTTCATTCATTCTAGATTAATTTCATACAGTTTTCCATATTATTGCACAGAAAATCCAAAAATATAGCTTAATCTGCATTCATAATCTTTCATTCTTTGCATTCAAATCCTTCATTTAGGTGTTGCATTGTCATTGGTCTTGGTCTGATCTAAGAGTATCATACTCGCACCTACTAGAAGATAGTAAATCGCCTGGTTAGTTTAGTTTCCATTTCATTGCATGATTTTGGTTTTTGGCTAACCTCTAATGTTTTACTAAAGTGTTGTGTCTATAGCTAGGTACAAAATTCACATGCCACATTTCTGGCGTCCACCGTGGGGCCCTAAAATGGGTTTCCATCACCTTTCTATCAATTTCTATCAATTTCTTGTCATTTTCTGGTTAAAACTATGATTTTTATTTTCTGTCTGTACATTTTTCATATGAATTTTGTCAGAAAGTCATTTCAGGAGATACCCACTATCGTACGATAGGTTCAAATTTCAAGACTCATATCAGAGAGTACACACTATCATTTGGAAGCCTGATTATAATATGAGAAGACACCCACAGTCGTACGAGTTGCCAAACTATCATCTGGGAGGTAACCCATTGTCGTACCAATTTTGACTCTAGAATTCAATTGTCATTTCAACATTTTTGGTAGTTTTTCAGATTTGATTTTTAGATTTGGTCTAATAGCTAACCCTAACAATTGAAATCTTCTATTTTTTATTGATAGTTGTTGAATGTGATTGGAAAAAAGTGTACTAAAATAGGTAAAAATATACTAAGCGCATTGTGAGGAATTTAGGTATTCTTCTCAAGTTGATAACATTTCAATTTGGGTTAAAACGAACTCTCACGTGTCAAGCTTGTGTGATTTTCTTGCTTTCATATCACAGACTTCATTTTGGGCTATAAAACGAACATAGATTTGCTTCTACATATCTATTACACATAGTAAATAGGCCCTATGAACACTATTTGTGGATGATCTTGAGAGAGTGGGCTTCATTCACTTGTTCATGCATGCGAAGCTCTTCTTGACGATAGATCCCCATGTAGGTAGGGAGGTACTGAGAGAGTCTCACATTCTACTAGATTCGTGTGTCTTCAACTTTTGATTGATACATTCTCTCTCTAGAGAGGTTGATAGATCATAA
The DNA here is from genome assembly GCA_027943335.1 of Chamaecyparis obtusa. NCBI lineage: Eukaryota > Viridiplantae > Streptophyta > Pinopsida > Cupressales > Cupressaceae > Chamaecyparis > Chamaecyparis obtusa. Next base: position 474,944 of record BSBK01005535.1, read on the forward strand.
GAGGTTGACATCATAGATCTTTGTGAGATAATCTTGGTCTTAGTGTGTCGGATTAATCTATCTGCTTTGTTTTGGTTAAAAGTGAAAAGGCTACAGGACTATGGTCTACTCCCTTTTTGGGTAGTATCGAAAACTTAGATCCTTGAATTTGGAACCAGTCTCCATGTGGTATCTTTTGTGAGTCACCTTTAGAGAGGGTTAACCGTAGTGGACATTCTCTTAATTGGGTCAACCATGTGGATGAAACCTCAAGCCGTAATAACCATTTTCACCATGGTAGCAACAGCTGCTATATAAATATCCTTGTGGAGGAAATCTTCACAGGTGTGGTCTCTTATTGGGATGTTAGATCTCCCTAGGAGCTCCTGATTGATTAATTTCTTGGGCTGTGTCAAAACCCCGGTGCACTTGGATTGGAGTTCGCCCTCTTGAGATCATTAAAGTTGCAGAGTCAGACCATTACTAAAAACCCTAGTGAGGCCAAATTTTCATTTTTCTAGGAATATGTGCGTTATTGAAATTTTTTTTGGAACATACACAATTAGCACTCCTAGGGATTAGCACATTCAATCACTTGATTGTTCATGCATAGGGTTGCTTTGTCCCTTGTTCATTGTTTTCAGACGTGCTTGGAATCACTTTCTTGCTATTTTGTTTGCTTGTTTATCTATTTGGCTACCGAAAATGAATGATCTCAGAATAATCTTCAAACCTGGATAGAGAAATTTGTGAACAATCTAAAATCGAAAACCAAAAATTTTCAAAATATGAAGTAAAAATCTTTTCTGGAGTCAAAAGTCATCCCATTAGGTCAGAAATTTGTACGAGTTTTGGCAAGTGTCATTTTAGAACCCCTGTATTATTGTATGATAGCTTGTATAGTGTCGTATGAGTTTTGCCACTAGTCAAAAACAAAAGTCAAAAATATGCTATCAATTATCGTGCGAGTTTTGCAACTATCGTTTCATAGCATACCCACTGTCGTACGATCCTGCAGAAATTCGTTTGAGAAAAATTGCTAGAAAGTGGTCAGAATTGTCAGAAACTTAATTTTTACAGCCTATTTCGAGAATTTTTTGAACAAATCACTATGTCAGGAATAGAGCAGAAACTAGAAAAAATTCATTCATTTTCCTCAAGTGGGCCTTTAAGTCTGATCTTGCCTTCTGGGTTATCGATTTGAGTCTATTTCATCTTGTGTCAAAAACCTTGTCAACATTATCTTCAAATTCAGTCTTCTTGCTAAATGACTAAGTGTTGTGAGCTCGTGCCTACCATCTGTTGGGCGTCTACCCACACTACTATGGCACAGTATCCTTCATTTATGTTCGATCTAATCTTTAATCACTCCAATCTTGACAAGGTTGCGTCATTCGATCTTCTTGAATCAATTCATTCTTCAGTTTTCTTCATCTCATTCTTTTGCTTCACCCAAGATTAATGGTGGAAACTAGAGCTTCATCACACAAGAAATCCAGAGAAGCACTTAGCACTGCACCTTTGACTATTCACAAGGGTCCCACTCTTGAGCAACTCTACAATTCTGGTCTTTACGAAGACGATGGTCTTGGCAATTTTTGATTGAAAATTGGTTACATACCCCCTCCATCAACTCATGGAGGTAATCAACAAACCCCTCCTCAATCTAATCTAGGGAGCCCTAAAACTCCTAACATGTCTCACGGAGGGACATAACATGGGTCTCAAGGACACCATTCTCAACATGGTGTGGATCAAGAACCTACACCTTTTGAAATTGCTCGATATCAAAATGATGATGACTTCAAGAAAATGATGAGGCATTTCTTGAAAGAAGATAGAGAGACATACTTTCTAGAGTTAGCTCATCAAGGAGCTAAACTTCCTCCAAAATTTAATGTGGAAGATATCATTACACACAAGGAAGAAACTCCTATCACAGCTATGATAAAATAGATGCATGCCATGCAAGTCAAACTTAACAAACTTGAAAAATAAAAGAAGCCTAATGAGTTCTCCATGGAAGCTCTATGCCCTTTTCCAGTTGATAAAGACTTGTACATGCTACCATTCCCTAAAAGAGTGGAGATGCCTAAATATGATAAGTATAATGGAAACTCTGACCCTCAAGATCATGTCAGAGAATTATGTACTCAATCTATGGAGTTTATGCATGAACCAACCTACTTAATGCATCTTTTCCCTCGATCTCTAGGAGGAGCAACCATTCATTGGTTCCCTAGAATGCCTCCTACTATCAAAACTTTTGAGGAGTTAATAAAACTGTTCTATCAATAATACTCCTACAATATTCAACATCCGGTCACCATGATCAACATCTAAAATCTGAAATAGGTTCCAGGAGAACCATTCCTGACATTTCTCAAGAGGTGGAGGAAGAAATTTTCTCTATATGCTAGACCTATTCCTGAAACTGAGAAGTTGGAAATCTTCATCAACAATCTTGTTCTAGAAATCAACTACCCTTTACAAATGCAAAATCATACATCTTTTGACAAGATGGTAGATAATGCGATCAAAATTGAGAAAGTACTTGTGAAAAAAGGAGACATCACACTTCAAAAAGACAAGTATGAATCTGGATCTAGTTCTAAGGACAAGAACAAAAATTGGAACAAGAATAAAGGCATTGTCATAGATGGCGTTGTTGGTAATATCCATGCCCCATATAAGGCACCTAATTTCAATCTTACTATTGGTACCCAAGCCATCAAAGCTTCCGAAGCCAAAGCAATAGAGTCCAACAAAAAGTCATCTAATTAAAAACCTTGGGCTACAGATCCTAATCGCAAATTCACTCCTCTTGGAGAATCCTCAAAATCTACCATGAAAACTCTATTGGCAAACAAAATCATCTACTTGCCTGAGATTAAAGTCTTTGATCCGGAACCTAAACCAAAATGGTGGAGAGAGAATGATTTCTATGAATTCCATCGCAATAAAGGTCATAAGACTAATAACTATGTTCGCTTGAAGCACATTATACAAGACAAAATTGATAACAGTGACATCATGATTGAAAATCATAAGAGTAATAATGATCATACAGCATTCACAGAACCATTTCCTAAACATGGTAAAGAAGATTCTTCTTCTTAGCCTAATATGGGTGCTAAAGTCAATTATGCATACTCTGGAAACAATGTTGTCATTAATATGGTTGAACCGTGTCTATCCGAGCATTGCAATGTCATTACAATTGTAAGAAGAGATAGAGAAAATCAGTCAGCTAATGTAGTTACTCGATCACAAGCTCAGACACACCTACAAGGACAAATACCAGATTCATCCAATGTCCCTAAGGTGCCTTTCAATCTTTCATCTACTTCTAAACAGAAGGCTACATCTAAATCTTCAAATCCTAAAGACACGAGGCCTACTTCATACATTATTGTCCAACAACTCCAACACAAAAATGCTAAAATCTCCATGTTTGAGTTGCTTCAGATATCTCCAGCTCATAGAGCCATTCTAGACAAAGCTCTGCTTGGATCCAATGTTCCTGATGACCTTGATTTAGACAGATTCCAGACTATGGTTGGTCATCTTACATCTCCATAGTACATTTCCTTTTCAGAGGAAGATGATAATTCCTTGAGTCATCAGCATAACCAGCCCTTGCATATTGAAGTCTTGATTCGAAACCGTCAAGTCAAATGTGTGTTGATAGATGGGGGTGCTGGCCTAAACATTTGTTCTTTCAACTTGATTACACAATTGGGATTTTCCAAAATGGCCATTGATCCTAGGAAGAAGATAACTATCATATGATGAGAAAGAATCATCTTCTAAAAGAACTATTGTCTTACCTATCAGAGTAGGTCCTATCATCAGAGATACTATATGTCAAGTTATTGATCTACCTTTGGCTTCCAATATCCTTCTAGGGAGACCCTAGATACATGAAATTAAAGCCATTCCCTCTACATTCCATTAGTGTTTGAAATTTCCTTATGAAGGAGTACAGGTGACAATTCCAGCTGATCTATATACAACTTGCAATACCTTGAAAGAGAGTGCTGATAAACTTGTTCCCAATAATAGAGAATCTTCCACTAAGCAAACAGATGTAGCATCCACGTCCAAGATGGAAGAAATTTCTAAAGAGGTTAACATCAAAGATAATGGTATGGGAGAATATACTTTAGAGCCAGTCTTATCTTTCACATCTCTCCCTATCTCTCCTAAGTCTTATGTGCAAACTCTAAAATAGTCTAAAAAGGAGTCTAATGAACCTCTTGAAGCATATAAAGAAAATTTTGTTGTAGAACAAGTATCTAAAAAAGAGTTTGAAGAGGATGAAGATGTGCTCACATGGATATACAAAGATGAACCTAAATCTCAAGTGGTTCAAAAATGTGATGCTAAAATACCGAATATCCCTTCTAAGTCACATGGCCCAAGGGAAAAATTGATCACAAAAATGGGATATAAAGGAAAAGGACCTCTAGGACTATAGGGTAAAGGTATTCTATCACCTCTTGATCATCATGGCTGAGCAAACAAGAATACAACAGGTCTAGGATACACGAAGAAGCCTTTCTGTCTTAGCAAGAACTCCTCGCATGTTTTAGAATAGGTTGAGCCCTCTGTAGCAAATCAACTAAAGGGAGAAACAATAGAACAATCTAATAGTGATGATTTAGACACCACTAAAGATCTCATTCCCTATGAGTGTTTGCCTAAAGAAATAAAATACCTCCTTGAAGATGAAGATGATCCAATAAAAATAATTAATGTAGTAGAAACACAAGAACCTACTATAGAGCAAGAGATAGTTGCAACACAAGAACCAACTAATCTCGAAGGCAATCAAATAGACAAAGAGGAAGGTGGTAGTTATTCTGAGATAGATTCCCATGAATATGAATTCAAATCAGAATTTGAGGGAAACCCTTCTTGGGGTATTCATCTTGACTTTACTCATGTTCTTAGATTTCCTAGTGGTCTAGATGAAGAAACAAAAGATGAATCAAATGACTATGAATGGGGAGTCATTCTAGAACTAGATGAACTTATTACAAAAAAGCATGTTGATGTTATTCACCAATATGCACCTAAACCCAATGTAAGTCTAGAGAGAAATGATGAGCTTATCGAGTCTGATCCACTAATGGTTGAAGTGGATTTCCACAATGACATTGAGCCTATTCATGAATTGAACATCTCAATTTGTAATATCACCTTTGAACTCGAGCGTTGGGCTAGGACCAATGATGATAGATGCATATCCATAAACACTCTTTCCCAATCTTTCACCACTTTGACTATCCAACACCCTAACCTTCTTGACATAACGTCCACCAACTTTAACCAAGGTATTTACACCTTTCCCAATGACTATGCCCTTTCTTGCTACCTAAATGCAGTTGAGCCTATGAGGACTTCCATCAGTGAACCAAGCGTTAGCATGATAGAGTCAGACATCAAGTATCTTAGTTAGAAAAATAAGAATAAGAATAAAAAGAAAAGGAGTTCTGAGGGTGAAAACCACTTTGTGGCAGTCTCAGAACCTACAAAAGTAAAAATAAAAGATGTATCCAAAGGTGAAAACCTCTTTGAGGCACCTAAGGATGAGATATTTGATGTCCTTCCATGTCATTTATAGGATAGATCTCCAGTTCTAATTGAGCCCACTCAATCTATCAATTTGGGAATAGCAGAAGAACCATAGTTGATCCATGTAGCACAATCTTTATCAGAAGAAGAAAATAAATTTTTTTACAACATTCTTAACAAAAAAGAAGATCAACTTTGCATGGAAATACTCAGAGATGCCAGGGTTGGATCCTGATCTTATAATGCATTATTTATCTATAGCTCCAAACATTAAACCCGTTAAGCAAAAATTGAGAAAGATGCATCCACATGTTGAACTCTTGGTAAAATCTAAATTAGAGAAGCTCCTAAAAGCCAGATTTATCCAAGTTATTAATTACACTAAATGGATCTCTAATATTGTACCTATTTCTAAACTAGACAAATCAATAAGAGTATGCACAGATTTTAGAGATGTAAACAAAGCATGCCCTAAGGATGATTTTCCACTACCTAATATTTATATGATAGTGGACATGACTATGGGCTTTGAGATGTATTCTTTGATGGATGGTTTTTTTGGATATAATAAAATCAAAATTGCTCCAAAGGATCAAGAGAAAACTTCTTTCACATGTGCACGGGCTACCTTCTGTTGGAATGTCATGTCATTTGGGCTTAAGAATGCTGGTGCTACATATCAAAGAGCTATGACTTCTATTTTTCATGACATGATGCATAGGACTATGGAGGATTATGTTGATGATACTTTAGCAAAATCTATGATTAGAGCTGAACATCTAAATGACTTGAGTAGGATAATCGACAGAATGGAAAAATTTAGTCTCAGACTAAATCCTAAGAAATGTGCTTTTGGTGTCACTTCTGGAAAGCTTTTAGGCTACATTGTTTCAAAGAAAGGAATTGAAGTTGAACTAGCTAAAGTTAAAGCTATCATGGAGATGCAACCTCCCAAGAACATCAGTTAAATGAGAACATTGCAAGGGAGAGTTCAGTCTATCAGACACTTCATATCTCAGCTAGCAGACATATCACAACCTTTTACAAAGACTTTACATAAAGGTGTGACATTTTCATGGAGCGAGGAATGTGAAATGTTTTTTGATCATATCAAGAGGTATCTATCAAATCCTCCTATCTTGATGCCTCCTATTCAAGGGAAGCCATTGATCTTATATGTCTCTGCAATAGATACATCACTTGGGGCATTTCTTGCACAAAATGATGAGAATAAAAAGGAAAGAGCTATATACTATATCAGTAGAACATTGGTGGCATACAAAAAGAACTATTCTATGATTGAAAAGGCTTGTCTAGCTGTGATATTTGCATCATAGAAACTGAGACATTATATGCTGGCTCATACCACACATTTAGTAGCTAAAATTGATCCACTAAAGTACCTACTAAGCAAAGCTTCCCTCATGGGTAGATTAGCCAAATGGGTCATGCTCTTAAGTGAATTTGACATTGAATATGTTGAAAGAAAAGCTATTAAAGGCCAAGTTATTGCTGATCAATTAGTAGATGCACATTTGTTTAATGACACACCAATGCAAATGGAATTCCTAGATTCCTCTATCATGAATATTTCTTCTAGAGAATGGAAATTGTTCTTTGCTGGCTCCTATACATAGAATGGATCCAGAGAAGGCATCTTGTTTATCACTCCTCAAGAATACTCCATTCCTAAGGCATTTATAATTAAATTTCCTTGTACAAACAATATTGCTAAATATGAAGCCCTTTTGAATGGTATGAAAATAGCAATTGAGTGGAGGGTAACAAAATTACACATTCATGGAGACTCACAACTTGTAATACATCAAGTCAATGATGTGTACCAAACAAAGGATGAAAAGTTCATTCCATACAAGAGAATGGTAGATGATTTAAAGAAATATTTCATATCTATCACATTTGAGCAAATACCTAGAATAGAGAATAAGGTTTTCGATGCAATGGCAACATTATCTACTTTATTACAGTAGCCTGAACATGAGCTACGCTATGAGTTCCTAGTGGAAGCACTATTTTATCCTGCATATAATTCTCCTGAAACCCACATGATTTACACTATTGTGCATCATGATTCATCCAAATATCAAAACCTATTCTCCTATCTCAAAGAACAAATCATTCCCGATACCTTTAACTGCCATGAAAAGAGATACCTTATCCGAAATGCCTCCCAATATGTCATCATTGGTCATGATCTATAAAAATGAGGTCTAGATGGTATACTACTTAGATGTTTAGAATGGGAAGAGTCTCAACGTGCATTAGAAGAAGTTCATGATGGTATTTGTGGGTCACACTCGAATGGTTTAACACTAGCTCAAAAAATTATTAGGGCTGGGTACTATTGGCCTGAAATGGAGAAAGAGTCTATCAATTTTGCTAAGAACTGTCAAAAGTGCCAAGTGCATGGCAACTTAATTCATGCTCCAGGGAGAGATCTATTTCCCTTCACTACTCAATGGTCTTTTCATCAATGTGCATTTGATCTTATCAGAGCCATACATCCTTATTTTTCTAATGGACATACCCATATAATCACAACTACAGATTATTTTAGAAAATGGGTAGAAGCAGTCCCTTTGACACAAGCAACTAGAAAATAAATATCTATGTTCATCTTGAACTACATCATATGTCGGTATGGTATCCCACATTCTATAGTCATAGATAATGGTGGACAATTTAAGAACAAAGACTTGGATGATCTATGTGCCAAATTCAAGATTACACAACATTGGTCATCTATATACTATCCTCATGGGAATGGACAAGCAGAGGCTTCAAACAAGAATCTATTAAAAATCTTGCAAAGTACAGTTAATAAAATAGGAAGAGACTGGCATCTCATGATCAATCCAACTCTTTGGGCCTACAAAACAAGTATCAAAACACCTACTGGAGCTACATCTTTCACTTTAGTTAATGGGTCTGAAGCGGTACTGCCTATTGAGGTTGAAATCCCATCACTAAGAATCAGAATGCATGGTCTAGTAACTAATGATGACTATAGAGTGTCTAGGTTGCAAGAGCTTGAACTACTAGATGAGTGCAAATAAGTAGTGTATGATCATCTCAGAGTATATCAGAAGAGAATGTTTAGAGGCTACAATAAGAAAGTCAGACACAGAGAATTTCAGGTTAGCGATCTAGTCTTGAGAGAGAATCCTAAAATTCAATCACATAGAGAGTGCAAGGGGAAGTTTGAACCCAACTGGTTGGGTCCCTTTGTAATCACTGCTACTTTTGGCTTTGGAGCCTATCAACTCTCAATGATTGAAGGAGAACAACTTCGAGAACCAATCAAGGTTCTCCATTTGAAGAAATTCTACGCCTAAGACATTCAGTCTATGATAAAATGTCCTGAAAAAAATTATAAAAATTGGAAAAAGTCCTGAAAAAATGAACATCTTGGTGAAAATATAGCTATAGGCACCTTGATGATTCACAAAAAAAAGTAAAAACTATCAAAAGTACAAAAAAAATTGGAAAAATGAAAAATACAAAAAAATGAGAAAAAGAAAAAAGTGCCTTGGTGAAAACCTGGAAACATGCGCCTTGGTAGAAAAAATAGAATCTCTACCAAGATGGTGAAAACCTAGCAAACGGGCACCACTTGTTTCAAAATGCTCCATCTATCAGCGTAATCTTGGTCTTTCCCAACTTTCAGTCTTGCTTTAGTTTGTACATATCTCCTGGTTTGTTTCCGCATTCATATTTTCAATAAGTTGGTTTGTACACCAATCGATTCAAGCGTCTGTATCCTATTGATGTTCAAACTTGGGGGCAATCAATGTCATATCCTATGGCCTCTAGTATATCTTAGACATATCATATCTAGTCAGAGTCCTTTGAAGCTTCATTTGAGTCAGTCAGTCAGTCTCATCTCCAGAAAAGATTTTGCATCTACAACAACGCAATCAAACACAAAATGAAAACAATCTATGCTTTTTACATGCTTTTATCTCCTTGTATGCTTACTGATTCGCATTGAGATTTTTGCATATTATATCCCTTCAAGCTCTTCAATGATGTCCTTTTCAGGAGTCAGAGAGTGATGATTGGGTGCATAATCTTTTCTTTGTTTTCTGCTTGTATGTGAAAATCTAACAAATTTGGAAATTTTGGATTGAAATGGTGTCTGACTGTAAGAGCCTCTATCTCGAATTGGATGGCCATGCGTACCTTGACCATTGATACCTAAAAAATTTAAAGAAGTTTGATCTAACTATTCTCTTTTTGAGTGAGTTCTTTCTCCTACTATGAAACGCAATCTTGCCTAAGGATGTGAATGATAAAGGGTCACTATGGGTAATTCACATTGGATTTAGAATGATCTCTTGACTGTTTGATGTGTTTGTTTTAGCAAGGTGTATTCTGGTCATCACAACGGTTATGTTTTGATGCTTATACAAATTGCTATATCAGAATGGACATGATATTTAGGTCATCCTGGCGTTTGTGCCTTGGTGCTTGTATCTAATCCGACATTCTGAAAACAAAATCAATATTCATATGTTCATGGTTATATGACTAGTGGGCATTGTATTGATTCTTGCGCATACAAATTGATATTCATGTCTATAGTTTCCTAGCTAGTGGAAGTTTTATTGATTTATCTGGTTACCTAAAAATAAAAACTCAATGATGAAAAATGATCGACACATGATCAGTGACTAGGTCCTAGGTCTTAGGTCGCATTTCATTTTGGCTGTCATTTTGCACTTTGCATGATTGCATGATCTCACAAATTGCTTGACAATCTTCAACAATCCTTCTAAAAACTATACTTAAACTTAAACATGAAGAGCTAGATCTCCTACGAAGGTCTTCTCACAAACACGCAAGTAGTCACAATCCTAGGTTAAACATCCTTTTTGACATAAGACTGAGTACTTATCTTCATCAATACCTGCAAAACATATCATGTGTATCGTTGCACTTACATTACATATTCATAATCATTCATTCCATCTATTGCATTACATACATTTCCATACATACACTTTCAATAATCAAGTACATTTGCATACATTTGAATGAAATCATTGCATTGCATGAATCCATACATACATTCTACTCTACTCATAACATTTACATCACATGATATCATCATACATCAAAAACATGACAAGTACAAATGAAGTCACAACCAAAAGTCTCGATCTCATATATATCATGAAACTTGAAATAGTTAGGGGTGCACTACTGGCACAATGTACAAAAGGATGAGCTCATGTGAGCTATTAGAAGTCAGAACAGTATCAAAAGAGTGACAAAAATATCAGAATATCATGATAGATTAGCTATCGGCTTGATCCTCTTTGTCTAGTGGAGGTGGTGGTGGTGCAACTGGTACTACCTCGGCTCTAGGTGCTCTCACTCCCTCTGATGCCATCATATACTGAGAGTATGAAGGAACTCTCTGATTAAGTGGTACCACATCATAGTATTCAAAAACATAATAGGCAGATCTGGAGGTTTGATGAATAACCTCTTCCTATAATCTCTGAACCTCACCCCGAAGCTCAGTGCGCTATCTATCTGCCTCTAGAAACCTCTCATCTTAGCAAGCACTATGCACCTTCAGGTCCCTGACCTATAATTTGAGTCTCCTCACAATCTCCTATGTAGTCAATGGAACACTAGGATCAACATCTCCCGCTGGCATATCAGTATCTACAATAGGCTACTCTGTAGTCTCTGCTCTCTACACCTTATGATGTCTAACCTCTGCACCAAGATCAAAACTGGTATCCTCCTATAAGGGATTAGAATCACCACCTACAACTTGCTCAGCTACAAGTACCTCCTCAACACTATCAACACTACCTAAAGTACCGCTCTCTCCCCTAGTCCATCTCTGTGCACCTGTAGGCCTACCTGCTATGGAACTAGTGAGACGAGGGGGCCTCATCTGTCCTGATGGTCTCTATGGAGGAGCCATAGTTTTGGGTCTTAGAGGTGTGGGCTAAAAAATAGGTACCTATGTTGGTCTTAGATCCTATCTCATGGGAGCCCCTGTGACATCCATCACCTCCTCCATGAAGGGTATTAGCTCGGTAGGATCAGAAAACTTGTGAATAGGATGATCAGCGAACCATGCAATAAACCCATCTATAACCCTGACATCTGCAACCTATGGAAGGTAGTCCTAGTCTCTACCAATAATACTACTATACTCCTATGAACATAGATAATATGTAAGCCTAGCGGTCCATCCAAGTCCGATCTCATGAACTATGCGAGCATAAGCGGCGTAATCCTCTGGTGCATCCTGCACTTGTCCATACTGACGCCAAACTCTGGGGATGAGAAATTTCTCTAATGTAGAAGGCGATTGACCAATTAGCATGACTCTAACAAAAATAACTAAACTGCTCTCGTGTTGTAGGCCAAGCCTCAATCTCTAAATAAGGCCTCCATCATACATATGTCATGTCATCGAGGCATTGCCTCCAGTACTCTACGTGGCCCATGCAAACTTGTGTGATGTAACTAGAATAGACATATATAACTAGCTCCTATGGCTGTTGTTGTGACTGACAAATAGGTCTCAACACTGGGATATGCTCCCAGACCCATATCTGTAACACCAATGCACCAGAAGTGAAAGATCTGCTATCCTAATACACAATCTTGTGCATCTCCAAAAACATGTGTGCTAAAAGACATTGACCCTAGGCTAGCTCAGAAGGAGTCACCATCAGTCATGCCACCATCAGGGCCCAGCCCATCAAAAGACCATTCTGCTGACGGTCAGACATGATGATACCGTCGATCATCCTAGTAATAATGCACTCTAGTCTGTGAGACTATCCATAGCGTTGTACCAGAGTCTCCTAAGAAATAGATCCCATCAACTATGTATCATCTCTGAAAAGACATCTAAAGGCATGCAGACCTGCGTGCCCAGAACTCACATACTCCGGCCGCTAACTACTATGGAACAGAATACATAGAATCCTATAAACATCCTCTGGAGTCACAGTGATCTCTCTAGTGGGTAAATGAAATGTCTGTGTCTCTGAATGGAATCCCTCTATCAATACAGTCAAAAGACCATGGTTTTCCCTAATCTTGGGTAAACGGATTAGAAACTCAAATCCACAAGTAGCAAGGTGTACCCTCATGGGGTCGGGAAGTGAAACACATAATCTCTGCATCACCAGATGAGAGATACAGACATGAACATCTAGAAATTAGACCTACATGCCACAGAAACATGGAATCCTATCAGTAATTTGGTCAAAAGACAAGCTAACGATGTAGGAATTTGATAGTTCACTACTACAGGAGGTACATTAAATGCTTAGTAATCAGCCTAAGGAATCAGAAAATCAAAAATTTTGACCTAAGATGGAGTTTTAAGCTCAATATTTTCCATGCGACAATTCAAACTGGCACTAAAACTCGTATGAGTTTCTGCAAGGTATCATACAACAAAGCATAATCATACAAGTTTTTAAGACTTCCCGTATGATAGAGGAGGGACTCGACAAAATGTCGTATGACATTTGGGCCCCTATCATACGAGTTTCATGGGGTTCTCCTATGACAAAGGAAATTAAATTGGAAAGTCATACGAGTCTTAGAGGACAGTCATACGAGCTTTCATGCATGCGAGAATTGAAAATTAAAAGCGTACGAAAAATGACCTAAGCATGCTATAAACATGCAAAAATTGAATTTTCAGAGAAGCACAGAGGTCCACCTTATGGATGTCCATACTGTCAAGGTCTCTGATGCCTCCAGTTGCGCTCAAAATGGTGAGAAGACACGGGTACCTTCATTTCTACCATTTTCTCACTCAGAGGGCTCCACAAGGTTTTCAAAAGTCAATGGTGAAAATGAATTGAAAATGACCCTTCTAGCCTTTACATAGCTTTTGACCTAATTTTCAAAAGTGCTCTATTTTTCATGAAAATTGCACCCCTGGCTAATTTTGACGTTCTGAACCCATTTTCGGGATCAAAATTGAAATCTGAGATTATTCACTATGTCAAAATCATGATTTAAAATTTTTAGACCTAGGATGTCTAACTGCTTGCACAATCAACCTTCAATCATCACAGAAATCTAGAATTTAAATTAACTGATTATCTTACATCAAACTATTGAAATTTCAACCTAGTCAAACTTGGTCTCTAGGACCTCTAAAGGATGCAGAACACATTCTCAAACGTGTACAACCACTTCTCAAATCAATTAACATGCTTCTAAACCATTCAATGCTGACTTTTCTTGTTAGATTTTGATTTTCATCCCGAAGGTGGCATGGTATTGCACATCATTCAAGTCTGTAACTCAATTTTGTCAATCAAATCTTTCCTCAGTAATCAAGACAACAACCATGTCTAGTTGCTGATTCATCTAAAGTCCTCATCGCTTGGGGCAAATCTATCATCACTTGGGGCATATCCATATCAATCTGGTATCCTAAATCTATCTTGTAAACTGTATCAACTTTTCGTAACTATCAGTTCATTAGCGTCATTTCCTTGTTTCTTCGTAATTGATGGGTTTAGGATGTGATACCTGTAATACCCCAAAAATGGGCTATAAGTTCATTAACCTCCTACATTGACAAATCGAACAAAATCGACATCGAAGTCCTAACCTAAGGCACATCTGAACATCATCAAATCTAATTGATTATCCTAAATTCTGCATCAGGGAATATTCCTAGCAATATTCCTAATCATCATAATTATCTTTAATTTTATAATTATTTGGCAATAAATCACATTTATCCTAAAGTTTGATTAATTGAATATTTTCATATTTAATTAATTAGATTTAATATTTGCCACTTCATTGTGTAATTAAATTTCATTATATCTATTATTAATTGTATTATTTTATTTTGACAATAAATCTAATATCATATGAATAATTGATTAAATTCTTATTTAATTAATTAAAGCAAGTTGTCATTATTTAATAATAGAGTTTTTAATAAAAGTTTGATTAAATAATTGATTAACCCATAAATCAATTATTTTATTTTTAAAAGCAGTTAAGTTGAGCATAAATCACTTTATTATTAAATTAATTCATAAATAAAATATGTACAATCATAAAAGCAGACAACTATCAATTATCAATTAAAGCTAAACTCTATTTTGAGTTAAAACTTGGCTTTTGCATGTTTTTGTGAGTTAATTATCCTTTATTTAAAAATAACTCAAAAATCAACCTGAGTTATTTGAGTGATTTATGACTTTTTTTTCATGCACCTCCAAAGCCCTGGATTTCTATAAAATCAAGGCTTCAGCTCTTCATAATTCATCTCATAATTTTGCAAGCTTACTTTGCCAAAGTCATCTACGAATTGCACAACTATTTTGAAGAATTGGAATTGAAGAATCAAAGCTCTTGCGAATCGACATCTTTGTGAGATCAATCTTATTTTTGCATTCATATTGCATATCATTGTTAGATTAGCATTGCATATCAATTTTCAATAGCATTCATAGCATATCAATTTCATCTAGCATAGATTCATATCAAGTTTTCATTCTTATTGCATAGAAAATAAAAAAATAAATAGCTTAATTGCATTCAATCTCTTATCTAGATAAATTGCATTCAAATCTTTCATTTAGGTGTCGTCTAGGTCACTGATCTCGATTACAATTTGAGAACATCAATCTCGCACCTATTAGAAGGCAGTAAATCGCTTGGTTAGAGTAGATTTCAATTTTGCACGATTTTGATTTTAGCTAACCTTTAATATTTTACTGAAGTGTTGTGTCTATAGATCAGGTACAATTTTCACACACACATTTCTGGTGCCCACCGTGGGGCAACCCACCTTTGCATGCTGGTTTTGATTTTTTTTGGGAGCTAAAACCCCAAAGTTTCAAAGATTTAATTTTATCTCCCAAACAGCTTGGAGTTTTGGTCTAAATTTTTTTTTCCAAGTTGGTGACATATCAGGGAAACTTTGATAAAAAAATTCAGAATTTTCTAAATTTTTTTGAATTTTTAATAATTTTTTTTCAATTTTTCGTAAAAAAATAATTTTCGGCGCAAATCAGAATATTTTTTGGAAATTTTTACATTTTCAAAAAGCTCTTCAAATTATATAGGGGGTCTATTATTTTTTTTAAAAATTTGGATGTAATTTAATAGCTCAAATAGTCAATTTGCAAAAACTGGTCTATTTTGATAAAATGGGTCTCTAGGGCACAAATGAAGAGATTTTTCTAAATTTTTTGCATTTTTGGAAAGCTCTCTATTTTTTAGTAGGGGTCTCTATTCTGAATTTCTATTTTTGTGGCCAAAATCATATCAAAAAAATTAGATCTTGTTGACTAGGTCAAATGCAGTGCAAAAAAATTAAAATTTTGTGATGGGTATGCACTTATTTTTCATATGATTCAATGCATGATATGAGTTATCATTTGGATTAATTTTTGGTTATTATTGCTCTTAACAATTTATTTTTAGATCTAACCCTAGAGTTTTCATAAGTTGAATATACCTTGCATATCTTGTTTGCTTGTTGGCTTGTTGGAGAGTTCGTAGCTTGCTTGCATAGTAAAGCTCAACAAAAATTGCTAAAAATTAGGTAAAATCTACTAAGCGTGTTGCAAGGATCCCAGGTATTCTACTTCATCTAATAACATTTTGATTTGGGACTTAAAATAAATCTCTTATGTGTCAAGCTTGTGTGCATCTTTTCATGCTTTTGATCTATTTCTACACACTTGCATAATTTGATACTAGGTTGTGATCCCTTAAGGATTCATTAAGTAGTCTTAGAATACGTGTGATTGATCTTGATTGCTATCTTGGGTTATTGGACTCGCTAATTCTTCGGCCCCTCATTTTCACCCCGTGGTTGCAATCTCAGCGCCATAAAGGGGAGGGGTCAACAGGACAGAAGCGTTAAGTGTTCCACTTGGCAACCCTTTTGTGCTTTTAGGAACTCACTTGTTTTCTAAGTTGGGGACTCATTTTCAGCTTGTGTGAGGTGTTAAATGTTCCACCTTGTGGACTCATCTCATATTTTCTTTAAGCGTTAAGTGTTCCTCTTTCTGCTTTTTGGGTACTTTTGGTAGATTTACTTTCGGGAATATATCTATGCTCACATAGTAATTAGGCCCTATGAACACTATTCGTAATTTTTGAGAGATTGGATTCCTAGAGAAATCCTTCCTTGACGACAGAATCCTTGTAGGTAGGGAGGATACTTAGTGCGTTTCACATTCAGCTTGGTTAGTGCGTCTTCTCTTAATGATCGACACATTCTCTCTCCGAAGAGGTTGATAGATCACGTGGGGTTGATATCATGAGCTTTAGTGAATCAAAATTGGTTAGTGCGTCTTCTCTTATTGATTGATACATTCTCTCCCCGAAGAGGTTGATAGATCATGTGGAGTTGATATCACAGACCTTGGTGGAACAAAACTTTGTCTTAGCATGTCAGATTAATCTGCTTGCTTTGTTTGGGTTAAACGTGAAAAGGTGTCAAAAACCTTGGATCTGGAGCCAAGTCCCCTTGTGGTATAAATCTATGAGTCACCTTTAGAGAGGGTTAACCGTAGTGGACAATCTCTTCATAGGGAAAACTGCGTTGACAGAACCTCAAGCGATAATAGCCATTTTCGCCATGGTAGTGACAGCTGCTATATATCAGACTGTGTCAAAACCCTGGTGCGCTGGGATTGGAGTTCACCCCTTTGAATCATAAAAGTTGTAGAGTCAAACCATTACTAAAAACCCTAGAGAGGTCAATTTTTCACTTTCAGGTATATGTGTGTTATTGCAAAACTTTTCAGAACATACACAATTAGTACTCTCAGGGATTAGCACAATTTGGTCACTTGATTGTTCATGCGCAAGGTTGCTTTTTCCCTTGTTCATTATTTTTAGACGTGCTTGGAATCACTTGCTTGCTATTCTGCGTGCTTGTTTATCTACTTGGCTATTAAAAATGATCAAATCTGGTATAACCTTCAAAATCTAGATAGTACAATTTGAAAACAATCCAAAACTGAAGACCTTAAATTTTGCAAAAATTGACGTAAAATCTTTCTGGAGTCAAAAGTCATTTCAAGAAGTCAAAATTCGTATGAGTTTTGTCAAGTGTCATTTCAGTATTGCCCATCTGTCGTACGATTGAGAATCCAGTGTCATACGAGTTTTCAAACCAGCAAATTCAAGAAAGTCAAAACCCTATTAGCAACTGTCGTACGAGTTTTGTCAACTATCATTTCATTGCTACCCAACTATCGTACGAGTTTAGCAACTATCATTTCATAGACTACCCAGTGTCGTACGAGTCTGCAGAGTGTCGTTTGGAAAAATTTGAGAGAGTTGTCAGAAATTGTCAAATTGCAAGATATCCAATGTTTCTAGCCTAGTTCCAGAATCTGTCAAAAAAATCATTGTGTCAAGAACAAATTAGTAGCTATTGAAAATCAGTACACATGTCTCAAAGAATCAGTACACATGAGGAAGAAATTCTGATCGTCGCTATGATGAAGCAGCTGCAAGCTATGCAAGTCCAGCTTGACAAACTTGAGAAAGAAAATGAACCTCTATACTCTTTTCCATTTGATAAAGACTTGTACATGTCACCATGCCCCCGAAAAAAATTTGAGCAATATGATACCTCTTCCATGGAGAGTGACACATCTAGCTTTGGAGACTATTATGACTATGATGACGGACAATGTAATGATACCTATGACACCTCTGTTCCTAAGAGTCCTCCTCATCGTTCATTCCTGCTTACTACAAATGGGCCGTCACATTGGATAGATCGTGATGGTGATCCATATGATTCTGATTTTGAAAGAGACTTTGATGGCTTTTGTGGACAATACCTTGATTATGATCCATCTACTACTGCTGAGGACTATAAAATACATCATGCTAGCTTGAAATGTCAATACTATAAGGATCTCTCCTCTAAGAACTCTCCAGATGAAAATAAAGATTACACTCTCAAGCAAGATCATGTTAATACTAAACCTTTGTCTGGTGATGGTTCCCTTCCATCCCCTACTTCCTCCAATACCCATACATTTCTTAAAGCTTCCGAGTCTTTCAAATCTTTCACAGAACCTTCATCCGACACAAGCCTTGATACTTTTCATGCGGTTCCCTATAGTTATCCTCCAGGGCTACCTCTTAAAGAAACTCAAGCTAACCTTCACTTGGCTGCAAAGACTTTCAATAATGATAAACCTAAAGAGCCTAAGCCTTCATATGCTATAATCCCTACTTCAGCTAGTCCTCCACCATCTCTTCCAAAGTCATCCATACAATCCCAACATGCTTCCTTGTCCTTAGAAGTGGCTCCATGTCAAGAGGACTCTAAAAATGATGAAGAAAATAACATAAAGAAAGATCAAGATCAAGAACCCTCCATGTCATCCACTCCTTTTCACAATGTCTCTTATTCGCCTCAGGGTTCTTTTGATCCTGTACCCCCTTTTTCATGCATTCCACCATGTCTTAAGTCTTCGCCTAAGCAAGATCAAGCTACTACTTACACTGTTGAGCTTATTGACAATCAAAATAACCTTACTACACTTGCGCTTTCCAAAGATGATACTTCCATTAAGGTTGGTAAAAATGGTGTTCCTTCCAATGTTAAGCCTATTGAAAAACAAGAAAAAAATTATGCGCTCATGCTATCCGAAGATCCTTGTCAAGATCAAAGTCTTTCATCTTCTTGTTCTACCACTCCATGTTCACTTCCACTTTCTACTCTTCCTAAGTCTTTGCAAGCTTTGAACAATCCTATCAAAGAAGGTGCTCATATTCAAGATGTCCATGATTCTATTAAAAATTCTAACGCTCACTCTAAAGATGTTGATATCCTTGGTTGTCATATAGATGCTGATGAACTTATTGATTATCCTTTTGCATCTTCCACTTCCATCCTTGGACCTCTTCCACCACTACTAAGGGCTTCATGCCTTCCTTCTATCTTGGGTCCTTATGTCCCTTCACTTCCCCCTCCTAACTCTCCTAATTCGCCATCCATCTTGGGTCCTTACATACCTCCATCTCCCATCTTTCCTCAAGATCAACATAGATGCATACCCTTGAATCCTTTTCATCCACCCACCCATCTAAACCAGTCATATCCTCCCTCTTCCACAAATCCCAAGTCTTTTGGAAGTAACTTGAATGTTCAATACAAGAAAAAGAAGCAATGCAAGAATCCATCAAAAAAAGAAGACCACCATGTCTCCTCTAATTGACACGGAGGCATAAAGTCAAAAGAGATATCTAAGAAAAAAACTACAAGACAAGTATGGGTTCCAAAATCCATCATTGAAGATATTCTCTCTAGATCATCAAAAGGAAATAAAAAGCCTACGACTATATGGATTCCAAAGTCTCTCTTGAAAGAGTCTGGTGTTGAGAAAAAAGTGAAATTGACATTCAAGCTTCCAAAGGCTTCCACTTCATCTCCCTCCAAAAATATTCTTCCATTTCATGTGCCTAAACCACAACCTCTGCTATCCATTCACCATATTCCTTCACGTATTCCTTCATTCACGATTCCTCCATTCTCTCACCACCCTTCAAGGTATGTGTTGATGTTGAACTTGCCTTCATTTCCATCTACCCTTTCACAATCCTTCCATGCATTATCCTTCTACCTCCTATCCTTTTTCCTCACTTGCCTATTCCTCCTATCTTCCAACCTCACTCGCTTTACATAAAACTTTATCCTCCATTTTTCTCTTTCATCTCCCTTTCCCTATCAGCATCTTTGAGCGTGTCATTTTGAATCCTTGGCATATCATGGTTTATCCTTTCAAGGAGCATTATCTAAAAAGCTTGCCTTCTTCCAAAAAAATAAAATAAAATAAAATAAATTGAAAATGTGCCTTGGTGAAAACCTGGAAACAGGCACCTTGGTAGCAAAAGTAAAGAGAAATAAATTCATCCTATGGTGAAAACCACTCCCTTGTGGTGCCTTGGATAAGTACCATGATGAAAACCTGGCAATCAGGCATTATGCGTAGTTCTTTTACATATTTCATCCATTCCATCTTCTCTCTTTGATCTTGACAATGTTGATCTATACACGAATATTTGACTATTTTGTGAGCTATCTTACGATGATCTTGCTTTCATTCCTTCCATGTTTAGCCTTCATATCCATCTTCCTCCATTCATTTTCGCCTATCGCTATCCTTTTCCCCTTTGGTCTTGATCTAATAAAAAAAGAAAGAAAGAGTAAAACACAGTGCTATGAAGCCTCTTGACATGCCTCCTCCTTTGGACTGCATCCTGTCCTTCTTTGGCATTACACTTTTGTGACTTATTCTATGCTGGCCTTTCATTGCTTGTCCAAATGCGCTTTACATGACAATTTTTCCCTAGCTTGAGTATTCTTGAGGAGTTTTCCCTTGAGGATTTCTTCCCTTCATTCTCCTTCATTATCTTGTCTTCCATCTCTTCCACCAACTAGCTGATCCCTCTTGCTCTCCACCTTGCTAGACATTGGAACTACACAATATGATCTTTCTTGGGAGTCTGACATGGAAAAAGATGCTATCAAGTATGCAAAGAATTGTCAAAAGTGTCAAGTACATGGTAACTTGGTTCATGCTCCAAGGAGAGATCTAATTCCCTCTACTACACAATGGCCTTTTCAACAATGGGCATTTGATCTCATAGGTGCTATCCATCCGCACTCTTCTACTGGACATACCCATATAATCACAGCTACAAATTATTTTACAAAATGGGTAGAAGTAGTTCCTCTAACACAAGCAACGGGGAAACAGATCTCTATGTTCATCCTGAACTACATCATTTGCAGATATGGGATCCCTCATTCCATAGTCACAGACAATGGGGGACAATTAAAAAACAAGGACCTAGATGACTTATGTGCCAAATTCAAGATTACTCAACATTGGTCATCTATCTACTATCCTCAAGGGAATGGACAAGCTGAAGCTTCAAACAAAAATCTCTTGAAACTCTTGCACAGAACAGTGAATAAAATAGGAAGAGATTGGCATCTCATGATCAATCTAGCTCTCTGGGCATACAAAACTAGTATTAGAATGCCTACAGGGGCTACACCTTTCACTTTAGTTTATGGGTCTGAAGTGGTACTGTCTATTGAGGTTGAAATCCCATCACTCAGAATCATAATGCATGGACTTGTCACTGATGAAGACTACAGAGTGTCTAGGTTACAAGAACTTGAATTACTAGATGAGCGCAGACAAGCAACGTATGATCATCTCAGAGTGTATCAGAAAAGAATGTCTAGAGGCTACAACAAGAAAGTTAGACATAGAGAATTTCAGGTTGGTGATCTAGTGTTGAGAGAAAATCCTAAAAATCAATCACATCGAGAACGCAAGGGGAAGTTCGAACCCAATTGGCTGGGTCCCTTTGTTATCACTGCTACTTTTGGCTCTGGTGCCTATCAACTCTCAATGATTGAAGGAGAATAGCTCCGAGAACCAATCAACGTTCTCCATCTGAAGAAATTCTATGCCTAAGGCATTCAGTGCTTGGTAAGTGTCCTGAAAAAATCTTAAAAATCAGAAAAAGTCCTAAAAAAATGAACATCTTGGTGAAAACCTAGCAATAGGCACCTTGATGATTCACAAAAAAAATAAAAAAATATCAAAAATTTAAAAAAATAAAAAAATATCAAAAGTACAAAAAAATTGAAAAAATGAAAAATACAAAAAAAAAAGAAAAAAAAAGAAAAAGTGCCTTAGTGAAAACTTGGAAACAGGTGCCTTGGTAGCAAAAATAGAATCTCTGCCAAGATAGTGAAAACCCGGCAAACGGGCGCCACTTGTTCCAAATGCTCCATCTATCAGTGCAATCTTGGTCTTTCCTAGCTTTCAGTCTTGCTTTAGTTTGTACATATCTCCTGGTTTGTTTTTGCATTCCAGTTTTCAATAAGTCAGTCTATACACCAATCAGCTCAAGTGTCTGTATCCTATCAATGTTTAACACTTGGGGGAAATCAATGTCATATCCTATGGTCTCCCATGTATCTTAGACATGTCATATCTAGCCAGAGTCCTTTGAAGCTTCATGTGAGTTAGTCAGTCAGTCTTGTCTCCAGAAAGGATTTTGCATCTACAACACGGCAATCAAACATCAAAACTCAACTGAAAATAATCTATGCTTTTTACGTGCTTTTATCTCCTTGTATGCTTATTGATTCGCATTGAGATTTTTGCATATTATGTCCCTTCGAGCTCCTCAATGATGTCCTTTACAGGATTTAGAAAGTGATGACTCGGGGCATAATCTTTTCTTGGTTTTCTGCTTGTATGTGAAAATCTAATAACTTTGGAAATTTTGGATTGAAATGGTGTCCGACTATAAGAGCCTCTATCTCGAATTGGATGGCCATGCATACCTCGACCATTGATACCCAAAAAATTTAAGGAAGTTTGATCTAACTATTGTCTTTTTGAAGTAAATTCTTTCTCCTACTGTGAAACGCGATCTTGCCTAAGGAGGTGAATGATAAAGGGTCACTACGGGTAATTCACACTGGATTTAGAATGATCTTTTGATTTTTTGATGTGTATGTTAAACGCAAGGCGTGCTTAGGTCATCACAACGTTTATGTTTTGATGCTTGTACAAATTGCTATATCAAAATGGACATGATATTCAGGTCATCCTGACGTTTGTGCCTTGGTGCTTATATCTAATCCTACATTCCGAAAATAAAATCAATATTCATATATCCATGGTTGTTGACCAGTGGGTGTTGTATTGGTTCTTGAGCGTTACAAATCAATATTCATATGTCTATGGTTTCATGGCTAGTGGACATTGTATTGATTTATCCGGTTACCTAAAAGTTCAATGATGATAACAAATCGACATATGATCAGTGACTAGGTCCTAGGTCTTAGATTGCATTTCATATTGCATGCTTCTTTTCATTTTTCATCTTTGCATGATCTCACAATGGCTAAACGAACTTCAATGCTTAAACAATTCTTCATATCAATTCTTCAAATCTAACAAGAGCTGAATCTCACACGAAGGTTCCTCCAATGAAGCAGCAAGTAGAATCCTTTTTCGGGATCAAAATTCAAATCTGAGATCATTCATATTATTAACTACTTGCATAATCGACCTTCAATCATCACTGAAATCCAGAATTCAAATTAACTGATTATCTTACATCAAACTATCAAAATTTTAACTTGGTCAACCATGGTCAACTCATGGTCAAACCTAGTCAAACTTGGTCATTTGGGACCTTCCAATGATGCAGAATGTATTCTTGAATGTGTTTCACCACACTTCTCAAATCAATTAACATGCTTCTAAACTATAACGCTGACTTTTCTTGTCAGATTTCAATTTTAATCCTGAAGGGGGCATGGTATTGCACATCATTCAAAGTCTGTCAATAAAATCTATCAATATCTTTCATCAGTAATCAAGACAAACAATCACGTCTAGTTACTGATTCATAAAAAAAAAAGACCTCATCGCTCGGGGCAAATCTATCATCACTTGGGGCATATCAGATTCATCGATCCATATCAATCTGGTATTATCTTAATCTTGTAATCCATATCAGTTTTTGCAACCATCAGATCATAGTGTTCTTTCCTTGGTTCTTCGGCAACTGAAGGGTTTGGATGTGATACCTGCTAGTTCTGCTAAGACAATCGAGTCTAGAACGGGTCACTCACTTCTTTGCAATTCTAAGGTTTGGAATCAGGCATTTTGGACACTTTTTCGCAATCATAGGTTCATTTTCTGTTATAGTGAACATTATCTTTGGTCATTCAGGACCTATTATCTTCATATCAATTCAATATCAATCAACTCTTATCTCAATATCTTTCAATCGGTTTCTATCTTGAGATCTGTTTATCTTTTGAATCAGTTTCATATCTTTATCAAACACAGACTATCTTTGAACCACTGCGCTTCGCACAGTAATTCAAAGAGGGGCAAAATGTAATACCCCAAAAATGGGCTATAAGTTCATTAACCTCTTACATCGACAAATCGAACAAAATCGACATCGAAGTCCTAACCTAAGGCACATTTGAACATCATCAAATCTAATTGATTATCCTAAATTCTGCATTAGGGAATATTCCTAGCAATATTCCTAATCATCATAATTATCTTTAATTTTATAATTATTTGGCAATAAATCACATTTATCCTAAAGTTTGATTAATTGAATATTTTCGTATTTAATTAATTAGATTTAATATTTGCCACTTAATTATGTAATTAAATGTAATTATATCTATTATTAATTGTATTATTTAATTTTGACAATAAATCTAATATCATATGAATAATTGATTAAATTCTTATTTAATTAATTAAAGCAAGTTGTCATTATTTAATAATATAGTTTTTAATAAAAGTTTGATTAAATAATTGATTAACCCATAAATCAATTATTTTATTTTTAAAAGCAGTTAAGTTGAGCATAAATCACTTTATTATTAAATTAATTCATAAATAAAACATGTACAATCATAAAAGCAGACAACTATCAATTATCAATTAAAGCTAAACTCTATTTTGAGTTAAAACTTAGCTTTTGCATATTTTTGTGAGTTAATTATCCTTTATTTAAAAATAACTCAAAAATCAACCTGAGTTATTTGAGTGATTTATGGCTTTTTTTCCATGCACCTCCAAAACCCTGGATTTCTATAAAATCAAGGCTTCAGCTCTTCATAATTCATCTCATAATTTTGCAAGCTTACTTTGCCAAAGTCATCTACGAATTGCACAACTATTTTGAAGAATTGGAATTGAAGAATCAAAGCTATTGCGAATCGACATCTTTGTGAGATCAATCTTATTTTTGCATTCATATTGCATATCATTGTTAGATTAGCATTGCATATCAATTTTGAATAGCATTCATAGCATATCAATTTCATCTAGCATAGATTCATATCAAGTTTTCATTCTTATGGCATAGAAAATCCAAAAAATAAATAGCTTAATTGCATTCAATCTCTTATCTAGATAAATTGCATTCAAATCTTTCATTTAGGTGTCGTCTAGGTCACTGATCTCGATTACAATCTGAGAACATCAATCTCGCACCTATTAGAAGGCAGTAAATCGCTTGGTTAGAGTAGATTTCAATTTTGCACGATTTTGATTTTAGCTAACCTCTAATGTTTTACTGAAGTGTTGTGTCTACAGATTAGGTACAATTTTCACACACACACAATACCAATATGATTCATACAAGGACATTAAGGTCTTAAATTGGTCACTCACTTCTTCACAATCATAAGATTCAGAATTAGGTATTTTGACACTTTTTCATAATCACTGGTTCATTGTTGATATAGCTAGCATCATCTTGATTCTTGGTCATTCTGGGCCTGGGTCGATATCTCTTTTTCCAATCTTTCAATCAGTTTCTGTCTCAGAATCAGTTAATCTTTCAAATCAAATCAGTTCCATACATCTTTATCATACACAGACTATTCTTTGAACCACTACGCTTTGCACAGTGATTCAAAGAGGGGGGAAATGTAATACCCCAAAAATGGGCTGTAGGTTCATTAACCTCCTACATCTTCAAATCGAATAAAATCGACATCAAAGTCCTAACCTAAGACACATATGCACATTATCGAATCCTAATTGATTATCCTAAATTCTACATCGGGGGATATTCCTAGTAATATCCCTATTTATTCTAATTATCTTTAATTTAATAATTATTTGGCAATAAATCCTATTTATTCTAAAGTTTGATTAATTGAATATTTTGAATATTTAATTAATTAAATTTAATACTGCTACTTAATTATTTAATTAAATTATTTCTAAATTGAATTATTTAATTTTGACAATAAATCTAAAATCTTATGACTAATTGATTAAATTCCCATTTAATTAATTAAAGTCAATTGTCAATATTTAATAATATAATTTTTGAATAAAGTTTGATTTAATAATTGATTAACCCATAAATCAATTGTTTTAATTCAAAAATCAGTTAAGTTGAGGATAAATCACTTTATTTATTTAATTAATTCATAATTAATTGTGCACATTCAAAGAGCAGTTAAACTCAAAATCAGGAAATCAATGCAAGTTGTTAACTTTTGGAAACTCAACATTCTATTTTGAGTTCAAAGTTGATCTAAACTTCTGATTTGAGTTAAAAAACTGTTCTTGCATGCTTTTGCATGATTTTGTGAGTTAATTATCTCTGATTTCCTGATAACTCAAAAATCAACTTGAGTTTATGAAGAGTGATTTATGGCTTTTCTCTTGCATCCTCAAAGCCCTGGATTTCTATAAAAACAAGGCTCAACTCTTCATAATTACAACACTCAAATTTGCATAATTACTCTGGCAAATTGGCGATTGAAGGATTGAGCATTTGCAACAAGCGATTTGTGAGATCTTTCATAGTTGATCATTCAAATTTTACATAGTTTCTTATTCATAGTTTCATACTCATTCATAGCATTTTTAGATCAAATTTGCATTCCAATTTCATTCATTCTAGATTAATTTCATATAGTTTTCCATATTATTGCACAGAAAATCCAAAAATATAGCTTAATCTGCATTCATAATCTTTCATTCTTTGCATTCAAATCCTTCGTTTAGGTGTTGCATTGTCACTAGTCTCGGTCTACTAGTCTCGGTCTGATCTGAGAGTATCATACTCACACCTACTAGAAGACAGTAAATCACCTGGTTAGTTTAGTTTCCATTTCATTGCATGATTTTGGTTTTTGGCTAACCTCTAATGTTTTACTGAAGTGTTGTGTCTACAGCTAGGTACAAAATTCACACACACACTCTTAACAAGTAAGCTATAAAAAATAGCTTAACATTGTAGCTCTAACCAAGCAAAATTTAAAATATACTTGCAAAGAAAGATTCTTTGTGTATTATTACAAAACAAAGATCTAGAGGTAACTCAATAGCTTTAAGACTCTTACACACGTCCATCTCATGTGCCTAATTTATAAGAGATACAATATGAGAAATTGTCAAAAAATATTATAAAACCATAAGCTAAAAACCACTTATAAAAAAATTCCCATCTTATCTCCAACTAAAGATGCCCTATGATGTGTCAATACACACACCAACACAATTAACTCCCTTTTACAACTCATTTATGTGTTTAATACATTTTTACATTTCCTATTTTAGGAGACCCAACCTCTAGAGGTCATAATGATGAATGGTACTCCTCTTAATACCACATACACATAACATAAACAGAGAAACACCAACAATATGCAAGAACAAAAAATGGGCTTCTTATTATCTCCACAAATGTGGAATTACAAACTTTCAGAATTACAATATGCAAAGCCACATGGGCATTCCCCTACAATATTCTATAGGACAAATCCTCAAATCAATACCTAGATCTACTACCCAGAACTGCCCCAAACTGCCTAAGACAACACTACAACCTTCCTTATATAGGCAATTTTTCCACCGCCTGGGAAGGTTCCAGAATTTTTAGCCAACAAGGCCGACCAAACTTAGAATTATTTTATTTTACAATTTATTACATCAAATTCGGCTCAAAATAACTTTTGAAACCCAAATAGAAATTTTGAAGGAAAATCATTTTCTGCTATTTCAGGTGACCCAACTTTTGAAGACCATAAGTCATCGCCAGTTGACCTGATTGACTATTATGACCCCATTCCAAAAAGGCCACAAAGCACTCTACAGCCTTGAATCATGCAAGTGCATGTCACCCAAATTTTCAACCTCATCTGGGGCCTCTAAAGTCTTCAAAACTAAGCTCAAAGTTTCTGTACCCTATTGCCAATACTGAAAATCTTCAATATCTACAAAGCTAGACTTGATCTATCAATGAAACTTTACTGGTAGGCTGATATGACCAAAATGAACCTCCATGGAAGAAATCAAAACGTTCTAAGATCGAATGACCAACTTACTAAAAATAGCAAGTTTCCATAAATAGCAGCTCTACACAAGATAGCCCTTATTGAATACAAAAATAGAAATTTTTTGGGTGATGCAAGATTTCTCTTACACCTAGGATGCTCCTGCATCAGACACCCGGGGTAATTTGAGAAGTGACCCCATCGCGTCTCAAGTGTGTAGAGGAAAACCAAGGTGGTTAACCTCCTCCTTTGTTAGCCATGATGAATCTTCACTAGGTCATCCTTTCCACTTGACCAGATATTCTTCATATGTCCCGTTCTTTGTGCTTCTGCCAACATGACTATCCAATATATCCTCAATCTCTTTGGTATTTGAACTAGTTGCTGGAATAATCCACTGTGCTGTTGTGATATCATCTTCAACACCTCCCTCATGATACTTTGTCAGATCTAAAATGTTAAACACTGGTGAAATATTCAGCTCAGTAGGCAATTCTACTTCATATGTATTTCCTGAATCATGCTTCTTCAGTATTTTACATGACCCAAAATTATTCATTTTCAATTTGTTATATGTACCAACTAGAAATTGCTCCTTTCGCAAATGAACCATGACTTCATCTCCAACCTAAAATTCCTTATGCCTCCTTTTCTCATCTGCCTTAGCCTTATACTGTGCATTCATCTTGGTAATGTGCTTCCTCACCTCCTCATGGATGTTCTTCAAATGTTCTACAAAATCCTCAGCTTCAACACTACTTATTTCTCCTTGATCTACCCTTCTCAACTCAGATGCATTTCTGGGACTATTTCCATATACAATCTGGAATGGTGATTTACCAGTACTCCTGTTGACATAATTATTGTATTCAAATTCTGCTTGTGGTAAAATCAAATCCCATCTTGTTGGCTTATCTCCAACCAAACATCTCAGCAAATTTCCCAAACTCTTATTCACCACCTATGTTTGTCCATCAGTCTGTGGATGATGTGATGAACTGAACTTCAAATCTATTTTCAACTTCTTCCACAATGTACACCATAAATATCCAATGAACTTAGTGTCCCTATCTGAAACTATACTCTTTGGCAAACCATGTAGTTTCACTACTTCTCTAAAAAGCAATTATGCTATATGAACAACATCATTAGTCTTCTTACAAGGAATAAAATGTGTCATCTTCAAAAATCTGTCAACTACCACAAAAATTGAATCATGTCCCCATTGTGTCCTTGGTAAACCAAGAACAAAGTCCATACTGATATCCTCCCAAGGCTTCTCTAGTATAGGTAATGGCTGATACAACCTAGTATTTTGCTTCACTCCTTTCGCCATCTGACATACTCTGCACCTTTGTACAAACTTCTTGACATCTCGCTGCAACTATGGCCAATAATAATTCTCACTAACCAAAGCAAGGGTTTTATCATGACCAAAATGTCCAGCCAATCCTCTGTTATGCTTCTCCTTGATGAGATTCTCCCTCATAGAACTTCTTAAAATGCACAACTGACTCCCTCTGAATAGCATATCATCTTGAATGATGAAATCCAACCACTTCATCCTGTCTAGAGTAAAAGGTTATATACAAGCTTTCCAAGCTTCACCAAAATCAGGATCCTCTGGATAAAAATTCTTGAGTTCCTTGAACCCAACCACCTTAATCTGCATCTCTATCAGCAATAATTGCCTTCTGCTAAGTGCATCTGCAACCCTATTA
This sequence comes from Chamaecyparis obtusa, assembly GCA_027943335.1. Taxonomy (NCBI): domain Eukaryota; kingdom Viridiplantae; phylum Streptophyta; class Pinopsida; order Cupressales; family Cupressaceae; genus Chamaecyparis; species Chamaecyparis obtusa. Next base: position 505,124 of record BSBK01005535.1, read on the forward strand.
GACTTTCCACTTTTGTGTTTCAAAACAAATGTATAACTCTGCAAAAACTCAACTCATTTCAAATGCCTTTGATTCAACTTTCCTTGACTCTTCAAATATTGTAAAGTTTGATGATCAGTATACAAAACAAACTCCTTAGGAAGCAGATAGTGTCTCCATTTCTTCAATGCTTGAACTATAGCATAAAATTCTTGATCATAAACATAATATTTTCTCTTGGCATCATTTAACTTCTCACTGAAATAAGTAATAGGTTTACCTTCTTGGCTCATAATAGCTTCTATTGCAGTACCACTAGCATCACAATCTACTTGAAACACCTTATTAAAATCAGGAAGTGCTAAAACAGGTTATTTTGTAAATTTCTGTTTCAGCAATTTAAAACTTTTATCTGCCCCATTAGTTCATTTGAACTCTTTTCTATCCCCTCTCATTGTTTCAGTTAAGGGTCCACAAATACTGCTAAATTTTTTGATAAAATTTCTATAAAAGCTAGCCAAACCATGAAAAGACCTTACCTCAGTAGCACTCCTTAGAGTAGGCCATTCAAGGATAGCCTGTACCTTCTCTGGGTCCATTTTTAGACCTTCTGTTGAAACTACAAATCCCAAATACACTAATTCCTTCTTCACAAAACTACAATTCTTCAAATTAATCAACAATTTCTCATCTTGTAACTTCTCAAACACTGTACGAATATGCATCATATGTTCCTCCAATGTCTTGCTAAAAATCAAAATATCATCTAGGTAAACAATGACAAACTTACCCAAAAATTCTTTCAGAACCTCATTCATGAGCTGCATAAAAGTTCTCAGTGCATTGGTTAGCCCAAAAGGCATGACTAACCACTCATACAGTCCTTGCTTTGTCTTTAAGGTAGTATTCCATTCATCTCCTTCTCTGATCTGAATCTGGTGATATTCACTCTTCAGATCTATCTTTGAGAAATACACAGCTACACTCAAACAATCCATAATATCATCCATTCGTGGCAATGGAAACCTATACTTGATTGTGATCTTGTTTATTGCTCTGGAATCTATACACTTCCTCCGTTCTCCATTCTTCTTTGGTGCTAATACTGCTGGTACAACACATGGACTCAGACTCTCTCAAATCAGTCCCTTCTGTAACAACTCATGTACTTGTTTGTTCAACTCTTCACTTTCTACTGGTGTCATTCTATGTGCTGCCTTGTTTGGAAAACTGGCTCTTGGAATCAAATCCATCTGATGACTAATCTTCCTTACCGGTGGTAATCCATCAGGTACATTATCAGATACAATATCTAGAAACTCATTCAACAAATTTGCAACCTCTACAAGTACAACCTCTACTTCCTCTTTACCAACTTTTGGAATTAAAGAAAAATACACATGCTCATGCCTCATACCATCTAGGAATTTTCTTCCATCAACAAAATTTATTCTTGCATTACCACATACCTTTTCTTCAGTCTCCTTCAATGGCTTTAGCTTATGTCGCACTCCATCCTTTGTCAGGGAATAGGTATTCACACAACCATCATGTACAACACATTTGTCAAACTGCCATGACCTATCCAACAACATGTGACGTGCATCCATAGGTATGATATCACATAGTACCTCATCATGGTACCCACCAGTCTTGAACTTTACTAGGCACTGTTCACTGACCATGACCTTGTGGTCATCTTGCACCTAGGCAATCCGATATGGATGTGGGTGTTTCTGTCTCTTGAGCTTCAAATTTGTCACCATCTCTTCTGACACCAAATTGTCAGTGCTTCCACTATCAATAATCACATCACAACATTTACCCTCACACTTGCATCTAGTGTGAGATAGGCTCCTCCTTTGTTCAGGTTCATTCTCACCACTCAGCAGGACTCTTCTGTTAATCAATGTTTCTCCTCTTTCAACATCTTTAGAATTTGAGGATCTGGAATCTTCATCTACATGTGCCACTCTGGTCTGGCCTTCATTCCTCCTATCTATCCTTCCTTGGCATTAAGGACATTCAAATGCCCTATGACCTTCTTCTCCACAGTGAAAACATGTTCCACGGAAGCCTCCTCTTCCTAAACCTTGTCCTCTTCCTCTTCCTCTCCAATCTCTATTGTTCTGATCTTGGAAATGATTGGAGTTGTTTCCTCTCTAATTTTGACCGCTACCGGCCTCATCCTTCTTTTTTAGATCTTCATTTTGGCCTCCATATGACCATCCACTAGATCATCCACCGCGACCTGTTCCATTTTGCCTGCTCTCGAACTTCTTGTTCAGATTTTCCTCTATTTTTAAGAAAAATTGGTATGCCTCTTCAATACTATTCATTCAAACCATATTCAGCTCCTCCTAAATGCTTGACCTCAACCCATTAAGGTAACGGGAAACTTTCTCTTTATCAGCTTCTGCATGGCTTGTTCTGATGAGGATTCGATAGAACTCCTCTATATACTCCTGAATAGATCATCCCGCTTGTTTCAAACTTTGCATTTTCTTCAGTAGGTCAAGCTCATAATCAACAAGAATGAAATTTCACTTCAATTTATCCACCATCTGATCCCATCTTGTGATTTTATCTTTCCCTCTTCTATTTCACTCTAATTGAATCTCTTGCCACCAGATCTTTGCATGAAATTTTAGTCTGGCCTTCACGAATTTGACCCTATCAGGATCCTTAATATCTTCATACTCAAAATATTCTTCACATTCATTGATCTAGTCGATCAACTCCTCTGGGTTAAGATTTCCTGAAAATGCAGGAACCTCAATCTTAGGTCTTTTTTTGATCTTGTAAATGGCCTAAAAAAGTCTTTCTTCCTCCTGGTTCATAACTTTGACTTCTCCTTCTTGATCTTCTTCTTTGGCTTCATCCTCACTTTCATCTCTGACATTAAGATTCATTCCTTTGTGAATCTCTTCTTGTAGTGCTCGCACTTGTCTCTAAAGCGCTCTAACCTCAGGTGTTACAACACCAGCTCTTCCGCCACATTCCCTTTGTGGAGGCATTTTCGTGATGCACACTAAAACCCTAACCATAGTCTTGGTGCAAAATGCCTCACAGTCGGCGATCTATTTACACACTTAGGAACTCCTACTCTGATACCACTTGATGAAGGGTACTCCCCTTAATACCAGAAATATATAATAGAAATAGAGAAACAACAACAATATGCAAGAACAAAAAATGGGCTTCTTATTATCTCCACACATGTGAAATTACAAACTTTCAGAATTACAATATGCAAAGCCACATGGGTGTTCCCTTATAATATTCTATAGGACAAAGCCTCAAATCAATACCCAGATCTACTACCCAGAACGGCCCCGAACTGCCTAAGACAACACTACAGCCTTCCTTATATAGATAATTTTTCCACCGCCTGGGAAGGTTCCAGAATTTTTAGCCAACAAGGCTGACCAAACTTAGAATTATTTTATTTTACAATTTATTACATCAAAGTCAGCTCAAAATAACTTTTGAAACCCAAACAAAATTTTTGAAAGAAAATCATTTTCCGCTATTTCAAGTGACCCAACTTCCGAAGACCATAAGTCATCGCCAGTTGACCCAATTGACTATTATGACCCCATTTTGGAAAGGCCACAAAGTGCTCTACAGCCTTGACTTGTGCAAGTGCTTGTCACCTAAATTTTTGACCTCATCCGGGGCCTCTAAAGCCTTCAAAACTAAGCTTAAAGTTTTTGTACCCTATTGCCAATACCAAAAATCTTCAATATCTACAAAGCTAGACTTGATTTGTCAATGAAAATTTACTGGTAGGCTGATATGACCAAAATGAACCTCCAGGGAAGAAATCAGAACATTCCGAGATCGGATGACCAACTTACTAAAAATAGAAAGTTTCCATAAATAGTAGCTCTACACAAGATAGCCCTTATTGAATACAAAAACATAAATATTTTTGGGTGATGCAAGATTGCTCTTACACCTAGGATGCTTCTGCATCACATAACTTTGAAACTAGGTGTTTGATCAATGAACCATTTGAAGTGTGAGAAAGTTCAGGATGTTATATATTAATCACTATGTTGTTTACCCACATTTTTGGCCTATTTTGGAGCTTCTACAACTTCCAAAATTGAATTCATAATTTTTTTTGATGATTTCCAAGATAGAAACTTTAATATATTAAAATGGTCAAGATCTTGAAATGAAAACTTACAAGCATGCTTATCTAGCCTACTCAAACCTTCAAGGAAATAATTGGGAAAATTTTTGCTAATTTTTTTTTTCTAAAAATAGTAACTATATGTAAATTATGCAAGGTTGAGACACATTTTTGTAAGAATTCATTTTTGGCTTTTGGAGATAGATACCTCAATTTACCTTCACATTAATAGGTTGCAAATGGTTTTTTTAGAGTATACTTTTGACCTTCCCCTCCACTATGTTAGCAAGATCCCAGCATTGATTACTAATGAGCCTATCTATATAGTACTCAAGTAGGAGTTCCTTACCTTAGCCAACTGATGTAGAGTCATTTTTAATATGCCCTCATATTTTATTGCCTCTATTGGATCTGGGTGTAACCAAAGTTGACATTTTACTTTTTCTACGTGAAGTCTCCATAAAATTTTTATTTATATATTACATTGAGGTCATGGTGGTAGTTGAAATGGGTGTGGGTATCCCCTAGCTGAGGATATACCCAAGATTTGGAAACTAGGAGTAGAGGTAGTGAAACACCCATTTCTATTGAATATGGATGATGCTAGTCTTACTTTCCATTGGTAGTGGGTTGGTGTGGTTCAGGAAGTCGTAAGAAAATGGGTTAGAATTGATGATTGGGATTACTTCTAGTGGCTTGATACTTTCTTGGAGGTATTTTTCTTGAATGCCTTCTACGATGAGATTTAAGGATGCAAGTTTGTTATTTCTTTTTTGGACATTTTCACTATTTTGGTTAATTTATTTTGGGTTATATTGGCACTAGTGGTTTTATTCTATATAATTTGGGTACGGTTAGGCTACAAGTGATTGATAATAGTGGTACTATGTTTTGTTTATTTTTTTGGTTCTATGCTCTTGATGGTATTTTGGTTTGGTTGGCCCTTTCCTTATGGAACTATGTGGGTGATTGATGTTAGTTCTATTTTAAGATGAAGCCTCTAGTTCTATGATGCAGGAACATCTTGGGTTCAGAGAAATCTTGCATCAACCAAAACTATTTTGGTTTAGTATTATTCCTATTTTCCAGTCTGAGAGATCAAGTTGGTGATTCATCATATGTTTGAGTTAGCTTATGTGATGATCAGATTGTATCTAGGACCTATCTTAGACCATGTTCCTAGGTTTGCAACTCATTTGGTTCTTTTTTGCTTGATTTATGATTTGTTCTCTCTCAGGTGGCATATTCTTGCCAGTTTACAACCCATTGGTGAATTCTGATCTTGCAATGGAAATCTATGGCTTGCAAAGCTCAATGACACATACATACTTGTTCTTAGATCTTTTGTGGACCTCAATCTCAATTAGATATGTCTTGCACAATTTATGGGTCAAGTTCCTTATGATTTAGGACATGTCCTATCTATTTTAACATGTTTCCCTATTCTTGGGGAATGTTCTTTATTCTTGGGTTGACTTGTGTGTTGTGATGCCTATTTATGTAATATAATACTTCTTTAGAAAGGGCCTCTCAATAAGGAATCAATGATAATCTATAGAATGGGAGTTTAAGGTCTCTGATCAAAGGCTGTAAGGAACCATGTTGGTTGTATCCTAACATGTTTGAAGGCATGCATGTTTCCAATTGAAGCAACTATTTTCTAGTCGATAAATGTAGATCTTTCTTGTTCTCTCCATACTTTCTTGTGTTATTTCACCATGTTTACTCTTGCTTCTTGATTGTACTAATTTCACTAAGGTCCCTCCATCGATGACTTCACCAAGTGGTATTAGAGCTAAGTTGTATTCCTTATCAAGTTGATTACTAAACTTGATTTTTGCAAAGCCCTAAGTTGATTTGGTTGTAGGATGGAAGAGTTGAGACCCGCTCTACAATTACAGGGGGTGGACAAAATGGTTTGGGGAAGGAGAGAAGTAGACACAAGCATGACAAATATGTTGAGACAAATTGTAGCTATATTAGAAGTAGTAGATACTGCCAAAAGAAGAGTTAAACCTATTAAGGTTGTAAGTGATGATGAAGCCAAGGTAGTGGTTTAAAATAATGAACCTGAATTGGAACAAGGAGATGAAATATTTTTGAGGGCTCTAACTAAGGTGAATGCTAGGCCAAATTTCAATTTATCGGATTATGATGGTAAACTTGATGTTGATGAATTATTAGATTGGATCACATAGATGGAAAATTATTTTGAATATGAGAACACTAATGTAGGCAAGAAGGTGAAGATTGCTAGCACTAAGTTGAAAGGAAATGAATCTTTATGGTGGAAACATTTGTAGATAGATAGGCAAAGGAGAGGAAAGAAAAATTTAAAATCTTGGGATAAAATGGTTAAAAATTTGAAGGGGAAATTCTTACCTGGTGATTATCAAGTTAGTTTTTTGAGGAAATTACAGAACCTAAATAAGAAGGAATCTAATGTGAAGGAATATACTAAAGAATTCTATAGGTTGGATATATCATATATGGACATGCGGATGATGAAGCTGAAAGAATTACAAGATACCTAAATGGTTTGAGGACATCTATTCAAGATGAAATTAATTTGGTCAAAATAGATAGCATTGAGGAGGCCTATCAATTTTCCCTAAAAGAAGAGGAAAAGTTGAACAAGAAGCATGAAGATAGACAAAGAGGAAGAGGTGGAAGATTTCAAAGAGGTAGAGGTAGATCTTACTTTGGTCAAGATAAAGGAAAGTTTGAATGGAAAGAAGAGAGTTCATATCGAGGAAGGGGAGGAGGTTACCCTAGAGGTAATGGTTACAAAGAGAGGACAAGAAGTAGTTTAAATGAACTTATTTCAAATGTGGAGAAGAAGTTCATAGAGACTTTGAATGTACTCATGGGAATTCAAGCAAGAATATTGGTAGCATTGGAAAAAATGCACTCATGCAAGAAGAGTCACCTTAATCTATGAATAAACTAGAAGATGTGGAAAATTTGATGATTTGAAGGGTCTTATGTAATAAGGAACCTGATCAAGAACTGGTGTTAAGGAAGAGCTTGTTCAAGAGAAGATGCAAAGTTGTAGGAAAAAGTTGCAAGCTCATCATTGATAGTGGGAGTGCAGATAACCTAGCATCAGAGGAATTAGTTACCAAGTTGTAGTTTCCAAGACAAAAGCACCCTAATCCATATCAGATTACATGGGTTAAGGATGAGTATAAGGTTATGGTAAGTGAACAATGTTTTGTGAAATTTAAAATTAGATCTTATCATGATGAAGTTCTTTGTGATATTATGTTGATGGATTTTTGTAATATCTTGTTGGATAGACCTTGGCAATATGACAAACAAGTAATGCATGATGGTAGACTGAATATGTATACTATAATAGAAAATGAGATGAAGCAAGTTTTCTTGCCTTTGGTAGAAAACCCTAACAGTGATAATTGTACTACAATAAGGGTTTTCTTGGTTGAAGGAAGGAAATTATTGGATGGATTAAAGAAAGAAAGTATATGTTATGCATTGATTCCTAGGAGACTTGATTTGGGAATAGTGGATGAAAAGCCACCAGAAGTAAGGGATTTATTGTTAGAATTTGAGTGCACAATTTCAAACAAGGTACTTGGTGGATTACCACCTATTAGGAGTATCAATCATTGTATCGATTTGAACCCAGGAGCTAGTTTACTGAATAAAGCACCACATAGAATGACACCAATAGAAAATGAGGACTTGAATAGACAAGTGCAAGAATTATTATAGAAAGGGTTCATCATAGAAAGATTGAGTCCTTATGAAGTACCTACAATATTGGCACCTAAGAAGATTGTAGAATGGAAAATCTATACTGATTCTAGAGCTATCAATAAGATCATAGTTAAGTACAAATTTCCTTTGCCTAGAATGGATGACATAATGGATTGTTTGAGTGGAGAAAGATATTTTACTAAGATTGAATTGAAGAGTGGGTATTATTAGATCACAATTAGAGAAGTGGATGAATAAAAGATTGCTTTTAAGACTAATGAAGGCTTGTATGAGTGATTAGTTATGTCATTTGATTTAACTAATGCACCTAGTACTTTCATGAGGATAATGAATGAAGTGTTGAAGAAATTCTTGGGTAAATTTATAATTTTGTACCTAGATGATATTTTGATTTTCAGTAAGAACAAAGGAGAATGTTTGTTACTCATGCGACAAGTATTGTAGAGATTGAAGGAAGAATAGTTGTTGATTAACATCGATAAATGTACTTTCATGAAGGAGGAATTAGTGTATGTTGGATTTGTGATTTTAGTCAAAGGATTGAAGATGGAGATAGAGAAGGTAAAATCAATTTTAGAATGTCCAACACCATAGAGTGTTGGGGGAAGTTAGATATTTTTGTGAATTGGCTAGTTTTTACTAGAAGTTTTTTAGAAATCTCAGTTTGGTTTGTAATACCATGATAGAAACTATGAGAAGGGATCAAAAGGATTTCAAATGGACACATGGAGTAGATAAGAGTTTTGACTTATTGAAGCATAACGTTACTGAACAACCAGTATTGACTTTACTTGATTTTACTAAGGTATTTCAAGTTGATTGTGATGCAAGTGGGAATGCAATTGGATCTGTATTGAGTCAAGAAGGTAGACATGTTTCTTTTTATAGTGAGAAGTTGAATGACGCTAAGAAGAGATATTTAGTTTATGAAAAGGAGTTATATGCCATAGTTCAAGCTTTGAATAAATGGAGACATTACTTGATACCAAAGGAACTTGTGTTGTATATTGATCATAAATAATTACAATATTTGAGTAGCCAAGGAAAGTTAAATAAAAAACATATGATATGGGTTGAGTCCTTGCAGAGTTACACTTTTGTGTTGAAGCATAAGAGTGGAAAGTCAAATAAGGTTGTTGATGCACTGAGTAGAAGAAGGAATTTTCTGATAGAGATGAGAGTGGAAGTGTTGTGATTTGATGAATCAAAGAATTTGTATGAGACAAATCCCAATTTTGCATAACCATGGAAGGCTTGTAAGGAGCCTATTACAATTGACCAAAGCAAGTGGTTGGATTATTTCATTCAGGATGATATGTTGTTTAGAGTTCAATTGTGCATACCTAGAGGATCAATGAGAGATAATATGATTAAGGAAAACCATAGTTGAGGACTTACATGATATTTTGGAATCGATAAGATAGTGATTTTGTTGAGTGAAAGGTATTTTTGGCCATAGATTCATAAGGATGTTCAAAGAATTATTCAGAGTTGTAGAGTTTATCAAGTTGTTAAGAGATTTACTCAGAATGTTGGAAGGGGAGGAAATAAAAATATTCATATGCAACCATCAATGATCACCACACACAAGCCATCTATCGTAAATTTTGCAAAGTGGAACTACTCAAACCTATGGTGATATAGGAGCATCTTGGGTGTAAGGGAAATCTTGCATCACCCAAAAATATTTATGTTTTATCATTTCTATAAGGTTTATTTTCAGTACAAAATTACTATTTATGGAAACTTACTATTTTTGGTAAGTTGGTCATACGATCTTGGAATATTCTGATTTCACAGGCGGGGTTTCATCGTAGTCATATAAGTCTGCCAATTGAGTTCATTGCTATATCATCTATATTGGTAAAGTTATTGAAGTTTTTGGGTATAAAATATTTGAGATCAATTTTGAAGGCCTTAGAGGCTCCAGAATGAGGTTAAACCCCAACTAACTAGAGCTTGCGCAAGTCAGGCACTGTAGATCAGGAGTTGCCATTTTTGAAAGTGGTTATAATAGCCAAATGGAGCTACGGTTAAACAGTTATGGCCTCCAGAAGTTGGGCTACCTAAAAATATAATTTTTAATTATTTTGAGCTGACCCTAATGTATTAAATTGAAAAATAAAATAATTCTAGGGGTCAGCTTTAATGGCTAAAATTCTAGAACCTTTTCGGGCAATGGAAAATTGCCTATATAAGGAAGGTTCATAGTGTTTTCTAGGGCAGTTCTGGGTGGTTATTGGAGACTTTGTCTTAGAGAATATTGTAAGGAAAACACACACGTGGCTTTGCATATTGTATTTTTGAAATTTTTAATTTCATACTTTTGGAGATAATAAGAAGCCCATTTTGTATTCCTGCAAATTATTGTTGTGTCTCTATTTCTATTATGTGTTTGTGGTATTAAGGGGAGCACCCTTCATCATATGGATACACATTTTGCTTCTTACTTCATTCTTCTTAACCACCTTTGTGAAGTTAAAGGAGCTTTGTCTTCCACAATTGTTAGTGATACATGGGCAGCTTGGAGACAATCTACATTAGATACTATAGTTGAGGTGAGAGGTGTATGGACCCTAAAATGGTCGCCTAGACTTTGGGCCCCATTTATTCAATTTGTCAAATATCAATTTTCTGAATCAATGCTTTACAATATATTCAAATCAATTTCCTTGATCAAATAATAACTATTTCAATCATTTCAATAATCTCCTAAGGTTTAATCATGTCATCAATAATTTTATTTAATTAAAAGAAATAATCCCTTTTAAATAAATAAAATAACTTTATTTAATTGAAAGTAATATCTCTTAAGTAAAATAAATTTATTTAATTAAAACCCTTTTTAATTAAATAATTTAATTTAATTAAATTAATATTCATCTTTTAATTAAATAACCTTATTTTATTTAATTAAAAGAGAATTATTCTTTTAAAATAAATAAAATCCTCTCAAAAGATCTTTTGTGATGAAAAAAAGAAATAAGTGAAATAAAAATAAATAAAATAAAGAGATTTCCTTTTCTCTCCACACTTTCTAAAAATGAGATTTCTTTCCTCCTTTTGCATTAATCCCACATTGATCTTGGAGATGCATTCTTTTCATCAGTTTCTTATATAAGGAGCCCTCTCCTTTTCAATTAAAAATCTAAAATTTTCATATTATCATTATGTTGAAGATTTTCTTGACAACATTAGAGCTTTAGAAATCATCATTTTAGATTGCACATTTAGTTTAATTTTCATATAGATTAATTAGTGAAGTTGTTTATTTCTTGTATTGCATATAGATTAATTTCAATAAAATAGTTTATTTCTTGCAATCATATAGCTTAATCTTCATTTCAATAAATTAGTTTATTTTCTTGCATTTGCAATCATATAGATTAGCTTCATTTGCATGCAAGAACTCGATTCAATGGAGATTAGCATTCTTGCTTCTCCTCCTTGAATCTCTCGTTCTGTGGTGTACTTGCATGGGTTCAATCTGAGGGCCTCATAGAAAGCCATACACTCCACAGATAGAGAGCTATGGATCGATATCCGAGAGCTCATTATTGAGTATTCTTGAATGCAAGGATTCACAGAAGTGTGACCATTTTCTATCACACATTTTTGGCACCCATTGTGGGGCAGAAAAGATCAATTTCTGGCCTCATTCTTGATTGGTTTTTTAGTTTTAGTGTTGGTTCCAGGCCTTGTACGGCCATGTAAAGCCTAAAAACCTTATAATATAGTAATTTATGGGTAGAATGATGAATCCTCTTTCTCATGATTTTTGTTTGGTTCATTTTTATAAAGAAATGAATAAGTTATGATCATTTTGGTGAAAGTGGGTATTTGCAGATTTGAGATTCTCTAAATACAGTTAGATTGAAACATCTGGTTTAGAAAAATTGTGAAGAATCAAGACCTATAATAATATTCATTGGAAAGATATGTGAATTATCTTTCATTTCCTTTTGGTTTGAGTCATTTTTATGAAGATTTGTGAAAGTTATGGGCATTTGAGTGAAAATTGGCTTTTAAAAATCTGCATTGGAGTTGCAGGCAATGATTTGCTCTTAGAAAATGATTTATGAATGGGAAAAATAAATGGCTTACATATTTGGAAATGAGATTCATTAATAGTTACTCTGAAATTGGTTTTGTTTCATTTGGATTCTTTTTGGGAAAGATATGTGATTCCCTAGGCAGGGTTTGGTGTTTTAAATCTGATTTATGACAGAAAAATTATAGTCTGAAAAGGTTATTGGTTGAGGAACCAAATGGAATCATAAGACCTTGTAATTTTGGGAAATGGTAGTTATTGATGTTGGCTAAAAACTTCATTGTTTCCATAAATTTTAATATTATGATTTTATGGGTCAAATAAATCAATCTTTAAAGACTGTCTTGAAGACAACAATGTTACATATGTTAAATCAAACTCCTAACAATTGATTTTTATATCTAACCATCTTAGGGTTTGTGTAAGTTGGATATACATTTCATATCTTGTTTTCTTATTTTCTTCTCTTGTTCATTTGAAGGTTCATGGTTTTTTTTCATGGAAAATGCTTAAAACAAACAAACAAAAAGGTAAAATCTACTAAGTGCGTTGCGTTGGACTTGAGGTATTTTGTTACATCTCTACAACATTTGGACTTTGGGATTAAAAATAAACCTCTCATGTGTTTGGCTTGAGTGTTACATGCTTTCATAGAACATATTTCAATTAATGCTCTTAATGGGAAATGAATGAACATAGATTTGCTTTCATACAAGTTTCTATTTAAGTGAATGCTTATGTTTAAACATTAAGTAATTCTTAGTTCCAATATCAAAAAATATCATTGAGTAATCTAGGGCATGGATTCATTCTTGGTTTACATGAAGAGTTAAATGCACCACTTTTTGGACTCGCTTCATGTTTACTTGGAAAGTTAAATACTCCATGATTCAAACCCTCTTGCGCTTATGAGTAGTATTGATAAGCAATCTTAGAGTACTTTTGATTGATCTTGTTAGCTAAATTGGGTTATTGGAATCGCTTATTTCTAATCACCCCTCATTTTTTCCCTTTGGATGCAAGGTCAACATTCATACATAGGGGAGGGGTCTACTTGAAAAGAGCGTTAAGTGTTCCACAAAGTTTTTCCCATTTTGTGCTTTCTTGATCTCATTAGTGTTCTAAGGTGTGGACTCACTTTGACTTTGTGTGAGGAGTTAAATGCACCACTTTGTGGACTCACCTCACATTTACTTGAAGGGTTAAATGTACCACCTTTAGTGCTTTCCAATACTTTTGATAGTGAATTACTTACTTTTTTATTTTTAGAAGGCCTGCTTGGGGATTTCATCACCTTAAGGGATGACCTTAAATCCCCTGTTTTGGCAGAGTATAAATATCAGGAGGTGAATCCAAAGACACCTCTCTTGGGAATGAGTTAGATTTCACTCTTGGCTAAGCCTCAAAGAACTTTATACTTTTGAGAAGTGAAGGAGGAGATTTGGGTTACCGTCTCCCCCCGGCTGTGTGATTTTAGATTCTTCTCATCTACGGATTTGTGCCTCACGTACCTTGCGTATATTGAGGACTCCTTTTAGAAAAGCCATGTATATCCCTGTAGACAGCTTGACAGGATGTTGTGTTCTAAGTGCCTGCTAAAACATTTTCAAGAACATACACAAGTAGAATCTTTAAGGAGTAGCATACTAAGTCACTATTCTTGTTCATGTGCAAGGTTGCTTTGCCCCTTGCCCATTGTTTGAAGACAATTGCTTGCTTGAACTCCTTGATTGTTGTCTTATGTGCTTGATCAATGATAAAAATCTGTTGATGTACTTACTTGATCTTTGAAAATGAACAAGAAACTGAAATCCTGAGTTTTTCGATTAGGTGACTTGTCCCAATTTTAGAGACCTGTTCTGTATTTAGGATTCTTGTGTTTTTGACCTTTTGAGTTAGTGATCCTTGATCCAATAAGAGATTTTGCTTGAGAGTGACAAATTAGGAATTGTTCTTGTCAAATAGATAAATTTTTTGACTCTTTGATAACACACTAGGAGAGTGCTAGTAATCTATTTGTCCACCCATTTTCATAAAATTCAAATTCAGTATAATTTGTGTAAGTCATCCTCCTGATCCATATGTGCTAGGGTATTCACCCAAAAATTGAGCACCTCTGTGGTAGTGTTGGTTTGCACCTATTTGCAACAATTCTATTTCACCATCTCTCTCGGACAAGAGAAAAATTTTACTATCCTAGTCTGGTATTGATGTTTCTTAGAATTGTCTTTTTTTCCCTGAACTCTCCCTTTCATGTCAGTAACAACAAGATATCAAGTGAGCCAGGGAAAGTGACCTCAGATAGTCTTCAACCAACTACCCCCAGTTCAGACTCATCAAAAGAGAAAGGAAAAGGAACCAATATTTGACCAGTTGCCTAGGAGTAAGTCTGAAACCTGGTTTGACCCGAAGAGCCATTTTAGTGAGTTGAGTACCCCCTCAGCACCTTGCCACTCAGGTATGGATATGAGTTACACCATGACTCAGCGGGAGAGGGAAACCATGGATCAAACTCTTGATGACATCTATGAATGACACATAAACAACATTATATTTGGGAATTCTTCTCACGATGATCAACTTGGTTCACCCCTCATTAATGCTAGATATTTGGATGCTCATCAAAGGGATGGAAGGCATAAGAGATGAGCTGAACAAGAACAATGGTCACAACATGAAGACCAAGACAATGAACCTAGTGGTGCTCATGTCAATGCAATGTATACCAATGACTTGTTCAAGCAGTCTAGACCAAGTTCACCACTTCAAAATACCTCAAGGTATACAAGTGAGAGGCTAAATAGAATTGAGCGGGAAAAATAGGCTGCAAAAGAAGAAAAACTTAGGCTTCTAGAAGAGGAACAATGAGCCTTGTTGGACACAGAGAGAAAAGCATTCCAAGAGGAGCAAGATAGGCTGTTAGCCCAACAATTAAACACTCAATTCAACAACAAGGGTGCTAACAGTGGAAATAATTCTCCTCCCTCCACCCCTTCCAGAATACCAAGAAGTAGAAGGTGGTCAAGAACCCCTTCTAGATCTCCTAGTCCTAGAGGAAGAAGGGCCTCTCATTATGCTCACTATAGGAGGCAAACCCCTCCCAGAAACTCAAGACCACACTCCCAACATGTACATCATGGTTCCCAACATGGAGGTGGTAGCTCACATTATGACCTTGATACTCAAGACTTTATGCGAATGCAACAAGAGCCTATCTTCCAATAGTATGTGGATAGGTATTTGGAACAAAACAAAGATAAATTCTTGGAAAGTCTAATCAACAAGGGCACTAGAGTCCCTTATAATTTTGATGTGGACAACAAAATACAAAAGCAAAATCCCTCTCAAGAGGAAGAAATCTGGCAAATGAAGAAAATGATGGAGAAAATGATGCAACCTAAGAGCTCATTCTCACTAGACTCGATTTGTCCTAATCCATTCGACAAGAGTGTGAGTATGAAGGATTTTACAAGGAGGGTGGAATTCCCTTAATACGATAAATATGATGGCAGTGGTCTTCCACATAACCATGTGCACCAGTTCTATACTATGAGCTTTGAATTTCATCACGATGACTCCTATTTGATGAGGTTATTCCATATAAGTCTTAAAGGACAAGCAATGGAATGGTTTACCAATATCACTCCCCCCGTCAAGACTTTTAGAGAACTTGTTCATAGATTCCTTTAACACTTCGCATATAATCTGTCAAGATCTGTTACTATGTTGGACCTATGCAACTTGAAACCAAATCAAGGGGAACCCTTTGTTACCTTCTTACAGAGGTGGATGAGATAGTGCTCTCGGTATCCTAGGATGATCCATGAGGATGAAAAGATTGACATACTTGTCAGTAACTTGGTGCCTGAAATGAGATATGAGATTAAAAAGATAGTCTTCAATTCCTTTGATACCATGGTTGAAACTGCATGTTGAATTGAAGATGTCCTAAGAGAATAAGGCATTTTGACCAGACATAGCAATAATGGCAACAATGGTCAACACAACAACAAGGATAAAGAGAAGAACAATAGTTGGAACAAGAACAAACAAGTTGTTAATGATGGAGTTGTGGACTCTTCCCAATCAAGAGATCAAGGTGTTCTTAATTTGACTAGTGCTATGCAAGCCATGAAGCTTAATGCACCTCCACAGCAAGAAAGTAAACCAAGATATCAGGAGAGGCCCAAAAAGGAGAAGCGGCAATTTACCAAATTGGGCGACTCATATGAGGATGTTCTCAAAACTTTCATTGCTAACAACTTGACACATCCTTAGGATCTTGCAAAATTTCACATTCCTGAACCCAAGCCACATTGGTGGGATGACAAGGCATTCTCTAAATTTCACAATGGCGCTGGCCATACTATTGAAAACTGTTGGAGATTAAAACATATCATCCAAGATCTCATAGAAAGTGGAAAGATTTAAGTTGATGGTCTGAATACCAATGCTGATCATAAGGCTTTTAAGGAACCTTTGCCTAATTACGAAAAGGGGGAACCTCTAAATCAAAGAACGACAAAGCTACAATCAACTACACTTACACAGTGGCAAAAAATGTGGTAAACATGCTTGAAGTTGTGGAGCCAAGTGTTAATATGATGAGGAGTAAGGACCCACATGGTTATGACTCTCCCCCTATCTTTGACAAAAAAACCTATTGTGGTGCTGAGAGGTCCTCATTCTAGGCTATCTTCTCAAGACCTTAATGCCGTTACCAGGAGTCAAGGCCCTATCATTCTTAGAGGTCCTAGTTCAGGTCCATCCAATAAACCCAAGCAAGTGGCATCCAAGAATGTCACTACAAAGTCTGCCACTGCTCCCAAACCAAACTACAATCTTGTAGATTAGTTACAGAAAACTCCAGCTCAGATTTGAATCTTGGAGCTTTTAGAGTTGTCCCCAAGACACAAACAGGTCCTTGAGGATGCTTTGCGCATAGCCAATGTTCCCAACAATTTAGATGTTGACCAATTTCAAGGCATGGTGAATCACATTACTAGCCCACATTACCTCTCTTTCTCAGAAGATGATGACAAATCCCTAAGCCATCCACACAATCTTGCCCTTCACATTGAAGTAATGATTCATAAAACCCGTGTCAGGCGCCTGCTGATAGATGGGGGTGCTGGGCTAAATATTTGTACTTTAAGTTTGTTAAAAACTTTGGGATATTCAGATCAAGTGATCGACACTAGAAAGATGATCACTATAAAGGCCTATGATGAGGTAGAATGAAGTTCTAAGGGGTTGGCTGTCCTTCCTATTAGGATTGGCCCAGTTGAAAAAGATATCTTGTTCCAAATTGTTGATGTTGGACCCCTTGCATGCAACATTTTATTGGGTAGACCATGGATTCATGACATGTAGGTAGTGCCATCTACCTACCACCAGTGTGTTAAGTTCCCCTACAATGGAATAGAAATTTGCATGCCAGAGGATAACACCTTATCAGTCAATTCAATCTCAGCTAATGTTCATGTCCCTCTTAATCGAGAAGTAGAGGATTATCAAGCAACTTTAGCAGACTGTCAAGATAAGTTTAAATCATTAGACCTTGGCATGGGGGGGTATCAACTTGACTCTTTTGTAATGATGCCTGTTTCCCCTAGGACCTATGGAAAGCCTTCACAGGAGATGAAATCATCTTCTTCGGCAATGACACTATTTGACACATTTGTTGAATCCTGAGTACCAATACAAGATGAAAAAGAGGAAGTAGCTATTCAAGATTGGATATACAATGAGGAGAAGTACCAGCATAATGAAAATTTATCCTCCTCTCCTAAGTCCTATGGGAAAGGATATACTTTTGTCAATAAGATGGGTTATCCAGGATATGACCCTCTTAGTCACAGGTTAGATGCTAGAGCCGAACCACTCAATCATGATCTTTTTGGATGTAAGTCTAAGAAACCAGTTGGCCTAGGCTTTATGAACAATAACAAGTGCACTATCCCCATTCATGATAGGTGGGATAGTAAAGATGACACAGAATATGTACCAAATTTGACAAATCAACAAGACATGACAGATGATTGGGTACCTTCAACAAATCTCCTCTGGGGAGATTCAAGAGATTTAACAATTGATAGTCCTCCTATCCTAGTTGTGATAGATAGTGACTATATGAATGCTAGATTGACTATGGATAGTGTCTCCATCCCAGGTGCGACAGATGGTGATAATTCAAATAATTTTGTGATTGAACAAATTGTTAGAGGATGAGAAACTCTTCCAAACCTTGAGGCTTCTACATCATGAGGCCCCAACGATTGTGTGTGTGAAAATTATACCTGATCTGTAGACACAACACTTCAGTAAAATATTAGAGGTTAGCAAAAATCAAAATCGTGCAAAATTGAAATCTAATTTAACCAAGCGATTTACTGCCTTCTAATAGGTGTGAGATCGATGTTCTCAGATTACTATCAAGATCAGTGACCTAGACGACACCTAAATGAAGGATTTGAATGCAATTGCTCTAGATATGAATTGAATGCAATTAAGCTATTTTTTTTGGATTTTCTATGCAATAAGATGAAAAATGATATGAAATCTATGATATGTAAAAACTGATATGCTATGAATTGATCTAACAATAATATGAAAACAAAAGTGATCTCACAACAATGTTGATTCACAATAAGCTTTGATCCTTCCAATTGCAATTCTCCAGCGTGATTGTGCAAAAATATGAGATGCTTTGAGATGAGCTGAGGCTTTAATTTTATAGAAATCCAAGGCTTTGGAGGTGCATAGAAAAAATCCATAAATCACTCAGATTAACTCAGCTTGATTTTTGAGTTATCTGATAATAAAGATAATTTAATTCACAAAAACATGCAAATCATGCAAAAATAACTTTTTAACTCAAATTTGAAGTTTAGATCAGCTTTTTGAACTCCAAAAGGATGTTGAGTTCTAAAAAGTCAACACTTTGCATTGATTTTCTAATTTGGAGTTTAACTATTTCTTTTGAATGTGCATAATAATTATGAATTAATTAAATAAATAAAGTGATTTATGCTCAACTTAACTGATTTTTAAAAATAAATAATTGATTTATGGGTTAATCAATTATTTAATCAAACTTTTATTAAAAACTATATTATTAAATAATGACAACTTGATTTAATTAATTAAATAAAAATTTAATCAATTATTCATAAGATATTAGATTTATTGTCAAAATTAAATAATACAATTAATAATAGATAGAATTAAATTTAATTTTACAATTAATTGGCAAGATATTAAATCTAATTAATTAAATATGAAAATATTCAATTAATCAAACTTAGGATAAATGTGATTTATTGCCAAATAATCATTAAATTAAAGATAATTAAGATAATTAGGAATATTGCTAGGAATATTCCCTGATGCAGAATTTAAGATAATCAATTAGGATTCGATGATGTTTAGATGTGCCTTAGGTTAGGACTTTGATGTTGATTTCATTCGAATTGTTGATATAGAAGATTAATGAACTTATAGCCCATTTTTGGGGTATTACATTTTGCCCCTCTTTGAATTACTGTGCGAAGCGCAGTGGTTCAAAGATAGTCTGTGTTTGATAAAGATATGAAACTGATGTTTGAAATTGATAATTGATATGATATAGAAGCTGATTGATATTGATTTGATATGGAGATAATAGGTCCTGAATGACCAAAGATAATGTTCACTATAGCAGCGATGAACTGAGGATTGTGAAAAAAAGTGTCAAAATGCCTGATTCTGAACCTTATGATTGCGAAGAAGTGAGTGACCGGTTCTAGACTCGATTGTCTTAGCAGAACTAGCAGGTATCACATCCAAATCCTTCAGTTGCCGAAGAACCAAGGAAAGAACACTATGATCCGATGGTTGCAAAAACTGATACAGTTTACAAGATTAGGAGAATACTAGATTGATATGGATCTTGATGAATTTGATATGCCCCAAGTGATGATAGATTTGCCCCGAGCGATGAGGACTTTTGATGAATCAATAACTAGACATGGTTGTTGTCTTGATCACTGATGAAAGATAATAGATTCCAAATAAAATTAGATTTATAGACTTGAATGATGTGCAATACCATGCCCCCTTCGGGATTGAAATTGAAATCTGACAAGAAAAGTCAGCGTTGAGAGTTCAGAAGCATGTTAATTGATTGGAAAAGTGGTTATACATGTTCAAAAATGCATTCTGCATTGTTGGAAGGTCCCAAAAGACCAAGTTTGACTAGGTTAAACCATGAGTTGACCATAGTTGACCAAGTTGAAATTTTGATAGTTTGATGTTAGATAATCAGTTACGTTGAATACTAGATTTCTGTGATGATGGAAGGTCGATTATGCAACCAGTAGACCGTCCTAGGCCCAAAAATCTTAAATCGTGATTTTGACATATTAAACGATCTTAGATTTGAATTTTTATCCCGAAAATGGATTTAGAATGTCGAAATTAGCCAGGGGTGCAATTTTCATGAAAAATGGAGCACTTTTGAAAATTAGGTCAAATGCTATATAAAGGCCTAAAGGGTCATTTTCAATTCATTTCAACCATTTGACTTTGGAGATTTTGCGGAGCCCTCTGAGCAAGAAAATGGTAGAACAACAAGATTCAAAGGTTCCTATGAGTTCGCATCGATTTGAGCGCAGCCGGAGATACCAGAGACCCCGACAGTATGGACATCTGGTAGGTGGACCTCTGTGCCCCTCTGAAAATGCAAATTTTTTCATGTTTCATAGCATTTTTAAATTTTTTCGTACGTGTTTTGCTTTTTTAATTTTTGCATGTGTGAAAACTCTTATGAGTCCCATACCAGACTCGTACGACATTCCATTTGAAATTTGTGTCGTTTCAAGTCCACCCAAGTGTCGTATGAGAGGGACCCCTGTGTCGTACGACATTTCATCTCAATACTCGTATGACACCGTGCAAAGTGTCGTATGACTATGAAGTGTCATTTTGTATACTGTGGAATGTCGTACGACTTTCGGAGTCAGTCTGTAATGTCATTTGAGAAATAGTGAGCCTAGAACTGATATTTAGGTCAAAAATTTGATTTTCCTGATAATTTTACCTGATTGCTGACTCTTTGATCCACCATCGGAAATATCAATTTGTTCCATTCTTGTACTATTAGCCTGATTTTGAACTTTATTTCTGATAAAACACCTCATTTCTATATGATTTAGGTCACATATCTAGACGTCCATGTTCGTCATTCTTACTCGACGACACAGAGACTGTGTGTCTCACTTCCTGGCCCTATGAGGGTTCATCTTGCTGCATGTGGTTTTGAGCATCTCATTCATTTACCTGATATTAAGGTAAATCATGGCCTATTGACTACCCTGATAGAGAGATTTCACTTGGAGACTCAGACCTTTCATTTACCGACTGGAGAGATGACTGTGACTCCAGAGGATATTTATAGGATACTTCGCATTCCATTCCATAGCAGTCAGCGTCTTGAGTATGTGAGTTCCAGCCAGACTGGTCTTCATGTCTTTAGGCGTCTGTTTGGTGATGATACATAGTTGACAGGGTCCATTTCCTGGGAGACCCTTGTACAGAGATATGGTCAGACGCACCATTTAGAGTGCATTATTGCTGGTATGATCGAGGAGCTCATCATGCCAGGCCATCAGCAGAATGACTTTTTGATGGGATGGGCTCCGATGGTAGCCCTTCTTATGGCCATGCCTACTGAGCTTGCCTGGGGTCAGTTCCTGTTGGCCCACATGTTTTTGGAGATGCACGAGGTTGTGTATCAAGATTGCAAGAGCTTCACTTCTGGAGCTCTTGTATTATAGATATGGGCATGGGAGCATATCCCAGTGCTGAGACCGATTTTCCAGACACAGCGGTAGCCACAGGAACCAGTGATATATACTTATGCTGGTTATGTCACACAGGTTCATATGGATCATACTGAGTATTTCAGATGGTGCTTAGATGATATGACCTTTGTGCATTGGAGACCTTATTTGTAGATAGAGGCCTGGCCCACTACGAGGGAGCAGTACAACTTTCTTTTTCAGAGTCGGATACTTATTGGCCGGTCTCCCACTATGTTGGAGAGATTCTTAATTACTAGAGTGTGGCGTTAGTATGGACAAAGACAAGATGCCCCACAGGAGTATACTGCATATGCACGCATTGTTCATGAGATCAGTCTTGGATGGACAGCTCGACTTACATATTCCTTATGCGTAGATGAGTACAGTCGTATCATAGGGCAAGATTGGGACTACCATCCATAGGTTGTTGATGCAGGGGTCACAGATGGATACAGTGTTTGGCGAGCTGATCATCCCATTCCTAGATTCTCGAATCGTACTGGGTTGATACCCTCCATGGAGGAGGCAATGGATGTTGTAGGTACTCCCGCGGGACAGGGCTCGAGACCTTAGGTAGTGCATCCTACACCACCCAAACAAAGAGTGACGGCTCCACTTCAGAGACCATCAGGACATATGAGGCCCCCTCGTCCTTCTACTTCCACAGCAGGTATATCCACAGGTTGGGGTACTTTGGGTAGTGTTGGGTCTACAAATGAGGTTTTAGCCACTGAGCAGTTTGTGGGTGGTGAGACAGATCCTTCGCAAGCAGATACCACTTTTGATCTGGGAGCCGAGGTTAGACGCCGTAAGGCGCACAGGGCAGAGACTACTGAGTAGCAGCCAGAGCAGCCACAGGACATAGAGATGCCAGCAGTTGAGGCCGATCCTACTGTTCCTCTTACTTCATCAGAGATCATTAGACATCTCAGAGCTCAGGTCCAGGACCTAAAGGTACATAGTGCTAGGTGGGAGGAGAGATATCGAGAGGCAGATAGGTAGTGCACAGAGCTCTGTGCAGAGTTTCACTCAGAGGTTCAGAGATTATAGACCGAGGTGACCCATCAGACCTCACGGGCTTCATACTATGTGTCTGCATACTATGTTGTTGTCCCTATTATGCAGAGAGTACCGACATATTTCGAGTACATGGCAGCCTCAAAGGGAGCTAGGGCACTGAGAGTAGAGGCCATACCAGATGCACCACCACCTCCTCCACTAGATACTGAGGAGCGTGCTGATAGTTGATTCCTATGCTTATGTTTTGATATACTCTGTTCTTTTTGATTACTGACATACTATTCTAATTTTGATAGCTTTTCGGAGCTCATTCTTTTGTACATTGTGCTAGTAGTGCACCCCTGACACATTTCAAGATTTTTGATATATATGAGATCGATATTTTGATTGTGACTTCATTTGTACTTGTCACGTTTTGATTTTATGATGATATCATGTGATGTTTATGCTATGAGTAGTGTAGAATGTATTTATGGATCAATGCAATGCAATGATTTCTGTCATATGTATGGATGTTATGCAAATGTAATTGATTATGAAGATGTATGTATGATTTATGCTTTATGTAGTGGATGGAAAGTAATGCAACAAATGGTAATGATATGAGATGTAAAT
Source organism: Chamaecyparis obtusa (assembly GCA_027943335.1). Lineage (NCBI taxonomy): Eukaryota > Viridiplantae > Streptophyta > Pinopsida > Cupressales > Cupressaceae > Chamaecyparis > Chamaecyparis obtusa. The sequence continues at coordinate 528,513 of BSBK01005535.1, forward strand.
GATACACATGATATGTTTTTATAGGTTGATGAAGACAAGTACTCAGTCTTATGTCAAAAGGATGTTTAACCCCGAAGGGTTACTGCTTGCGGTTTGATGAAGAGACGTTCAAGTGAGACTCAGCTCTCGTTAGATGTGAAGAATCGATATGAAGACTTTTTTAAGCTTTGAAGTGTTTCCAAACAGTTGTGAGATATGCAAACATGCAAAATGCAAAGAGACATGCAAAATGAAATGCAACTTAAGACCTAGGACCTAGTCACTGATCATATGTCAATTTTTTATCATCATTGAACTTTTAGGTAACCGGATAAATCAATACAATGCCCACTAGCTAAAAAAACCATAGACATATGAATATTGATTTGTATGCGCAAGAATCAATACAACACCCACTGGTCAACAACCATGGATATATGAATATTGATTTTGTTTTCTGAATGTCAAATTAGATATAAGCACCAAGGCACAAATGCCAGGATGACCTGAATATCATGTCCATTTTGATATAGCAATTTTCATTTAACATACACATCAAATAGTCAAGAGATCATTCTAAATCTAGTGTGAATTACCCGTAGTGACCCTTTAGTGTTCACATCCTTAGGTAAGATTGCATTTCATAGTAGGAGAAAGAACTCACTCAAAAATATAATAGTTAGATCAAACTTCCTTGAATTTTTTGGGTATCAATGGTCGAGGTACACATGGCCATCCAATTCGAGATAGAGGCTCTTACAGTCGGACACCATTTCAATCTAGAATTTCCAAAGTTGTTTAGATTTTCACATACAAGTAGAAAACAAAGAAAAGATTATGCCCCCAGTCATCACTCTCTAAATCCTATAAAGGACATCATCGAAGAGCTCAAAGGGACACAATATGCAAAAATCTCAATGCGAATTAGTAAGCATGCAAGGAGATAAAAGCATGTAAAAAAGCATAGATTGTTTTCAGTTTGATGTTTGATGTTGATTGCGTTATTGTAGATGCAAAATCCTTTCGAGAGACAAGATTGACTGACTGACTCACATGAAGCTTCAAAATGAATCTGATTAGATATGATACATCTAAGATACACCAGAGACCATAGGATATGACATTGATTGCCCCCAAGTTTGAACATTGATAGGATACAAACACTTGAGCAGAGTGGTGGACAAACTGACTTATTGAGAACAAGAATGCATAAACAAACCGAGAGATATGTACAAACTAAAGCAAGACTAAATGCTGGGAAAGACCAAGATTGCACTGATAGATGGAGCATTTTGAAAGAAGTGGTGCCTATTTGCTGGGTTTTCACCATCTTGGCAGAGATTCTATTTTTGCTACCAAGGCGCCTGTTTCTAGGTTTTCACCAAGGCACTTTTTTCTTTTTTTTTTTTCATTTTTCAATTTTTTTGAATTTTTGATATTTTTTGATTTTTTTGTGAATCATCAAGGTGCCTATTGCTAGGTTTTCACCAAGATGTTCATTTTTTTAGGACTTTTTCTAATTTTTCTAATTTTTTCAGGACATTTTACCATAGACTGAATGCCTTAGGTGTAGAATTTCTTTAGATGGAGAACGTTGATTGGTTCTCAGAGCTGTTCTCCTTCAAATGTTGAGAGTTGATAGGCTCCAGAGCCAAAAGTAGTAGTGATAACAAAGGGACCCAACCAGTTGGATTAAAACTTCCCCTTGCATTCTCGATGGGATTGATTTTTAGGATTTTCTCTCAAGACTAGATCACCAACCTGAAACTCTCTATGTCTGACTTTCTTGTTGTAGCCTCTAGACATTCTCTTCTGATATACTCTGAGATGATCATACGTTGCTTATCTACGCTCATCTAGTAGTTCAAGTTCTTGCAACCTAGACACTCTGTAGTCATCATCAATTACGAGACCATGCATTCTGATTCTTAGTGATGGGATTTCAACCTCAATAGGCAGTACCGCTTTAGACCCATAAACTAAAGCAAAAGATGTAGCCCCTGTAGGAATTCTAATACTTGTTCTATAGGCCCATAGAGCTAGATTAATCATGAGATGCCAATCTCTGCTAGTTTTGTTTACTATTTTGTGCAAGATCTTTAATAGATTTTTGTTGGAAGCCTCTGCTTGGCCATTTCCTTGTGGATAGTAGATAGTAGACCAATGTTTTGTGGTCTTGAATTTGGCACATAGATCATCTAGGTCTTTACTCCTGAATTTCCCACCATTAGTTGTGATTATGGAATGAGGCATCCCATATCTGCATATGATATAGTTCAATATGAACATAGATATCTATTTCCCCGTTGCTTGTGTCAAAGGGACTGCTTCTACCTATTTTGTAAAATAATCTGTGGCTGTGATTATATGGGTATGTCTGTTAGAAGAATAAGGATGAATCATCCTGATAAGATCAAATGCCCATTGATGGAAAGGCCATTGTGTTGTAAAGGGGATTAGATCCCTCCCTAGAGCATGAATTAGGTTGCCATGTACTTGACACTTTTGACAATTCTTAGCAAATTTGATGGCCTCTTTCTCCATTTTAGGCCAGTAGTACCCAACCCTAATAAGTTTTCGAGCTAGTGTTAAACCGTTCGAGTGTGACCCACAAATACCATCATGGACCTCCTCTAATGCACATTGAGACTCTTCCCATTCTAAACATCTAAGTAGCATACCATCTAGACCTCGTTTGTATAGATCATGACCAATGATGACATATCAGGAGGCATTACAGATAAGGTATCTCTTTTCATGGCGGTTGAAGGTATTGGGAATGATTTGGTCTTGGAGATAGGAAAAGAGGTCTTTGTATCTGGATGAATCATGACCAACAATAGTGCAGATCATGCCAGTTTTAGGGGAGTCATATGCAGGATAAGATAGTGCTTCCACCAGGAACTCATAGCGTAGCTCATGTTCAGGTTGCTGTAATAAAGTAGATAGTGTTGCCTTTGCATCGGCAGCCTTGTTCTCAATTCTAGGAATTTGTTCAAATGTGATAGATATGAAATATTTCTTAAGATCATCTACCATTCTCTTGTAAGGAAAGAGCTTTTCATCTTTGGTTTGGTACACATCATTGACTTGATGAATAACAAGTTGAGAGTCTCCATGAATGTGTAGCTCTGTTACTCTCCATTCAATTGCTAGTTTCATACCATTCAAAAGGGCTTCATATTCCACAATATTGTTCGTGCAAGGAAAATTTAATCAGAATGCTTTGGGGATTGAGTATCCTTGAGGAGTTATGAACAATATGCCTGCCCCAGAGCCATTTTGTGTGTAGGAGCCATCAAAGAACAATTGCCATTCTCTAGAAGATAGGTGCATAATAGAGGAGTCTAGAAATTCCATTTGTAGTGGTGTATTAGCAATCATAGGTGCATCTACTAATTTATCAGCAATAACCTATCCTTTTATAGCTTTTCTTTCCATGTATTCAATGTCAAATTCACTTAAGAGCATAACCCATTTAGCTAATCTACCTGTGAGGGCAGATTTGCTTAGTAGGTACTTGAGGGGATCAATTTTAGCTACCAATTGTGTGGTATGAGCTAACATGTAGTGTCTCAGTTTCTGTGATGCAAAGATCACAGCTAGACAAGCTTTCTCAATCATTGAATAGTTCTTCTCATATGCAACCAATGTCCTACTGATATAGTATATAGATCTTTCCTTTTTGTTCTCATCATGCTATGCTAGCAATGCCCCCAATGATGTATATGTTGCGGAGACATATAAGATCAATGGCTTCCCATGAATAGGAGGCATCAAGATAGGTGGATTGGATAGATACATCTTGATATGGTTAAAGTTTTTCTCACATTCTTCATTCCATGCAAAGGTCACACCTTTATGTAATGTTTTTGTAAAAGGCTGTGATATGTCCACTAGATGTGATATGAATCTTCTGATAGATTGAACTCTTCCTTGCAATGTCCTCATTTGACTGATATTCTTGGGAGGTTGCATCTCTATTATAGCCTTGACTTTAGCTGGATCAACTTCAATGCCCTTCTTTGAAACTATGTATCCTAAGAGCTTTCCAGAAGTGACACCAAAAGCACACTTCTTAGGATTTAGTCGGAGACTAAACCTTTCCATTCTATCTAGGATCATGCTCAAGTCCTTTAGATGTTTAGTCCTAATCATAGATTTTGCTAATGTGTCATCAACATAATCTTCCATGGTTCGATGCATCATGTCGTGGAAAATAGATGTCATTGCTCTTTGATATGTAGCACCAACATTTTTAAGCCCAAATGGCATGACATTCCAATAGAAGGTTCCCCATGCACATGTGAAAGCAATTTTCTCTTGATCCTCTGGAGTAATTTTTATGTGGTTATATCTAGAGAAACCATCCATCAAGGAATACATCTCAAAACCCGCAGTCATATCCACTATCATATCAATGTTCGGTAGTGGAAAATCATCCTTAGGGCATGCTCTATTCACATCTCTAAAGTCTATGCACACTCTAATTGAACCATCTAGTTTAGAAATAGGTACAATATTAGAGATGCACTCTACATAGGCAATAACTCGGATGAATCCAGCTTTTAGAAGCTTCTCTAATTCAACTTTTACCAAGAGTGCAACATGAGGATGCATCTTTCTCAACTTTTGCTTGACAGGTTTGACATTTGGAGCAATAGATAAATGATGCATTATGAGATTAGGATCCAATCTTGGCATATCTACATATTTCCATGCAAAGTTGATCTTCTTCTCTATTAGGAATGTTGTAAAATTTTGCTTCTCTTCTTCTGATAATGATTGTGCTACATTTACCAATTGTGGTTCCTCTATTGTACCAAAATTGATGGATTGGGTGGGCTCAATTAGAACTGGAGATCTATCCTATAAATGACTTGGAAGGACATCAAATATCTCATCCTTAGGTTCCTCAGAGAGGTTTCCACCTTCGGATACATCTTTTATTTTTACTTTTGTAGGTTCTGAGACTGCCACAAAGTGGTTTTTACCCTCAGAACTCTTTTTCTTTTTCTTTTTACTCTTGTTTTTCTAACTAAGATATTTGATGTCCGACTCGGTCATGCTGACGCTCGGTTCACTGATGGAAGTCCTCATAGGCTCAACTACATTGAGGTAGAAAGCAAGGGCATAGTCATTTAGGAAGGTATAAATACCATGGCTTAGATTCATGGAGGTTCGATCAATAAGTTCTGGATATTTGATAGTCAAAGTAGGGAAAGATTGGGAGATAGTGTTTACAGATATGGATCTATCATTAATGGGCCTAACCTGACACTTGAGTTCAAAGGTGATACTACAACTTAAGACATCCAATTCATGAATAGGCTCAATGTCATCATGGGAGTTGAATTCAGCTATAGGTGGATCAAACTCGATAGGTTCATCATTTCGCTCTAGACCTACGTTGGGATTAGGTGCATATTGGTGAATAACATCAACATGTTTCTCCATGATAAGCTCATCTAGTTCTGGGATGATGCCCCATTCATAGTCATTAGATTCATCTTCTAATTCAGGATCTTGAGGAAATCTTAGAACATGCGTAAAGTCTGGGTGAATACCCCAAGAAGGGTTACCCTCAGATTCTTATTTGTATTCATACTCATGGGAATCTATCTCAGAATCACTACCACTTCCCTCTTCTTGATTGTTTTCGAGATTAGTTGTTTCTTGTGTTTCAACTATCTCTTGATTGATAGTAGGTTCTTGTGTTTCTACTACATTAATTCTCTTGATAGGATCATCTTTATCATCAGGAAGGTCTTTGATCTCTTTAGGCAATTTTTCATAGGGGATGAGTTATGAACTATTTGAATCACTATCTGATGGTTATGTTTCTTCTTTCTTAAGAAGAGGTTCCCCTGGTGCAATCTGCTCTATGACATGAGAGTAATTACCTTTGAGGTGATAGGGTTTCTTCTTAAAGCCTAAGCCAACTTTATCTTTATTTTCTCTACCAGTATGTGGGAGAGGTGCCACGAGACCTTTTCCTCTGACTCCTAGAGGCCCTTGACCTAAATATCCCATCTTAGCTATTAATTTACCTCCTGGACCATATGACTTGGAAGGGAGTTTGGATACTGCAGAGTCACCAGTTTGAACAACTTGAGATTCAGGTTCATCTTTGTAGAGCCATGATAGCACAGCCTCATCCTCTTCAAATTCTTGCTTGGATACTTGTTCTACTACAAAATTCTTTTTATATGCTTCAAGAGGTTCTTTAGAGTCTGGTTTGGATTGTTTCAAATATTTACCATAAGACTTAGGTGAGATAGGGAGAGATTTCAAAGATAAGATTGGCTCAATAGTATATTCTCCCATACCATTTTCTTTGATATTAACCTCTTTTGCAAGATCTTCCATTTTAGATGTGGATGCTTCTTTAGTTGGTTCAATGGAAGATTCTTTGTTATTAGGTACAAGCTTATCTGCACTTTCCTTCAAGGTGTTGCAAGTTGTATTCAGATTTGCGGGGATAGTAACCTCTACTCCTTCATAAGGAAACTTCAAACATTGATGGTATGTAGAAGGAATAGCTTGCATTTCATGTATCCATGGTCTCCCTAGAAGGATGTTGTAGGCCAAAGGTAGATCAAGCACTTGACAGATGGTATCTTTGATAGCTGGACCCACTCTGATAGGTAAGGCAATGGTGCCTTTAGAAGATCTTTCTTATTCATCATAGGGCTTGATAGTTATTTTCTTTCTAGGATCAATAGCCAATTCTGAAAATCCCAATTGTGTGATCAAGCTGTAAGAACAAATGTTTAGGCTAGCGCCCCCATCTATCAACACATGTTTGAATCTACGGTTCTAGATCAAGACTTCTATATGCAAAGGCTGATTATGTGGGTGACTTAAGGAGTTTTCATCTTCCTCTGAAAAGGAGATATATTGCAGAGATGTAAGATGTCCAACCATAGTCTGGAACCTGTCTAAATTAAGGTCATCAGGAACATTGGAATCGAGCAAAGCTTTATCGAGAATGGCTCTATGAGCTGGAGATATTCGAAGCAACTCAAACATGGAGATTTTTGCATTAGTGTGTTGGAGTTGTTGAATAATGCTATAAGATGTAGGCCTTGTATCCTTTGGATTGGAAGATTTGGAAGTAGCCTTCTGTTTAGAAGTAGATGAAAGATTGAAGGGCACCTTAGGGACATTTGATGAATCTAAGATTTCTCCTTTCAGATGTGTTTGAGCTTGTGATCGAGTAACTGCATTAGTTGAGGAATGATCTCTGTCTCTTCATACAATTGTGAGGACATTGCAACTTTCAGGGAGACATGGTTCAACCATATTGATGAAAACATTATTTCCAGGGTAGGCATAGTTGACTTTTGCCCCCATATTAGGCTGAGAAGTTGAAAATTCTTGACCATGTTTCAGAAATGGTTCTGTGAATGCTGTATGATCGTTATTGCTCTTGGGATTTTCAATTATGATGTCTCCACTATCGATCAGATCTTGAATGGTATGCTTCAAGTGGTAGCAACTACTAGTTTTGTGACCTTTACTCCGATGGAAATCATAGAATTCATTTTCTCTCCACCATTTTGGTTTGGGGTCCTGATCATTTGGTCAGATTGGTGGTAAAGAGATGATGTTATCAACCAGTAGATTTTTCATAGCTGATTCTAAAGACTCTCCTAGAGGAGTAAATTTTTGATGTTTATCCCATCTTTTGTATTCTGGCTTCCTTTGAGATGGTTGAGAAGACTTTTTCTCTGAAGCTTTAATGGCTTGAGTGCCAAGAGTGAGATTGTAGGTAGGTGTCTTTGATGGGGCACAGACAGTGTCAACAATGCCATCTGTGATGATGCCCTTGTTCTTGTTCCAATTTTTGTTCTTGTCTTTGGAACTAGATCCAGATTTGTACTTGTCTTTTTGAAGTGTGATTTCTCCTTTTTTTACAAGCACTTTTTTGATTTTGATAGCATTATCCACCATCTTGTCAAAAGATGTATGATCTTGCATTTGTAAAGGATAATTGATTTCTGGAACAAGGTTATTGATGAAGATTTCCAATTTTTCTATTTCTGGAATAGGTCTGGCATATAGAGAGAACTTCTTCCTCCATCTCTTGAGAATTGTTAGGAATGGTTCCCCTGGATATTGCTTGAGATTACAGATATCAATCATGGTGACTGGATGTTGAATATTGTAGGAGTATTACTGGTAGAACAATTTGATCAACTCCTCAAAAGTTTTGATAGTAGAAGGCAGTCTAGAGAACCAGTGGATGGCTGCTCCCCCTAGAGATCGAGGGAAGAGATGCATCAGATAGGTCGGTTCATCCATGAACTCCATTTTTTGTGTACAAAATTCTCTGACATGATCTTGAGGATCAGAGTGTCTATCATACTTTTCATACTTTGGCATCTCCACTCTTTTTTGAAATGGTGGCATATACAAGTTTTTGTCAAAAGGAAAAGGGCATAGAGCTTCCATGGAGAACTCTTTGGGTTCCTTTTCTTTCTCAAGGCTATTAAATTTGACTTGTAAAGCATGTATTTGTTTCATCATAGCTGTGAGTGGAGTTTCTTCCTCATGTGTGATGATAGCTTCGACATTAAAATTAGGAGGAAGCTTAGCTCCTTGATGAGCTAATTGTAAAAAGTATGTTTCTCTATCTTCTTTCAAGAAATGCTTCATCATTCGTTTGAAGTTATCATTGTTTTGATATTGAGCAATTTCTTCAGGTGTGGGTTCCTGATCTGCACCATGTTGAGATTGAGCTCTTTGAGAGCCAAAATTTGTCCCTACTTGAGACATGGTAGGAGTTTGTGGACTCCTTGGATTAGATTGATGAGGGGTATGTTGAGTACCTCCATGAGTTGATGGAGGAGATATGTAACCAGATTTCAATCGATAGTTGCCAAGACTGTCATCCTCGTAAAGACCAGAATTGATGAGTTGCTCAAGAGTTGGAGTTTGGAGAGTGGTGATAGATTTCTTGTGAGAGGAAGCTCTAGTCTCCACCATTCACCTCAAGTGAAACAAAAGAATAAGATCCAGATAACCGAAGAATGAATTGAATCAAGATGATCAAATGACGCAACCTTGTCAAGGTTTGATTGATTTGAAGATTTGATTAGACATGGATGAAGGATACTGTGCCCTAGATGTATGGGTAGGTTCCCAAAAGATAGTAGACAAGATATCACAACACTTAGTCATTTTGATGATTGATTGAAGATTGATAGTTATGACAAGGTTTTGACACAGGATGATAAAGACTCAAATCGATTAAACAGAAGGCTGAATCGGATTCAAAAGGCCACTTTAGGAAAATGATTGGATTCTTAATAGCTACTGCTCTATTCTTGACACAATGATTCATTTGATAGATTCTAAAATTAGGCTAAAAAGCTAAATATCTGGCAATTCTGATAATTTTTTGACAACTTTCAAAAATTTCCCAAACAAAACTCTGCAGACTCGTACGATAGTGGGTATGCTATGAAATGACAGTTGCAAAACTCGTACGACAGTTGGGTAGCAATGAAACGATAGTTGAAAATCTCATACGATAATTGCAAGATTTTGACTTTGAGAATTTGCTGCCATGGAAACTCGTACGACACTGGGTACTCAATCATACGATAGATGGGTTGTAATGAAACAACACTTGGAAAAAATTGTATGACTTTTGACTTCCTGAAATGATTTTTGACACTAGAAAGGATTTTACGTCAATTTTTGCAAAATTTTGAGTTTGCAGATTCGGATTGTTTGCAAATTTCAATGTCCAGATTTGAGGATTGTAACAGATTTGTTCATTTTTAGTAACCAGATAGATAAACAAGCACACAAAATAGTAAGCAAGTGATTTCAAGCATGTCTGAAAATAATGAACAAGGGTAAAAGCAACCTTGCGCATGAACAATCAAGTGACTTATTCATTCTAATCCTCAGAAGTGTTAATTATGTACGTTCCAAAATGTTTTGCAATGACGCACATATACCCTAGAAAATGAAACTTTGGCCTCGCTAGGTTTTTTAGTAATGGTTTGACTCTGCAACTTTTATGATCCAAAGGGGTGAACTCCAATCTCGGCGCACCAGGGTTTTGACACAGTTTGAGAACTTAATCTTCAGGAGCTGCTAGGGAGATCTGACAACCCAACAATGAACCATACCTGTGGAGATTTCTTCCGCAAGGACATTTATATAGCGGCTATCACTACCATGGAAAAAATGGCTATTACCGCTTGAGGTTCTATCAACGTAGTTTGCCTTATGAAGGGAGTTTCTGCTACGGTTAACCCTCTCTCAAGGTGACTCATAATAGTATACCACAAGGGGACTTGGCTCTAGATCCAAGGTTTTTGACACCTTTTCACTTTTAACCCAAACAAAGCAAGCAGATTAATCTGACACGCTAAGACAAAGTTTTGCTTCACCAAGGTCTATGATGTCAACTCCATGTGATCTATCAACCTCTCTAGGGAGAGAATGTATCAATCAATAAGAGAAGGCACACTAACCAATTTTGATTCACCAAAGCTCATGATGTCAACCCCACGTGATCTATCAACCTCTCCTGGGAGAGAATGTATCGATTAATAAGAGAAGACACACTAATCGAGTTGAATGTGAAACGCACTAAGTATCCTCCCTACCTACAAGGATTCTGTCATCAAGAAGGATTTCGTTGGGAATCCAATCTCTTAAGAATCACGAATAGTGTTCATAGGGCCTAATTACTATGTGAGCACAGATGTATGTTTCCAAAAGCAAATCTACCAAAAGTACCCAAAAAGCAGAAAGAGGAACACTTAATGCTTAAAGTGAATATGAGATGATTCCACAAGGTGGAACACTTAACACCTCAAACAAGCTGAAAATGAGTCCCCAACTTAGAAAACAAGTGAGTTCCTAAAAGCACAAATGGGTTGCTAAGTGGAACACTTAATGCTTCTGTCCTGTTGACCCCTCCCCTTTAATGTGGCACTGATATTGCAACCACGGGGTGGAATGAGGGGTTGGCGGATTAGCGAGTCCAATAACCCAAAATAGTAATCAAGATCAATCACAAGTAATCTAAGACTGCTAATAAATACTTAAGGTGTCACAACCTAGTATCAATTATGCAAGTGTGTAAAACAATAGCATGAAAAGAATCACCCAAGCTAGACACACGAGAGATTTATTTTAAGCCCAAATCAAAATATTATCAGCACAAGTGGAATACCTGAGATCCTCACAATGTTCTTAGTAGATTTTTACCTAATTTTAGCAAAATTTATGCTTTTTTCAATCAAAACCAGCAAGAGCCAATCAAAAATAGGGAATTCCAACTGTTAAGATTAGCTGTTAGTCAAAATCCAAAAATCAAATCTGATAAACTACCTGCAAAAATGAAACGACAATTGAAATCTGATGCCTAAACTCATACGACAGTGGGTTTATTACCAGACGATAGTAAGAAACTCATACGACAGTGGGTATGCTCCCAGATGATAGTCTGGAAACTCTTACGACACTGGGTGTTTGATGAAATGATAATCCAGCTTCCAAACAACAGTGGGTGCCTGATGAAATGATACTCGGTTAGCTATCATACAACAGCAAGCTCAAACTCATACGACTTTTGTCAAAAACTCGTACGAAGATTGTACGAACAAAAAATAAAAATCATATTTTTGCACAGAAACTGAGGAGAAAAAGACAAAAATTGATAGAATTGAATTGGAAACCCATTTCAAGGCCCCACGGTGGGCGCCAAAAATGTGTGTGAAAATTGTACCTGATCTGTAGACACAACACTTCAGTAAAACATTAGAGGTTAGCAAAAATCAAAATCGTGCAAAATTGAAATCTAATTTAACCAAGTGATTTACTGCCTTCTAATAGGTGCGAGATCGATGTTCTCAGATTGCTATCAAGATCAGTGACCTAGACGACACCTAAATGAAGGATTTGAGTGCAATTGATCTAGATATGAATTGAATGCAATTAAGCTATTTTTTTTGGATTTTCTATGCAATAAGATGAAAAATGATATGAAATCTATGATATGTAAAAACTGATATGCTATGAATTGATCTAACAATAATATGAAAACAAAAGTGATCTCACAACAATGTTGATTCACAATAAGCTTTGATCCTTCCAATTGCAATTCTCCAGCGTGATTGTGCAAAAATATGAGATGCTTTGAGATGAGCTGAGGCTTTAATTTTATAGAAATCCAAGGCTTTAGAGGTGCATGGAAAAAAGCCATAAATCACTCAGATTAACTCAGCTTGATTTTTGAGTTATCTGATAATAAAGATAATTTAATTCACAAAAACATGCAAATCATGCAAAAATAGCTTTTTAACTCAAATTTGAAGTTTAGATCAACTTTTTGAACTCCAAAAGGATGTTGAGTTCTAAAAAGTGAACACTTTGCATTGATTTTCTAATTTGGAGTTTAACTGTTTCTTTTGAATGTGCATAATAATTATGAATTAATTAAATAAATAAAGTGATTTATGCTCAACTTAACTGATTTTTGAAAATAAATAATTGATTTATGGGTTAATCAATTATTTAATCAAACTTTTATTAAAAACTATATTATTAAATAATGACAACTTGCTTTAATTAATTAAATAAAAATTTAATCAATTATTCATAAGATATTAGATTTATTGTCAAAATTAAATAATACAATTAATAATAGATAGAATTAAATTTAAGTACACAATTAAGTGGCAAGATATTAAATCTAATTAAATAAATATGAACATATTCAATTAATCAAACTTAGGATACATGTGATTTATTGCCAAATAATCATTAAATTAAAGATAATTAAGATAATTAAGAATGTTCCCCGATGCAGAATTTAAGATAATCAATTAGGATTCGATAATGTTTAGATGTGCCTTAGGTTAGGACTTTGATGTTGATTTCGTTCGAATTGTTGATATAGAAGATTAATGAACTTATAGCCCATTTTTGGGGTATTACAACAATAATTCAGAAATAGACTCTCATGAGTTTGAATGGGATTCACTCTCAGACGCAACAATTGACTTGGATATGGATGTTGTCCAAGCTTATAGTTCTCAACTTGATGTAGCTGACGAGTCATGTGTCATATTAGAAGATTGGAGCCCATGTGTCGTATTAGTAGACAATTCTTCGCTTGATAGGATAAATCTTGATTTAGGCACCTTAGAGGGATACTTGATAGACTCCAATTTTGCAATCACCAGAGATGACATCACCTATATCCTTAATATTGAACCATTCATTAACCTACCCGTTATTGACCCCAACATTATTGATTGGTCTCAACGTTATCAAGAGCCTCAACTCTTGACATTTCACAATGACTATGAGATCACCTGCTATCTAAATGCCATTGAACCTGTATTCTCTTACACCAGTGAATTGGCTACCAGTATGACAGAACTTGAAATCAAGTACTTTAGTCACAAGATAAAAAGAAAAGAAAAAAAGAATAAGAGTTCTGATGGCGAAAACCACTGTGTGGCGGTGTCAGAACCAAAAAAAGTAAAAATAAAAGACGTATCCAAGGGTGAAAACCTCTCTGAGGCACCTACGGATGAGGTACTTGATAGTCTCCCAAGCTATTTTCAGTATTGGTTGAACCTATAGAAGCTATTAATTTGACCAAAGAAGAGGCTCCAAAAATTGTACACTTGGCTAAATCTTGATCACCTCAAGAAAAGAAAGCCTACACTGAGTTCCTCCAAAAGAAGAAAATTAATTTTGCATGGACATATTCAGACATGCCAGGGTTGGACACTAATCTCATTATGCATCATTTGTCCATAGCTCCAAGTGTGAAACCAGTCAAACAAAAGTTGAGAAAAATGCACCCTCATATAGCTCTTTTAGTGAAAGCTGAATTAGAAAAGCTCCTTGGTACAGGATTCATTAGAGCCATAGACTATGCTGACTGGATTTCCAACATTGTACCTATTTCTAAACATGATAAATCCATCTGAATCTGCACAAATTTTAGAGATCTTAACAGAGCATGCCCAAAGGATGATTTTCCACTTCCTAACATAGACATGATAGTGGACATGACAACAGGCTATGAAATCTATTCCTTGATGGATGGTTTTTTTGGGTATAATCAGATCAAGATTGCTCCTGAGGATCAGGAAAAGACTACATTCACATGCGCAAGGGGTACTTATTGTTGGAATGTCATGCCCTTTGGATTGAAAAATGTAGGAGCTACTTATCAAAGAGCTATGACAACCATCTTCCATGACATGATGCATAAGAATATGGAAGATTATGTGGATGACACCCTCGCTAAGTCTAAGAAAAGAGGAACACATCTGGCTAATTTAGAAGTAATTATGGATCGCATGGAACAATTTCACCTAAGATTAAACCCAAAAAAGTGTGCATTTGGTGTTACTTCTGGCAAATTATTGGGATTCATCATTTTAGCCAAAGGGATAGAAGTGGACCCTGAAAAGGTCCAAGCCATTATAGACATGCCACCTCCCAAAAATATCAGTCAAATGAGGAGTATTCAAGGATGCCTTCAATCCATAAGGAGGTTTATTTCACAATTGGCAGATAGAGCGTAGCCCTTTAACAAAAACTTGCATAAAGGTGTTCAGTGTGTCTGGAATGAGGATTGCCAGAAGAGCATGGATCAAATTAAGGAATACTTGGCAAATCCTCCCATTTTAATGCCTCCCATTCTAGGAAAACCTCTCATTTTGTATGTCTCAGCTACTGAATCTTCACTGGGGGCATTGTTGGCTCAATTAGATGAAAGAGGGAAAGAAAGGGCCATATATTATATTAGCCACACTCTTGTAGCTTATGAGGTCAATTATACTAGTATTGAAAAATCTTGCCTTGTAGTAGTGTTTGCTTCTCAAAAATTGTGACACTATATGCTTGCGCACACCATACACCTCATAGAAAAAATTGATCCTCTCAAATACTTGCTCGGTAAAGCTGCTCTCATGGGTAGACTCGCTAAATGGATGATGATTCTTTCTGAATTTGACATAGAGTATATTGAGTGCAAGGCAATCAAAGGCCAAGCTATTGCTGATCAACTGGCTAATTTCCCAATTCAAGATAATATGCCCATTCAAGTCAATTTCCCAGATGAACATCTTATGTACATGACTGAGAGATCCTAGAAACTGTTCTTTGATGGTTCCTACATGCAAAATGGTTTTGGAGCTAGTGTGTTGTTTGTCTCTCTACATGGGTACACTATTCCCAAATCTTACAAGTTACTCTTCCCATGCACAAACAACATAGCTGAATATGAGGCTTTAACAAATGGACTAAAAATGGCTATAGAGTGGAATATCACAGAACTACATATCTATGGGGATTCTCAACTGATCATCAATCAAGTCAATGAGCAATACCAAACAAAAGATGACAAGTTGATACCTTACAAAAAAATGGTTGATTCATTAAGATGGTACTTTAATTTTGTCACCTTTCAGCAAATCCCTAGGGCTGAGAATAAAGCAGCTGATGCTATGGCCACCCTTGCTTCGCTTCTTCAGTTAGAGGAACATGAGTCCAGCTATGAATTCCTGGTGGAAGAGCTACGTTATCCCATTTATGACTCTCAAGAAAGCCACATCATTTGTACCCTTGTCAATCATGAATCCTCCTGCTATGGTGCTATTTACTCATATCTACGTGATGGCATCATCCCTGACACATTTAACAGATATGAAAGAAGAAACCTTTTCCGTAACACCTCTCATCATTCCCTCATCTCTGGTGATTTGTATAGGAGGGGTCTAGATGGGACACTTCTTAGGTGCTTAGAAAAGGAGGAATTCGATCAAGCGCTAGTTGACATCCACGAGGGCATATGTGGGGGACATTCTAATGGTCTTTCCATAGCTCGAAGGTTGCTTAGGGTGGGGTACTATTGGCCTACGATGCAGATAGATGTGGTAGCTTCTGCCAAGTCTTGTGGAAAATGTCAAAAACATGGACACCTGATACATGCTCCAGGTAGGGAGCTAATTCCTTCTATATCTCATTGGCCATTTCAGTGATGGGCCTTTGACCTTGTTGGGAAAATTCATCCCAACTCATCAGGTGGACATAAGTTCATTATCACTGCTACTGACTACTTCACAAAATGGGTAGAGGTTGTTCCACTTTCTATTGCCTCAAGCAAGATCGTGTCTTTATTCATTTTAAACCATATCATCTGTCGATATGGAGTGCCATCTGAGATCATCACTGATAATGGAGGTCAGTTAAAAAACAAGGACCTTACACAACTCTACCAAAGATTTAAGATAAAGCAACATTGGTCCTCCATTTACTTCCCGCAAGGAAATGGTCAGGCAGAGGCTTCAAATAAAACCATTCTCAAGATTTTACATAGAATAGTTCATAAGAATGGTAGAGACTGGCACCTATAGATAAACCCATGATGGAATATGGATGAAGTGACTGAGAGGGGGGGTGAATCAGTCAACCATAAAAACACTTCACAATTAATTCTTTGCAGATCCCTTAACACTGTTATCTGTTTTAGCACTCGGTAAATAGATTGCAGTAACTTTGAAGATGCAGAAAGTATTATCAATATTATCTTTAGATATTCATCAGCACATGTATATGATTGAGAAAGCAATTAAGAACACAAGAGACACAAGATTTAACGTGGAAACCCAATATGGGAAAAACCACCAATGTATCTAGATACTGATTTTCACTTTTCTGAAGTGATGCCCGGTTAGAAGCTAACCCGGTAAAAGGTTACAAAACACACTGTTAGGTGTGACCTTGTTAGAGGATTTAAATCACCCTGCTAGGAGTGGCCTGGTAAGAGGTCTTGAAAACAATTCAATGGAATTGTCACCTTGTTAGAGGATTTATATTATGGCTGTTAAACCAACTCGGTTAAGAGATTTAGAATTCACTGTTACAATGATAAGAAGGTAACAATGAGAAAGTAACCTGTATAATAATGCAACTGTCTTGCTGATTACAGATCTCTGTTCTACATAATTCTGATCCTTTCTGATCAAATAAATCTCTGCTGCTCCTCAAGGATATCTGACCATCCTTCACAAGTTCGCATATACCTTTCCTTCTTTTCTTCTGTAAATCTTCTGCTGTGTTGTTTTTACTTTTCACATTTGACCTTTTATTTATATGATTTTGGATTAGTCAAATCGACATTATTTAGTATAACAGTCGGCTGAATTAAGTAAACTCAAAAAATCCTTCAAGGGCCGACAGTGCTCGGTGACCATATCTTTCTATAATCTTTCGGTGACCGAGGGAACTCGGTAAACACCGACAATCCTTTACCTTTGATAACCGACTGAACTCGGTAAATACTAACTTTCTTCGGCAACCGAGTGAACTCGGTAAACACTAAACTTTTTTTCGGCAACAGAGTGAACTCGGTAAACACTAAATTTCTTCGATAACCGAGTGAACTCGGTAAACACTAAACTTTCTTCGATAACCGAGTGAACTCGGTAAACACTAAACTTTCTTCGATAACCGAGTGAACTCGATAAACACTAAATTTCTTCGATAACCGAGTGGACTCGGTAAGCATTAATATTCCTGTCTGGTAGACCGACTGAGCTCGGTAGGAGCTGATTGCTGCGGACTATGACATAGTGTGACATCAAAGACAATACATAATTGAGTAGCAATTTCCTTCAGACAATTGTTTCCAACAATCTCCCTCTTTGGCATTGATGGCAACACAATATGTCATAACATAAGAAATTTGAAAGAGTTAGCTCGGTTTAGATTCAAATCTCCCTCTGTCAGCAAACTTCCTGTATCCTGAAAATTCTTCCTTCTGACTATTTGAAAATTTCTTGAAAGCAATAGTAAAGACATAGCAAACACTCCCTCTTTGACAACACATGCCAAAGATAATTCACATATTACCGGTGAAAATTAATGTACCTCAAGTACTGATTCATATGCAATGATTCCTTTAATATGCTGCATCAACAAGTTGATTTTCAATCATGTTCTGGTTGATGCATCACTAAAACTGTATTTAGTGAGCCTCGGATAGGGGAATGACCCCTAACTTACCTCTTAGATACATAAATGCATCCTTAGGTAATGGTTTGGTAAAAATGTCTGCAATCTGTTCTTTTGTATGAATATATTCTAATCTGATTTCCTTGTCCTACACCAATTCTCTGACAAAGTGATATTTAATAGCAATGTGCTTGGTTTTGGAATGCATCACTGGATTCTTAGAAATGTTTATTGCACTGGTATTGTCACAAAATATAACAACTGGTTCTTTGATTTCAACCTTCATACCTTCTAATAGCTGTTTAAACCAAACAATATTTGAACAGTTTACTGCAGCAGCAACATATTCTGCTTCAGCTGTGGATTGAGATGTGCAATTCTGCTTTTTACTAGTCCAGGATACCAGTCTTTTTCCAAGAAAAAATGCTCCACCACTTGTGCTTTTTCTGTCATCAATGTTTCCTGCCCAATCAGCATCAGTAAACACTTTCAAGTCTAGATTGCCTCCAAATTTATACCACAAACCATACTCTTCAGTTCCTTTTAAGTATCTTAAGATTCTTTTGATTGCCATCATGTGATTTTCCTTAGGTTTTGCTGAGAATCTAGCTACTATACCGACTGCTAAGGCAATATCAGGTCTTGTATGTACTACATACTGCAATTTTCCAATCATAGATCGGTATAGGGTTTGATCAACTTCTTTTGAATCATCATTTTTGGTAAGTTTCAGTCCAGTACACATGGGTATACCAACTGGTTTTGAATCTTCCATACCAAACTTCTTAAGTATCTCCTTAATGTATTTGGATTGAGTAATGTATATACCATTCTTGCTTTGCTGAATTTGAAGACCAACAAAGAATTTTATTAAGCCAAACATAGACATTTCAAATTCTTTGTTCATTTGCTCTGAAAATTCTTTGCACTGATCCTCATTCCCTGTAAATATAGTATCATCCACAAATATTTCTGCCAATACAATTTTGTCATCCGGTCCTTCTTTAATATACAGATTGCTGTTATCATTAGCTCTTTTGAAATTAATCTGAATCAAATAGTTATGGAGTCTTTCATACCACGCTCTAGGAGCTTGTTTTAAACCATACAATGCTTTGTGTAACCTGCAGACCATGTCCCTTTTATCTGGATCAACAAAACCTTCAGGTTGTTCAATGTAGACTTCTTCATCAAGAATTCCATTGAGAAATGCAGATTTTATATCCATCTGATATACCTTAAATCCTTTGTGTGCTGCATAAGCAAGTAGAGTTCTTACACCTTCTAATCTTGCAACAGGAGCAAAAGTTTCTCCATAATCTATACCTTCTTCTTGAGAATAACCTTTACATACCAGTCTAGCTTTGTTTCTAGATACTTGACCATCTTCATTCAGCTTATTCTTGAATACCCATTTTGTTCCAATTACATTCTTATCTTTAGGTCTAGGTACAAGAGTCCAAGTTTTGTTCTTTTGTATTTGTTCTAATTCTTCATTCATTGCTTCAATCCAACTTTCATTCTCTAATGCATCTTTGATATTTCTAGGTTCAAAATCAGTAAGTAGACATGTACCTTTTAGCTTGCTTCTTGTCATAGTACCATCTGATTTGTTTCCAATGATTTGATCTGGTGTATGATGTCTTCTGACATATTTGGCTAGTATAGGTTCCTTGCCTTTTGAATGATTCATGCTGTTGTCTTCTAGGATCTCTTCTTCAGGTTGTTCGGGCTCGGTAGATATTTGCTCGGTAACTTCAGGCTGAGACTCGGTCTGAATTTCTTCCTGTGACTCGGTTTGAACTTCTTCCTGTGACTCGGTCTGTGACTCGGTAACTGTGCTCGACTTGGTAGATATAGCTTCCTTATTGATAGTTGTGTCTGTCAATGTTTCAGGTTCAATGTAAACGAATCTTCTGTAGTTCTCAGGTTCCCTTTTGCTTTCTTCCTCAGTCTTTTCTGCAAACTCATCAAATTTTACATGTATACTTTCTATGACTTTGTAAGTAGATAAGTTCAGACATTTGTATGCCTTGCTTTTGCTAGAATATCCTAGGAATATTCCTTCATCACTTTTCACATCAAATTTATTTCTTCTGGATTCTTTTAAGATATAACACTTGCTACCAAATATTTTCATGTAACTTACATTAGGTTTATAGCCATACCATAATTCATAAGGAGTTTTGAATGTGTCTTTCTTCAGTTGTACTCGGTTCAAGGTATGAACTGCAGTGCTGATAGCTTCCTTCCAGTACTTTATAGCAATGTTCTTTTCTATCATTAGAGTCCTTGCACAATCCATAATAGATTTGTTTCTTCTTTCTACTATTCCATTCTGCTCAGGAGTTCTCGGAGCTGATACCTGTCTTTTGATTCCTCTTTCAATGCAGAAGTTGTTAAAATCACGGGAGATGAATTCACCACCTCTGTCTGATCTTAAGCATTTCAATCTTTTCCCTGTTTCTTTTTCTACTCTTGCTAAGTACCATTTGAACTTTTCAAATGCCTCTAATTTTTCTCTTAAATACATAACAGTCATCATTCTAGAATAATCATCAACGAAAAGAATAAAGAATTTATCTCCAGTATAGCTTTGTATTCCAATAGGTCCACATAAATCAGTATGCACAATTTCCAAAATTTCTTTAGACTGATAGTTCTTACTTTTGAAACTAGTTTTACTCATTTTGCCAATCTGACAATTCTTACATAGACCAGTGTCAGGTTTCTTCAAAGTAGGAATGCCTCTAACCTTCTTGAATTTGCTTATTTTTATCATGTTATCAAAATTCACATGACATAACCTTTTGTGCCATAGCCAACTTTCTTCTATTTGAGCAATAAAGCATGAATATTCATTGAGATCAAGATAAAATAAGTTACCTTTTGTTTGTTTGCCTGATCCAATGAGTTTTCCTTTTCCATCCAGCAGTCTTGCTTGACCATTCATGAATTCAACCTTGAAACCAGTGTTGATTAGCTGTGCTACACTTAAAAGATTATGTTTTAGTCCTTCAACCCAGTAAGCATTATCACATATGAGTTCTTTGGTTAATGAGATTCTTCCTTTTCCTTTTATACAACAAGGTTCATTGTTTCCAAATCTTACATTACCATTGTCACAGTCTTCTAGATATTCAAATTTTGTCTTGTCACCAGTCATGTGGTGTGAACATCCGCTGTTTATTATCCATATATCATCTTTGCTTATATGAGAAATAAGTGCCATCTTATCTTCATCATCATCAGATTCATCTTTTATAGTAATAAAGACAATTTCTTCTTCATTATCATCAAAATCTTTAGCCATAAAACATGATTTCTTACCTTTATCCTTGTATGATTTGAAATTCTTTTTGCCATAGTACTTGTGACTTCTCTTTTCTTCCTTGACTTGCTTGTTTGGGCACCTAGCTGCAATATTTCCAATTTCTTCACATGAAAAACAGATTAAAGGAGTTTTACCTTTATATTTACCTTTCCCTCTAGAGTACTTCTTTGCAAGTAATGCTTCTACAATTTCAAGATCACTATCAGAACTTTCTTCTGATTCTTCTTCACTTTCTGACTGAACTTCTTTAATTTTCTTGTTCTTCTTTAGTGAAACCTTGGCCTCAAATGCTGATTCAATATTTTTGGAACTAGGAACATAGTTATCATAGTTGTCTAATTCAAAAGCTGTCAATCTTCCAACTAAAGCATCCAAAGTTATATTGTGGTTTGTTTCACATCTTCTTTCTTGAATAGCTGATACTCTTATTGCATAGATAGGGAGTAGTGTTCTGAGTACCTTACTTATAACAGTCTCATCTGAGATTGTTCCTCCAGAAGCTCTAATTGCACTTACACTGGCTTTGATTCTTTCGACATATTTTGCAATGTTTTCATCTTCCTTCATATTCATTTTGTCAAACTGTCCTCTTAGGCTTTCTGCTTTGGCTCTTTTCACATTTGCATCACCACCATATATTTTCTTCAGTGCCACCCACATTTCATATGCAGTGGTGCAGTCTTTAATATCATCAAATTCTTCATAGCTGAGAGCAGATGCAATGTCTATCATCATGGTGTTGTGAGTCTTTTTATCTGCAATGTCTTCAACAGTTAATGCGCCATTGGGAATTGTATACTCTTCATCAATGTATTTGCATCCTGAATCACCAATGGAAGCCAGATGAAGTCGCATGAGACCTTGCCATGCTGAAAATTTATCTCTGTTAAGCTTTGGAATTTCCCTCTTGTAAGACATCCTGATCTTTAGCTTAGGTCCTTGAAACCCTTCCTGCAAGCACCAAAAGCTCTGATACCAATTGATGGAATATGGATGAAGTGACTGAGAGGGGGGGTGAATCAGTCAACCATAATAACACTTCACAATTAATTCTTTGCAGATCCCTTAACACTGTTATCTGTTTTAGCACTCGGTAAATAGATTGCAGTAACTTTGAAGATGCAGAAAGTATTATCAATATTATCTTTAGATATTCATCAGCACATGTATATGATTGAGAAAGCAATTAAGAACACAAGAGACACAAGATTTAATGTGGAAACCCAATATGGGAAAAACCACCAATGTATCTAGATACTGATTTTCACTTTTCTGAAGTGATGCCCGGTTAGAAGCCAACCCGGTAAAAGGTTACAAAACACACTGTTAGGTGTGACCTTGTTAGAGGATTTAAATCACCCTGCTAGGAGTGGCCTGGTAAGAGGTCTTGAAAACAATTCAATGGAATTGTCACCTTGTTAGAGGATTTATATTATGGTTGTTAAACCAACTCGGTTAAGAGATTTAGAATTCACTGTTACAATGATAAGAAGGTAACAATGAGAAAGTAACCTGTATAATAATGCAACTGTCTTGCTGATTACAGATCTCTGTTCTGCATAATTCTGATCCTTTCTGATCAAATAAATCTCTGCTGCTCCTCAAGGATATCTGAACATCCTTCACAAGTTCGCATATACCTTTCCTTCTTTTCTTCTGTAAATCTTCTGCTGTGTTGTTTTTACTTTTCACATTTGACCTTTTATTTATATGATTTTGGATTAGTCAAATCGACATTATTTAGTATAACAGTCGGCTAAATTAAGTAAACTCAAAAAATCCTTCAAGGGCCGACAGTGCTCGGTGACCATATCTTTCTATAATCTTTCGGTGACCGAGGGAACTCGGTAAACACCGACAATCCTTTACCTTTGATAACCGACTGAACTCGGTAAATACTAACTTTCTTCGGCAACCGAGTGAACTCGGTAAACACTAAACTTTTTTTCGGCAACAGAGTGAACTCAGTAAACACTAAATTTCTTCGATAACCGAGTGAACTCGGTAAACACTAAACTTTCTTCGATAACCGAGTGAACTCAGTAAACACTAAACTTTCTTCGATAACCGAGTGAACTCGGTAAAAACTAAATTTCTTCGATAACCGAGTGGACTCGGTAAGCATTAATATTCCTGTCTGGTAGACCGACTGAGCTCGGTAGGAGCTGATTGCTGCGGACTATGACATAGTGTGACATCAAAGACAATACATAATTGAGTAGCAATTTCCTTCAGACAATTGTTTCCAACAACCCAACCTTGTGGGCCTATTGAATGAGTATTCGTACTCCAACTAGGGCTACTCCTTTTACCCTCACATATGGCACTAAAGCAGTGTTACCTTTAGAGGTTGAGATTCTGTCACTTAGAGTCTCCCTCAAAGGTCTAGTTACAGATGAAGATTATCACGCCATGAGATTACAAGAATTGGAACTTCTGGATGAAAAGCGTAAAGCATCATTTGACCATATGAGGGTCTACCAAAAGCGGATGTCCAAAGCATTCAACAAAAAGGTTCGCCCTAGAGAATTCCAAGTAGGAGATGTTGTCCTGCGAGAGAATCCTAAGAACCAATAAAATAGAGAACAGAAGGGAAAATTTGAACCTAATTGGCTTGGACCCTACATTATCATAGCAGCTTTTGGTACAGGTGCTTATCTACTATCTATTGTAGAGGGGGAACAACTCCCTGAGCCTATCAATGTTTTGCACCTGAAGAAGTTCTATCCTTGATGCCCGTTCTATCTGGGGGCATCCTTTGTATATACCTTATTGATCCTGAAAAAATTTCAAAAAAAAAAATTCATATATGATGCTGAAAAAATATAAAAAAATAAAAAAATTTTAAAAAATCCAAAAAAAATAGAAAAAGTGCCTTGGTGAAAACTTGGAAACAGGTGCCTTGGTAGCAAAAATACAAAAAAATTATAAAAAGTCCTGAAAATATTCTTCCAGTGGTGAAAACCCAAAAATAGGGTCTACTTGAGGCCTTTGTACCCCTATTTATTAGCATGCATCCTCAACACTTAGCCTTTCTCCATCATGCCTTGTCCTTGTTGCCTTGGTTTGGAATTGGTCTTTGTCTTTGTCTTGGGGGCATCACTGTGTTAGCTTTGGTCTCTTAGATATGCTTGTCTTTAGGAAACCTCGCAAATGGTGTTTTTCAACACCAACCCAACTGTGTTTTTCAACACAACCCGTGACATCGAGTGTTTTTCAACACTTACCAGTTTGGTCTTATCTAGTTTGGTCATGTGATCTTACCTGCTTGCAAGCATTCGATCCTTACCCTTGGAACTCAGTATCAGTTTACACACTTAAAATTTTTAAATGCAACACTTAATTCTTGAGATATGTCATGATTTTTTTTGTGTGCTGACTATTATTAATTTTCGTTGAATGTCCTTGTTTAATAAGTCTCTCCATGATGCATCACTAGAAGACTTGGGGCATGGGAGATGTTTTTATTTGCTTTCTACTTGTGGGTGTTGTCTTGAACCTCTTTAGTGTCTCTTGTTGTCTCCTTGAAACACTTAGGAGATTTAAGGCATCATCCTTGACTATTTTTGCACAACTGTTCTCATGGTCATCCTGGCATTTATGCCTTGAAACGAGCGTGGTTTTGCTACTTTAAATTTGGTAAGCTAACATTGCAGTCATCTTGACCTTTATGTCTTTGATGCTCATGTTAGAATCTTTCCACATTCCAATCTGATATAAATCACATTCATATCTTCATAGTTGCATTTTTGACTAGTGATGATTGTGTGATCGTCCGATGTCCAGTAATAATGCCCTTATGATGAAAATAAATTCTCTTACATTCTCTAATGAATGATGAACACAAAAATCCTATGTTACCCTATTGCAAGTACACCTTTGCATTTCCATGTAGCTTGCATTATTTAGACTTCATGTTAAATTTGCACTTTTAGGCTGCATTATGAGTATGAGAGGGTTTCCTTCATCTTTCTTGTGGACTTTTAGTCAACTATGGTCACGTTTTAATCTTCATTTTCTTATCTTCTTTCGTGATCTCAATCAAAATTCCCTATCTTAAACAGTTGATTGATTTTGGGGCATCTTCTTTCTGGAGGAAAATTCTCTTTCTTCTCTCCATTTCTTTCCATTTCTTCCAAACTTCTATCTTCCATTCGCTTTCACCCCACTTCTTTTCTTCTAATTCAACCTTGGGGCATAATCTTTCTTGGTAAGCTACCTTAGGTCTGTGATTCTTATATCTTTCATCTTACATCAAGAACCTTATCTTTAGTTCGATTTGATCAAATTTATCAATTTACTATTTCTCCTCTATCTCATTTCGATTTTGATCACGAGGGGGCAGTACCTACCAAACTTCAATGCTTGATTCAACTTTATCAAATTTATCAATTGCTTCTCTTGGGACAACCTTGCTTGAGATTATTATCTCTTATTTGAGACTTGACAATTACCTATTCATAGGTGTTGGCCTTGTCTTTTTCAGTCTGCTTATCTATGTCTTGATGTGTTCCCATTCATCGAACACACATCTGGGTTGTTTTGTGATCCCAAATCGATCTCACACTTCAATTCCATTCTTTGACTGCATGTGATCCCAAGTCGACCTCACATTAGTCAAAGAGGGGCAAATGTATGCACCCTAAAATGGTCGCCTAGACTTTGGGCCCCATTTATTCAATTTGTCAAATATCAATTTTCTGAATCAATGCTTTACAATATATTCAAATCAATTTGCTTGATCAAATCATAACTATTTCAATCATTTCAATAATCTCCTAAGGTTTAATCATGTCATCAATAATTTTATTTAATTAAAAGAAATAATCCCTTTTAAATAAACAAAATAACTTTATTTAATTGAAAGTAATATCTCTTAAGTAAAATAAATTTATTTAATTAAAACCCTTTTTAATTAAATGATTTTATTTTACTTAATTAATATTCATCTTTTAATTAAATAACCTTATTTTATTTAATTAAAAGAGAATTATTCTTTTAAAATAAATAAATCCTCTCAAAAGATCTTTTGTGATGAAAAAAGGAAATAAGTGAAATAAAAATAAATAAAATAAAGAGATTTCGTTTTCTCTCCACACTTTCTAAAAATGAGATTTCTTTCCTCCTTTTGCATTAATCTCACATTGATCTTGGAGATGCATTCTTTTCATCAATTTCTTATATAAGGAGCCCTCTCCTTCTCAATTAAAAATCTAGAATTTTCATATTATCATTATGCTGAAGATTTTCTTGACAACATTAGAGCTTTAGAAATCATCATTTTAGATTGCACATTTAGTTTAATTTTCATATAGATTAATTAGTGAAGTAGTTTATTTCTTGTATTACATATAGATTAATTTCAATAAAATAGTTTATTTCTTGCAATCATATAGTTTAATCTTCATTTCAATAAATTAGTTTATTTTCTTGCATTTGCAATCATATAGATTAGTTTCATTTGCATGCAAGAACTCGATTCAATGGAGATTAGCATTCTTGCTTCTCCTCATTGAATCTCTTGTTCTGTGGTGTACTTGCATGGGTTCAATCTGAGGGCCTCATAGAAAGCCATACACTTCACAAATAGAGAGTTGTGGATCGATATCTGAGAGCTCATTATTGAGTATTCTCAAATGCAAGGATTCACAGAAGTGTGACCATTTTCTATCACACAAGAGGTATGGTTATTGATGAACATTTTTGGGCTGATTTAAAAAAAATTGTGGACTTTTTAAAGCCCATATGTGAGCTTATTCGATTTATAGATTCAAATAAGGCATGTTTCGAAAAAAATCTATAAATCAATAGATTCCATGTGTGAAAGATTCAAAATAATAACAGATGCAAAATATCCTTCGCTATATCATTTGATAGAGGAGAGGTTACATGGAAGATGGAATAAGCTTAACACACCTTTTCATTATGTTGCATATGCTCTTCATCCTAAACTGTATGATATAAAGGTGACTAAGAATACGACTCCACATCAAGATAGAGAGGTAATGAAAGGATTTTGGGTTGTAGTAAAAAATATTTATGGATGAGGTGAGGGTGCTTCAATTTTGTGTCAATGGAATAAGTTTTCATGTGGGCAAGGTGGTTTTGTTTCTGTGGAAGCATTATATGATGTGAAAGTAAAGAAAGACCCTATAGAGTTTTGGTGGAACCATGGAGGTGAAGCTCCTAAATTGCAATCATTTACAGTAATGCCCCCTTTTTAGGATTACCCTAATATTTATTTTGGAATGAAAAATTTCATTAATATAAGAGTTGTAAGATGATTATAGATATAGGGTATGTGCAAGATCATGAGGGGCCAAACTATGCCCTTAAGTGGCAATGAAAAATGAGCAAATCAGGGTTCGTCAACTTGATGTGAAAATTTGAATTAGCTATCAACCTAATACCAAAACATTGTAAGAATAGAATCTATTGGAAATTGAATGTAGTTTCTAAACTACTAGGCCTTTTCTATAAAAAAATTAATATAATTGGTGAAAAGTATAGATTTCAATACAGCAGTACAAAAATTTCAGGAAAAAAATAAGAAGTAGGTGTATGTCTGACCACCTTAATCATGATCAAATGATAATATTTTTTTATAAGATTTTATATATAAGTAGTAGACTCATTCCCAGATGTGACGCATATTTTTTTATAATTTTATTCCAAAAAAATAATTAATTATGAATTTTCTACTACAACGTTTTCAGAATAAAAAAACTCCCATGTCTGACCACCTTAACTCATTCAAAACTTTCCAAAATTCAATTTTATTTTTTTTCCTTATAGTAGGCGAAGCATAAAATGTGACGCATTTTTTGGATTTCAAAAATGTTATACCATTTGAAAGTTATAGCCATTTTTCAATCAGTATATAAATCAGCACTTTAGAGGTAACTCAATTAGAAAATAACTAATAATTACTTACCGAATTTAAAATTTGACAGCAATTATATCGATAGAAAGCTGATAATCTCCTTAAAATACCCTTTTCATTTCATCAAATTTGGGTGAAAAAAAAATTGTCAACTACATGGTCGAAGTCTGGAACTCAGAGAAACAAGGGAAAAACACGTTTTTGTGACATTTCAATAGTTGACCAGGTAGGTTTGGTGCACAAAGCAATACCGAGCCAAATCAGGTACCTGATAAAATCAGGTACCCGATTTTTCCCAGCAAAATTTTGAATTTTAAATTTTCCCTCCCCTTTCTCCCTCTTAATTTATTTCCAAACCCTTTCTCCCTCCAATTTCTCCATAGTTCAATATATTATATATCAAAAATTATATATTAGATTATATATTATATATATTAAATATTACGTAATATCTATTATATTTTAAATATTATATAATATACATTTTACATTAAATATTATATAATATATATTAATATTAAATGTTACATTATACATCATATATTATATATTATTTTATATGTATTATATATTAATATGTATTTTACAATATATCACATGATATCTTCATGTTTAAATTGTATGTAATATATATTTTATAGCATAATATTAATATATATATATATATCTATGTATGTATGTATGTATGTATTATTTATAAAATATTGTTGTATATATAATAAAATCAAGTATAGTATATATATATATAATATATATATTATATAGGACATATTAATACATAGGTTAATTAAACTAATATAAGGCATCCAAAAGGTTTCCAAAGGGGTCATAGAGGGTTCCTAAGGGTCCTAAGGCTTGAGAAAGTGTACTAGGACCCCTTAGGTCTTGGTGCAACCCCTGACAACACACTGGAGCACTCAATTGTGTCCCAAGGGGTCGTACGACCCCTTGGGACACACTTCAGTGTTAAAATGTATCAAAAGGGGTCATGGGGACTTCATAGGGGTCCTAGTATGCCTTATCACATGTTACGACCCCTAGGAAGTCCTCATGACCCCTTTTGACAGATTTCAACACTTAAGTTTGTCCCAAGGGGTCGTATGACCCCTTAGGACACACTTGAGTGTTCTCATGTGTCAAAAGGGGTCAGCGAAACTTCCTACGGGTCCTAGTATGCCATATCACACATTAGGACCCCTAGGAAGTCCCGATGACTCCTTTTGACACATTTCAACACTCAAATGAGTCCCAAGGGGTTGTATGACCCCTTATGACACACTTGAGACTTCTAATGTGTCAAAACAGCTCATGGAGATTTACTAGGGGTCCTAACATGTGATAAGGCATACTAGGACCCCTACAAAGTCCCCATGACCCCTTTTGACACATTTCAACACTCAAGTGTCTTCCAAGGGGTCGTATGACACCTTAGGACACACTTTAGTGTTCTACTGTGTTGAAAGGGGTCATGGGCAATTCATAGGGGTCCTAGTATGTCTTATCACATGTTAGGACCCCTAGGAAGTCTCGATGACCCCTTTTGACACATTTCAACAGTCAAGTGTGTCCCAAGGGGTCGATGAATACTTAGGAAAAACTTGAGAGTTCTATTGTGTTAAAAAGGGTCATGGGGAATTCCTAGGGGTCCTAACGCATGATAAGGCATACTAAGACCCCTCAGAAGTCCCCATGACCCCTTAAGACACACTTTAGCATTCCAATGTGTAAAAAAGGGGTCATGGGGACTTCCTAGGGGTCCTAACACCTGATATGGGATACTAGCACCCCTAGGGAGTCCCCATGACCCCTTTTGACACATTGGAATGCTCAAGTGTGTCTTAATGGGTCCTAGGACCCATTAAGACACACTTGAGCATTCCAATGTGTCAAAAGGGGTCATGGGGACTCCCTAGGGGTACTAACACATGATAAAGCATATTAGGACCCCTAGGGAGTCCTCACAAACCCTTTTGACACGTTGAAATGCTCAAGTGTGTCTGAAGGGGTCCTAGGACCCCTTAAGACACACTTGAGCATTCTAATGTGTCAAAAGGGGTCATTGGGACTCCCTAGGGGTCCTAACACATGATAAGGTGTACTAGGACCCCTAGTGAGTCCCCATGAACCCTTTTAACACATTGGAATGCCCAAGTGTGTCTTAAGAGGTCTTAGGACCCCTTAGGACACGTTTGAGCATTCCAATGTGTCAAAATGGGTCACGGGGACTCCCTAGGGGTCCTAACATGTGATAAGGCATACTAGAACCCCTAGGGAGTCCCCATGATCCCTTTTGATACATTGGAATGCTCAAGTGTGTCCGAAGGGGTCCTACAACCCTTAAGACACACTTGAGCATTCCAATGTGTCAAAAGGGGTCATTGGGACTCCCTGGGGGACCTAATGCATGATAAGGCATACTAGGACCCCTTGGGAGTCCCCATGACCCTTTTTGACACATTGGAACTCTCAAGTGTGTCCGAAGGGGTCCTAGGACCCCTTAAAACACACTTGAGCATTCCAATGTGTGAAAAGGGGTCATTGGGACCCCCTAGGGGTCCTAACGCATGATAAGGCATATTAGGACCCTTAGGGAGTCCCCATGACCCTTTTTAACACATTGGAACACTCAAGTGTGTCTTAAGGGGTCTTAGGACCCATTAAGACACATTTGAGCATTCCAATGTGTCAAAAGGGGTCATGGGGACTCCCTAGGGGTCCTAATGCATGATAAGGCATACTATGACCCCTAGGGAGTCCCCATGACCCCTTTTGACACATTAGAATGCTCAAGTGTGTCTTAAGGGGTCCTATGACCCCTTAAGACACACTTAAGCATTCTAATCAGTCAAAAGGGGTCATGGGGACTTCCTAGGGGTCCTAACGCGTGATAAGGCATACTAGGACCCCTAGAGAGTCCCCATGACCCCTTTTAACACATTGGAATTCTCAAGTGTGTCTTAAGGGGTCCTAGGACCCCTTCGGACACACTTGAGCATTCCAATGTGTCAAAAGGGGTCATTGGGACTCCCTAGGGGTTGTAACACGTGATAAGGCATACTAGGACCCCTAGGGAGTCCCCATGACCACTTTTGACACATTGGAATGCTCAAGTGTGTCCGGAGGGGTCCTAGGACCCCTTAAGACACAATTCAGCATTCCATTATTTCAAAAATGGTCATTGGGACTCCCTAGGGGTTCTAACATTTGATAAGGCGTACTAGGAACCCTAGGGAGTCCCCATGACCCCTTTTGACACATTGGAATGCTCAAGTGTGTCCGGAGGGGTCCTACAACCCCTTAAGACACAGTTGAGCATTCCAATGTGTGAAAAGGGGTCATGGGACTCCCTAGGGCTTCTAACATGTGATAAGGCATACTAGGACCCCTAAAGAGTCCCCATGATCCCTTTTGACACATTGGAATGCTCAAGTGTGTCCAAAGGGGTCCTAGGACCCTTAAGACACACTTGAGCATTCCAATGTGTCAAAAGGGGTCATTGGGACTCCCTAGGGGTCCTAACATGTGATAAGGTATATTAGGACCCCTTGGGAGTCCCCATGACCCCTTTTGACACATTACAACTCTCGAGTGTGTCCGAAGGGGTCCTAGGACCCCTTAAGACACACTTGAGCATTCCAATGTGTGAAAAGGGGTCATTGGGACCCCCTAGGGGTCCTAACATGTGCTAAGGCATATTAGGACACTTAGGGAGTCCCCATGACCCCTTTTAACACATTGGAACACTCAAGTGTGTCTTAAGGGGTCTTAGGACCCATTAAGACACATTTGAGCATTCCAATGTGTCAAAAGGGGTCATGGGGACTCCCTAGGGGTCCTAATGCATGATAAGGTGTGCTATGACCCCTAGGGAGTCCCCATGACCCCTTTTGACACATTGGAATGCTCAAGTGTGTCTTTAGGGGTCGTAGGACCTCTTCAGACACACTTGAGGATTCCAATGTGTCAAAAGGGGTCATGGGGACTCCCTAGGGGTCCTAGTATGCCTTATCACATGTTAGAACTCCTAGGGAGTCCCAATGACCCCTTTTGAAATATTAGAATGCTCAATTATGTCTTAAGGGGTCCTAGGACCCCTCCGAACACACTTGAGCATTTCAATGTGTCAAAAGGGGTCATGGGAACTCCGTAGGGGTCCTAGTACACCTTATCACGTGTTAGAACCCCTAGGGAGTCCCAATGACCCCTTTTGACACATTGGAATGCTCAAGTGTGTCCGAAGGGGTCTTAGCACCCCTTAAGACACACTTGAGCATTCCAATGTGTTAAAAGGGGTCATGGGGACTCCCTAGGGTTCCTAATATGCCTTAGCACACGTTAGGACCCCTTGGAAGTTGCCATGACCCCTTTTGACACATTGGAATGCTCAAGTGTGTCTTAAGGGGTCCTACAACCCCTTAAGACACACTTGAGCATTCCAATGTGTCAAAATGGGTCATGGCAACTTCCAAGGGGTCCTAACGTGTGCTAAGGCATATTAGGAACCCTAGGGAGTCCCCATGACCCCTTTTAACACATTGGAATGCTCAAGTGTGTCTTAAGGGGTGCTAAGACCCCTTCGGACACACTTGAGCATTCCAATGTGTCAAAAGGGGTCATTGGGACTCCCTAGGGGTTCTAACACGTGATAAGGTGTACTAGGACCCCTACGGAGTTCCCATGACCCCTTTTGACACATTGAAATGCTCAAGTGTGTTCGGAGGGGTCCTAGGACCCCTTAAGACATAATTGAGCATTCTAATATTTCAAAAGGGGTCATTGGGACTCCCTAGGAGTTCTAACATGTGATAAGGCATACTAGGACCCCTAGGGAGTCCCCATGACCCCTTTTGACACATTGGAATCCTCAAGTGTGTCTGAAGAGGTCCTACGACCCCTAAAGACACACTTGAGCATTCCAATGTGTCAAAAGGGGTCATGGGAGTCCCTAGGGGTTCTAACGTGTGATGAGGCCTACTAGGATCCCCAAGGAGTCCCCATGATCCCTTTTGACACATTGGAATGCTCAAGTGTGTCCGAAGGGGTCCTAGGACCCTTAGGACACACTTGAGCATTCCAATGTGGCAAAAGGGGTCATTGGGAATCCCCAGGGATCCTGACGCATGATAAGGTGTACTAGGACCCCTTGGGAGTCCCCATGACCCCTTTTGGCACATTGGAACTCTCAAGTGTGTTTGAAGGGGTTCTAGGACCCCTTAAGACACACTTGAGCATTCCAATGTGTGAAAAGGGGTCATTGGGACCCCCTAGGGGTCCTAACGCTTGATAAGGCATATTAGGACCTTTAGGGAGTCCCCATGACCTCTTTTAACACATTGGAACACTCAAGTGTGTCTTAAGGGGTCTTAGGACCTATTAAGACACATTTGAGCATTCCAATGTGTCAAAAGGGATCATGGGGACTTCTTAGGGGTCCTAAGGCATGATAAGGTGTACTATGACCCCTAGGGAGTCTCCATGACTATTTTTGACACATTAGAATGCTCAAGTGTGTCTTAAAAGGTCCTACAAGCCCTTAAGACACACTTGAGCATTCCAATGTGTCAAAAGGGGTCATGGGGACTTCCTAGGGGTCCTAACGCATGATAAGGCATATTAGGACCCCTAGGGAGTCCCCATGACCCCTTTTAACATATTGGAATGCTCAAGTGTGTCTTAAGAGGTCCTAGGACCCCTTCGGACACACTTGAGCATTCCAATGTGTCAAATGGGGTCATTAGGACTCCCTAGGGGTTCTAATGCCTGATAAGGTGTACTAGGACCCCTAGGGAGTCCCCATGACCTCTTTTAACACATTGGAACTCTAAAATGTTTCTTAAGGGTTCCTAAGACCCCTTAAGAAACTTTTGAGAGTTCCAATATGTCAAAAGGGGTCATGGGGACTCCCTAGGGGTCCTAACCCATGATAAGGCATAATAGGACCCCTAGGGAGTCTCCATGACCCCTTTTGACACATTGGAATGTTCAAGTGTGTCTTAAGGGGTTGTAGGACCCCTTAAGACACACTTGAGCATTCTAATTTATCAAAAAGGGTGATGGGGACTTCCTAGGGGTCCTAAC
Organism: Chamaecyparis obtusa; assembly: GCA_027943335.1. NCBI lineage: Eukaryota > Viridiplantae > Streptophyta > Pinopsida > Cupressales > Cupressaceae > Chamaecyparis > Chamaecyparis obtusa. The sequence continues at coordinate 562,799 of BSBK01005535.1, forward strand.
GCATGATTAAGCATACTAGGACCCCTAGGGAGTCCCCATGACCCCTTTTGACAGATTGGAACACTCAAGTGTGTCTTAAAGGGTCCTACGATGCCTTAAGACACACTTGAACATTGCAATGTGTCAAAAGGGGTCATGGGGACTTCCTAGGGGTCTTAACACGTGATAAGGCATACTAGGACCCCTAGGTAGTCCCCATGACCTCTTTTAACACATTGGAATGCTCAAGTATGTCTTCAGGGGTCCTCAAACCCCTGAAGTAACACTTGAGCATTCCAATGTGTCAAAAGGGGTCATTGGGATTTCCTAGGGGTCCTAACGTGTGATAAGGTGTACTAGGACCCCTAGGGAGTCCCCATGACCCCTGTTGACACATTGGAATGACCAAGTGTGTCTTAAGGGGTCTTAGGACCCCATAAGACACATTTGAGTATTCCAATGTGTCAAAAGGGGTCATGGGGACTCCCTAGGGGTCTGAATGTGCTATAAGGCGTACTAGGACCCCTAGGGAGTCCCCATGACCCTTTTTGACACATTGGAACACTCAAGTGTGTCTTAAGGGGTCCTATGACCACTTAAGACACACTTGAGCATTACAATGTGTCAAAAGGGGTCATGGGGACTTCATAGGGGCCATAACATGTGATAAGGCATACTAGGACCCCTAGGGAGTCCCCATGACCCCTTTTGACACATTGGAATGCTAGAGTGTGTCTTAATGGGTCCTAGGACCCCTTAAGACACACTCTAGCATTCCAATGTGTCAAAAGGGGTCATGGGGACTTCCTAGGGGTCCTAATGCATGATAAGGCATATTAGGACACCTAGGGAGTCTCCATGACCCCTTTTGACACATTAGAATGCTCAAGTGTGTCTTATGGGGTCCTAGGACCCCTTCGAGCACACTTGAGTGTTCTAATGTGTCAAAAGGGATCATTGGAACTCCCTAGGGGTCCTAATGCGTGATAAGGTGTACTAGGACCCCTAGGGAGTCCCCATGACCCCTTTTGACACATTGGAATGCTTAACTATATCTTAAGGGGTCCTACAACCCCTTAAGACACACTTGAGCATTCCAATGTGTCAAAAGGGGTCATGGGGACTTCCTAGGGGTCCTAACGCATGATAAGGCATACTAGGACCCTTAGGGAGTCCCCATGACCCCTTTTGACACATTGGAATGCTAGAGTGTGTCTTTAGGGGTCCTAGGACCCCTTAAGAGTGACCCCTTTTGACACATTGGAATGCTAGAGTGTGTCTTTAGGGGTCCTAGGACCCCTTAAGACACACTTGAGCATTCCAATGTGTCAAAAGGGGTCATGGGGACTTCCTAGGGGTCCTAACGTGTGATCCATGGTATCTACCTTACAGTACTAATGTATTGAATATTCCCCTATTTGGTTGTCTTATTTTCTATCTTTATGTGTTGTGTTTGATTCTCCTCATGTATTTTCTATTCCAATCCTCCCCTTGGAAGTAATGTGTAAGTCTCCTTAAATATCTTGGTCTAAGATTGAATGAGTGTGTCTCTTCCTTAGTATCGGTCCCTTCATCACATCCTTTGACTAAACCGTCTTGATTAAATATCCCCAACAAAGTGTTAACTTAAGTAAAGAGAGGACAATCTTCTTAATCAACTCTCATTTCTTATTATTTTCAACAATCTTCTTAATCATTGATAGTCATTGTATGATATTCACATACTATTGGTTCACAGAAGTTCAGTGAAGATTCATCAAGATGAATCAATAATGTTCAAACGTTATACTGTTTGAATGATATATTGCTGGGGGCTGCAGGAGATTAAAAACATATTATTGGGCTTGAGTTTCATTTATATATGCTAGAGTTTGCATAGTCTACAGACTATATGATTAAGGTCATTGATATTCAATATTTAATATAATTTATCAGGCCCTCCATTCAATGTTGGCAAAGGCTTTAAAAGGTCATATTTTGTGCAAATATATTAGTGTGTAGGGTTTGAATATATGTGGCCATCATGGATATTTAACTTAAGTGTCTACATAAAGAACGAAGAAATATTTAGTGACGGTAATATGCTTATTTAGCTATTTAACATCTTGTAACTATTTAATATTATAATTTATTAGTCCCTGCCTTATAGGCAGGAGACTTATGTTTTCACTGCTTTATCACTATTAATTTGTTTTGGGGAAAAGGTGAAGACATAGTGTAAATATAAGTGTTTTGCCAAAAAATTTATTAATGTCTAATATTGCATAATTTAAAGTTGTTTTTTGATTGGCCATCTCTATTTTTCCCAGTGGTTAAAAATATTTTTGTAAGGAAATATTAGATAATATATGTTGAGTCGGTGCATTTTATTTCCCGTGACTATTTCCAAGACACGTTAATTGCATATTCAATACAGGAGCCATCAGAAGGATCAGACATAAATGTTGCAACTTTTAAATCATTTATTGTCTCATCCTTCGCATTCGCATTCTGTTATTTTTATTCTTAGCTTTCTTCTGAGCTTTTACATTTTGTTCTTCTATTTTGAGCTTTGGCATTTTGTTCTTCTATTTCAAGGTTTGGCATTCTATTTGAAACAAGCTCTTGGAGTGTTATGTGCGCTCTTCTACTTTATGGGCTTTTGCATTCTGTTTCAAACACTGTTCTGTGCACTGGTGCTGGTCCTTGGCTCTTGGAGTTTGGCATTGAAAGGTAATGTGATATAGTTTTTTTTTGAAATAAGTAAAATTTATGGGAAGCCCATTCATTTTCATTTGCTAACTGAAGACTACAGATTTTATTAATGAATATTTACTGTTATGTGCGCTCTTCTGCTTTGTGGGCTTTCACATTCTATTTCAAATAGGCTCTTTGACTGTTCAGTGCACTGGTGTTGGTCCTTGGCTCTTAGAGTTTGGCATTCAAAGGTAATTTGCTATAGTTTTTTTTGGAATAAGTAAAATTTATGGGAAGCCCATTCATTTTCATTTGCTAACTGAAGACTAAAGATTTTATTAATGAATATTTACTGATTGAATATTTGTTTTACTTTTCATTTTTTTTGTAAAATAGCAAATTCTTAAGTTTTAGGCAACATATTTATGAATTTTGGTCCAAAAAATAGGCTATAGCAAGTTACAGTGAATTCAACAAATACAAGCTTTGATATATTTCATCACTTTAGAGTTTAACATTTAAAAAAATGAATTATTTTTTTCCCTAAAATTTTGTCGTTAAGGTAAAATCTGTTCTTAGGCTCTTTGCCTATTTTTTCAGTTATATTCGATAACTTTAGAGTTTAACATTTTAAAAACTGATTTATCTTTTTCCCTAAAATTTTGCCCTTAGGGAAAATCTCTTCTAAGGCAAAATCCAACATATATAGTAAGTCATTGTGTGGAGTCCCTGCTAGTAACCATAGGGAAGCTACCCAATACATTTGTGCAAGACGTCATTGAACATTACTATTTACATGCTACCATTGAGAGACTAGGCATTGTCTCCTATTGTAGCCAACTTCTGGGTCAGGAACATAGCTGCCCACCGAATCAATACTGATTTTCAAAATGTATAGTAAGAATTGAAAAAAGAGAGAACTAGGTATGATAAAAACCTCTTGGCCAAGATGAAATGCAAGTGAATAATCAATTGCTCTTCATGTGGTGAGAATTCTCCTCATTTTAGGTCAGGCTTGAGGTAGTTAATCCATCTCAGCGTACAACTCTTTCCACGTCTCTGCAGACCTACGAATTGCCAACCAACCACAAAAGAATTAAAAATCATCTATTTTTTCTAAAAATCTTGAATAATACCACAAAGCATTGAATATCATGTAAACAATCCTTCACAGAGCTGCTCTTCTACCAAATTTCTATTTCTGCAAACTGGGAGCTAACACCCTGTATGGACTTAGTGGTTTCAAAAAATTGTTTTCTGAAACTCATTTTGGTATAAACAGTATATAAATTTTGATTTATTAAATAACTTATAGGTAATCACTGATCAACAGATAAAATAAATGACTTATGCGAAGATAGAATAGATAGATAAACTAATGTCATCTGCCCAAGATTTTTCTGTTTCTACTAACATAGCTTCCAATGGAATCAGAGAGTTGCAGTGCAGGTGTTAAGAAAAATAACAAAATTCCAATAAAATGACCAGTCCTGCCAACTGTGTATAACCCTCATCATTCCACACATAATCTCATAAGCATACCCAAATTTTGAAACTATTTAAGTGCTATTTGAAATGTAAACTAAACATACAAAAAGTCTTTTAGAAGAAAATGACTCCCACAAAATGCTCTGTCATGCCGAACAAATTAAAACCCCTAAAAGTCATTTTCATATTAATCAAATTACTAGCAATCCCATATATAATTTTGAATCATTCTATGAATAGGCATTTGTTCTCTATGATATCCAGTCTTAGAAATCTTCCTAAAATCCACCTTAACAAAAACTTGGGACTCTAGTAGATTTAGAGTTTTTGCGGTATTGGATCCATGATCTGGAGACATCTTTTCTCTTCAACTCTATAAATGAAAATAGTAGTAATAGCAAGAACAGAGCGTCAACCATGAACTAAAGTTTAGAATACATTTATTAAAAATGGTAAAAACAAAGACACCTGTATATACATGCATGTAAGCTGTAGGAAATAAGACAAAGCACATGTCAAGGACTGTTCAATTATTTTGGGTCTTTTTTTTTGCCATTTTTTATTTATTTCTGCATTTGCACGTGAGTGGGCTCCCACCATGTGTCCCCTTGTCAAATGATCACAAGGGTCAGATTCAGCCCTTGCGATCATGCGACCACCGTCGGATGGTCGCACAAATCTTGAGGCACTGGCAAACCTACACAATCACCCAATCAAAAATAACATTAATTTCAAAATTTGATTTGAAAGGCCCACCATTTTTGATGATGTCACCATGAACTTGGGCTCTACGCACAAAGGGCCCCACACGTGAGCCTAAGGCTTTGGAAGCCTTGTGTCCTTTAACACACTTGCTTTGCCTGCACTTGGGAATATAGACAATGAATAGGCTTTACCCCCAATGCATATGGGACTAAAACATCCCAATGCTTTTCGCATCTACATAGAACCACCCTCGCACAGGCACGTGAAGACACCATGTGTTGGCATTAAGCATGATTGTCATTAGTGACAACACTTATTCTGAATAGTGCATACCGAGTAGATCAGTACATACTGAGTAGATTAGTACATACCGAGCAGATCGGTACATACCGAGTAGATCAGTACATACCGAGCAGAACAAAGATTACTGAGCTGAGTAGAGCTTACCGAGTAGAATAGTGCATACCGAGCTCGCAAAGTTTCACAGTGTTTACTGAGTGCTGCACGGTTAAACAGGAAATTTAGTTTCTACTGAGTAACACTTTATCTACCGAGTCTCCAGTATTTACCGAGTTTGAAACTATGACCGAGTGGTTAGTATGGACTGAGTTTCCACTTCTACCGAGTGCATGACGATGCCGAGTAACGCAGTGGATGCTGAGTATCAAAAAGTCACCGAGTTAGTTTGCAGTAACCGTGTAACTATATTTGGGCTGACTCAGTAATATTTGTGTTTACTTGTTTAAGAGCCGACTTTGTAATTGTTTTGGAATTGACTTAGATTGATATATAAACAATGTTTTATGTCATATCCAAGAATGAAAAAAAGAAAAGTATGAAAAAGAGAAGTATGAAAAAGAGAAAAAGGTAGAGATAAGCGAATTACAAAGGGCTATAGCAGTATAATAAGTAGAAAAGATCTATCCATCATAGAAGGTGATCAGTACATTAGAGAATCTCAATCAGCAAGTATAGTTGCAAGTAAGAGATCTACTATTTCATCCTAACAGGTGAATCAGCTTGAAATCCTTTAACTGGGTAGACTTAACAGTCTTTGTAAAAATATCTTAACTGAGTGCATACTTCATTGTATGTTTGTAAAACCTCTAACAAGGTGGACCTAGCAGTCCTTATTGCTCCTAATAGGGCAGATCATCAGAAGTGATCATTGTAAGCCTTAACCAACAAACTTTATACTGCAGTATTGAAGTTCTATGGGTATCATCCCCACCCCAGTTTTACTTTCTACTTGGAAGGTTTCTAGGTCACCAAATCTCTGTGTTCTAAGTGTTATGAATGTTTTATTCTTTCTGTTACTCATGCATGCAGTCAGATTATCAATCTAATATTATTAAGATCTGGATCTGTTAAAAGTTTTGAAGTTACTGATTCACCCCTCCCCTCTCAGTAACCTAGATAGTCTTGAATATTTCCAACAATTGGTATTAGAGCTCAGTGGATCTCAGAATAAAGTTTGACAACTTGAGAAAAGATTCAGGACAATGGACATATTCAGACTGAACAAAGTAATTGAGAATGAAAAGCTAGATCTGGAAATGGCCATAACTCAACTCAAAGAAGCAAGAGAGCATCTTTCCCTTTCCCTAAAAAGAAGGAAGGAACTTGAAAATTAGATCAATGACCACCAGTACGTTGAAGAAAAGATTCAAGACTTTTTCCCTTCAAGCAGCTTAGATGAAGCAAACAATGCAATCAAAGAACTTCTAGAAAAGAATGGATCTCTGCAAGAAGAAGTGAGAAAGTTGAAAAGAGAACAGGAAATTTAGTCAACAAGATTCTGTGAAGTTTTGGAACAAAGAAACAAGATGAAAGATGAAATAGATGGAAAGAACAATGAAATCCAGAATAAAACTCTTCAACTAGAAAATCTTATTGATCAAATCTCCAATGCAGATGAAGAAATCTTAACTCTAAGATCAGAAAATGAAAATATGAGAGAAGAGTTGAGATCTGAAAAGCAAATCAATTCAAGAGTGATGAGTGAGCTAGATGCTGAAAGGAAAATCAATGAGAGAATGTTGAAATCTCAAGAAGATATGAATCAAGTGTATGAATGAAACCTTGATAGGCAAAAAGGAAAAGTAGGACTTGGATACAAAGAGGAAGGTGAATCCTCCAAACAAGGTACTCAAAAGAATCAGAAACCTACTTGTAATCACTGTGGCAAAATTGGCCATACTTCAAACAAGTGTTGGAGCAATGGAAAAGAAAAATTCAATGGAAAATGCTACAATTGCAATCAGCTTGGTCATAAAGAAAATGAATGCAAGGAAAAATCAAGATTTAAAGGCATATGTCACAAATGTAGCAAACAAGGTCATAAGGCATTAGAATGCAGAACTAAAACACCCAATCCAGTGGAACAAATTATTAAAGCAATGTTTGGTTGGGATTACAACACTTGGTGTAGATGTCATTACTATGGAGAATATGGACACATTGGCATGAATTGTGTAAGGCACCACTTGAGAAAAATGGATTCTACCATAAGATATTATAATTGCACTAAGCTTGGTCACATAGCTAAAAACTGCATGAATTTAGGCAAAATTGAAGATGAAAAGAAAGCAAAAGAAAATAACATTAGGAAGCAGATGAGACAGAAGTGGATTCCTAAACCTACCGAGCAAACCAATCCTAAAGTCACTAATGAAGGGAGTGGCTCTATGAGCTCTAACTAGTCTCCAAGAAAGCATTGGAACTGTATCTTCATAGACATATTACAAAACAATTCTTAAACTAAAAGGAAGATAGATCCAAATCAGTATGCAAGATACAGCAGGATCACAAGAAGGTCGGTATCAGTTACCACCGAGCAAGGTCAGGAGTAATCTAACTTCATTTGGTTACCGAGTAAGGTCGAAGAAGTATGAATTCATATGATCGCCAAGTTGCGGAGTCTTCACCGAGCAATTAATTCATAGTGGATGATAGCCTATCTAATTCTATACCTTAATTCGTACTGAGCATTAATGACAAAGTTTTAACAAAAGGAGTGAAATCAAGTTCACTATTCACCGCAAACAAAAGTCTCCTAGTGCAATCAAGCGTTTCGAAGCATATTTCAGCAAGATATTCTCTTTCCTTAAAGAATTTACTGTGTTCACCGAGCTACCATGGCATCATCCAGTGCTAAAATGAAGAAAGATTCAGAAATGTTGGTTCATGGAGAATGGAAAACACCAGATTTTAAACTCATGCCCGTAGTTGCCAGAAACCTAGACCCAAGTGGAGCTCAATCTCAGATTCCTCCTAAGGTACTTCTTATTAATGATATTCATAGTCATTTTAAGTGTACAATTCAAGAGCTTGGAACCCTAGAGATAGATACTATTCGTGAGGAACTATGTGTCAATGGTGTTCTCAAATCGGAGCATCAACATTTGGAAGATAAGGGTTTAGTTCACATCACACACTTGCCTCAGAGCTTTCAGATAAAATGGATCAGATATATCCTTAGTCAAGTACATGAAGGTAAAATATGGCTTGAGCAACCAGTAGAGATTACGAAGAAGATGATTCACCGAATCACTGGTCTTCCCATGCTTGACAAGGCAAAATCTACAAAAACCCTAGGTCGGACAGAACTGGAAGAGAAAATCCTAGCCGAGTGGGACGGTAGAGGTATGAAGATAAGCAGAATTACTGATGCAAAATTGAAGTTTGGTATACAGTTCAAGTCAGCAGAACAATGTTCCATGTGAAGTAGTTGACCTAGCATATAAAATTGTAAAGAACAATTTGTCATTTGACCTAGCAGATCTTTTGTTGAGATAGTTCAACAAGAACATGGAGAGCATCCAAACCTCAAAGAACAATCCATGTAAGTTTGGCTCACTGTTGGTTTGTTTATTTTTCTATGCTCAGAAGTTTTTCCCATCAAAAGGCACGGTAGTATGGAGAAAAGATGTGCCGGTTCTTTATCAGATGAATGAATACATTTCAGAAATTGGTGACAATTTTGAAAGCATAATGGATAACTATTTTGAATCATTTAAAGAGAAAATAAACAATAGATTTTGGATTCCACAGAAATTGGTGGAAGATTACAAAGATGATATTTGTTTCATGGTGGACTGTGATAATCTGTATATACAGGTAGCAAAACCAAGGATTGTACATGTGAAACCTCTTCCCTATGAGGTAAATATTGATGAAACCAAGAATATTATTGAAGCCCTAATTAATCAACCTGTTAACCCAAAGGCACCATATTTTGGGACATATGAAGAAGCTAAGGAGAGAATTGAGCTTAGTATAAAGCTTCCACAGGCAGTTAACAAAGGAAGAAAGAGGTTGGCCAAAATACAAGCTAGCACACCTCTAATGTCAACCGAGGAAAAAGGAGAGGACTTTGAAGAAGAAGAAGAGAAAAAGGATGAGAAGGAAGAAGAACAAGTACCAACAAAGAAGAAAGGAAAAGTATTTATCACCAAGGCACCCAAGAAACCCTTTGCAATATTTACAAGAAGGAGTGCAAGAGGCAAGGCAGGAAAAGATAGTGAAGAAATAGTATTCAAAAGGCCTCATCCTTCATTAAAAGAAAAGATCAAGGACTTGAGAGAAGAATCTAGAATTGCAAACTTCAGATCTCTCAAATATGAAATCAGATCTGAGGAAGAGCAGCAGGAAATTGAAGATGCTGTTATCGAGAAAATAGGAAGATGGAAATACTCACCTGAAGAGATAGCTTCTCAAATCCCAGGAACTCTGTTGAACAAAATTAATTTGAGATGGTCCAATGCAAGAAAAACTATCAAGGACATCTATGCTCAAACCTTGAGGCAATTAATGCCAAGTTTGAAAAATGCTGAAATTAATACGGCATTGATAGATAATGAAATTAAGATGACACTCAAATTCAATAGTTGTTTGATTTTGATCAAAGATATTGAGTTAGTTGTGAAGAGTGCCACTACCACATGGAAAAACATCTATAATCTTCACAAACCAAGTGTCGAAACCGTGATAATCAAGGATATTGATGATGACAGTGATGAACATGAAGAAGATACCGAGGTAGATGAGCAAAGTGATGAGGAAGATAATATTGTTCGGATAGCTGCAGAAGTCATTGCCTCACTTCCTCACTCTCCAACAAAAGTTGCTACACCTAGCACAGAGATAACTTCAAGTATGATTATGACAAATTCCACATATACATCAAATGTCAAATCATCACTACCACAACTCAATGAATCATCGACAGAAATGACTACGACCTCTTTTACCGAGTTGCAGTCTCCTGTATCTACTTCAGTACCTACTTCCATATCAAGTTTTCCAGTAGTAAGTACCTCAGTTTTGGATACTTCAGTAAGTATTTCAGTTTTTGATTCTACAATTGTGAATACTTCAGTTTTGAGCACTTCAAGTATTCCAGTCGATAGTCTATCATTTTTCACAGCTAGTCCTACAATGTCTACAATAACTTCTACAAAGGCATTAAGTGCAATAATAGTTGATCCTAAGGCTCAATCGAGTACAAGATTTCTGAGTAAGAATGTAGAAGAGGATATAGACTTAGATGAGGAGATAGAGATTCCAAAATTAGACTTTGCAAATCTTTCAGCAGACCAAATGCAAAACATTGGTGAACTCCTTCAAAAGAAAGCAAAGCAGAAGAAACTAAAAGAAGAAAGGGACAAGGAATATAAAATTATTGAAGATGCAAAGGATATTTTGTCAGAAGCATTAGGTATTAAAGTTGATTCCTCTCAACATATTTTGTTTCAGTTAGCTGAGGCAGTAAACAAGTTCCATGAGGATTCCTTTGCATCAGAGAAGATTATTGAGAAAGCGGAGAAGAAATTTGACAATAAAGTGCTTGAGCAAGTTGCTCAGCATATAGCTATTAATCAGGCAGAATTATCTTCAGTTTTGACAGATATTGAATCCTCCTATTCCAATGTTACCTCACTTATTGCTAAGCTATGTAATGTTGCCGAGTTCACTAAGGAAGTCAAAGAAAAATTGAATAAGATTGATGAGGATCTGAAGGACAGTGTACAGAGGTTGCAACTTGAACCTAGTTCAAGCTCTACACATCATATGAAAATCACATTCCTATCAAATAGGCAGTCAAAATTATTAAAAGAAGATACAAAGATCTGGTCAACACTGCTAGATATTCAGAACACGATCCTTCCCATCATGGACATAATGCAAAAGCACATTGTTCACTGAAAAGCATTACTCCATGACAATCAATTTTCCATTGCAGACCACATGATTGAACTCTCTGCAGAAGTCCAAATTGCACTCCAAACATGCAAGATTTTGCAAGAGAATTGGGACAGAACTCTGGCACTAATCATGAAGGTACATTATGATTTTCTTTCACATTTTGGATTCTCCTTGTAAAATACTTGTATATGCACCTTTGGCATTATGGTCAAAAAGGGGGAGAAAATGTATAGGAGAAAGTGTATAATATGAAAGGGGGAGAAAGTACTCTATATAAGGGAGTCATGAAATATATAAATAGTAGTTTGACAAAGATAAATTTTGAAAAATTAAAAAAAAGATTCAGCATGATTCTTGTATATAAGTTTTGGCTATAAGTGTTTTTGTCACTAATGCCAAAGGGGGAGATTGTTGGCATTAAGCATGATTGTCATTAGTGACAACACTTATTCTGAATAGTGCATACCGAGCAGATTAGTACATATCGAGCAGATCAGTACATACCGAGCAGATCAATACATACCGAGCAGATCAGTACATACCAAGCAGAACAGAGCTTACCAAGCCGAGCAGAGCTTACCGAGTAGAATAGTGCATACCGAGCTCGCAAAGTTTCACAGTGTTTACCGAGTGCTGCATGGTTAAACAAGAAATTTAGTTTCTACCGAGTAACACTTTATCTACCGAGTCTCCAGTATTTATCAAGTTTGAAACTATGACCGAGTGGTTAGTATGGACCGAGTTTCCACTTCTACCGAGTGCATGATGATGCTAAGTAACGCAGTGGATGCCGAGTATCAGAAAGTCATCGAGTTAGTTTGCAGTAACCGTGTAACTATATTTGGGCCGACTCAATCATATTTGTGTTTACTTGTTTAAGAGCTGACTTTGTAATTGTTTTGGAATTGACTTAGATTGATATATAAACAATGTTTTATGTCATATCCAAGAATGAAAAAAAGAAAAGTATGAAAAAGAGAAGTATGAAAAAGAGAAAAAGGTAGAGATAAGTGAATTACAAAGGGCTACAATAGTATAAGAAGCAAAAAAGATCTATCCATCATAGAAGGTGATTAGTACATCAGAGAATCTCAATCAGCAAGTACAGTTGCAAGTAAGAGATCTACTGTTTCATCCTAACAGGTGAATCAGCTTGAAATCCTTTAAGCGGGTAGACTTAACAGTCTTTGTAAAAATCTCTTAACCGAGTGCATACTTCATTATATGTTTGTAAAACCTCTAACAAGGTGGACCTAGCAGTCCTTATTGCTCCTAACAGGGCAGATCATCAGAAGTGATCATTGTAAGCCTTAATCGGCAAACTTTATACTGCAGTATTGAATATCTGTGGGTATCATCCCCACCCTAGTTTTACTTTCTACTTGGAAGGTTTTTGGGTCACCAAATCTCTGTGTTCTAAGTGTTATGAATGTTTTATTCTTTCTGTTACTCATGCATGCAGTCAGATTATCAATCTAATATTATTAAGATCTGAATCTGTTAAAAGTTTTGAAGTTACTGATTCACCCCTCCCCTCTCAGTAACCTAGATAGTCTTGAATATTTCCAACACCATGACCTCTTGATAGGTCCTTACTACTAGATATATCACTCTGCTTATAACCCTCATGTATCCAAATGATGATCTTTCTTCCTGTGCATGTGCCTTGGTCATTTTTGTCTTTGTGCATTTGAAGGATATTCATGCCCAGGTGCTAGAGGTCTCCTTTGTGCATGTGGCTCATACCATACATGCATGGGCACACTTTCAACTCTCCAAAGCTATATATGCCCCTGCAAACATTTCAACCTCCACGCTTTACCATTGCCTACCTAGATGGTAACCTCTGCATAATACTTGTCTACATTACCCATCGCACAAGGCATTCAACAAGGCCACATTTAGGTAAAACAATTCATCCTGTGTTTATATGTGTTGAGTGCATTAGAAGGGTAGATTTCACACAGCAAGCTAGGTGTCAATGCATTTCATACACTGTTCTGGCTCTCTAAGCACGTCTTCCTGCTATTCGCAGTACCCAATTTGCAATTTCAATGTCTTGTATTGGCACTCCCAAACATCATCAGTGGTAGAAGATGAGGAGATGCACCCTGCAAAATGTTCTCTAGTGCCACCTATTGACTTATATGTTGATGGCAACAGTTTCGGAATCATATGTTGATGGCATCTCTACCCTGCAACATATTGATCCAAACCCAACACCATCTCTACCCTTTTGCTATTTACCAGGAGATATTTTCCCTTTATCAACAATTACAGTCACAATTTGCAATTGACCTATTTTAGACATGATCATTCGTTGCACATCTAAAGATTCCTGCTACATTGGTGATGTAATCAGATCAGAATCAACACCCTTAGATTGAACGTTTGAATTGAAATGCTGGCTAATAATGCTTTCAACCTTCCCTGAAGAGATGCAAACTTAAGATCTACCATCACACTTTCCCAAGCATCTTCAAATATATCTCTGTATGAAGAATAATAGACTGCAATAATTTCCTTGACTTTAGACATACCAGAGAAAGTGAAGAAACTACAAAAAGCAAGAGGCATCCCTAATAATGGAAGATATTGCAGGGCATACTTTCCCCCCTTCGCTTTCATTCACACTTTTATGCTAATATTAATAACCATGAAGATTTGAAAAATTAAACACAAAAGTCCATCTCGAACTAGAAACACTTGATGAGGTTAGCCGGGTCCAGAGGTGGGCCTGGCTAAATATTTTTTCAATTTCATGTACCTAACCCTGATTATGGCTCTGTACATCTTCAACATGCTTCAGGACCAAAATTCAATCAAACCTGCATCACTAAATGCCTCAAAAACATTATTTCTGTTAAGTGTTAAAACTGTGCCAGAGGGCTCAGGAAGTAGTCTCCAAAACTGATGAAAACACCTGATTTGATTTGGCCACCTGACATAGATACTCTATGATGTACATGCAATCATCTCCCCGAACAATGTCTCTTGACTGTATCAGAACTGAGAGATTTTAATTGTTGAAAATTGCACTTTCAAACTGCCACTTGCAAATGACTGTAAGAAAAAACAATTTTAATCACGGGAAATGGAATTAAAAAGCAGACAGATGGATGAGCTGGGGTCTAAAAATGGAACTGGGAGTAGTACTCTAGCTTTACAAATTATTCCAAAATGAAAATCTTCAGAACATTGGATTAGGCAAAAGTCATAAGCATGCGAAGATGGCTGTTTGGAAAAGATAACTGAATGCACTCTATCCAAAATATGAAACTTGCAAACGGATTTGATCCTGAAAACTGATCAAATGGATTCGTTAAGAGCTAAAGATGGATAGTCTGATAGAAAAACTTGTCTAAAATCCAATGGAATGATTCTTTTTAATTGATCAATCTCTATCCATGAATTGTAGACCTCCAAACAAGGCCTCTGACAAAACTGTGAAAAGTGTAACAGGCAGATTTATACGAAAGACCTCCAAATGGGCAGGTGCAAAATAGATCAAATCTGACTATAGGGAGCTGAAAAATCAAACCTAAGTGATTTGATGTACACTAAAGACACTCACCACTCGGTTTTCCATGACATTTATCAGGGCATCAGATATTCATCCTTAAGCTAGGCCCTTTGAATCAATTTGACACTTAGGCAAATTCCAAAACTACAAACTGCCTAAGAATGAGATCCTACAAACGTGATGCAAATATCAAAGTGATCATTCCAGGTGACTGAATGATGTTTATGTAGAGTCTAAAACACCTCACTCGCATGATAGGGCTTAGGAATCACTCAGTTATGCATCCCCTTGAATCAGAAACAGGCACTATAACAAGTTTTGAATCATGGCATCTCAAAGACTTTTGAGAGTGCCAACAGACATATTGCTAAATTAATTCTTCTACTTTGTCGCTATTTCTTCCTTAAGATATCTGCATACTGTGAGAAAGCAATTGTAATCTGTCAGCATTTGACAATTTCTTGAACCAATTCCTCTACTTCTTTGCTATCATTTGATTGTCATTTGTCATTGAAATTATCACCGCACTATAGAAAGGGGTTTGTATATTGGAGGATGGCATAATTCCAACCGAATTACTCTCTCAGGTTTCTTCCCTTTATTTGTTTCTATTAATCACTTTTTAAAGCATATTATCCACCCGACTTTATCCTTTCATCTTTACATCATTCAACAAGGTTATAAACTCATTCATACTTTCGATCATAAGTTATATTTTCCTTTGCTATCATATTAAGCATGTGTTAGAATTAGTATTATCTTTGAAAGCTTTAAGTTCAATTGTATGGAAATAATCATTTTCAATTTGCCCTGCCAAAAGGATTCTGTCTTGGTCAGTCCAATAATGGTTTTCTAAAGACAATATTAATGCATTAACTTTAAGGTACTGACCATAATCATCTTAGTGCAGTCAGATTCCTTCAGAAACAAATACGTTGTAGAAAGTCAAATGTATTAATATTTTTTTTTACAATTATAATAAATTGACTATTTTTAGATGAGCATTTAAAAATAAATTTTTCTTTGAAAGAAGTTATACTTTCAATAATTAAAATAAAAACCAAACAAACACAAACAATAAAAAAAAATATAATAGAAGTCAATTCTTTTGAACAAGTACTACTCAAACAATGGATCAATA
Organism: Chamaecyparis obtusa; assembly: GCA_027943335.1. Classification (NCBI taxonomy): domain Eukaryota; kingdom Viridiplantae; phylum Streptophyta; class Pinopsida; order Cupressales; family Cupressaceae; genus Chamaecyparis; species Chamaecyparis obtusa. The sequence goes on from BSBK01005535.1 coordinate 578,518, forward strand.
AAAACTTGAGTCAATACCATGTCTACTTAAATTCTAGCAATATGTTACAAAATTCCACATACTACAAAAAATAACGCCTTAACATCTAAATAAGCTACTAAGTTTTATAACAAATTATTGACATTAATGAACAATACTTGTTGAAGTCCTTACAAATTATAGTGCATTCTTCAATGGAATGACACGAATTCAACATTTTGTAAATGGAATACCCAATTAGTTGGGCCTTATCTAGCACCAAACTCCATACTCAAGTGTGGTAGAGTTCGACTAGTACTAAAATGGGTGCTGTCTTAGCAAGTCTCAAGCATTCGCCCCTATAAGCATACTGCTACTCGTACTAGTCAAAAAAAGATATTGTGAACTACTACTTATGAAATATGGATCAATGAAGATTACACCCTATGCAATAGAAATCTGGCTCAATTAATTCATTGAATACTTCCCACTACTTAATAATAGTACATTATATGCTTTATGTTAATAAAATATTTATTTTAATTAAGCATATAATACTTCCATACCTGAACCTTATATCTATATATGTTCTTAACTAGATGGTGACTTGGATTATGCCCTATGCAATAGAAATCTTGCTCGATTAATTCATTGAATACTTCCCACTACTTAATAATAGTATATTACTCCTCTTTTCACATTTTGAAATAGAGCTTTCCCACCAAAATCTGTACTGAAATATATTTTAAGTGGTTTGATTCATGCAACCATTCATTTCTTGAACATAAGATTTAATTTCTAATTTCGATCATTTTATATCATTTTATTTACTTTAATTTGGTTCTTTTAAGAAATCTTCGTCTTTAATTTTGTCTTCTTCACTAATTCCAAACTTTTCATGAACTACTTTAGTCAAGTTAGCTAGAAGACTGTTCATGCACCTAAAATTCGTACTTAAACTTTTCAATTGGAATTCAAGAATCAACAAATTATTTATATTACTTGGTTTTGTCAATACAATTGAATTTTTTGACTTTTCCTGTAACAAATGAAAAATTTGTTGTTCATGTGTCAAAAGACAATTTTATGTATTTTTGGGTTCCCTAAACAAGAAATATAATTCAGAAGTTGCAACACCATACTAATACTGTTATATCAATATCCTATCAGCCAACAGAAAACAAAATTGCTTCTGATGCATTAGAAACTGATAAAACTATAAAAATCTGGGTTCAAGACAACTAGAAATAATTCTTATGGTGTTGATTCTGTTAATTGTGCAACTTTTACATCTTTTAAAGCCATGCTTTTTAAATATAAATATCAAATATTAACCATAGATATACATATTAAAGTTTACATATTGTTCATTTACATATTTATTAAACTAACTATATTTAATTAGATTTGACCATATAATTATCATTTACATCTTACCTTTTTGGTTGTGAATAAAATAAATATTAATTTATAAATTTGTTATAAGCTTGCTTTTTATATATACTAAAGAAATCATGTGTTTACAATCTGACTTTTCATGTCTCTTGCAGGGCCTTTGGCACATGCACAAAATATAAGATCTCTTGCTCATCTGCTCTTCAAGGTTAGTGGATATTGTTACAACTTTCTGATATAGAGTTTTTGAGTGTATTTGCTACTTGCTTTGTTCACACATTTACACTTCTAGAGAAATTGTCATTAGAATCAGCTTCCGATCGATACTTTCCCTATGCACATTTTACGCTAAAAGATTCAAAACGAGTAATAGCTACAAGCTCTTTTGCATTGTGCCTTCTTTGTAAATATTTAACATTTTTTTTTCAATATATATTAAAACTGCTCCATGTACAAATTCAAATTCCTTCATCGCTCAGTCAAGCAATACATATCCAAATGCTTTCCATTAAAAAAAACCAAATGTCGGATAGCCAAATAATAGTAGAAACATACAAAATAGAAGACAATGTACAAAACATAACAATTAATGAAGCTTTGGACAATGTGCACTGCTTTTGAATTGATAGATTCAACTTTAAGGTTGGTGATTTCTTATTTGATGCTCTTCATGTATTGCTTCATTGCTGCTATACATCCAATGAACTTCGCAATGGTCTTGTTACCCATTTCTTACACTGTCTTCATAGAGGGTGTGTTTTAGCTTTGAACTCTTTCAATCACGAGTTACACCCATCAATACTCTATGATTTGCATAGAGTTAATGACAAGGCCACATACTTGCGCAGAATGAGGCTTTTTGCAGTAGAAACTAACACAAACGATGAAACTGGCCTTTGGGGTGACACGTTTTGTATCTATTGGCTAGCTCATTGGTTGAACATATCCATATGCATTTGGTCTGTAACAAGAAAGAAACCATATTTGCATTTCAATAAAGATGGTTCTCATTTTGAAATATCTATTCTTTTCCATGATGCTAATCCATTAGCTGGGCATTATGAACCTATCTTCTCAAGAACAAGTACCTATAATAGAATACAGATTGTGCAACCACCTTTGTCAATTGTACCTTGTGAAATCATGAACATATCCACCATAATAGCAGCAAAACTTGATCAAGTTGGCCTTCAACAACTACCTACATTTTTCACTTCATGTGGTGAAAGCATGTTCACTGCTATAGATGCGTTGATTGATACTCAATTTGATGCACTTGCTTTATGACTATTCATGGCCCAATCATTGACCAATGCATTGGCAGTGCAAGATAGATTTGCTTTGCATTGCTTCAACATGCTTCAACACCCTACAATGTCAAATGACCAATTGCTCTTGCAACAACAAACACTAATTAGCAAGATGGGAATGCCATATGTTTGCAGCAACCTAGAAGGTTATGAGTTTTGCTTGTTATGGATTTCATACATATTTTAGACAACTATATACATATGGAAAATCATTCCCTAGTCTAAAGTAGAGGTCCTATGCAATTGCATTCAGCCCAAACATCACATAAACTTATTCTATTACGAGAACAGTTCAGGCCATTGCCATTACACACCACTACAAGAAAAACAAGATTTGTCAAATGAAGTGCTTAAGAAAAGACATGACTTGTTGCATGTCAATGAAAATGCATTTGCAACCAAAAAAAAAAAACCCTTTTCAACAAAAAGTTCAGTAATTAAACAAAATATAGGTCTCGCTATCAAAAGGAAAAATACACAATGTTCATTACGATGTCTAAAAGTAGCAATTCGCAGCAAAGGCCATCTCTTGTCAAACACCGACCAACAAAAAAATGCTCCCGCAAACAACATTGCGTAGCAGACAACAGTGTGTGCCAAGACAAGGACAAGATATGTATTTTGAAAAGCAAGAACAACGCACCACCCACAAAACCATACAAATGCAATTGCAATCAACAATACAAGCCAAAAATCTATTGAACAGTACCTAGAGGCAATTAACGATACACCTACTCAAGTGTGTGCAATTTGTGAAATGTTATCTTTCCATAAACAAATCTATAAGGTAAAGACTGCATTTGTTAATGTTTTCTCTTTGCTTTCCACTGCAACTAATAGAAAAACCATTGTAGTGGGCCAGCCAATTTGCAAACGATGCATAGAAGTTGTTAGGCTTGGCAAACTGCCCATGTTCTCTGCACCATGCAACATAAGACGTAATAAACAAATAGACATTGTTCGTATTTATTTTTCACAAATTAGGCAATCGGGATACAAAAGATTAGATGTGAGAATGCATATTGGGTGAAGGGACTTAACTATAAATTGTTAGGTGTAGCACAACTAAATAACTTAGGTCACCGTGTTTCATTTGAAAATAGAAAGGTGAAAATATATGATGAGATTGGAAAGTTGGTCAATACTGGTGAAGAATCAAAAGGTAATCTGTTCTATCTTGACAATGTTGAAAATTTTTGTTTAATTGCTAGAACTGAAGATGTGTGGTTGTGGCACAAAAGGTTGTGTCATGTGAATTTTGACAACATGGTTAAGATCAGTAAGAAAAAAAAGTTAGAGTCTTACCGAGCTTATCTAAACCTGACCATGTCATGTGCAAACAATGTCAAATGGGAAAAATGTCAAAATCTAGTTTCAAGAGAAAAACCTATTTATCTAAAGCTATTTTGGAATTGGTTCACACCAACTTATGTGGTCCGATGAGAACTCAGAGTTATTATGGTGGCATATATTTAATTCTATTTTTTGATGACTACTCTAGGATGATGACAATTATGTTTTTGAAAGAGAAATATGAAGCCTTCAAGACATTTAAATGGTATAAAGCTAAAGTGGAAAAAGAAAGTAGAAAAGAGTTAAAATGCTTAAGATTTGATAGAGGTGGTGAGTTTATTTATGATGATTTCACTAACTTTTGTAATGAGCATGGAATTAAAAGACATGTTTCTGCACCGAGAACACCACAAGAAAATAGAATTACTGAAAGGAGAAATAGAGCTATTGTTGATTGTGCTAGAACACTAATGATTGAAAAAGATGTTGCACAAATGTACTAGAGAGAACCTATTAGCACTGCTATATACACAATGAGCCGAGTACAACTAAAGAAAGATTCAAATAAGAAACCTTATGAGTTATGGTATGGGTACACACCAAATGTAAGTTATTTCATAATATTTAGAAGTAGATGTTACATTCTAAAAGATGATAGAAATGGAAAATTTGATTCTAAAGGTGATGAAGGAATATTCTTAGGATATTCTACTAAGAAAAAAGCTAACAAATGTTTGAATAAGGTTTCTAAAAAAATGATTGAAAGTGAAAATGTGAGAGTTAATGAATTTTTTGAAAAAAATGATGTAGAAAGAAAAAAGGAACCAGAAGACTATGATAGATATACATTCATTGAGCAACTTGATAGTCTACCTGAGACATAGGTTGAAGCTACCGAGAAATAGGATAAAGATGCTGAGAATCATCTTATATATAATGAGAATTAGGAAGAGGATACCGAGGAAGATATTGATCATACACTGACTCATGAACAAAGAAGAGAACAAGTGTTAGCAAAATTTGTGACGAGACACCATCCATAGAATCAAATTATTGGTGATAAGAAAGATGGCATGATGACACAAAGTAAGTTAAGACAAAATAAATGTTTAGTTTGTGAATTTGAACCTAAAAATGTTAGAGATGCACTTGAGAATGATGAATGGATTAAATAAATAAATGAGGAAATTTAGCAAATACTGAAGAACAAAATATGGACATTGGTACCGAGACCAAGTGATAAAAATGTAATTGGAACCAAATGGATATTCAGAAACAAGTTGAATGAAAATGGTGAAGTCACAAGGAACAAAACAAGACTTGTATGTAAAGGGTATGCACAAGAAGAAGGTATTGATTATGGTGAGACTTTTGCACCAGTTGCAAGACTTGAAGGAGTTGGAATATTACTTGCATATGCTACCTACAAAGGATTCAAAGTATATCAAATGGATGTTAAATCTTAATTTTTGAATCAGATACTTGAGGAAGAGGTTTACATTGAACAATCTAAAGGTTTTGTTGATCCAAATCAGAAAAAAATGGTATGTAAGTTGCACAAAGCACTGTATGGACTAAAATAAGCATTGAGATCATGGTATGAGAGATTGCACTCATATCTTATCAATGTTGGATTTTTTAGAATAAGTGATAATTGAAATTTATATTTGAAAGAAGAAACTAATGACAAGATTCTCATTGCTGAAATTTTTGTTGATGATATCATATTTGGAGGACATGATAATCTATGCAAATCATTTGTTGATGAAATGTGAAAGGAATTTGAAATGTCAATGTTTGGAGAGATTAAATTCTTTCTTAGTTTGCAAATTCTACAACAAAACGAAGGGATATTCATTACTCAATCAAAATACATAAAAGAAGTGTTAAAGACCTTTGGAATAGAAGATTCAAAACTAGTAGGTACATTGATGGTCACAAGATGCAAATTGACAAAGGATGATCAGTCAACCGAGGTAAATCAAACACTATATAGGTCAATGATTGGAAAACTGATGTATGTTGTGCATAGTAGACTAGATATTGCACATGATGTTGGGATTGTAGAAGGATTTTCTACTAATCCTAAGGAATTACATATGACTACTGTTAAGAGGATTCAGACTTGAAAAACATAGAGAATTATAGTTTATGGTACAAGAAAGAGGGCAATTTTGAACTACAAGTTTACACCGATGTAGATTGAGCTAGAAATATTGATGACTGAAAGAGCACTACCGGTGGAGCATTCTTTTTGAGAGAAAGAATACTTACTTAGATAAGAAAGAAACAAGCATGTATTTCTTAGTCTACTACCAAAGCAGAATATGTTGTTGTTGTTGCTAATTGTTCAAAAATTGCATAGATAAAACAACTTTTGGAAGGGATGAATGAAGAGATCACTGATTCAGTGATAATATATTATGACAACACAAGTGCTATAAATATTTCTAAGAATCTAGTGATGGATGAAAAGACAAAGAACATATCTATTAAGCATCACTACTTGAGGGAACAAGTACAAGAAAAGAAAGTGAAACTAGAGTTTGTGAAATCAAAGGAATAACTTGCAGACATATTTACGAAACCCTTACCAAAGAATACATTTGAGTACTTGAGGACTAGACTAGGGGTCCATCCCCTTTCTATTAGTCACTAAGGTGATCAGGAGGTTGCATCAACCTATACTTTATTAGAATATCAAATGATGTTGATGAAAATTGTTCACACTTTAGGCTTCATAAAAATTGTGAAAGATGGAATAGAGAACACTACATATTGGTACATGAAGGTACTTGATCTGAACTGAACAAAAGAGATAATATTTAGGTTACTAAAAATTTGTTTATTCTTTTTGTAATTTTTATTAAAGAGAGAGAATAAATCACTGAAATACATATCCAATGGAAGAGTAGAATCAGAAAGGAAGAGAAGCATCACAGAGAAGAAAAAGATCAAATCCGTAGGGAGAGTCTGGATGAAATGTTGTGTATTGATTAAACATATAAAATGAACAAGCTAGGGAGAGCTTACCAAGATACAACATTCATCTATAGATTTTTAGTACATATGTTTTGTATTCTATGGCATATTTCATATTTGTGTTGACATCAATGCCAAAGTGAGAGATTGATGATCTACAACTGATTGAATATCTTAATGAAATGAATGGACAAGTGAGAGACAATGATTAGAGATCACTGAGCTACTAAAGTGATATATAAGGAAATGAAATTAGTCAATGCATTGTCATTGGTGTCAGCCAGTTTTGACTATACTTATCATGATAGTTACAAACATCTGAAGAAGGAAAATGGTAAAGGAACGAGATATCTACATGAAGATGAGATGGATATGGAAGATATGGCTAAGGTATACATTTGGTAACTTATTGATGAGTCCATGGCATCATGTTGTTGACTTGATTGTATTACATGAATTTTTTATGTATTGAAGATCAAAACTGAACAAGTTTATGTGGTTGATAATTGAAGATTTATGTATACATCGAGCTATGTTGTGTATACCGAGAAATAGTAATAACCAAGTTAGTTATCACCGACATATTTTGTATTGACCGAGTGAAAGAAACAAATAAAGTTTATAAAAACTGACTGAATTGATGAGATGGACAATCACTTTTGATTCTGAGGTAAAAGATAAAGTTTGTTATGATGATCTAGCGGCTGACAAAATTCAAGAATGATGGAATGGAGAAGGATGAAACGTGTTATACACACATCTATCGATAAAGCTTGAAGCAAAAAAAGGAATGATGAGGATTAAGAGGAAAAATATAATGGATGACAATAAAATAGTTTATGAAGTCTATTTAAAGAGACATGAGATTCATTATTGAGTCTAGAGCTTATTGAAACTACAAGAGAATTCATGTGAAAGGAATATTTTCATGCACCACTGATCAAACTGGTTACAGACATAACCGGGCTAAACTGCAGGCATTACTAAGTGATAGGGAATTATTCACCGACTTGAACAAGTTGGAGGATATGAAGGATTGAATAGAATATTGATTAGAGGAGGTATTTTGATCTTAGTATAGATCTAAAAATCTGCAAATATTAGTTGTATTTGAATTAGAACATTACTATATCAGTTTAACCATCATTATAGAAAAATCTCTTAACTGAGTGGATTTAACATTCTTTTTGTATTTTAATATGACATTCAATAATTGTTAATTGTTTTCTTGTTGACCCCATAGTGAATTCTTGTCAAGGGAGAACTGTTAGTTATAAATCCTCTAACCAAGTCACACCTTACAGTGTGTTTTGTAACCTTTTATAGGGTTGGCTCCTAACTGAGAACACTTCAGAAGAGTGAATTATTTTGGGTTACCGTCCCAGGTGGTTTTTCCCCTAGTAGGGTTTCCATGTTAAAAATCTATGTTGTATGTGTATTTTCTATGATTGGATTGTTATTTTACTTTACACATTGCATATTTAGTCTGATCGGTAAACATAGTATTGAATTGACTGTCAATCGGTAGATGAAGAGAGAGTTATTGTTGATAGCTTACCAAGTTGATAATTTGTTTGAAAAGATTGAATATATACATCTGGGATATTTGGGACTGTAGGATAACTGGAACTAATTGATTCACCCCCCCTCTCATTTATCTAAAACTTTTGACAAGAATTTATACATGATGCCTTTTCCAAGAGATATTGATATCCCTAAATATGACAAATATGATGGTAATGGAGATCCACATGATCATGTCAGACAATTTTATGCCCTAAGTATGGATTTCATGCATGATAACAGTTATCTTATGCGACTCTTTCCTAGGAATCTAAGTGACCAAGCAATGGAATGGTTTACAAATATTACCCATCCAATTAAGTCTTTTGATGAGCTTTTGCAATGATTTATACAACAATATTATTATAATATTCAATATCTAGTGACTATTCTTGACCTATGCAATATCAGGAAAAGACAAGGTGAACCCTTTGTGACATTATTGCAAAGATGGAGAAAGTTGCACTCAAGATATCTAGGAAATTTTTTTGAGAATGAAAAGATTGACATCTTCGTCAATAATCTTATTCCTGAATTGCGCTGTGACCTTAGAAAGAAATTCTTCTTCACTTTAAATGACATGATGGAAAGTTCCTTTCACATAGAAGATGTCTTGGTCAAAAAGGGCGAGATCACTTTGAGAAAAGATAAATCCAACACTAATAATGGATACAAAAAATATAAAAGAAAGCCTTGGAACAAGAACAAGAATATGGTTAATGATGGTGTTGTTGATGAATCCAAGCCTAAGGAGACCATCTTAAACTTGTCTAGTGCTATCTTAACAACTCAAAAATAAGAGGCTGCCAAGTCTAATGAATCTAACAAGGCTAGACATCCACGGGAACCTAAACCTAAGTGATATTTTACAAATTTTGGGGATTCATATGATGTGATACTTAAGACATTTCTCTCCTAAAATATTATCACATTGCCAAAATATGTTAATCCTTATGAACCGAAGGTAAAGCCCAAATGGTGAAATGCTAATAATTATTGTGAATATCATAAGAACAAAGGACATAAGACTAACCACTGCATATTATTTTCATAAGGACATAAGAATAAATGCATTATTTTCCATCTAGTCTGCCTAGAAGAAAGACTAGTTTCCCTACGTATTTATTTTGCACAAATTAGGCAATCGGGATACAAAAGAGCATAGTATGGCTTGAATGGTACAATAATCAATGTTCCTGTCAATTTTGATAGAGTTCAACAAGCATTGCCTAGACATATAGAAGAAACCCAAACAATTGCAATAAGATTGAAACAGAAACTTGAATACAAAAATGCATATGCACAAGGCAATATTAGGCCTGCTTTAGTGATGAATGCTTTAAACTTTCTATCTAAAACACCATTGTATACAAAAAAAAATATCACAATAAATAAAGATTGGGAAACCCTAATAGCAAGCAAACATGAACAAATGCAAATAGATGTTGACACAGATACAGACACAGGCTCTGATACTGACACGCAAAAGGATTTGTATCAACATCAAGAAGAGCCCATAACTGAATCTCTTATACATTGGTTTAATGAGTCACATTCAATCAAAGACCTTGATACAACCATTATTAAAATTGCACCATCTGAAGGATTTAAACCTCTAGGAACTTTCCAAGACAACTATTCAGAAGAAATGAACTTCCCAACACTTTTTTATGGTTTTGCACGACCTAAAGACATCACTAAAAAATTCAGCTACCAGAACTTAGTAAAGTGGGAGCTCATGCATAAAGACAATGACTTCTCAACACATATAACAAATATCTTTTTCAAAGCCATTAAAATAATTATCCATCAAATATCCTCACTAGCATGGATTTGTATAAGGAAAGTTGAATTGAAAGGTGAAAAATTGTTTGCAAGGGATGTGCAAAATCCTGTAAATCTAGAAAAAAATTTGAAGTCCCCATTAGGTTTTAGGTCGTTGAAGAGTATTCAAACATCTCCTGACTATCTAGAAAATAATAGAAAAAACATATTTGCAATGATACGACAACTAGGCCCTCCAACTTTCTTTGTGACACTAACAAGTGCTGAACACTTTTGGGAGCCATTGTGCAAAGAATTGCAACATATATCAAGTGCAAAACATGATAAACACAATGAAACTATAGAGGACAAAGACTTGGACTTTGAAATAAGGAAAAATCCTATCTTTTGCAGCCGCTATTTCATTCACAGAGTTGATGCATTTTGAAAATTAATGCTAAAAAACCAAGAGTTGTTTGGTAAAGTATCTGACTACTTTTTTGTTACAGAATTCCAGAACAGAGGAAATGAACACACACATTTCATGTTATGGATAGAAGATGCACCTGTATATGGACATTGCAAAAACATTGATATAGAAAATTTCATCGACAACTACATTTCATGTGACTCTATATTGCTGGACACAAATCTAACCAAAATGCAAACACATCACCATACAAAAACATGCAAAAAGTACAAAACATCAAGTTGTCGATTTAGCTTTCCCTTTCCTCCCATGAGGCAAACAACGATTTTAGAGCCTTTGCAAAATACTGGCCCTGCAATCAAGGACAGGGCAAAACTATTCTTCAGCCAGCTAGAAAAAAAAAATATAGAAAAGAAGTTACATTTGACAATTTCTTGCATGAATTTGATATTGATGAAGCAAATTACATTGAAATGTTACAAGCAACATTGTCACGAAGAACCATCTTCTTAAAAAGAGATCTTGTAGATATTTGGATAAATTCATTTTCTAAAAAGGTGCATAGACTATGGTATGCAAATACAGATACCCAATTTATATTAGATGCATATGTTGCTGCGTCTTACTGTAGTTCATACATGACAAAGCAAGATAGGACACTATCACTTGCATTTTGCCAAATATGCCAGCAATGTACTTATGCTTACAATGATAAGATACATTTCATACGAAAGCTGGGCAATGCATTGCTAAACTATCAACAAATGTCTAGTCGCCAAGCAGTTCACATTGGTCTTTCTTTGCCATTATGGAAAAGTTCCCGAAGAACCATTTTTATCAATACAGGACCTCTCGAAAATAGAATCTTGATGTTAAAAAGCCCCAGAATACTGGCAAAGGAGTGAGAAAACTCTGAGAACATCATGTATGCCTCTGCAATAGACAAATACATACAACGTCCATAGTTTTACGAAAACTTGTCGCTCACAGAATACACTGCTTTTTACTCAAACAATCCATCGACATCACAAAAAAGAAGAGCAAAGCGACTAATCATACACTTTGTAAGATACAATCCGCATAAAGATCTAGAAAATTACTATAGAGAAAAACTTTTGCTTTATGTCCCTTTTAGAAATAATGAACAATCATTGTTACTAGGACACAAAACATGGAGTTCAACATTCGATGCAAACAAGTTGCAAATTGCACATGTCAAAAAAATGTTCATAGCACAAATATCTAGTACATGGTGTGACATTGAACTAGCCGCAGCAAAAGCTACTAATGATAGCCATCCAGTAATAGACCTCGATAATGACAATGACAATGACCAGAACCAAAATAAAATAGAAATAGAAAAATATGACATCATCAATGACCTACAACATGCTAAGTGTGGAAAAAAAAAAGCAAGATATTCCCCACTCACTGTTCACAAAAATAGCTCACCCATTCTTGCTCAATAACCAAGAATATTTCATATTGCGAAGACAATTAAATGAAGAACAACAATCAATAGTCAAAGATGTATTGATGGCAAAGAGACTTGCACCTGACAAACCACTATATTTTTTCTTGACAAGAGGGGCTGGCACTGGGAAAACCTTTACAGAAAAAGTGCTCTTCCAAGCAATGATTCGAAACTATGATAAGCACCTAGGAAGTGACCCGTTCAAGCCCAAGGGAATCATTATTGCTTCAATAGGCAAAGCTGCATACAATGCAGGTGGCACAACTGCACATTCTATTTTCCACTTTCCATGTAGCTCTTCAAAGATGCTACCTTTGGACTCAAACACACTCGACAATCTATCCAAAAAATTGGACCAATTGCAAATTTTGTTCATTGATGAGGCATCGCTATTAGGTTCTAGAATGTTGTACAATATAGACAGGTGGCTATGCCAAATCAAACACACACCAAAAAAACCATTTGGAAATGTCGATATAATGTTTTGCGGTGACTTGTTCCAAGCACAACCTGTATGCGATGCTTGGATATTTGAAGAGCCAACCATAAGCAATGAAAAAATCCCATATAGATTTTGGGTGGAAAATGTCCGCTGCTTTGAATTGCACAATGTAATTAGACAAACAAATAGACATTTTATGTCTATTCTAAACCATACAAGAATTAGCAAACAAACTGATGAAGACATATCCTATTTAAACAAAACATGTTACAAGATGCCTCCTAACGATCCAAAATTCCCATACTTGTTTCACCGAAATACAGCTGTCGATGAACATAACAAAATAATGTTGAACCTCTTGCCTACTAAGCTTTATGTATTTGACACTATTGATGGAAAAGAATCTCCCATTGACAATACCCACTACCAAGTTGAGAAATCATCATTGCCTGACACAATCTATCTAAAGCCAGGAATCTTGGTTGAACTAATAGCTGGCAATCTAGATACACAAGATGGGCTAGTCAATGGTGTTGACGACATTTTCCAAATGCATACATCTGCCCCTGACGATATCCTATGGATAGAATTCAATAACCCTGCTATCAGAAAATCACAATGCCAAAGAAAGCAAGCTATATACACAGGTTCTATTTTGCCTTCTTGGACCCCAATAATGAGAATAGCCAGAAAAGTCAAAACACCTACAAAAACTGTTACTCGATCACAATTCCTTGTTCAGCTAGCATCTGCATGAACCATTAATAGATCCCAAGGCTTGATAATGGATTCACTTGCTTTTGATCCTTCTAGAGTGTACCAGCATGTCCTTGTGTACACTGCCCTATCTCATGTAAGAAACATTGAAACCCTATACTTGATACACAAATTGCAACATCAAAACTTCAAAGTGTCCCAAAAAGTGCAAAAAAAAATGCAACGCCTCCAAACTTTGGCACAATGGAAACTACAACATAGTCTTGCCCTTGTATCGATGGAACATCTGATTGTATGCTCTTTGAATACTCAAAGCTTTGTATTGCATGCGCAAGATATAGTCCATGACTATGATTTGCTTAAAGCAACTATACTTTGCTTCCAAGAAACAAAAGACAAAACACAAGAGCATCTTCACCTGGTAGATGACAGATTCAATTTCTATTCTTCACTATCTATTCATGGAGTGCTGACTTGCTATGCGAAAACATTGACTTTTTTGAGAACAAATACTTTTGCAACACAATTCCTAGAATCTGTAACTATTGATATATTTTCTCTTGGCAATACTGTGCGCATAAAAAATGTTTACATTGTCCTAGGTGCACCTATGGATGACATACTAAATCTAATCATAAGCATCTTTGCCACATTTCCTATGAATTGCAAACTCATAATTGTCGGAGACTTTAACATTGACATGCTACATTCCTCAAAAACACAAACAATGCTTGCAGAACTTATGGAATAGTACAAATTAACTTTGCTTGTAGACAAACCCACAACAAATGCAGGTAGCTTGTTGGATCAGTTTTGGTTGCACAACATTGATCTTTCCCTTGTAAAATTCACTTTGCTAGATACATATTGGTCAGACCATCGTGCAATAGCTCTACAACTCCAACTCTAGGTTGGACAATTACAAAGTTTCTCAGTCACAATAAAAGAACAGGTTTGATGCCCTCATTATGCTGTACAAAACTCTTGTCTACCCACTTTATTTTAAAAGCCTTGTGAACCTATCTAACATGTTATTGTATTAAAATCTGATTGCCTTGACCTTTCATAGATGAAGGTGCGATCAAAGCAAAAACTATCAGACAATTTGCGTTTGTCCTAATTCCCATCTTCAGCACTGTGAACACTTCAACATAGTTATGATGTAAGCTCTGCACATTTTCCTAGGTATGTAATGTTTAAATCTCTTTTCTTTCCCCCTATTTCATTTCCTGAATTTATATTTGTACAGACTAATTTGTCTCGAGTGTCAATTCTAGCCTTTACATCTGCCCTGAAAAAGACTAGAATGTGTTACAATTTATTTTGTCCTCCACCTCCTTTCTTCTCATTGCTCTGTTAGGTTTTATTTGATTAATTTAAATGGAACACCCACTATATACCATGACTTAGCCTTTCGTCACTTGACTATGCATTATCTATTCTTATCAATGTAATTTTTTGTGCATCTTCTATTCTTTGAATGATCTTCAAATCTTACCTGACACTCCCAAATTGATATGGCTACAAGATAATATGCGGTGTACTCTACAATATCATATGCAAATTTTCACCATTCTAGATGCCTTTAGAGGCCAAAAAACATGTTGAAAAATGTAGGCCAAAAGTTAAAAAAAACAAGCTTTCCTATGGCTAGAAATAAATTTTAACACTAATCAAAATCTTCTCTTTGATTTAACCTTCTTTATTGTCCACCCTCCCTTTTCTATATGTAGCCAAAAAAGCCCAAAAATACATTTTCTCTCAATTCATTTGTCTCATCTTATAATAGATTCTAATCCTAGTCTGTATAAGAACTAAGAAGCCTCTCATCATGAGTTGTGATGATCACCAAACTTTTCGTATTGAAAGAGTCTACATTTGTCCCAGGCCATGCAACTGCTCCCTGCAATCATCAACATTGTCTATATAACTATATGGATCTTAATTCATGACTCCTTTCAAGATTATCCTTGATAGCTATGATCCCATAGTCTTTGCTAGGAATAGTATTTCCTTTCAGAGAAAACATATATTTGACAAGCTGAGCTTGCAAGCAACTTAACTCACCTTTGACATGCTTTCACCACACATCAAACAAAAAATTTGATCTAATAAATTTTAAAATTTTGCAATTGAACAAATATTTGCCGAGACATGTCTTGCCAAGCCCTCCCATTCCATCAATGCCAACTGCTTTATCTCTAATCTCTCCATTTCTCTGGCAATGGTTGTTGAAATCATTAACTGCCTCATAAAGTCTCACCTCATACTTAGCAACCTGCAAAGGAAATATCCCTTTTGCTTCTCCTTAATCACGAAAGGCACGATGTCATTACAGACCTTTTCCTACTTGCTAGAAAGAGGAAATGTAAAAAAAAATAAATGAGATTCTAAATTTGTAACTAATTAAGTTTCTTGTCTCTTTTTAAAATTTCAAATTTGAAAACTTTTATTGAATCAAAAACCCTGGAGGTCTCGGATAAAATACAGTATAAAAAAATAAAGCCTAAAAAGCCAATACACAACAAGAATCACATGTATAGGAAAGACTGTTACCACTGGTGCTCTAATAGAATGTAGTGTAATCTGTCTAGTGAGGATTAGTGACAAGTTATATTCAAGTTAAAAAAAAAGCACTAGCTCCTATAGGAGACCAATCCAGTTGTGAATAGAAGATGATCTTAGTTAATCGATGAAATGCTTGACATCATAATCAAATATTAAATATCATATTAGTGTCACGCAAAGCTAGGAGTCCCATGCATTTTATAATAGTGGCTAAAGACAAAGCATTAGAAATAAATCACATTCAAAAGTCAAAGATGGTCGTATAGAACTAGTGCCTCAGTGATAGAACTGAACATATTAATGAAGAATTACCTAAGTTTAGACCATCATATCACTGACTGCAAAGGTAAAGTTAGAATTTTATAGTGTTCAAATCACATCTTTGGCTTCATTCTTCTTTATAATTTTTGATATACACATAACAAATTAATGTTTTGTCAAAGTACACAACACTATAGTAAGGATGTCCTGTTCTGTTTCTTTTTTTTTAAAGTAGTGTTATATATTTGTGCATTAGTACACAACATATATAAAGGTATAGCAAGAATGAGATCAGGCCTTGAATTTGGCAGCCATTCCAGTTTGCTATATGTAAATTTTATGATGGTTTAGTTATCTTATCCAAAATAATAGATCATCAAAATAGAATTTTACATTCTATAAAGTTATATGATTGTGAGAATGTTTAAATGATTTTAATAAAAATAATGTTTTTGTTTTAAATTATCAGAAATTTATCAAGTATTAATTATATAGGTTATAATCACAAAAATATTTTCCTACAAAATTGATTTATAGATGTGAAATGCATAGTTTTATTATTAAAAGATAAATAACGATAGTATATTTAAGATATATTTTGCAAATTGTGTGGAACATAACCCAGCTTAAATTGCAAAATGAACTCCCCAAAACACTATGACCTGGTCACTAGATTCCTGATTTTCTCTGTTAATCTTCTAAATAAACTCACAAATTTACTGGAAGCTTCCCAGTGCACAATAGAACTTAAATAGTATACTCTAAGCTTCGACTTGCTTAGTTGACTCATCTGAAATCACACTCTCTTCTTTGGTAGAACTCATCTATTAATATGATTTAAACTTAGCAACCTAAACTTTAAAAACTATTATTTAAACTAACTAAACTACTGAATTTTTCCTGCTATCCAAAATTACTAACACCTAATTATTTTACTGCTGAAAAGCTTAGGAATATTGAAAAAAATAACAAATTTTCTATTAGAGAGCTAAAGTACATGTAGTTTGAGAAAGTTCCACATAAAGTAGTAGAATGTTATCTATGAATACATTGTGCCTCCAAGTTCCAATATAAAGAAAACTCCATATAAGGATGTCTTTCATCTTGGAATAAGCATCTTTATATAAAGCTAGTGTACAATGTGAAAACCATGCTTACAGCTAAAAGCATTGAAAATCTTCTTTTCCCACCCTCCACATGTTTCTTTACTCCTTAATGTATTGAACTATTATGAATTTACAATATGCATATATGATGTACTCATAATTATTAACATTCAACGAGGAACAAAGCTTGGGATATTAAAACATGGTTTTCTCTAAATCAATAATGGTAATGAAATATCGCTGCTCTAACTTCTTGATTATTCCTTTGCTATGAATTTTCTTCCTATTGATGTCCTTGTTGCTCATGTAGTTGCACCTGTTATAGATCAAACAAGCTACATCTCCCAAAATGGACCCGTCCAAAGCAAATGCAATAGGCACTGAGGCTGGATCTATCACCAATCAACCAAACAAAAAAGCTTCTAACACAAGCCATATGAAGCATCAACCATCTGACAGCTTGATAGATAAAAAACTGATGACACTTATGAAAAGGTTTTTCAATCATCTCTACTTACTTACACTACTTTGCTTCACATATATGCCAACTCACTTGCTGTTGGCATTAAGTATGATTGTCATCAGTGACAACACTTATTCAGACTCTGCGTGCTTACCAAACAGACAGTGTTTACCAAGCAAACAGTGCTTACCGAGAAGACAGTGCTTACCGAGCGGATAGTGCTTACCGAGCGGACAGTGCTTACCGAGCGGACAGTGCTTACCGAGCAGGATAGTGCTTACCGAGCAAGACAGTGTTTACCGAGTGACACTATATCTACTGAGTCTCTAGTATATACCATGTTTGAAACTACAACCGAGTGGTTAGTATGGACCGTGCCTCCACTTCTACCGAGTGCATGACGATGCCGAGTAATGTAGTGGATGCCGAGTATCAGAAAGTCACTAAGTTAGTTTGTAGTAACCGAGTCACTATATTTGGGCCAACTCAGTAATATTTGTGTTAACTTGTTTAAGAGCTGACTTTGTAATTATTTTGTAATTGTTTTAGATTGATATATAAACAATGTTTTATATCATATCCAAAAGAAGAAAAATAGCAAAGTATGAAAAAGAGAGAAAGGTAGAGATAAGCGAATTACAAAGGGCTACAACAGTATAAGAAGCAGCAAAGATCTATCCATCATAGAAGGTGATCAGTACATTAGAGAATCTCAATTAGCAAGTACAGTTGCAAGCAAGAGATCTACTGTTTCATCCTAATAGGTGAATCAGCTTGAAATCCTTTAACCGGGTAGACTTAACAGTCTTTGTAAAATCTCTTAATTGAGTGCATACTTCATTGTATGTTTGTAAATCCTCTAACAAGGTGGACCTAGTAGTCCTTATTGCTCCTAACAGGGCAGATCATCAGAAGTGATCATTGTAAGCCTTAACCGGCAAACTTTATACTACAGTATTGAAGTTTTGTGGGTATCATCCCCACCCTAGTTTTACTTTCTACTTGGAAGGTTTCTGGGTCACCAAATCTCTATGTTCAAAGTGTTATGAATGTTTTATTCTTTCTATTACTCATGCATGCAGTCAGATTATCAATCTAATATTATTAAGATCTGAATCTGTTAAAAGTTTTGAAGTTACTGATTCACCCCTCCCCTCTCAGTAACCTAGATAGTCTTGAATATTTCCAACACTTGCATATGCTTGTCACTGCATTTAGTATCAACACTAAATTTACTAAAACCATTTACCAGGGCATTATTCACATCCTCCACTCAACAAGACAAGCTTCTAGAAGATGGCAGCAGCTCCAATGACACTCAACAAGCAAAAAGGTAAAATTATTCCTAGACTCGTTTACTATTTCCATTGCATTTCATATAACTGTATGAGCCAAAATAGATAACCTTGTATTCTAATAGGTTGGTAATAAAAGCAAGCCATATATCCAGCATCCTTCAAATTTGTACAACACAGTCTGCCACTGCTTTCGAAGGTGATGTCCTTGTCACTTATGGTCTTGCATATGCCAAAAACCCTGCAAGCCCAGCAAAAGCACCGATTTTGCATGTTGACCTCGTTGACATGGATGGACAAATGACCATCACAAAAAACATTACCAACCAATTAGTTGATAAATACCTTTCCCAGCTGCTGTCCGAAGCAAGTGTACATATAGAAGGATTTGAGATAAATAAAAAATCACAGTATGAAAGGGGTGATGCTAATTATTGCCTGGAGTTCACTGCAAACACATTCATAAAAACCATTAGCAAAGTCTACAGCAAACAAAAATTGATGCCTGATACAAAAATCTCTCAACTTATCCACTCGGTTAACAACTACTCAGTCGCTACATTGGGTGTTATAATGGCAGCACACAACCATACCCCGAAAGAGTATCAGCTCCATGTCAAAGATAGAGAATACATCTCAAACACAGCTATTGTAAGCTACTCACTCCATACATCAAACCCATTTTTTCACTTTTCGCACATAACGATCAAGTTTCTACATAATAAACAACACATTTCTTTCCTTTGCAAGTTACAGTACCAGACTTCCACACTTGCACTTATGCAACAATGGAAGATATCCTTGCATCTGCATAGACACCATTCCTACTCATAAAGAATGTTCTCCGTAATGGTCCAAGGGGGACACCACTCATAAAAACAACACCATCCACATTCATTGGCAATCTCAATGATGAATATGCAAGGACTAGTCTACAACATATTGTATCCTCCAATCTCCAAGTAAGGAACACAACCATAAACTATTTCAAGCATTTCTAGAATTTGACTACATCTAACTAAATACAAATCTCAAATCCATGCTTACATGTTCCTTCAAATTGCAGGTGATAGGTACCTTGAAACCAAAAAATCCTTACCTTGCACCGTATCAGCTCCTGTGCACCTTATGTCACCAGCCAACATCACTAGCACTATCATCAACCACTAATAATGCCCACTGCACTGCATGTGCCAAGAAAACAACATTTTCTTACGAACCCTTTTTGCAATGCATAATACAGACTGAAGATGACATTGTCGATTACAATATGCATGGACAGCTCCTTGACCAACACTTCCCTTGACTTAAAGAAATGCCATTTGAAAACTACAAAGCAAACCTATCTGAAGTTGTTTGCCTGATGCGAACCTTTGAAATTGAAGGCACCTTTACAATTGCAATGAACAACAACATCATGTCTGTTGCAACACAATACTAGCATGTAAGATCAAAATAGCTTCTCATTCATATTTCTTGCAATTTAAAAAAAACTATCATTTTAGATCATAGTTTTCCATCTTTTTGCCCTTAACATTATTGTTTTTGCTAAAATGTAGGTGCATTAAGCCTCTCAAAGTCCACTGCAAGTTATTGTTCTACACATATCCCTCCTTTCCTTTTCAGAGTACAATACATAGTGCGAAGAAAATAGATCTATCTTTTGGGCCTTACCAGTTCAATGTTTAGAAACCAACAAATATAAAACTATGTTATAACAAATGCATTCGTGCTCAAGAACCTGCATTTAGTTTTTAGACTTCTATAGTGAAATGTTTTGGAATCTAAAAAATGAAACTATCTTGTAACAAATACAGTAATGTTGTTCATAATCGCCTTTTTTGCAACCAACACTTAAAATTAGTTACACGTGCAATATGATATAATAATGCTTTGTATATCTCACATCTATTTTCTTCCTATCATTCTAGGTTTAGGTTTAGGAATTTTAAAATACTGTAATGCAAATGCTTATCACCATTCCACTATATCTTAAGATGTCTATGCATGCTATGATCCGTGATAACAATTCTCCTTACATCCTTGACTCTAGATAATGGAACAGGTCATTATAATAGACGTATGCTGTCACTATAATGCCCTATTTATAATTTTTCAGAATTATCTATGACGAGGACATACTAAAACTAAAAATAGAAAATGTCAACGTACAGAACAACCAAGATCAGGATACGGAACATCGAATTATTCCAGTGATATTTAAAACTCATTTGAAAAATCTATTATGTCATGGGTTATTTTATTGTCTCATTCAATAGATTGTTTAGCGTCTGAACATACTAGATATAAGTTAACTTCTTTTACAAGAGTCGTCTTGAGCTTTATCATAATTTTGTTATGTTTTTTATGTGAGTGTTTATAATATTTAAAAGTTTATTGAGGTGATCACATATCAAAGGCGAGATCCTCCATCTCAAGTTGACCTTTCTCATCTACTGCTCTCGAATTTATCCATTCATCAGAAGCTGTGCACACTTCCGTGAACTAGTCTGTTTTTAGTCAAAAGCTTCCTAAACTCCCCTCTTCACTTGAAAATGTATTCTTGTTATAGATGGGCTAAGAAGTAGAAACAACCTTCTATTTTTTATGATTGCCCCAGTCCTTTCACACTTTTTAAAGTTGCATTCATTCTTTCCATAGGATCCTTAACCTGCTTGATCCTTTTATACAAGGGAATAATCTATATATTATCTATGCCAATATATTCTCTCTCAAAGCTTCTATTTGCTGGAAAACCTTGACACTGTCTAATTATTTAGTATAAGAATAGATTTTGCATACTGCCCAGATTAGTCAATAATTATACTCAAAAATTAGGTTCAATGAGCTGTTTCATCAAAAAAGACATTTAGATTTACATGAAATGTCTCAATAGTACTATATGAATTTGAAACTGCACTTTTAAAGCCCTGAATAATTATTGTCCACAGCCTTTAAATTTAGAGGATAATTTTCTGATATAGTTATCAAGTTTGTTTATTTCCCACATAGGCTTAACCTACTAGGAATCATCTCATCGTAAGCTTAGAACGTACTTCTAGTAGCCTTATGAGTGGAGCCACCAACCTATCTATTCAACTAATCCTCTATAGCCGGCTAGATTCCCTCCTCAGTTCATGACTTTGTCCTCCCAACTGCTACTAAAATCCTCACCTTTTTTCATCCTAGCACTACTTATATCCTTAGCTAAATCCTTGTATGATGAAACACCTTTACCATCATAGATTCCAACCCCATAGCCAACATTCAGAACACAGTCATATCTTAGCTTATCTCTATTGCACACTTTCTCTCTTGTTTCTTCCAACTCTAGCATTTTTTGCACCGTCATGTTTTTCAAAGCCACAACCTTTGTTTCTTGGCCCAAGTGATGCTTTTTCCTTTTTCTTTCTCTTTTACCAACAAGACAATACTATCTCCATTCTTTACAGTCATGAACATGATTGTCTCTATAACAACTTCAGTACGTTTCCCTCCTGTCCCATTCCTGTCACTGTGAAAAGATAAAAGCTACTCAGTGCCAGTATAAACTGTTTCTCTCTAGTAGCAGAGAGAATAGAGAAAATTGCAGAGACAAAACTAAAGAGATTTAGCAGGCAGGCTAAACCCTTTGCAACTTAGAAGTATTCTAATCATGATATAGTATAGTTGATCAAGGATTTAAAATTTGAGGCAACAATTTGTCTCATTGAAATCCATAGCCAAAGATTCATCATTTGGTCTTGAAGACTCCCAACATCATTTATTCTGGACTGAAATATATCCGGAGTGAGCTTATCATTAGAGATCCAACCATAGTATGGGCTACAATTGAGATCTCAGTTGCAGTTATTCGAAAGGACTTATATTTGCCTGCTTAACTGTGCTATTTTCTTGGTGTATAGATTTCTGCTTATTTGATCCCATTCTTCTGTTGTAAAGCACATGTTTCCTTCAACTTTAATTTAAATATATTTATTTATTTTGAAACAGGAAAAAATATTTGATATATTATGTTGTTTGTCATATAAATTGCAGAAACAACTAACATTTTTAAGTATTTAGCTTCTTACTTTGAATTATATAAAATTTTACGACTTAAGCTGTGAGACAATCTTTCACATTGAGAGCTAGCTCTTTACTTTAAAAAAAAACTTAAAATATATGTTGATTGTGATTTATTGTACGTATAAGTTGTTAAGGTTCCATAGAGAGTTTGTTTTTTGTTTTTTTAAGAAAAAAATGATTACATACAATGAGATGAGATAGTTCATTTGTAAAATTATTTTTTAAAGACTAAGTTGTAATATGTTTTGTTTATGCACACAATACTTTTCCTTTACACAGTACTGTCTGAAAATGCAATCCAACACTGAAGTTAGGAGGGTATGCCTTGCTTTCAAAGTTCTAGCCTTAAAACCATCAGCATACATTTTCTCTTAGTTGTAAAGCGTGTAATCTTTTGTAATATGATGAAGGCTCGTGGTAGAAAAAGCACAACCCTTAAACATATAATTATTTCCCTTGTTACCAGGTGCATTTGCTGGTACACTCTTTGGCAACATAAGGAATTTTTTTTTTATTACAAAAGAGACATTTATTATTTCGAAGAGATGACCTTTTCAAAATCGAGGGTTCATTTTGATGGATAGGCGTGCAAGCTGGTTCATCATTAACAGTCAATTTTTTAAAATTTTCATCATTTTTACCGTTGTCAAATTTTCCTGACCTTGGAGTCACACATAACACCTAGTACATCCTATTCAGATTTCTATATTAAAAATTGGGCACAGGAACCTGTATGGTTTTTCCAGTAAATACACATAAGATGATTTTTTATACTTAAGGTGGGGTTAATTACTATTGTTATAGTTAAAATTAATGTATAGGCAAATAAAGTATATTTCTTTAATATTAATGTATTTTATATCATATTAAAGTATACAATTTAAATTAGATTACATTTTAAATTATATTACAATTTAAATTACATTACAATTTAAATATTTCCATCTCTACCGTTGGCTTCTCTTGAATGTTCACATTAGTAGATTAAATATTTTCATCTCTACAATTAGCTTCTCTTGAATGTTCCTAGTAGATTAATGAATATTATTTAAATAAAATTGTAATATATTATAATAAATGATGTATTTCATTGTTGGTTGTGTATGAGGTGATGCTATATTTTTTAAATTTAATTTGAAGAAGATTTGAATATTTTATTTGCTATTCATTGGTAAAAAAATTGGTAAATTTTCACCTCTATTCTAAATGTCTCTTTCTCGCCATGCAGTGCAATATATTTTTTCCCCTTCTATTGTTAGCCTTTTATCTTTTCTGTTTGAATGGAAATAATCGTTATTTCTCCAATGATCACCAATGATTAGAGTGTGCCTATTTCAGATAATCCAAATTGCCTAATCTATCAATTTTAATCATTCTAATTTATGTTTTTATGGTTTTATTGATAATACCTTCATATTTTGTATTTTTTTTCCAATTCATCCTCTTTTTAAAAATTATCAAGTAATCTTTTATTCCGGTGTATGTCAATAGATGAGCATTATAAGCATATATTTTTAATTTATATTTTGAAAATAGTTTATATATTCTTTTGCCTCATTTTATCAAACATTCTTAAAATTCTGGTTACCAATTACATATGCAATTATTTTTTAATTTTCATGTCTTTTATGTAATGATCTCATATAAATTATTCATAGAATATTGTATGCTGAGAGTAGATTTTTGTAACTTATTTTTAAATTCGTCTATTATGTAACGATCTCATATAAATTGTTCATAGAATATTATATGGTGAGACTAGATTTTTGTAACTTATTTTTAAATTATAATTGGTATTTGTTGTCTTAATAAATTTGTATTTAGAAATTTAATATAATATAAATATTTCAAATTAGATAATAAAATATAATCTATCATTAAAAAAAATAAAATTGAACCTAAAGTCTAAATCGAATTGAATAATAAATTTTTTTTAAAAAAACTTAAAATTAAATTGTTATATTCTCCTATGCCTTGCACCATTAGCGTACCCCTACGTAATGGAGGATGGTCACTTTTAAATTAAATTCTTGTATTATCGTATGCCTTGCACCTGACTTGGCTCCTGCCACATGTCCCTTTGGCGCATGATCGCAAGGGCCAGATTCGGCCCTTGCGATCATACGACCACTGTCGGATCGTCGCACAAATCCCCAAGCACTGATAAACCTCCATAATCACACAGTCAAAAATAACATTAAGGCCCAACATTTTTTATGATTAGAACTGCCTAAAGACACTGAAATTTCCTGTTAGTGTTTTGTATGGTACGCTCAATATGCTTTCCAAATTACCTGGAAGGAATCTGTTACTTACACGTCTCACAAGTCGAGCTCATTTAATAAACTCCAAACGAAACTCGCTGTCAAATTTGTTCTTAATAAATATTTGAAAAAGTAAAGATGAGTTGTACGCTTCTTTTCTCGTTACAGTGAAGAAGATGAGTATTGAACAGGAGTGCACCCCTCAAATATTTGACTTAATTCATTTAAACCAAAAAGCTCGATTAGTAATGAATGAATCATATTTCGAAGGTATTTAGTATTAAATTATTATTATTTTTTAATCATGGAAAGCAGTACGAATATACCGGATAATGGTAGAAAGATGTATTTTAATTTTAATTATGTGTTTAATTTATTGTATATATACAATATATATTTTTATTATCTTAATTGTAGTTCTCATATATAAGGGATCATTTTTATACTTTAAATTTAGGAGTTTTCACTTTTCTATTAAACTATCTTGATAGAGTAACATAAGTTAGTCACACAACAGTATTTGTTATTCTTATTTTCTATACCAATCAATTAACAACAGACTTATCTTCAAAATATAAACTGGAAAAGATCAATAAAAGAGAAGATTATTCAACTCTTCTACATTTCAAGTACTATAAGACTCAAGGAGTAATCCTAATTATCTTTTAAAGAATCAAACATATAAAATGTAAAATGAATCCTTTTACTAAATATATAAAATACAAAATGAATCCCCTTACAAATAATTTTAAAGCTTTTTATCTCTTAGATTATTTTAATTGCAAATCAATTAATAAAAATAAAGAATTGTTTATCTCTTATTTTTAATTTTTAATTTTATATGAATTTTTACATTTTATAATTACTTCTAGATTTTAAATTATATTTTATTTTATTTATATTTTGTAATTTTATTTTTCTTAATGATAATTTATTTTATAATTAATTGCATTTTCTATATTTTAGATATAATTCTAAATTGTATGTTTTTAAAAATAAATATTATTATTATTTTGTTTGATTCTAAAATTGAAGTTTTGTATTTAATATTAAATATAAGATTTTATATTTTATACTTTTATGATGATATTATGTATCTAACTTAGAATTATTGATGCAGGAGCATCCTGGGTGTAAGAGCAATCTTGCATCACCCAAAAAATATTTATGTTTTTATATTCAATAAGGGTTATTTTGTGCAGAGCTGCTATTTGTGGAAAGTTACTATTTTTGTTTATTTTCGTATGTGCTCAGAATGATCTGATTTCTTTCTTGGAGGTTCATTTTGGTCATATAAGTCTGCCAGTAAAGTTTCATTGCCAGATCAAGTGTATATTGGAAGATATTGAAGATTTTCGGTATTGGCAGCAGGGTACAGAAACTTTGAACTTAGTTTTGAAGGCTTTAGAGGCCCCGGATGAGGTCAAAAATTTGGGTGACGAGCGCTTGCACAAGTCAAGCCTGTAGAGCGCTTCGTGGCATTTCTGAAATGGGGTTATAATAGCCGATCGGGTCAACTGGTGATGACTTATGGTCTTCGGAAGTTGGGCCACCTGAAATGGCGAAAAATAATTTTCTTCAAAATTTATGTTCGGGTTTCAAAGGTTATCTTGAGCTGACTATGATGTAATGAAATGTAAAATAAAATAATTCTAAGTTTGGTCGGCCTTATTGGCTAAAATTCTGGAACCTTCCCAGGCGGTGGAAAATTGCCTATATAAGGAAGGCTGTATTATTGTCTTAGGCAGTTCAGAATAGTTCTGGGTAGTAGATCTGGGTATTGATTCGAGGCTTTGTCCTACAGAATATTGTAAGGGAATGCCCATGTGGCTTTGCATATTGTAATTCTAAAAGTTTGTAATTCCACATTTGTGGAGATAATAAGAAGCCAATTTTCTGTTCTTGCATATTGTTGTGGTTTCTCTGTTTCTGTTATGTGTTTGTGGTATTAAGGGGAGCACCTTTCATCAAGTGGTATCAGAGCAGGTTTTCTTGAGTGTGTAAACAGATCGCCGACTGTGAGGCAGTTTGCACCAGGACCGTGGTTAGGGTTTCAGCGCACATCGCGAAAATGCCTCCACGAAGAGAACGTGGCGGAAGAGTTGGTGTTGTGACACCTGAGGTTAGAGAGCTGCAGAGACAAGTGCGAGCATTGCAAGAAGAGATTCACAAAGGAATAAATCTTAATGTCAGAGACGAAAGCGAGGATGAAGCCGAAGAAGAATATCAAGAAGGAGAAGTTGAAATTGTGAACCGGGAGGAAGAAAGACTTTTTCGGGTGATTTCCAAGATTGGGAAAAGACCTAAGATTGAGGTTCCTACATTTTCTGGAAATCTTAACCCAGAGGAATTGATCAACTAGATCAATGAATGTGAAGAATATTTTGAGTATGAAGATGTTGAGGATCCTGATAGGGTCAAATTTGCGAAGGCCAGACTGAAAGGTCATGCGAAGATATGGTGGCAAGAGATTCAGTTGGAGCGAAATAGAAGGGGAAAGGAGAAAATCACGAGATGGGATCGGATGGTGGATAAATTGAAGTGACAGTTCATTCCTGTTGATTATGAGCTTGACCTACTGAAGAAAATGCAAAGTTTGAAGCAAGCAGGAAGATCTGTTCAGGAGTATACAGAGGAGTTCTATCGACTTCTCATCAGAATAGGCCATGCAGAAGCTGATAAAGAGAAAGTTGCCTGATACCTTAATGGGTTAAGGCCAAGCATTCAGGAGGAGCTGAATCTGGTTTGAATGAATAGTATTGAAGAGGCATACCAGTTTGCCCTAAAAGTAGAGGAAAAGCTGAACAAGAAGTTTGAGAGCAGACAAAATGGAAGAGGTCGCGGTGGACGGTCATATGGTGGCCGAAATGAAGATCTGAAAAAGAAGGATGAGGCCAGTAGCAGTTAGAATCAGTGAGGAAATAATTTCAATTGCTTCCAGGATCAGAATAATAGAGATCAAAGAGGAAGAGGAAGAGGACAAGGACCTGGAAGAGGTGGCTTCCGTGGAACATGTTTTCACTGTGGAGAAGAAGGTCATAGGGCATTTGAATGTCCTCAGCACCAAGGCAGAACATATAGGAGAAATGAAGGCCAGGCCAGAGTTGCACATGTAGATGAAGATGCCAGATCATCAAATTCTGAAGATGCTGAAAGAGGAGAAACGTTGATTAACAGAAGAGTCCTGTTGAGTGGTGAGAATGAACCTGAGCAAAGAAGGAGCCTGTTTCACACCAGGTGCAAGTGCGAAGGTAAATGCTGTGATGTGATTATCGATAGTGGAAGCACTGAAAATTTGGTGTCAGAAGAGATGGTGACAAAGTTGAAGCTCAAGAGACAGAAACACCCACATCCATATCGGATTGCCTGGGTGCAGGATGACCACAAGGTCATGGTCAATGAACAATGCCTGGTGAAGTTCAAGATCGGTGGATACCAAGATGAGGTATTGTGTGATATCATATCTATGGATGCATGACATATGTTGTTGGGTAGACCATGACAGTTTGACAGATGTGCTGTACATGATGGTCGTGTGAATACCTATTCCCTGACAAAGGATGGAGTGTGACATAAGCTAAAACCATTGAAGGAGACTGAAGAAAAGGTATGTGGTAATGCAAGGATAACTTTTGTTGATGGAAGAAATTTCCTAGATGGTATGAGGCATGAGCATGTATGTTTTGCTCTAATTCTAAAAGCTGGTAAAGAGGAAGTAGAAGATGTTCCTGTAGAAGTTGCAGATTTGTTGAATGAGTTTCAGGATATTGTATCCGATAACGTGCCTGATGGATTACCACCAGTCAGGAAGATCAGTCATCAGATTGACTTGATCCTAGGAGCGAGTTTGCCGAACAAGGCAGCGCACAGAATGACACCTGCAGAAAGTGAGGAGTTGAACAGACAAGTACATGAGTTGTTACAGAAAGGATTGATCCGTGAGAGTCTAAGTCCCTGTGCTGTACCAGCGGTATTAGCACCAAAGAAGAATGGAGAATGGAGGATGTGTACAGATTCTAGGGCAATAAACAAGATCACAATTAAGTACAGGTTTCCATTGCCACGAATGGATGATATTATGGACTGTTTGAGTGGAGCTGTGTATTTTTCAAAGATAGATCTAAAAAGTGGATATCATCAAATTCGGATCAGAGAAGGAGATGAATGGAAGACTTCCTTCAAGACAAAGGAAGGACTGTATGAGTGGTTAGTCATGCCTTTTGGGCTAACCAATGCACCGAGCACTTTCATGCGGCTCATGAACGAGGTTCTGAAAGAATTTCTGGGTAAGTTTGTCATTGTTTACCTAGATGATATTTTGATCTTTAGTAAGACATTGGAGGAGCATATGATGCATATTCGTATGGTATTTGAGAAGCTGAGAGAGGAGAAATTGTTGATTAATTTGAAGAAGTGCAGTTTTGTGAAGAAAGAGTTAGTGTATTTGAGATTTGTAGTTTCAGCAGAAGGTCTAAAAATGGACCCAGAGAAGGTACAGGCTATCCTTGAATGGCCTACTCCAAGGAGTGCTACTGAGGTAAGATCTTTTCATGGTTTGGCTAGCTTTTATAGAAAGTTTATCTGAAATTTTAGCAGTATTTGTGGACCCTTGACTGAAACAATGAGAGGGGATAGAAAAGAGTTTAAGTGGACTAATGGGGCAGAAAAGAGTTTTCAATTATTGAAACAAAAAGTTACAGAACAACCTGTTTTAGCACTTCCAGATTTTAATAAGGTGTTTCAAGTAGATTGTGATGCTAGTGGTACTGCAATAGGAGCTGTTATGAGCCAAGAAGGTAAACCTGTTGCGTATTTCAGTGAGAAGTTAAATGATGCCAAGAGGAAGTATTCTATTTATGATCAGGAATTTTATGCTATAGTTCAGGCATTAAAGAAGTGGAGACATTATCTACTTCCTAAGGAGTTTGTTTTGTATACTGACCATCAAGCTTTGCAATATTTGAATAGTCAAGGAAAATTGAATCAAAGGCATTTGAAATGGGTTGAGTTTTTGCAGAGTTATACATTTGTTTTGAAACACAGGAGTGGAAAGTCTAATAGGGTTGCAGATGCTCTTAGCAGAAGGCAACTATTGCTGATAGAGATGCAGATTGAGGTGGTTGGGTTCAAGGAACTCAAGAATTTGTATCCAGAGGATCCTGATTTTGGTGAAGCTTGGAAAGCTTGTACAGAACCTGTTACTCTAGACAGGATGAAATGGCTGGATTTTATCATCCAAGATGATATGCTATTCAGAGGGAGCTAGTTGTGCATTCCACGAAGTTCTATAAGGGAGAATCTCATCAAGGAGAAGCATAGTGGAGGATTGGCTGGACATTTTGGTCATGATAAAACCCTTGCTTTGGTTGGTGAGAATTATTATTGGCCACAATTGTAGCAAGATGTGAAGAAGTTTGTACAGAGTTGCAGAGTATGTCAGATGGTGAAAGGAGTGAAGCAGAATACAAGATTGTATCAGCCATTACCTGTACCAGAGAAGCCTTGGGAGGATATCAGCATGGACTTTGTTCTTGGTTTACCGAGGACTCAGCGGGGGCATGATTCAATTTTTGTGGTGGTTGACAGATTTTCAAAGATGGCACATTTCATTCCCTGCAAGAAGACTAATGATGCTGTTCATGTAGCAGAATTGTTTTTCAGAGAAGTAGTGAGACTTCATGGTTTGCCAAAGACCATAGTTTCAGATCGGGACACTAAGTTTGTTGGATATTTTTGGCGTACATTGTGGAAGAAGTTGAAGACTGATTTGAAGTTCAGTTCATCACATCATCCACAGACTGATGGACAAACAGAGGTGGTGAATAGGAGTTTGGGAAATTTGCTGAGATGTTTGGTTGGAGATAAGCTAACAGGATGGGATTTGATTTTACCACAGGCGGAATTTGCATACAATAATTCTGTCAACAGGAGCACTGGTAAATCACCATTCCAGATTGTATATGGAAGTAGTCCAAGAAATGCATCTGAATTGAGGAAGATAGATAAAGGAGAAATAAGTAGTTCTGAAGCTGAAGATTTTACAGAACACTTGAAGAACATCCATGGGGAGGTGAGGAAGTATATTACCAAGATGAACACACAGTATAAGGCTAAGGCAGATGAGAAAAGGAGGTATAAGGAATTTCAGGTTGGTGATGAAGTCATGGTTCATTTGCGGAAGGAGCGGTTTCCAGTTGGTACATATAACAAGCTGAAAATGAAGAAGTTTGGACCATGCAGAATATTGAAGAAACATGATTCAGGAAATGCATATGAGGTAGAATTGCCTACTGAGCTAAATATTTCACCAGTGTTTAACATTTCAGATCTGACAGAGTATCATGAGGGAGGTGTTGAAGATGAGATCACAGCAGCACAGTGGAGTATTCCAGCAACTAGTTCAGACACTAAGGAGATTGAAGATATACTGGATAGTCGTGTTGGCAGAAGCACAAGGAACAGGACATATGAAGAATATCTGGTCAAGTGGAAAGGATGACCTGTTGAAGATTCATCATGGCTAACAAAGGAGGAGGTTAATCGTCTTGATTTTTCTCTGCACACCTGAGTCGTGACAGGGTCACTTCTCAAATTACCCCGGGTGTCTGATGCAGGAACATCCTGGGTGTAAGAGCAATCTTGCATCACCCAAAAATATTTATGTTTTTATATTCAATAAGGGTTATTTTGTGCAGAGCTGCTATTTGTGGAAAGTTACTATTTTTGTTTATTTTCGTATGTGCTCAGAATGATCTGATTTCTTTCTTGGAGGTTCATTTTGGTCATATAAGTCTGCCAGTAAAGTTTCATTGCCAGATCAAGTGTATATTGGAAGATATTGAAGATTTTCGGTATTGGCAGCAGGGTACAGAAACTTTGAACTCAGTTTTGAAGGCTTTAGAGGCCCCGGATGAGGTCAAAAATTTGGGTGATGGGTGCTTTCATAGGTCAAGCCTGTAGAGCGCTTCGTGGCATTTTCGAAATGGGGTTATAATAGCCGATCGGGTCAACTGGTGATGACTTATGGTCTTCGGAAGTTGGGCCACCTGAAATGGCGAAAAATAATTTTCTTCAAAATTTCTGTTTGGGTTTCAAAGGTTATCTTGAGCCGACTATGATGTAATGAAATGTAAAATAAAATAATTCTAAGTTTGGTCGGCCTTATTGGCTAAAATTCTGGAACCTTCCCAGGCGGTGGAAAATTGCCTATATAAGGAAGGCTGTATTATTGTCTTAGGCAGTTCAGAATAGTTCTGGGTAGTAGATCTGGGTATTGATTCGAGGCTTTGTCCTACAGAATATTGTAAGGGAATGCCCATGTGGCTTTGCATATTGTAATTCTAAAAGTTTGTAATTCCACATTTGTGGAGATAATAAGAAGCCAATTTTCTGTTCTTGCATATTGTTGTGGTTTCTCTGTTTCTGTTATGTGTTTGTGGTATTAAGGGGAGCACCCTTCATCAATTATATATTTTGAATTCAATTTTATATTTTAAATGAATCAAAAAAATAAAAAAATATTTTAAAATAAATATATTAAATTATTTATTAAAAATAAAAATTATAATTATATTTATATTTACATACTAAATTAATAAAAAAATTAATTCTAAAAATATAAAATACACCAATAAATTAAATGTATTATAAAAATAATACCAACAAAAAATTATTATATTGAAAATAATAGTATACATAATTCATACACTTCTTTTAAAAAAAATTAATCAACACTATAAAAAAAAGTCAAAATGCAAATCAAATTATGGACATGAAACATGTTAATTCTAACACAAATTCTTGCATAATATAATCTATCAATTTCCGAGCGTGCTAAATCATTGATATGCAAGGAGATCTTAATAGTTTATTATATATATATATATATTATTATTAGTATTGCAGTAGGTTAAGCAAGTACTCTATTATGGATTGTTAAGCTTAATAAGTGATTAAAACTAATCACATGAACCAATAATATTTTAATATATTTTATATTCTATTATAAATTTTATCTTTTTCATAGTATAAATGCAATATTAAAAATTATTTCTTTAACATATGATTGGTCCATTTAGTTTGAGTCTTATTGCACAAATTTTCACTACCAAAAGGATTCTATCTTAGTCAGTCCAATAATGGTTTTCTAAAGACAATATTAACACATTAACTTTAAGGTACTGACCATAATCATCTTAGCGCAGTCAGATTCCTTCATAAACAAATACGTTGTAGAAAGTCAAATGTATTAATATTTTAAAAAAATAATAATAATAAATTGACTATTTTTAGATGAGCATTTAAAAATAAATTTTTCTTTGAAAGAAGTTATACTTTCAATAATTAAAATAAAAACCAAAGAAATACAAACAATTAAAAAAAATATAATAGAAGTCAATTCTTTTGAACAAGTACTACTCAAACAATGGATCAATAAAAACTTGACTCAATACCATGTCTACTTAAATTCTAGCAATATGTTACAGAATTCCACATACTACAAAAAATACCACCTTAACATCTAAATAAGCTACTAAGTTTTATAACAAATTATTGACATTAATGAACAATACTTGTTGAAGTCCTTACAAATTATAGTGTATTCTTCAATGGAATGACACGAATTCAACATTTTGTAAATGGAATACCCAATTAGTTGGGCCTTATCTAGCACCAAACTCCATACTCAAGTGTGGTAGAGTTTGACCAGTACTAAAATGGGTGCCGTCTTAGCAACTCTCAAGCATTCGCCCCTATAAGCATACTGCTACTCGTACTAGTCAAAAAAAGATATTGTGAACTACTACTTATGAAATATGGATCAATGAAGATTACCAAAACTATGTAATTAAAACATCATATCATTTTTGTTTCACATCATGCCTCTTATCCTACTATTAGGCAGGGACTTCTGCTGTACACAACTCTTGTTATATTATTATTATTTTTATTTCATTTTATTTTTCTATTGAATGATGCAGATTTGAACTTAAGACCTCCTAGATGGGAGGTTTTGTAGCCACCACTGAGTTGTGGGGTCATCCCTTTTATAATTTAATATTATTAATTATTTATATTATATTTATTATTCTAATTTTATATTAATAATAAATTGTTATATTTATATATTAATTTTTTTATTTTAATAATACATTATTATATTAAGATTATATATATTTTAGTTTTATTTATTAAATTTTAATTTTATTAAATCTTATTTCTAAAGAGGATTGTAAATGCAATTCAAACTTCTATTCAAATGATAAATTATAGCTTTTGTATCCCTTTTATTACTTTATGAATATATTGTGAATATACAAACTTCTAATTAAATTCTTTTTGTATGCAAATTGTTGAATACACTATGTTCAATTTCAATATGTTTCAGCCAATGATTGCTTCGTGTGTATATATATATATATATATATATATATATATATATATATATAATTCTTTTTGTATGCAGATTGTTGAATACACTGTTCAATTTCAATATGTCTAGCCAATGATTGCTTTGCATGCATATATATATATATATATATATATATATATATATATATATATATATATATATATATCAAATGTTATGAGTCACGTAAATGATAAGTCGTGACTCATTTAATGAGTCATGTCTTATCATTGACGTGACTCTTTATAACAAATATGGTTATCATTGTTAACAATAATTAAACCAATATTGAATCAGCACCACATAACATATGTATTGATAATACTATCGGTATTACACAACAATGTAAACCGATAGTATTTTGGTATATATTAAACTGATACTAATCAGTAGTTAACAATACATATTGTTTGTCAATCGATATTAATCGATTCATAACGTATGACAATCAATAGTTATATGTTGATGAGAATATTTATCATTATGAATGAATATATATGGATATATATTGATGTATGTATAATAATAATCAATATTATTATATGTACGTTAATTTATATATGCATGTATGTATCATGTATTCTCATTTATATATATTTATCTTATCATTGCTATCATATTTTAACACTCCCTCTTAGCTAGGGAAGATAAATTGTAATGAAGATAATAACAATATTTATAGTGCATCACATTTCTCATAATGATATATGTATATATATCACCTTGTGAATATAGATATTATGTATGATACACAAATTTACATATCAAGTCTAGCATGTGATATGCAGAATCACCTAACATGTGATATCAAGTTTTACATATCACCTAACATGTGATATGAGGAATCACCTAACACGTGATACCAAGTTTTACATATCACCTAACATGTGATATGAGGAATCACCTAACACATGATACCAAGTTTTACATATCACCTAACATGTGATATGAGTAATCACCTAACACATGATACCAAGTTTTACATATCACCTAACTCATGATATGAAGGATATAATACACTCGAGAACATTACATTCTCCTCATATACCCCTATTATGGTATGTGTTGGAGATTTGCCAGCAAGCCAAAGTTGACTATATGTTTGTCATTGATGAAAACATATGGTAAGTAGCATACGTTGAAGACTTATGTAGTAAGCTTTGAGTATATGTAGCATGGACATTTTATTAGCATGATATCATGGACGTAGAGGTTAACTGTTAGTACATATAGTTATGCAGCAACTTGTGTCAGCAGTGTTCCTAATAGAGTTACAAGTAGTGTTCTGTGAGTGATTGTCCGTACAGTCATCATGGAGCCTTGCACCTTTGGATATGTGATGAAGACATGTTAGTGATCTTACAATCATGGATTTATAATTTGATGATGAGTAGAAGTGAAGTTGTGTAGTCACTATTCACCAATAGCAGTTTCCTATGTTCATTCAGAAAAGCCGACAGAGATTATATTGGTTCAAGAGTTGTGCTTATCATTTCGGTATGCGCCCTTGGATTATGGATTGGAGAAGAGTTAAGAATGATCGGTTAAGAGTGCATGATGTAATTCATCTTGAGGAGAAAGTTTCAGTTACTTTGGTAGAGCCGACAATATGTAGCATGCGTCTACATTTATTAATATTGGACAGGTCCTAGATTATGTTGCGTGCTTAGTAGAGCCAAAAAAATTATTATTGGAGTATGTTATGGTTTCTCTAATATGATTTCAAGGTGGTTCTAACAGGCCAACTTGATTATATCATTTGGAGGGAAGATATTTATAGGCTTTCATTTGTGATTGCTAAAGTATGGTTTGATGTTGTTTGTGAAGAGTAAAGTAGAGTGTGCAAAGTGTTGAGCCATCAGCAGAAGGTCTATGTGACCAAGTGAAGAGTTTATGCTATACATTGGAACTGATCCAGACAATAGGTCAAAGTGCAGTTCACCAAGATCTAGATATAGTGTGTATCTATTATTCAGAAGGTTGTAGCCTTCACCCCTTTGAGCAGTGTGCTCTCAGACAGTGCATCCTCACCCCTAACAAGATTAATTGTAAAAGACTCCTAACAGGGTCTGACCCTTGACCAGGTCACTGTACTAAATGCATTGTAAAGACAACTCCTAACAGGGTTAAGGATCTTCTAACAAGGATCATAAAACACTAGTGCAGATTATTAGTGGGTGTCATTTCCACCAGGGTTTTTACCTATTTGGGTTTTCCCATAACCAAAATATTGGTGTTGTGTTCAAGTGTTCTTTCATTTTGTTTATGCTTTGTGTTTAAGTATACTTAATTAGATAAAGAATGGAAACTTATAGATAACTGATTCACCCCCCCTCTCAGTTATCTCTTGGGACTATTCCTAACAATTGGTATCAGAGCCAAGTGCCTCAGAGTGAAAGTTTAATAGCTTGAGATTGATTAGATGGCATTCTTTAGAAAAGATAGTCCTAAGTTTGATGGAGAGAATTATCTTGATTGGAAGAACAAGATGATGACACATTTTCAGTGCATTGATTTTGAAGTTTTTGAAGTGGCTATCAAGGAAGTTGAGATCTCCTCTCTAGTAGATCTTGCAAAGGGTGATGCTACTAGCAAGAAGAAGGATTTGTTCCATCAGAATATAATAGAAAAAGAAGCCCTTATCAATGCCCTATCTCATAGTGAGTTTTCAAAGATAAAGAAAGTAGACACAACCTACAAGATATGGAAGCACCTAGATGACATGTTTGAAGGAGATAAACAAGAAAAGAATGCACACAGAAAGACATGGAAGAAAAAGTACAATACATTGGAGATGCTACCTGAAGAGAACATAAGAGCCTACAACCAAATCTTATCAATGAAGCAGTTGTTGGAATCAGAAACAATGGTGGAGAAATCTCAGAAGAAGACATCATGGATAAGGTGATGACTACCTTGACACTAGAATATCAGAACAAGATAAACATCCTTGATGAGACTATGCAATTCTCAGAAAATTTCAAAAGAGAGACCTTAATCAGCAAGATTTCTGCATTTGAGATATCAAGTTTGAAGACAGAGCCTAAAAGTTAGACAACCTTCAAAGCTTGGGTCCATGGTAAGAAATCCTTGAACACCTCTGGTAATTTTGATGATGATGATGGTGAAGAAGCCCTAGATAATTTCATTTCTATGATTGCTAAAAGAGAAAAGAAAGGAAAAGGAAAATATGAAGGTCAATTACCATTCAAATGTTTTTCATGTAATAAGATTGGTCACTTTGCATCTAAGTGTCCTACAAGAGTTAAAAAGTTTAAGAATGACTACAAGCCTAAGTATACAAAGGAATATTACTATGCTGGAGATGGAGTATCAGATGAAGAATCAACAGAAGAGGAGATTGGATTCATTTCTCTTGAAGATGAAAATAATTCACAAGAGTTAGCACTAATTTCACAAGCTAACATCAGGATAGACTGGATCATTGACAGTGGTTGTTCACATCACATGATAGGAAACAAAGATAGATTTGTTCATTTAGATAGATATAAAGGAGGCATGGTTAGATTTAGAGATAACACTCCTAAACCCATCATTGGTAGAGGAACCATCACCTTGGATGGAAAGAACAACATTGATGATGTTCTTTATGCTGATGGTTTGAAACATAACCTACTAAGTGTTGGGTAGTTTCTTGACAAAGGTTACAGGTTGGAGTTCAATGGAAACAAGTTCACCATTAACAACAAAGAAGGAGAAATAATTTCATCGGGATCAAAGACTAAAGGTAATGTTTTTTAGCTTAATCTAGAAGCAAGTTGTTTTGTTGCTAAAGTAGATGATAGTTGGCTATAGCATAAAAGACTATGTCATATCAATTTTGATAACATAGTAAAGATAAGTAATGTAAAGGTAGTTAGAGACCTACCTTGCATAGCAAAGCCAGTTGATACTATATGTAGGGAATGTGTAATGGGAAAGCATGTGAGGAATTCATTCAGGAGCAAGCATAATTGAGTAGAAAACAAGTTGGATCTAATTCATATAGACCTATGTGAACCAACTCAAACAAGATCATACTATGGAGAAAGGTATTTCATTTTGTTTTTAGATGATTATTCTAGAATGATGTGGGTTGCATTCTTGAAAGACAAGTCATAAGCATTTGAGAAGTTCAAAATATTCAAAGCTAAGGTTGAGAATGAATCTGGACTAAAGATAAAATGTTTAAGGTTGGATAGAGGAGGAGAATTCACCTATGACAGATTCTACGAGTACTACAAAGAACATGGCATAAAAAGATAGTTGAGTGCACCTAGAATCCCTCAGCAGGATGGGATTGAAGAGAGAAGGAATATGATCATCCTTGATACAGCACACACCTATTGGAGAGATGCAATCAATACAACAGTCTATACCATCAATAGAATACAATTAAGGTCTGGCACAGAAAAGACACCTTATGAGCTATGGTTTTGTAATCTTCCCATAATGAAATACTTTAGAATCTTTGGAAGAAAGTGCTACATCAAGAGGGATGAAGCAATAGGCAAGTTTGATGCAAGAAGTGATGAAGATATTTTTCTTGGTTACTCTACTAAAAGTAAAGCTTATAGATGTTTTAACTTGAGATTGAAGAAAATCATTGAAAGTGCTCATGTTAAGATTGATGAAAAGTTTATGGTTCAAGAAAGATATCATGATTACTCACCTTTTATTGAAGAAGAACCCAGACCATCCACTAGTGAGATAGTTGTTGAAGAGATGTTTGATAGTATTAATGTATTGTTCAATGACCCTGAAACAAGTGAAGAAGAAACTTAGAAGGAAGATGAGACAGTATCACCTAAAGTTCCAAAGTTTACATCTAGATACCATTCCAAGAATGACATCATTGGAGATCATAGCGGAAAAGTCACAACAAGATCACAAGCAAAGAATTCAGCAATAAATGAGATGGTATGTTTACTATCTCATATTGAACCTTTAAGTGTTGAAGATGCATGTAATGATTCAGATTGGTATGATGATATGAAAGAAGAACTAGATCAGATTATCAAGAATGATACTTGGGAACTAGTCCCAAAACTTAGTGATAAGAATGTGATTGGAACAAAGTGGATATTCAAAAACAAGATGAATGAAGATGACATAGTAGTAAGGAACAAAGAAAGGTTAGTATGTAAGGGTTATGCACAAAGAGAAGGCATTGATTATTCAGATACATTTGCACCTGTGAGTAGATTAGAAG
This sequence comes from Chamaecyparis obtusa, assembly GCA_027943335.1. NCBI lineage: Eukaryota > Viridiplantae > Streptophyta > Pinopsida > Cupressales > Cupressaceae > Chamaecyparis > Chamaecyparis obtusa. Next base: position 618,492 of record BSBK01005535.1, read on the forward strand.
CTATTAAGTTGTTTCTAGCTTATGCAATAGTCAAAAGCTTTATCAGATGGATGTCAAGTCAGCATTCTTGAATGGAGAGCTACAAGAATAAGTATACATTGATTAGCCAAAAGGATTCACCCTATCAGACAAACTTGATATGGTATGCAGATTGAAGAAAGCCCTCTATGGACTTAAGCAAGCCCCTAGAGCATGGTATGAGAGACTTGATGGATATCTAACTAAAATTGGATTCAAGAAAGGAGCAACAAATTGTAATCTATTCATAAGAGAGACATTTGAAGGACTACTACTTGTAGCTATATTTTTTGATGACATTATCTTTGGAGGTAATGAAAAACTTAGTGCTGAATTTTCTAAGGAGATGCAGAATGAGTTTGAGATGAGCATGATTGGACCTATCAAATACTTCTTGGGATTAAATGTGCAGTAGATAGAAAAAGGTATTTTCATTAAGCAATCAAAATATGTGAAAGAGATATTAAAGAAATTCAAGATGGATGATTGCAAGCCAGTGGGTACACCTATGATAACATGATGTAAACTTACAAAAGAAGACGATTCACCAATAGTAGATATAACATTGTACAAGTCTATGATTGGAAAACTTATTTATCTTACTCAAACCATACCAGATATTTCCAATGCAGTTGGCATAGTTGGAAGATTTGCAGTAGAGCCTAAATAAAGTCACCTCATGGTAGTAACAATAATATTTAGATACTTGCAAGGCACTATAGATTATGGTCTATGGTATCCTAATTTAGAAAATGTTGAACTTCATGTATATATTGATGCAGATTGGGCAGGATGCGTTGATGATAGAAAGAGTACATCAGGAGGAATAGTGTTTCTTGGTGACAGACTTGTCACTTGGACAAGCAAGAAGAAAAATTGTATCTCTTAGTCAACAGCAGAAGCGGAGTATTTGCAGCAGCCCTGAATTGTTCTAAAATTGTTTGGGTCAAGAAAATGATAAAGGAATTTGGTATTCAGATTGATTATCCTATTGTTATTCATTTTGATAACACTAGCACTATCAACATGTCAAAGAACCTTGTGATGCATGCAAAGACAAAACACATTGAGATCAAGTATCATTTCATAAGAGAGAAAGTGGCAGAGAAAGAAGTCAAATTGGATTATGTGAGTACAAAGGAACAACTAGTAGATATATTCACAAAGCCCTTGCCAAATGATACTTTTGAGTATCTCAGGGAGAAGCTGGGAGTAATTCCCTTCCCTGATTCTGCTTAGAAGAAAGAAGATAGAGCATCAGTCCTTAGGGACTGATGGATGGTTGACTACTCTACTTCAGGAGTAGTACCATTGCTTAAAAGAGTTGGTGCCCTTTTCCATTGATGTCAAAGGGGGAGTAATATATAGAGTCATGAAAAAAAAAAGCAAAGGAGTAATATACCAAGGGGGAGTAGTATTCATTCATGGAAGCAGTTCAGTTGAGGAAATGGAGAATATTGAAAAAATATTGCAGCAGATGGAGGATTCATCCTTAGGGGAATTTTGATGAGGAAAAAATGTTATAAAAGAATTTCTCATTTGGGTTGGTAATGTTTTTCATTCCATATGTTTCCATCAATGCCAAAGGGGGAGATTGTTGGAGATTTTCCAGCAAGCCAGTGTTGACTATATGTTTGTCATTTATGAAAACATATGGTAAGTAGTATACATTGAAGACTTATGCAGTAAGATTTGAGTATATGTAGCATGGACATGTTATTAGCATGATATCATGGATGCATAGGTTAACTATTAGTATATACAGTTATGCAACAACTTGTGTCAGCAGTGTTCCTGACAGAGTTACAAGTAGTGTTCTGTGATTGATTGTCTGTACAGTCATCATGGAGCCTTGTGCCTTTGGATATGTGATGAAGACATGTTAGTGATGTTAAAATCATGGATGCAGAATTTGATGATTATTATAAGTGAAGTTGTGTAGTCGCTATTCACTAGTAGCAGTTTCCTATGTTCATTCAGAAAAGCTGACATGGATTATATTGGTTCAGGAGTTGCACTTATCATTTCGATATGCACCCTTGGATTATGGATTGGAGAAGAGTTAAGAATGTTTGGTTAAGAGTGCATGATGTAATTCATCTTGAGGAGAAAGTTTCAGTTACTTTGGTAGAGCCGACAGTGTGTAGTGTGCATCTATATTTATTTATATTAGACAGGTCCCAGATTGTGTTGAGTGCTTCGTAGAGCCAAAAAAATAATTATTAGAGTATGTTATGGTTTCTCTAATATGATTTCAAGGTGGTTATAATAGGCCAAATTGATTATATCATTTGGAGGGAAGATATTTATAGGCAGTCATTTGTGATTGCTAAAGTATGGTTTGATGTTGTTTGTGAAGAGCAGAGTATAGTACGTGGAGTGTTGAGCCATCAGTAGAAGGTCTATGTGACCAAGTGAAGAGTTTATGCTATACATTAGAACTAATCCAGAGAGTAGGTCAAAGTGTAGTTCACCAAGATCCAGATATAGTGTGTATCCATTATTCAGAATGTTGTAGCCTTCACTCCTTTGAGCAGTGTGCTCTCAGACAGTTTGTCCTCACCCCTAACAGGGTTAATTATAAAAGAATCCTAATAGGGTATGATGCTTAACCAGGTCACTATACTAAATGCATTGTAAAGACAACTCCTAACAGGGTTAAGGATCTTCTAACAAGGATCATAAAACACTAGTGCAAATTATTAGTGGGTGTCAATTCCCACCAGGGTTTTTACCTATTTGGGTTTCCTCATAACCAAAATATTGGTGTTGTGTTCAAGTGTTCTTTCATTGTGTTTATGATTTATGTTTAAGTATACTTAATTGGATAAAAAATTGAAACTTGTAGATAACTGATTCACCCCCCCCCCCCCCTCTCAGTTATCTCTTGGGACTATTCCTAATAGTATGTGCACTGACATTACATCACATAATATCTACCATAATGAATCATGTCACATCCATGAATCAAGATGATATCAAGTCAACATGATATCAACATTAAAAGATCGTCACCTTATAATGTTAAATACAAGTGTTCATTAACTAAAAAGTCATCACTTTTTAGAAATGCACACAGGATGGGTGGGCCCATAAAGTCATAAAGTCACACATATGACAAAATAAGTTTACACATTAAACATATTTATTATATTAGTACAAATCAAAATTTTATATTTCAACCATACCAAGGTTTTTCCTGAAGTGATCAACTTTCACCTTGGGGAGGGTTTGGTAAGGATATATGTTTTTTGATCTTCTGTACTGATATATTCCAACTGGATCACATTCCTTTCTACCATGTCTCTCACATAGTGGTAAGGAATCTCTATATGCTTAGATCTGTCATGAAATAATGGATTCATTGATAGCTTGTTGAAACTCTAGTTATCACAGTGGATGATAGTTATTTTTAGTGGTTCACTGAATAATTCTACATTTAGTTTTCTGAGTCATACTACTTCTGTAGCAGCCATTGAAGTTGTGATATATTTGGTCTTAGTAGAGCTTTGTGCTATTGGTGACTATTTTATGCTATTGCATGATATTATAGCAGATCCTAAACTGAAGCAACACCTTGAGGTGCTCTTTCGATCGGTCACACTTCCAGCCGAATCTAAGTTGGTGAATCCATGAAGATCTAAGGCAACATTTTCATAGTTGAGTCCATACTTTAGAGTACCTTGAAGGTACCTCATTATATGCTTCAAAACCACTATTCATATTTCCTTAGGCTCACACATGAATTGGCTCAAAGAATTCACTGCATAATAGATATCTGGTCTAGTGTTAACCAAGTACATCAATGATCCAATCATCTTTCTCTAGAGAGTGGGATCAGCTGACTGAGAATATGTTGATGCTTCCTTCAACTTGTGAAGATTTGTCTCCATGGGTGATTACATCAGTTTGCAGTTCATCATGCCAAATCTCTTCAATATATCAACAATGTACTTTCCTTGGTTTAGAATAATGCTATTTGATTTCTGCCAGACTTCTAAGCCAAGGAAGTAGTGCAATAGTCCTAAGTACTTCATGTCAAATTTTGAGGATAGTTCCTTCTTGCACTGATTAATGAGGTGATCCTCTCCTTTAATCAATAGATTATCAATATATAATATTAATATTAACATATCACCTTTTCTTTGCTTGAAGTAGATATTCGGGTTTGCATCATTTTTGGAGAGTCCTAATCTCATGAGGTAGATGTCAATTCTCTCATACCAAGCTTTGGGAGTCTTCTTAAGTCCGTAAAGGATTTTCTTTAATTTACACACATGTGTTCTTGAATTATGGATCTCAAATCCTTCATGTTGCTCTAAGTAGACCTCTTCTTCAATAGTTTCATTTAAGAATGTGGCCTTAACATCTATCTAATGTACTTTCCATCCTTTGGTAGATGTAATGGCTAGAACAGCTTTGACTGAAGTATATCGAGCAATTGGAGAAAAAGTTTCTTCATAGTCAATTCCTTCTTTCTGTGAGAAACCTCTAGCTACGAACCTGTATTTGTACTTTTCTATACTACCATTTCTAGCATGATTGATCTTGAACAACCATATATATAGATCAAATATTATGAGTCACATAAATGATAAGTCATGACTCATTAATGAGTCACATCACTAGTATATTTGAGGCCTAATTTTGACAACAATCTATCGGATATTCAACGACCATCTGTCAAATATTTGATAGAATGTGATGTCAGAGTTATTCATCAAAAATTGCAACGGAAATAGTAATCGTCACCTTTTTGACATCAATATCTATCAGAAAGGAGGACACAATTACATGATTCAATATGGAATTTTTGACAACACATTTATCAAAAGTATAGAATCCCCAAAAGTTGTGCAGTGAGTTTTGCGATAGTGAAACTATCGGTACTATAACGTCTTCATCGATGATTAATCCGTTGGTAGTATAGCATCATCATCCAAAGGGGCATAAAAAATGGAGAATCTCCAATGGTTGTGTGGTGAGTTTTGTGACATCCCTGATGTCGGTAGTATCGCATCCCCCTCACAAAAGGGTGTTAAAAATTGAATATCTCCAATAGTTGTGCGATGACTTTTGTGACAGTCTATCCATTAGTTGTATAGAATCCCCATCGTACATGGGCATCGAAAAGGTAGAATCTACAATGGCTGTGCGGTGACATGTTTGATGGTAAATTTGTCAGTAGTATATCATCCCTTTCACAACCTGTCATAAAAAATGTACCATCTGCAACAGTTGTGTGGTGATATGTGCGACGGTCAATCTGTCAGTAGTATAACATTTGTGTCAAAAATGGGCATCATAATTGAGCATGTCCAACGGTTGTCTTGTGATAATTTTGACAGTTAAACCGTCGGTCATATGGAGTCTATATCGAAACAGTTCTCAAGAGTGTCAAAATTGCGACAGATATGGACACTAAAGATAACAGAGCTCAAGAGACCATAACAATTGGTCTCCATCTTTAGTTCATATTACTGAAAAAATGGTTTACATTTCATTAGCTCATCAAATAAGGGGATTTGAAAGATTTTAATAGAATATTTTCATGATAATGGATATTATTTAAGTTGACATTGCATGAATTTATCTACTTCGTGCACTTGAGGACTATGAGGACAACGATAAAGAAGCATCCCTCCTATGGCCTACATTATTCACTCAGCCTGGAACGTAATAAAGTGTGTTATTACATTTGAGGCTAAGTGAATAATGGAGGCCAGAGGAGGGGATGCTTCTTTATCATTGTCCTCATAGTCTACAAGTGCACGAAGTAGATAAATTTGTGCAATGCCAACTTAAATAATATACATTATCATGAAAACATTCTATTAAAATCTTTCAAATACCCGCATTGGATGAGCTAATGAAACGTAAACCATTTTGTTAGTATTATGGACCAAAGATAGAGATCAATTGTTATGGTCTCTTGAGCTCTGCTATCTTTAGTCCTAGCTACTAGGTAAGGTCTAGAAGACTTATACCTGTCAATCGTCATTCATAATCATCGCCTTGCCTTTATGTACACTGCATAGTATCCAACATATTACTAAAGGTGAAGAGAAGGAAAAAAATATGAATGGATAAAAGGAACAAAAGATACAATAATATTATATTTTTGTTTACCTTCTCATAATTGACCAAATAATTGATTCCTTCTGACCTCCAGTGTTGATGAGCTGCAGAAGCATAACAGGTTTTGATAGTTTCATGAACAATTATTTTTTGTCCCTGATACCCTGAAATATTGAGCTTCTCTTTGTTTCAAGAATAGTTTAACATTATCTACTTAACAGGGCCAACCATGTGAAGGTGGAAGCTCATCTAGTTCCTCTTAGAAGCCTCTTATGATCCCTTCTGATACTTTAAGACCTCTAATATGTATTCTTAGGGATTGTAAAGGGTCATAAAGGGTCATAAGGGGTCCTAAGACACAACAACTAAGAAACAAACATGTAGGCACCATGGCCACAATTATTTGGAGACACAACATAATTGAGTGGTATACCTAGACAATGCAACACAAACACTACTCCTCCAGTTCAAAGTTGACACTATACGATCCAAAAACCATAGATAAGGAATAAATTGAGAGAGCAGAGGGTCCTTATGGCCCTCTAACCTTCATTCTCTCAATTTATTCTTCTCCCTCTCTATTGTATTCAACTTAGCCATCGTTATCTATGGTTTTTGGATCCTACAGTGTCAACTTAGAACTGGAGGAGTAGTGATTGTGTTGCATCATTTGGGTATACAACTCAATTATGTTGTGTCTCCAAAGAATTGTGACCATGATGCCTACATTTTTTTTTCTTGACTATTGTGAGATTAACATTCTTATAAGGAACATGTCATGTCTATGTGGAACTGTGTAGGATTGTCACCAAAGGGGGTTCTAGATTAGAAAACTCCCTGTCACTTAATAATTATGAACTCATCAATGGTATACTAATTGTTTAGGATTGTAAGTTTAGGGAATTTTGCTTGAATGCATTATACCCCTGACATACTTCATGGAAATTTTTTGCATCGGAGTTACAAGGAAATGTAAAACAAGATTCATATAGAGAAAGGTGTTGCTCTTGGAAAATACTTGATGGTGATTGATGAAGAAGATTTGAAAATGATGATTCATCCAATTCAGATTGGTGCAAAATTTTCAAATCTTCTTCATAATCATCATCAAATGAAAATTTTCAATTCTTCTTCATCATTCATCATCTCAGTATTCTACAATCATCTTCTGTCAAATGATTATCCTCAAAAAATAAGTCATGGGAATGACCAAACAATACAATAACACATGAAATTGAGAATGAGTAATCAATTTTTATTTAAATTCAAACAAAGACAATTTTTATTTAAATTCAAACAAAAACAAGTCCTAGGGGCCAGACCTGTCTAACAAAGATCAATGCATTGGACAAATGATGTAATAATAATAATATATTGGATATATTTTTTATTATTATATATTTAATTATGTCTAAAATCGATGTGATAAATGATAATATAAGTGGTTATATTTATCACTAAGTTCAATTTTTAAACATATAATATAATTAAATACTGAGTTAAATAATAATAATAATAATATAATAAGGAATTATTTTATTTTATTTATTAATCCAAGAGGCTCAAAATCGTGGCCCCAAGTCGGTTGACTTGGAGGTCCACGTTTTGGCATGGATAAAATCATATATTAAGGAAATTTGATGAATGCTAGAAGCAATAAAAAACATAACATTGTCTTCTACTTGTCATCGATTCTTGGAGAAATCCAATTCATTCTTGGAGCAGAAAATTCGATCTTGGATGAGAAAAAATACTTGAGCAGATTTACATTGTATATTGAGTGATTTATATTAGACTTCTTTAGGCAAAATTGAGAAGTAAATTAGAGTATCAAATTGAAGCCTTAAGTACCAGATTCAAGAGTGAATAAGAAGCATAAAAGGGGGCATACCAAGTAAAAATTACATCTACTATTGTGGTGAATTAAGCATCCCTAGACGGGTGAATTGTATAGATTAAGTAGCCCTAGAAAGGCCAATTGAACATATTGTAGCAGATATATAAGGGTAGATTGTGTAGCCCTAGAAGAGAAAATTAGGGCAGACAACAAGGGTGAATTAGGGTAGAATTAGAGAAGCCCTAGAAGAATGAATTTGACAAGTCATTGAAGACCTTCCAAAATAGATTCATATCAGTCCTCGAAGGTAACATTGAAGGAAAAATTTCAAGAATACAAAGTGCAGATTTGAAGCCAACCAAAGGATAAATTTAGACCTTCAAATATGGGTATTATCTTTCCTTAATTGTGAATGTTTATTATATCATGTGTCTTATCACTTGAAAGACCTTTATAGATTGTATTTTCCTTACTATAATCTAAAAATATTAACATAAATTGTATACACCAGGGGGTACAATGAACAAGTAAACAATGAAAGAGGGTGATATTATACTATGATAGTGATATATCTTAGTACATAGTGGTCGACAAAAGTTAAAAGAACATTGTTATTTGTAATGAAAAAGATCTTTTGTGAAGAAAAGTAGTGATACCATACAATAATACAATGAAAATAATTACTTTTCAAGAATATTCACTATCCCACCAGTCTATTGACTATTCTATATAATGCAATAAAAAAATCATCAGACCTTTGAGGCTTGATCATTTTAGCTCATCTTCTATTGAGAGAGATATATCAAAGGATAGACCAATGTGTAGTCCACATGGTGCAACTGACATAGGTACAAATGAAGCAGGTTCTTATAAGGTAAAGATTCACAACTAAGAAGAGGAAAATGTAGTTCTTACAAAGCAATAAATAGGGAATGTGATCAATTTGATCAAAAGATGATTACATAACAATGGAGAGGTCACTTATTTTTAGTAGAGATAGAGAAGATTTATTCCATGATACTTTAACAAAGGTCTGAATGTAGACATGTCAATGAGATTCCAGATATGTATAGCTT